>CM029641.1:4691751-5291751 GCA_017311315.1 Dendrocalamus latiflorus | reverse complement strand
CTTCATGCTGGACATGGATGCTTTCTTGGTCGTGCTCGTGTGAGGCATTCCGTTAAACTGGTGGAGGGCGGCGGAAGCTGCGGGATATGAGAGGAAAAAACTGAGGGCGGTAGGAGGGAAGAAGATAAAACAAGAAAGATTGCCAAATGCATCAGCTAACCTTCCCGGCCTTGGCCCCACTCGCCGATGGTGGGCGGCAGCGGAGATGAGATCAGCGAAGCAACACTGAAGAAAGAAAGGGGAAAAAGAAAGGAAAGGGCTCTCTCTCTCTCTCGCTCTCTCCAAGTGGGTCCTTCATCTCTTGGCCCCGTGGCAGCAGAACCCAAAGTAAAGGCAAGAGTAGGGTTGGGCATTCGGTTTATCCAGTTCGATTTATTCGATAAAAAATATTTTGGTTTTTAAAAGTTGACAACTGAATTAACTAAACTAAAATTGAAAATTGGATAATCGAAATAATACTATACACCGAATAAATCATAATATTTGAGAATGGAGCTTCCCTATCCCCTTCTCCCTATTTCCCTCCCTATTCCCTCAATCTAAACCACTCACATCTCATTCAATGGCTAGTTTTTTTATATTTTCACCATTTACTCATCCATAATAAATAATAAAAAATACAGAAAAAATAAAATTTATTTTTTTATTATAACTTTTTTACAGAAATTATAATTTTATTTTTTTCGGCTTGAGCTTCTGGCTTCTGGCTTATTTTGCACTATTCATAAATTTCGTCTTTTTCTGAACTTTTGGCTTTTTGTTGAGCTTTTTTGCCGGTTCTTTTTTTCCCGTATTCGTTTGTATTATACGTAATGGGCTAACATATTTTTTATATTTTTAAATTTTTTTAAATTTAATTATGGTAAATAAGCCCCTGTCAGCTACAGTGCTTTTTTCAGCCAGCTACAGTGTTTTCAGCCATAAGCCACGAGCTTTTCAGCCGAACCGATCACCACCTTAGTAAGTTAAAATCTCTGTTACTGAATGACTGGTGTTTGGTTGCTGACCTCAGTGCACTACTTTGCTTTCTCCAACACACACTAATTCTAGAGAAACTCACTCTTCAACTCAGTAAGGTATATATATCTTCCATGATGGGTGTTATCTTTATATAACTATGATGCATTATTGCTCTTTTAAAGTATATTTTTTTGCTACAGAGATCCAAACCTGCAATGGAAATGGAAGGAAGCAATCTAATGGAACAATCACTTACATTGAAGCGACTTAAAATAGTTGAAGTTAAATGCCAAATGATTGATGAAAGGGTTCACAATTTTTTGAATCTCTTGAGTTCCTGCAGCATATGCCTTGAGCAAATTAATGTCCAAAAGATTTAGAATGTACGGTTTCACTGTAAGTTACTTCACACTTTTCAGCCTTTATGCTGTTTACCTTTATTTATATAAAACCAAGCAATGAAAACCTCTCAAAATAAGTTGATAAGTAATGGTTAGAGTTGTGTTCAAGTTCGTTGAAATGTAGAAATACCCAACACTTTATGATAAACTTACGTTATAAATCGGGTTTGTTGGTATGCAAATATGATCCAGGAATCCATATAAAGATGTTTGATTTGAATTACGATGTACATTCTTTTTTTCCATGGGGTACATCGTACACTCATATTTATTTTCAGTATTTTGATTTGTATGCATTACTACCATTACTTAGTACTTACTGGTACTAGTATGATACTTATTAGCATTAGATTAGAGGCGCTCTAGAAACTCCATACTAATCATGGAAAAATTGTAGAAATTTTCAGCATTAGAGGTGGGAATGCTTTACTAGGGATCTTTTATCTTCATAAGAAGATATCTTATAGCTTGAGCCCAGTTTAAGGTCAGTCAAGGGACTGGCAACTAGGGATGGAGTAGGGAGGAAATGGCCAAGTCAAACTTTAGAGGCTACATAAAAGTCAATTAATCAAAACTGTGGTTGAACTATCTCCATGTTAATAGTAATACATCAGTCCAACTCTGCAATACAAGATGAAGCTGCATGGTGGTTTGTCCGATTGAACTTCCATTTCACTTTAGACAATACATTCCTTTGTTTCTAATTTGCGTATCAGCCAATGAAATTCACATTTTTCACAGTGATATCCCTTCTGGACTTGTAATACCATATTTTTCGTTTTTTGGGCAGGTTTCAGTTTTGAGAGATGAGGTAACAAGATTTGGACTGCTGATGGACCGACAATTTCTTGTTTACTCGGAAATCTATGGCTTAGGCTTAAGTTTGCAGCCGTGAGGTGGTCACCTTCGATATGTTTCGATGTCACCTATATGTAGTTGGAGCTCATCTAATTACTGTCATCTATGACTCTCTCTGCTGGTTGCTGTGTAGTTTGCAGGATGACCTCTGTTATCTCAACTGATAACCTTGCCAGCGCGCTTTTTTTAGGGAAACCTTGCTAAGGCACCTGTCCTCCTTTAATGATTCGGGAACATAGCATAACTCAGATTTGTCATTGGTAGTCAAGCTCTTGCATTTAGCCATACAAATGATGTGCTACAGACTACTTGGACTGGCCTACAGTTGGCAGAAAGATTAATGTTTGTGACATTCTGTGTCTTTCATGAAATGCCAAGAAGGCCTTAGCAAAATGACACTAAAAATATATGTTGCGTTAGTAAAATAGCATTCTTCTTTTTTTTTAGGAAATAAGGGGATTTTCTAGCCCTTGGTTTACCTTGAACTGACCAAAGTGCCCTTGCATCCTAATAGATCAAACCGATCCAAATCTCACACAAGCCCAACTTAGACCTTAGGCCCAACGGGACCTCCTACTTGTTTTCTCCGCTATTAGATTGCTCATACGGTCAAATAATTTAAATAATAAACTCTAAACTCTAAAAAACAAAATAATATGAGTTTCCTTACATCCATTAGTTGTTTGCCCGTGAGACTCGAAATTTTCATTGAATACACATACTAAAGCAAACATATGAAATACGTCCACCATAATAATTAACCATACATTTGGAAATTGAATAAATAAATCACTTCCTATAAGCAAGCCAAATCATGTTAGAAGTCGCATGCATACATATGTGTGTAGATGATCCCATTATTCACAGAAAATTATCAAAGACATGCATATGCACATGTATATTCATGCACATATGATCTCCAAGGGGTAGATGGTGAAACCACCATCACCACCAAGTGGATCTTTTTAAAGGAGTAAAGACACATCAAGGTATATTTTGGACCACACAATTACATTGAGATTCATGCAACTAAACCTAATTGATCACCACACCGTCATCTAGTAGGGGAAATTGGTTATATGCCACTAATTAGATTGGCACTCTACGATTTACTACTCTTCTCATCATGATTGTTTATTTGCCACTGGGTTCATCTATTTCTCTAGGTTTTGCCACTTTATGGGCCTGAATTGACAATGTTGCCCCTACCTCTTCTTCCTCCTCCCAACTCTTCTCCTCCTCCCTTGTCCATAGTCGTGCCACCTACTCACCTCGCCTCCTACTTGACTCCATCCCCGATGTTGGCAACCAGGACACGACGATTGAGGCCAAGGTAAACACAAGTGTCGTGGTCGAGGCAGCATCCACGACGTTAGGTGCAAAGGGCGCAAGGGGTCATGGAGGGGCTTGTCGCACTAGTAGAGAAGGTAGCGGGGCTCACACGGCGCATGGTAGAGGGTATAGGATTAAGGATAATTGATTAGAGGGGGTGAATAGGAGGTTTTTAAAATCTTTTAGTAAAACCTCGGCTTTTGAGTAACTAAAATTCATTTTTGCACAATTCAAGAACTAAATAATCCAAGTCTTACTAAGTGCACTAACAACTAAAGCCTAAACAATTCTTGCAAACCTAGTGCGACAAGCAATCAATATAATTTCTAGGAAGGTAAATGCACAAATTATAGAGTTAGAAAGTAAACTACAAGATGAACACAAGTGACTTGTGGTCTTGGAGACTTGCTGGTCTCCTATAATCCACACTGAGGGAGCTTGAATGAATCAAACTGGCTTTGTGCGCAAATACGCCTTTCTCAATCCACTAACGTAGCTCTTTCCACTTCGGGTAGGTAAACTACAACCTTCACATAAATTGGGCCTTTTCGTAACATCTTGAAGAGATCGCTAGATCATTTGCCTCTAAGCCGTCTAGGAGATGGCAACTTCTAAGAGCCACAAGTCGATAACAATCGCTTGGAGCTACTCAAGTGCCACAAAGCTCAAACAATAGATGCAATGCACTTAAATGCTTTCAACAACCTCGAAACATGAACTAAATGCTCAAGAGTTGAAGAGAGAATGGCAAGACCTCAAGAGTATCCAATTGGGTTCCAAGAGAGTATCCTTGTTGTAGTAGAGGGTGTATTGATAGCCCCTAACCACCAATGTAGTCATTGGGGACAAAATCCCCCAACTTTTAGACAGTAGTAGTAATATCGCCAATGTATGGCTGGTAGGACCATCCTGTGATTCAACGGCTACCTACTATGCATTAAATCCAAACAAAACTAACCGCTAACCTAAACCTGATCATACCGCCCTCACGAGACGTGGTCATACTGCTCACAAGAAAAACAGGGGAGCCAAAAACCATCAGTTCTAGAAAAAGGCTATTGCCAACAAACCTGCGGTAACGATAGTACCGTGGTTTATACTGCGGTAGGACTGGATACAGTAAGATTAGAAAGGCCTAAAAATGGCATTATGGAATATAAGTACCAGCGACAAGGTCACGGTCGACCCGGAGGCCGTCATGCTGCAGTGCGTCGCTCTACGGCGATCGGCTCGTGCGCCTGAACCTGTTGGTGGACGGTCCGGAGCAAAGAGCTTAAAATGTTTAGAAAACTATAAGTTTCGACCAAGCAGTCGAGCAGAAGATTTGTTATCCCAATGTTGCGTTATGTGTAAACAACTCGTAGATCACTCCTCTAATTCTCTTCTCATATGTATCAAATCGACTGTTCGATTTGTAACAGTAACATTGCGATTAATCTAAATTTCAAGCAAAATGACCGTGCATCAGGTGCCAGTGTTGCTACGCATAGTCGCTTAGAGAGAACTTCATTCGTAATACTTAGTGACAGACTAATTTATCGTTTCCCATAAAAAAGAACTATTTTACCGTAGCAACTTCAACACAAAACCTACTACTATTAAACCATCCACATGAAATTTTAGAAATGGGTGTCCAATGATAGGACTTTCCCTTGCTTTTGTACACATCTCTACTACTTAAAAAAAGAAGTTGGTGGTGGTACATTCTTTCACCTCTCTATCTCTCCTCTATCAAATTTGCCCCTATTATTATCGACGCCGATAGGTGGTTCCGTACTTTGTGTTCACGAATTCGGTTCCTCCCTACCCCACCCTTCCCATCCCACCCCGCATCGCCGCCGCCTCCACCTCGCCCCTCCCTTCCCATCCCACCCCACACCACACTGTCGCCGCCCCTCCCCACCTACCCCGCACCGCTCGTGGCCTATCCCCCTCAAGCCCTTGATGCACCTCCTCCCTCGCCCGCCCTTCACTCCCTCCATCGACGCTACTCCACCTCTACTACCCTTGATGCGTCGTCCACCTCTCATACTTAGCGCTCGACATGCACCTCCTCCCTCGCCCACCCTCCACTCCCTCTGTCGCCGCCGCTCCACCTCTACCTCGCTCTCCTCGCACTGTTGGCTCCCACATCTCACTGGCCCCAGCATATCCTCTGTCGCACCACCGACTCCCGCATCTCCTCCCTCGCGCTAGTGGCTCCTGCATCTCCTCCACCGAGCCGCGGGCTCCTGCATCTCCTCTCTCGCATCGCTGGCTCCCGTAGCTCCTCCCTCATGTTGTTGGCTTCCTCCCTCACGCCATCGGGAAACACACGTCCTCCCTTGTGCTGCTAGGAAATGTAGGTCCTCCCTTGCTGCTGGGAAACGCAGGTCCTCCCTCGTCTGATACTCTGTGGTTGTGAAGAATTCTTAGATGCATTCTTTTCTTAAGTAAAATCATCTTACCATTAACCCACCACTCTGCTCTTCATTTTGGTAACTTGCAAGTACTTCATTGCAGTTATTTGATGTCCCCCTTGATGGGAAGGAAGCATCCCTAAGATACAGGCTGCAGCTCTGCTCTTGTTCAAGGAGCTACCAAACTTTTTTGGTAGGTTTTATTCATCATATACCCTCCCCTTAGATGGAAATTCAGGATTTACCCTCCTGGCCCACGTGTCAGTGACTTATGATGACCCCACATGTCATTGAGGTGGGAGGGTAAATCCTGAATTTGTAAAATGAAGGGAGGGTATATGATCAACTTTCCCTTTTTGGTATGATGTCAACCATAAAAACTCGGAACTGCTAATGACTGGTAAGTCATTAGCTCCAAGCTATTTGTGCTTACTGACCAGAATATTGCAATGATGTCCTTTTTCCTTTTGCCTGAATTTAACGCCCTAGGGTCCAAACCGGCTCAGACCTAACCACATTTTGGATAGGCCACGCACACGTAGCAACCCGCTTGCACTTTCGTCCTCGCTTCGCGCAAACGGTTAACCGGGGGTGCTACCATTGGAACTCCTAGGCTTATATGTAAGTGCTTCTCAAGGTAAGCTAGCAAGGTGGGACTAACCCAGAAATTCATGTGCATACACACATGGGCCAACATGGGCCGGGGTGTCACATACACCCCCTCAAAGGACCCGACGTCCTCGTCGGACCAACATACCCACACCGGGGCAAATGATAAGGATCTCCCCTCTTGTCACATGTCTGTGCATTTAGTGCCAGCACATATGCCATGCCGTGTGTCCACTCCGGGCCCACACGAGCCATGCACTATGTGCCCGCGCCCCTGACCCGCACGCGCCCATGGAACCGCGAGAGTCCGCTCTGATACCATTTGTAACGCCCTAGGGTCCAAACCGACTCAGACCTAACCACATTCTGGATAGGCCACGCACACGTAGCAACCCACTTGCACTTTCGTCCTCGCTTCGTGCAAAACGGTTAACCGGGGGTGCTACCATTGGAACTCCTAGGTTTATATGTAAGTGGTTCTCAAGGTAAGCTAGTAAGGTGGGACTAATCCAGAAATTCATGTGCACATACACATGGGCCAACATGGGCCGAGGTGTCACACTGAAACTCCCCCAATCTGATAGAATTATTTCCTGACAGGATTGACATAATGACATTCAAACCAATACAAGGCACTTCCTCCCATTGTATCATGTAAGCATTTGTCTGTTTACACTTGCTCTACCTTGTTTGTAAACTACATTGCATGCATTTTTATACCATTCAGAACATGCTTTGTTTCTTGAACAGTATCTCCTTGAAGGTGTCGCTTTAGGCTCTGTTCTTTTTCAGCTTTTGGCTTCTGCTTTTAACTTTTCTATAGTAACTAGTTTTTAAACGGAGTGTCTTTTCAAGATGGGGTCTACTAGTTAATTGTAGTACATATTGTACCGACTTCATTTATATCAGTAAAAACCGCACGTGAGTTTCTGTTACTCTGTAATCTCTCACACGAATAGCCCAAAAGTCATAAGCCGCAGCCAAAAGCCATAAACCTCAGTAAAAAAACAACAGGCCCTTAGTCTCAGATCAACTAAGATATCATATCATTACAGGTCATTCTCTCTACATTGAAATCTACTATAGTTTTTTTCTCAAAGCATGTTCGATAATATTTTTTTCAGTCTTTAATCTAAGTATTTAACATTGTGAACAAGCTGGTAGGAATCTTTTCCTCCTACTCTCGAGATTCTTGTTGTTCTGTGATCAGTAGTCTTGTTGATCAATGATCATGTTACCTTTTTTCCCCTATGTTAACAGAATTCTTATTTCTAGAAATAGTATTCACACAAACAATCGAACATATCAGTCATGAATTGACTACAAATCTGCAACCATGAGTCTATTTTATACAGGGCAAAAGATGCCTGATCATTTTCTTGATTGAACCTATCACTTTGCCCTAACAATTTGAATTGCATGAACTAACTGCTGATGTACTTTCATTTTTTTTCATCCAGCATTCAGAGGCTGTGATCAGAGCCAAAATTCCAAGTATTGTCACCATGATTACCAAATCAATTGATGAGGTACATTTTTCGAGTTTACTTTACAGTTTACACTTTACATTAAGCATGAAGAAACAATATATATATATATATATGTAATTTATTATTATCATTTAAATATATATAGTCGTGTCGCCGTATCAGTATTTTTGGCAAAATGGTGTACCCCTGTGTTAGTGTCGTGTTGTGTTGACGTAACCCTACGAAAATAATGTTATTAGATTTTTTTTTTCAAAACTATTTTTATATTAGCTGAATGCCCGTGCGTTGTTACGGATTTTTAAAAGAAACTCACGTTTGGTAAAAATTTTTAGAATATGCATACAAACATGTTCTAAAAATTTTTAAATCCGTAACAACACACGGGCATTTAGCTAGTGCAGGTCAATTGTCAAAAGGCAAGAGGAATAAGGGGCATAATTCAAATGATGATGAGTTAATTTTCATCAGTTTCTAACTATATAAATTTCACAGATTTGCATTACCAAAAAAGATAGGGCATATAAAAATTATACAGTCCAAGCAGGAGGGGAGGGAGGTGAGAGAGGCCGGGTAGAAGAGGAGGTGGGAGATGGTAATTGTTGGTGGAAGTGGAGAGGAGGGGTAGTTAGATATGAGAGAGATGTTAGATAGATAGTCAAGATTTCAGTATTCAGATCGGACGGTTGAGAAGGGAGGAAGGAGAATGCACCAACTACCAACTCAAACTTATTAAATGGTAAAAAATATATTTTTCATTAATTTATAAGTATATTAAGATTTAAAAATAATGATCAAAATCTTGTATGGAGACTGCGAAAAGCCAAACGGCTTATGTTTCGGGACGGACGGAGTATATGTGATGAGGTTAGAACTTAACATTATATTCGTATCCGCTAAGTAGTCATGCCAGCCAACAAGTTCAAAAAAGTTTTGAAAGTTGCATTAAGAATAGTACCAGAGTCGAAGGTTAGAGATCCAGCTATTTCTCATGTATATGAAAGACCTCCAGAAGTGGCAGCAGCAGTGTCATCCACGTAAGCTCATAAATTTCTGTGAAGCTGCATGCATATTTGACGATGTTAGAGAGATCACTCTCCTGAATCCATCAACGGCGAGAAGCAGTTATAAACATGACTAATTATATCTCGGTAAAGTTGGTGTTTTAATTACAACGCACGAACAGAAAGCTAGTATTTCTAAATGCACATCTGTAAGTCAAGGGCTAGATGAGGCAAAAATAAAATCTACCGAACAAGTACATATTTCCTCCGTGAATATTAAGCATTTGTACGGCATCGATCTACTTGGCCAAGGTTCATTCATCTTGATCCAACCTTAGATTGACGTACGCGTGCGACGAATTGGACAAAATTTTGTTATTTCGTTCCAAAATTTGGATGAAATATTCAAAAGCGTTTGAATTCTTTACCGAAATGTAGCCAAATTTTGGATGTATTTGTAGCAGGTCCAAATTCAAATTCAAATGAATGTATTTAACTAGATTTGTTTTATTTCAGAGGGTACCGAAATGGACAAAAAATACGAAATCTCTTTGAAATTTTGAACCCTGATCCATCTCAATCTCATCCAAATTCAGAGGCCTAGACGAAAAGTGGTGGTGGCAGTGGGAGTAAGACAACGAGCTCACCGATCCACTACTGTAGCACCCGTAAAAAAAGACTCTCTCTCTCCATAACCACCCCCGTACATCTCTCCCTCTTTCCTGTTTTAATCCCTCAATCTCTCTCTTCTGGGAATCTCTCTCCCTGCGTTACTCATTTTCTCCTTCCATCTATTCTTCTCCCAGATATCTCTTCTCTCATCTTTACATCTCTCTCTCTCCCGTTCAGGGTTGCATGGTGCCGGCGGGGGGCGGCACCGGCGGCCGGCGTCGGCACCGGCGGCGGCGGCTGGTGGCGCATGCGGCACCGTCGCTTGTTCATCACGTGCATGCAGCTGCAGGGCGCGGCTTCACGGCGTGCCGGACGCGGCAGCGACGGCAGAGGCGGTCCGCCGGCGAGCAGTGGCGACGCAAGGCGACGGTGGCGTGCACACCGCCCGTGCGCTCACGCGCCCACGCACGCGCATCAGCCAGGGCGTGGCGGCGTCGGCAGTGCGGGGCAGCGTTGGCGGCAGCGGCGGCCATGCGGCGGCGCCTTCCTGCACGCCCGCTCGCGCTCGCCTGCGCGCTCGCACGGCCATGGGCGCTGCGGCGGCGGCATCGCGGAGGCTGCGCCGAGGGGCTGCAGCGGCGGCGGCGATGGCAGCCGGTGACTGGCTGACCACGGCAGCGGCGACGGCAACGCCGGCACATCTGCATGTTCGCCGGCACGCATACACGCGCTCGCCACGCGCTCGCACGGCATTGGGGCTGCGGCGGTGGCAGCGGCAGCAGTTGTGGCGACGGCAAGCGATGGCGGCGGCGTTGGTCGGCAGAGCGCGCAGTGCAGCGCCTCGCACCGTGTGCATGCATGCAGCAGTAGCGCGCGTGCGGCCGGAGCCGGCTGAGGCGACGGCGCGACCGAATTGCCGTTTTCCTTCCAGTCATTTATCACTTGTCGTTCCTAATCAAAATCGTCATATCTAATCGGTGGTTTCCATATCACTCTGTAGGTTCTCACGCAGCTGTGAAGGGAGCAGCTGGGCAGTTGTGTTTCTCGGATCCATCGTGCAGCGTGTCCGTCGAGCGTGCTCCAGGCAAGTACCTCGCGGCCGTAACCTCTGCATTTCACATTTTGCATCTCCCATGATTGCTTGTTACTGAGTACCATTACCATATCGCTAAAGCTGGTATGTCTATTATCATATCACCCAACACTCGCCTATCCATTATCATGTCACTAAGCGTACCTGTTTACGATCATATCACCAAAACTTACCGGGCTTTTATCATATCACTAATGTTACTTGATTAATACCATACCCTGGAAGTTACCTGCTTGTTATCATATTATTAACGCTTGCCCGATTGCTGTCACATGCTAATGCCTGCCAGTTATGTACTCTTAATATTGGATTCATACCATGAGGTTCTAGGTTATCTTATTTTCCATGCTTTATGTTAATTAATGCTCTAAACTCTTAGATATATTAAAATGCTAAGGTTAATGTCTAAGTTGCATGCTTTAATTGGTATTAGAATTGGTGTTTAATTTGTGGATGGCGTAATATAGTAGTGACTTCAATATAAGGTTAATCACTAGTAATCTTTAACATTGGGATGATAGGTTTATTACCGGTTTCCGGATTCTTTACTTGTATGTTATTGCTTGTTGGTTCCGATAGAATTATGCATGATATTGTTAACCTGACTAATAACATCGTATCACGTAATAAAATCTAGTTGATTGACAACCCCTTTGTGTGAGTTAAGCTCTAATGATGGGTTAGAATAATTCCTGGATATCTACCACCGTTGTATCATCCTTCTTCATCTGATACCTGATTTTATCTTCTGTTTCCGACCCTAGCAATCCTTTTCACTCCTTGTAATCGTGCCTGAACTCATCTCCAATTGCTTTAATCCCACATTTCACCTCTTTCATGTTTACTCATTACCATTGCCATTAAGTACAATTATCATATCACTGAATTACCTGGTTGCTATCATATCACTAGGTTACCTGGCTATGATCGTATCACTAGATTATCTGGCTAATATCATGTCACCAAGTGACCTCACTAATATCATATCACTAAGTCCCTGGTTGTTTTCATATCTCTAATGCTTACCTGGTTATTATCATGCTAGCCTAGTATCATCATATTGTTAATGTTTGCTGGGTTTATACTGTTAATATTGTATTCCTACCATAATGTTCTAGGTTATCTTATTTCACATTCCTTTAGGTTTGTTAGAATACTCTGTTAATAATGTTCTACAATTCATGCTTTTAAGTAATGTTTAGGGTTCATGTTTAAACCGTTAGTAGGGGTAGGGGGTGATCATGTTGTAGACTTACGTTAAAATCATTAGCAGTCCCTTAAATACCAAAGCATCTATGTTTAATCTTTTCGATATCGTGTTGCATTATTGGTACAGTTCCTTGTGTGATTCATGACCGATATAACACAATAAATGTTAATTTGACTAATAATCACTTATCACATAATAAAACTTGATTGGTTGATAACCTTGTGTGAGTTACATTATAATACCTCATTAGGTTGACTACTATATCACTATCATCTTAACATTATTCCACATCGTGCTCATATCAGAAACTATGTCTTTCCATTTTCAACCCCAGCACATCTTTGCACTTCTCATAGTTTTCTTATAGCCTTATCCTCGCCATCTCTTAATTACCATAATTTTGTTCTATATAATCTGTCCATGATGTATTGGTTACTTTATCACCTAGTTTCACCAATACTGTCTCTGGCCACATCGTATCAAACATTTACTCTCATAACTTTACCTTAACTCAATTACAACTTTCTAATTATATCATGGATAATTCACTAAATAACAAACTAAGGGTTATCACGCCGGGGCTACCCACATATAGGGGTCATTTCCACCCAACCTGGTAACGTACGGGGGGCCGTACATTCTCGTTACACAGGATATTACACCATGTCTGCGGTTATACAGTCGAGGACAAGGTTGTGCCTGGCTATTCTCGTATAACCGGGTATGTGGGAGGAGGTCGCCGGCACCCTTGCTATAACTTGTCACATAACAAATATCTTTAATACACAGTTCTTATAATATCCGTCTCCTAATCATGACAGTATCTCCGATATCAGTTACTCGTTGGTTGCCTTTTGTCCATTGCTTACTTGTCATGCTTGCCTTTATTTCATATGGTTGCATCGCTTGTCTTACTTTTGTGTTGTGACCGTAGTTGGGTATTTGCTGAGATTTCCAAATCTCACGCTTGCTCTTTTCAGTCTCAGGTAAAAGGCCAGTGGAGTGATATCATCATGCATGGGTGGGAGCACTCGAGTTTTCAGCATCGTGGTTTGCCACCATTTTGTTGTTTCGTTCGTTCTTTATTTGATTAGAAGTGGACCGCTCCCATGCTTTAAATATTATTCCAGCTTCCGTTGGTTTTCTATTAAAGTGTTAATAAAGTTTTAAACTCTTTGTGATTTCTTTTGTTGTACTTATTTATTCTTCACTTTGCGATGACGTTCCATGGTAATATCCCATATGGTTACGTGGGGTGTTACAACTACATTTTAGGAAGACGACAATTGTGGCACTAGGAGACATGAAGGGGAGGAGGGTGAGGGAGCAGCGAGCCCATGGGAGGGAGGTCTTTGTTAGAAATACACCCAAGAATTACACACTTTTTTGTGGGAAGGAGATGAGCACCGAAAGAAAACACAGAGATACATTTCTTTGGGGAGACCGAACTCAGCAGGGTCTCCTTCTCTTTTTCTTCTGCTCAACTCACCCATTAACAAACTGATTACAAGGTCATATATAGACATCACTCTGTGTCATGACTCCCACGACTTGCGCACACCGCGCACTAACCGAAAGACTCGGTCTCGCTAAGACCAAATCCGAACTCCTACAACTGCTACCTGCTACAGTACTCATGACTGCTACAGTACCCACTAGCCTGCTATAGTAACTTTAAGGCTACTATAGTACCTACGACTGCATGCTACATTAGCTTTAAGACTATTACAGTATCTACGATTGCTACAGTACTTTAAGACTGATACAGTACTCAGAGCTACAGTAGTTTACGACCACAGCCACTTTCAACCCCGGCTTACGACTTTCAACTACTTCTAACCACGAGTAGTACTTGAATACACGACTTCCCAGTGACAGACATCAAGATTAACTCTAACATTCTCCCTCTTAATCTTGATATATTGACTCTCAAGACGAAATCTGATTTTCTGACGTGTCTCCAAGAAGCTTTGCCTTCTTCTTCTTGACCATACTACCGGTGACACAACTTGCTGGCGTCTTTTACATCCTTTACTGCCGGTGACACACCTCGATGACGACTTCAACCACTTCCTCAGCTCCAATTATCTTTCACCGGTGACACATCTTGACGGCGATGGAGACTCTTATCAGAGCTTACACACATGAGACCTTGGACAAACCTATAAGAACTCACGCACGCTCATACACATCATGCATTGACTCACCTACATCACGACCATGACATAAATATGCACACGCATGTAACAGACCTCCTGTGTGTACGACCAAATAAATGACACATGTAATACTCCTACTGTGCCATATACCCAAACAACTCAAAAATGCAATCGTGCACTAATACTCGTACACGGACTCAAATGCATACAGAAAGGAAAAATGATGAAGACTTCTTGTTGGCTTTAAAGCAACCTGGCTCATCATCCACATCCATTGCAGCAAGAAGAGCCACCTCCTTCTTCGGCTCGTGACACTCTTTTGCAAAATGCATGTACTCTTGGCAGTTGTAGTAGCACACCTTCGCCTTGTCAAAGGTGCTCTTCTTCTTGCCAAAGCCGTTGCACTTCTTGGATCGGGCCTCCCACACATTTTTTTTTGTCAATAACAGGTGCTGATCCCCTGCTCCTACACCATAAGATATCTACAGTTCTTTGTGCGCCTTCAAACGGCTGATCAACTCTTCAATCGTCATTGCCTTGAGGTCATTAAATTGCTCGATTGGGGAGACTACTGGTAGAAACTTGGTGGGGACTACATGAAGAAACTTGGTGGGGACTGCTGCAGTACCTATGACAGCTACAATACTTAAACTGCTATAGTACTATGAGCTACAATAGTTTTACAACCACAACCACTTTTGACCCCCGCTTACAACTTCCAACTACTTCTGACCGTGAGTACTACTCGAACACATGACTCGCTACTGACAGGCATAAGCTTGGGGAATGGGAAGACGGCCGAGAAGCTAGCACAACGTATCATGTCAATCTTGGCCAGATCTGCCATCTCCATGACCAGCTGCAGTGGAGGAAAGAAGTGGTCGCTGTCTCGGTGGTGGTGCCGGACTACCCGAAGGGAGGAGGGGCAAGGAAGAGAGAGCTCGCGGGGAGAATCGGTGGATCTCACGCGCATAGGAGAAAATGCTGCTGAGAGAAAATCGTAACTTTACCATAGTAGGCATAATACATGCAAAGACTTGCAGGATAAGTTACAGGCTTACAGCACCCCATTAATTAGTATCTCCGATCAAGGAACGGCTTGGCAGTTTCTGTGCCAAGCAGGTTAAAACAGCTCATGGATTAACAGCTATAAGATGCTCAAATGTTGATCTGTGAGAAGTAGTATCATGTGCAGTCAAGTGGACAATTGTGTCAAGTGGACAAGGACAAGTGCTAGGCATCTTCTCTTACACGGGAGCACAAACGAGTTTACAACACAGCATACTTCAAAAGAAAAGGAAAGAAAATTGATTCTTCAGCTTAGAATTTGGGACTTGTTTTCGTTGGAACTCGAGGCTTTTCAGCTTCTTAGTTGTATTAGCTCTTGCAATTGAAGTATTCGATCAAATGATGATGTTGTGGAGATTATCTTCAGGAAGGTTGTGGTAAATTCTACTCCAACTCATAACAATCCACAACATTTGCAAATCTGGAAACAATAATCCTACAATGAAGGCACATGTCGTCAGCATGAGGAGCATCTTCTGAAACCAATCTACTAGCTTATCCTTACAAAATGACAGGATTCTGAGACTCGTTGATATTACAAACCTTGGTGATAACCTTGCTCGGGACTTCAGCCTGCTATTTCTACCTCACCAGTCTCTACTAATGGCATATTTCCAAGTCTTCGGTTTTGATAGCCTAGGCCCTGAATCATAGATAGTGTTAGAATTTATATGAGCAAATCAAGGTGTAATACAACAGAATTAACTATAGAATCTTTATCGTAGTGTATGCCATAATGATCATGAAAGTTGAAAGAAAACCATTCTTTATGTAAGAAAGGTGCAAGGCAATTAAACAAGTCATCTAGCTAAAGGTGCAAGACAATTAAACAGGTCATCTAGCTTTGGACTGTGGTACATTTTAGAACCCAACTTTTGGAGTAGGGCTTCAGTCCGTTCGATCGGATTTTATTAAAACTAGTACAGCTTTGTGTCAACTACACTAAGGGCTTCCTTTCTACCACGAACGAAATTGATTGGCCAAAATGATCCAACCGAATAGTTTAGGCACTAGAATCACCAAAGCCCCAAGTTTAAGAACCAAAATGCTTCTCTCTCTGACCAAATCAAAACTTTGTTTCTCACCACTGAATTGACGAGTTTTATTACCAGGTATATGGTTGTGCAACTAGAAAATTAGTATCAAATCAGAAGGCATACTTTATACAAAATTCATACGTGACACTAGTTTACTTGGTTCCATTGCACTTGTCTTAGTTCTTTCTATTTTTGGAATACAAAAAATATATATAGTGCTCCCTCCGTTCCTAAATAGATGTTATTCTACTAGTTTGCATAACAACCAAGGTATGTATATAAAATATCATATTACCCTCTTTCCTTCAGTCACTTATTGCCCTTGTATGATGTGTGTTACTCTAGTACAAAATAGTAAATGACCTTGGAAATTGGTATAGGTGTGCAAAGGAAAAATAGTAACAATTTATCTCGGAATCGTAGAATGATATGTGTTTAAAAATAAAATTTGGAAGCAAGAATGACATGTATTTAGGAATAAATGGAGTAGAAACGAATGGATGCACGAGTTTGTTGGAGGGTACCTTCAAAACGAGAGTCCATATGTTTATACTGAAGGCCGTCGAGTCGTTGCTGCAGGCATCTAGGGAGAGACTTTATACCAGGGCAGTTAATAATGGTGAGTAATTTAAGGGACGTGTATGCTCGTGGCCCATTTGGTATGGCAGCTAGGCAACGGCAATCACGAAGTTCAAGTGATTCCAACGATGGGAGCTCCCCCGAGCAAGATTCCAGTGATCTCAACCTATCACAGTCCCTAATTTCTAGTCCTTGTAGGGCATCCAGCTGGCACTCTCTAATGATGATGCTCGTGAGGGTCGAGGGAAGATTGAGAAGCTCTGAAATGCTATCACAGTCCTCTAGTTCTAGAGATTCGAGGCATGGAAGGAAAAGCTCCGTGGCTGATGGCGACAGCTTTGGTACAGCTGTGGAGGGCATGATGTCAGTGCAAAGTTGAATTACTGCTGACTCTTCAACTTGATCTGTAATTACTGCTGGCTCTTCTTGCTTCCGAAATTTCAACTCAAGCTTGGCGCAACCGGTAATATCCATTCCTTTGAGAGATGCGGCCACGTCGAAGACCTCCACCAAACTTTCACAATCCACTATGTGTAGAGACTGGAGACGTGGTAGGAGTTGACTCCTTTGTGAAGCTGATTGGTCAGGAGGTTGTGCGTATCCAGTTAGTTCATTGCATGCACGAATCAATAATGTACTCAAGGATACCAAGCTTTGGAACTCTTTCTCTGGCCAGTGGACGAGCCCATCACACTGCCAAAAGGTCAAATCTTGAAGCTGTACAAAACATTTCCATAGCGCTAGCGCACTTGAGCGGAAGAACAAGTTGCAGCCATATAACGCCATGATCGACAGAGGGGATTTCTCCTTGCCGTCCGCCAGGTCAGCCGGCAGTTCTATTTCCAAGCCACGGTGTGACAATTCCAAACTGGACAATGAAGTCATAGCATACCTAGCTGCCCGTATATAAGTCAGTTGGTTGCCACTATCTATTATATATAATGCACTGAGCTTCGGTGCTTCAGGAAAACTTGTTAGCTCTGGGCATTCGAAAATACGAGCAACCTCAAGGTTAGGAAAGGTGGGTTGTGCACTATCTGTTCCTTCCATCTTTAAACTATTTAAATTATATAGCCAGATTACCTTCAATTCTGGAAATGCCGTGGTGCTTCCAGCAATGCCGTTAGCTTTTTGCAGCAGTGGTGCTTCCGGCAATGCCGTTAGCTTTTCGCAACTCTCGATAAACAGATTCTCAAGTTGAGGAAACATTATATGTTCTCCTGGCCTCCCATCTATTTCGCACCATCTCTCGAAATCCGTCAAATGTTCTAGCTTTAGCTCCTTCAGTTTTGGAAATGTAGAGGATGCATCACCGCTGCACAAGAATTTTATTTTTTCCAATCTATACAAAATAAGAAGTCGTAGTTCTGGTAGCTGGCACAGTGGAGGAAGCTTCTGGAGCTTTTCGCAATTACACAAACAAAGCTCAACCATGTTTTGCAACGTACCCATCCATGCCGGAAAAGTGGTTCCCCGGTAGCACTTTATGTTTAGAGCCTGCAGCCCATCATGAGGTTTGAGACCCTGCAGCACCATTAGATAGCGCCCTTCCTCCAGAGGCTTACACCAGGTCCATGATAATGTCAGCTCTGTGAGTCCCTCCTTATTTTCGAGGTTTGCCACTTTTGCATCTGCTTTTGTCAAATTTTCTAGCTGTCTTAGCTCTAGTCGACCACAAAGGTTTAAATGCTGTAGCTCTCCAAGATTACTACAATCAGAGCCAGTACCCACTACAAAACATGTAAGTGTCTGTAGGGAAGTGAGTTGTCTGAGGTCTGGAGGCATGCACTTCAACTCCCGGCATTCATCGGTGCTGAGGTGACGGAGGGCTTTCATGTACTTCATTTGGCTTGGAAGTCGACGAAGAAGACAGCAGCCAGAAAGGTTCAACGTTTGCAGGTTATATAGAATACTTATATCTTCAGGAAGTGCTTTGATTGTACTACACGAGAGATCAAGGTACCTCAGGTGATGCCAGTGCTTTGGTTTCAGTATGAATGTACTCCCATATTGACGGAGACGTAGTGCTCGCACTAAGCTATACTTTGATGAGTGCTGCAACGAACCATCTACACGCATTTCACATAGCAGTGTTTGGATAGCTGGAGACGTTTTCTTCAGAGAATCATTCAAAAGAGTTTGTGGATCTTCGCATGGCAAAAACAAATGGCGAGCAGTACTTTGAAACAACTCCGTTTGACTAGGTTCCTCAGCTATGGTGACACATTCCTTTTGCATGACGGACTGTGCAACATCATGCATAAGATCATGGATTTTACATGTAATTCTAGAACAATACCCATGTATGCTTTTAAATCTGTCAACTGGGACTTGCTTCACATCCTGAAAGAATGACCTTGAGGCCAGCTCATTGAATATCCCTTTCCCGATGGTTTCAGGAGGAACTTTGTTTCGCACTGGGATAAAACCATTTGCCATCCATATTTGGATCATCTTGTCGACATCAATCTCATAATCCTTGGGAAACACAGCACAGAAAGCAAAGCACTGTTTCATGTGTGACGGCAAGTCGTCGTAGCTGAGCTTGAGTATCGGTAAAATTCCACTCTCCTCATCGCAGATGCTGCTTTTTGTTAACACATCCATCCATTCTTCCACGCTGGTCTTGGTACGCAACACAGAGCCCAGTGCTGTTGCGGCTAAAGGAGAGCCAACACATCTCTCCACAATCTCACCAACCATCTGCACTAGCTCAGGCTTTTCCTTTTGCACACTGAATGCTCTTGTCTTGATAATTTCCTCTACAAAGATATTCTCCAAAGCTGTGAGGTTATAGGCTTCAACTGTACCCATTGCTTGAGCCACTCCTTCATCACGGGTTGTTGTCAGCACTGCACTACCAATGCCACCATGTTGAAGGCTGGCCTTTATCTTCTCCCACTTATCGTAGAAGGTGATCCCAGTTTTCCAGACATCATCCAATACAAGGAGGTATCTCTTTGCACTCACTACGTTTTGAAGGCGATCCAGTGGTGATTTGCTATCGTCCTTCTGGTTTGTAGCTGCTTCAACTATACTTTTAGCCAGGGAATCCACATCAAAGTTGTCAGACACGCACACCCAGACCTGCAGCTGGAAATGCTTCTGAACTTGAGGGTCATTGTAAACAAGCTGCGCTAAGGTAGTCTTGCCCAGCCCCCCCATTCCAACGATGGGAACAACCGTGAGATCTGCGTTGCTACCTTGACCAAGCAATATATCAACAACCTTCTGATTATCTTTGGCTTTTGATCTTTTGGCAATCTTTGTAGGGTCGAAGATGCTATGATCCTTCTGCCTCCAGTGCATGGACACCTGTGGTTGAGGGCGGTCTCTGAACCCAAAAGCATTCATCTCTGCAATAAGGACCTCAATACGCTGCACAATCTTGCGAAGCTTGTTGCCCATCCTGTTACGAAATACGATACGGTTGTGAGAAGGAAAGAGTTTTACTGCATCCACGACGCTGAGCTCGCCGTAGTGCCCACCCTTCCTGGCTTTGCGGCGGAGTGCCTCGTACTTGAACTCGTCCAAGGCGTCATTCGCCTCGTATGCCACCTTCTTGAGCGCCTCAAGCCATGCTTTGGCCTCTTGTTTGTGGGCCGCCTGCTCCTCGGCGTCAGTGATGACGCCGAGGATGAGCGGCAACCTGCGCTTGAGGATCTCATGCTGCTCCTTCATGCCCCTCATCACCTTGTACTGCTCCAGGAGGTTGCTGGACGCCATCTCCTTCACCAGGGAGACAAGCGGCCCGATCATCAGCTCAGCCATTGGAGCACTCACGAGCTCACAAGAACACGCACGCAGTAGTAACACAGGGAAGCACAACTGCAGAGTGGAGAAGAGAATGGCCGTCTGAGCTAGTGCCTTGGAGGAAAAATGGAAATCAGACCAGAGGTAGTAATTAAACAAATACCTTCACCGGGCACCTGGGCATCTGGGCATGTGCATTCTGAAGTTTGCAGTTCCAAGACGTCCACTTGCAGTTATGTAATTTGAGCCAAATTGAGGTCAGGGAGGCAAAGAATAGCTTTATGAATATGTTAAAGGTATCACATGCTTCTCGCGGAAGACCAAGAAAGGTCATTTCATTTCGCAATGACGACTATAATATAGATTATAGGATCTCAGATGCTCCAGGAGGAAAAATGGAAATCAGACGAGAGGTAGTAATTAACCAAATACCTTCACCGGCTAGCCATGTGAGGGCAGCTGGGCATGTGCATTCTGCATTTTGTAGTTCCAAGATGTCCACTTGCAGTTACGTAATTTGAGCCAAAATCGAGGTAGTGCCTTGGAGGAAAAAATGGAAATCAGACCAGAGGTAGTAATTAAACAAATACCTTCACCGGGCACCTGGGCATCTGGGCATGTGCATTCAGAAGTTTGCAGTTCCAAGACGTCCACTTGCAGTTATGTAATTTAAGCCAAAATCGAGGCCCGGCCGCTCAGGGAGGCAAAATAATAGTTTTATGAAAGGTATCACATGCTTCTCGCGGAAGACCAAGAAAGGTCATTTCATTTCGCAATGACGCCTATAATATAGATTATAGGATCTCAGATGTCATCATGATCGGCTGGCAGATGATTATCATCTTATTCACACAATCATACCACCAAAAATACTGATACGAAATGATGGAAAATTTCAAAAAATATACTTCCTTCATCCAAATTTTTAAAACATATTTTTTTCTTGATACATACACCAAGGATATATTAAAAATTACTAGATTACTTCTAATTATTATCTCTAAACACTATATTTAATATATGCACATAGAGAACATAAAGTAAAATTAGATATTTATTAGATGTATAGAGGAAACCTCACACTAATTTTACATTAAAATATGAAATATACCCTATATTTATAGACAATGTTATTCAAAAATATGCCCTATAAACTTAGACAGTGGGAGTAACTATCAGCTCACACTTTTTGCCTATTTCCTTGTGGACCCTATTTCTAGTGTTTTCTCTGGTAATTATGCAATTTGGTTCAGTTTGCAAATATTTGGGACACATTTGAATGGTCCCAAATACCTGCAGAGAGTACCTAGTTTTACCCACAGGATACCACGAATTAGTTAAAATTGGGATAACAGAACTTATGACTGATTCACAACACCGATGCCGCCCCTCTCAGCAGCGGTCCTGATCAAGCCTAGGCCCAAGTAACTTGTCCGTTCATTCACAAGCATCATACTGTAGCATAGATTCACAAACACCAAATCTATCTGTGGGGCACTCAATGAAACTACTACAACATTCGAGCTAGGTTCGATAGAGCGGTCATGTGGTTGGGTAGTAATTATGTCTTTTCCTCAACACTACACTTCACTTGCGCCACTGGTCGAATGGAAACCACTAACTTCCACGGCTTGAATTACCATAGATCATGGTCATTAGAGCAATCTTACTATACTAGGGCCAACAACAATCAAGAACACCACTTTAGGCAAGTGATCCAATTTAATTCTCCACTCTCCACCAACATTGGAGCACTCACAACAGACTCTGACCCATCAACTCGTGAGGACTGACAAGGCAACAGTAATTATTATAGATTTTTTGTTCCATTCAATACTATACCATTAGAAAGATTGATATTCTAATCTTAATGGCCACAAAAGATGTTAGGATAAAGCAATTATAATTGATGGTAATATAAACACATATTAAATTAAGGAGCATAGCTAAGTAGGATTAATCGAAAGTAATTGATGAACAAATAACATTAGCAAGTAAGGATATGAAAGTAATCCCGTATAGAATATGCCTAACTATCGGGACTCAACATAATCAAAGGTTTGTGACTTGCCTTGCAACTCATAACCTTCATTGCTCATTGCAGAGTAGTCCTGGAGACCCCATCCTCATGCTCCTAAAGCTCCGATGGTCTGGTCACAATATAGCACAACACATAAAACACCAAATAATCCTATTGCAAAAATTACAAGATTTACGAATAAAATCACCAAGAAAATAGAAGAAAACACGTTTTGAAGGGATTTGGGAGGCTGGAATCGAGGTTAAAGAAGAAGAATTGAAAGTACAAAGATGCACAGGGATAAAAAGGCACCTTCAGAACGAGACCAAAGATCAGGCAAGCTACCATCAAATAAAGTTGACTACATATTTGATCCCTAACTTAACAAAAATTGTAAATCCCATTCTAGGGATTCTTGTGGTTTTGGGGAATCTAGCTACAAGAGAACCAGGAACAAGGATCTCTCCCCTTTTTCTATCTGACTCTTTGATCTCAAACTTAAGAATGCTAGTTTTAAGAATGAGTGATCCTTCACATAGGCCAGCATGGCACAATACCTTATTTTGGGCCAACAATGTTGGGCCTATTCGAGTTGTGTTCTATTCGAACCTGTGCCGTGCTGTGCTAGGCAGCCCTTTTGGCAACTTATGTTCAAGATGAACTCTGTCTGGACTAGCTAGTCACCCTGCTAAAGGCATTGTTTCTCCTTTTTTTTAGTAACGTGCAACCTTTTGTGCTCCTCACCAATGGCTAGTGGGCCAAGGTGTCAGTGTCTCAAGCTGTTAAACACAAGTGAACCGGAGGACAAATTTCGAAGCAAATTGACTAATTTCACATGAGAAACGCGAGCGTGCGGCTAGACCATGGTGCTCACTTGTGGGCATTTTTTCAGTTTATAGCTTATGCATTCTTTCAAACAAATAAATAAGAGAGTTTTTTCGTTGTCTTTTCAAAGTGATCAATCGGGATATTCTTTTTGAAGTGGCTTATCGGTATTCGGTTCATTCACATAAACGCTTGCACTAGGACCAAGAGCCAAATTTTGCAAGGTTACACAGTTGCACCAAGTGGTTGAAATGGACTAGATATTTGCCCCTCATTTGGTGGACACAATTATATTTAACAAAAGATGATTCATACATTGTAGGCAGTAGTTCCATTGCATTGGACATCCTATTATTGCGTAACATGTATGCAAATTGCAACTGTTTGCCATTATAGAAAGTGTGAAATGTAAATAACATATTAAGTGAAAACGGCAAATGCTTTGGAGGTTGTTGGGAAATAGATAGGGTGCAATCGGATTGGATTCGGACGGATATTGCATATACTATATCCTAACCTATATTTTTTCTTGGATATGAAGTCAAATACGGTAAGACCAGATATGAATACAAATTCAAAGTATTGAGAGTTTTGGATACAGTATCATCGGTACGGATACATAATGGTTTTCGATCAAAAATGGATAATATAGGCGGATAGTTCGACCATTGATAAATTTGACACGCAATAAATTCATACACAAGAATAATGAAATTAAAAATTCTGCAAAAACCAGCTTACAGACTGTATCAGCCATCAAGTATCAACCACACCAATGGCATTGTTTCTTAGCATGTTCAGAAACTTCAGAGCTGGAAAAGACTACATTCCAATATCACCAATAGGGCGAGCCGTGGATCTGGCTTCGACGGAACTACCTTGGAAATCGAAGGCATCGGCGCAGCCGAGCACACGGTAGACAGCGAGTACTGGGGTTCGCCGAAGTTTGATGGGGTGTCGGGTCGCAGATGATAGTGTGTCGGGGTGAAAATCTCATGTTCGATTCTTAGTGGATCAGGCAACAGCGATGCCTTCGGCATCATTGCCTGGGCCACCTGACCCTACCCTTCTTCGTCTTTTAGCGTGCACGTAGGCCGGTGTTAGTCCTTCGGTAGTGCTAGCCTCCTCACTGTCGGGGTGTATTAGCCACGGTCGTTTGTCGTGTTAGGATTTCAAAGTCGCGGTCCTTGTATCTAATCCTTCTTTAGGCCTTTAATTTGGTCTTTAGACCATCGTTATACTACTCTTCTTCTTCTTCTTAATGAATGAAACATATCTCTCCTACGTCTTCAAGAAAAAATATCACCAAGAGGTGAATTATCACATTAAATGGCTAGCGTACTGTGCTCGAGGGTATTTTTGCTGCAGCTGGGGCCACTGCATGAGGAACTGATCAGCTATTCGTAACCTGAAGAACCCAATGGGCACAGCCGCACAGCTACGAAACCTTGCAACTCCCAGTGCAAACACATGGTGAGCTGTGAACGGTTCAAAAACCTGCAAATGACGCAAAACATAGGTCAAAAAACTTCGACCTGAACAAAATGGCGCATGCTAGTATCTACCTTGGTATTTTGCATCAAACACAATTGCGGCAGCACTGAAGCAGCTTCCAAGTAAACACAGAACGCCCAGCTGATCCGGTTCAGAATGTTATGAGATGTTGAAGGATGAATAAAACAGCACAAGGTACCACCTTCAAAGGAAGAAAGAAATAAGTAAATAACCAAATAAGCTGGCAACTTATCATATCTTACAACTAAAAGATTTGTGAGCATCATAACCGACTCGACAAGCAAAACAATCTAGTAGCCCATTATAGGTTCAACACTTTCTGTTAGTCATACCTGGTTTGGATAGCACTTCTACAGAACCCTTACTGATAGAAATTTAGATGATTCTAAATGGCGTCAGCTATTCGGCCACCACAAGTCATCCATGGTGAGAGTTC
Organism: Dendrocalamus latiflorus; assembly: GCA_017311315.1. NCBI lineage: Eukaryota > Viridiplantae > Streptophyta > Magnoliopsida > Poales > Poaceae > Dendrocalamus > Dendrocalamus latiflorus. Next base: position 5,266,394 of record CM029641.1, on the reverse strand, counting down.
ACCTTGATTATCGACAGTTGTTGTGTATTTGGAATTTCAACCGGAAGAAACTTTCAGATAAACACTTAATGAGCCAAGAAGATCAACATAACATAGCAGTACTACTAGATGAAAGTGCCAGTATCATTTTCACAATCCAGCACAAAACTTACCGATCAGAAAGCCTCCAGAACCAACACATACAGCTACCAATATCCAAAAAAACAAAAAGAAATTGTAGGATCGTCGATAACAATTAGAGGGGGTGAATGCTTGTACCCACTTTTTCAAATCACTTTGTGCTCGATAAAGGTTTCAACCGCTCGGCGTTAGACTGCTCGCTTGTCCGCTCGCTTAGTCTCTTTGTACGTAGTCGTAATCTTCCTCTGCTTCACCACTTCAACACCAATGTGCTGAAGATGATGCTCAGAACACACGTCGCCGGTACTGACTCGATACCTTTTACGAATCAAGAATAAGATTGCTTCAAGGTGATGTTTATTGCTAGATTTTTATGGGTTTGCAAAGCGCCCAACAATTGGGTGGAAACAAAAGGAAGCTACAATCCATCGAAACGGCAGTTTGCATCTAAGAAACTTAAGGTAGTTGAAGTTAAGTATGAAGAGTCTGATAAGAGGGTTCACAAAATTTTTAGGATCTTGAGCACCTACGGCACATATCTTGAGCAAATCAATTTCCAGTGGAGTGGGAGATGTTTTGAATGTAGGTTGGCTATTGACACCAGGGGCGAAAACACACCCCGAGCAAGGTAGGCTTTAGTCCGGGATGTGGAAAAATATTTAATGTACAGCCCGGGTAAATTCAGTCTAGTCCAGGTAACATTTTCATGGTCCAGCCTAGATATCCTAGTTCATTCCACTACTGAGCACAGGGCGTAACCAAATCCTGGTTTCGCCACTGATTGACACTATTCTGGCTTCTTATGATCCCATGCATGCATAAAAGCAAGCAATGAAGAAACACTCCAATTAATTAAAAATGGTAAAAGCTACAAATTTTCATTGCTAGTTGGGACACTAAATCATGAAATTATCTTCTTTTGGTGAAGAAAAAACGAAATGTAATTCTAAACTACGTCTGCCACAGGGTTCATAAAGCCGTTACATTCTCATAAATTTATAACAAAGTCTATTACACAAGCAATTCCTCATACATAGCATGAACAATCTTGTAGTTGCTTATAAAGTTGTACGGCTGTTCTCAACCATTTGGTTTTTTTTATTTTAACTCTTTATTCTGGTTTGGATATACGAAGGTAGCTGGTGTTCTGATCCCCCTGTGCTGTTTTACCTTTGCTTTAGTTATTTACCTTTTTGGTTTCTGATCCATTTATTCTCACAAGGATACACTTAAGGTACCCTTAATGTTGCAATCAGAAGGGAAATGGTGATTACTGTTATGAATATTGTGTGTATATTGAAGAGGCCCAATGAGCAATATATATAGGGAGTACAAAGGAATATTACAGGGGAATATGCCATATGCAGATAAGGAAAGCAAGGCATATAAGGAAATGAATAATACAATTCCTATTCTATCTTTGATACCCTTAACACCCCCTCAAATGCAAGGCGTATGCAATAGCATTGCATTTGAAAAAGGGTTAACACTAAAACAAAAAAATCCGAAGTCCGAGTCTTAATAATGTCATCGTTGCGTGCAGCTTTTGAATAAACTGTCAAATCAAGTCGAAAAGGAATAGATAGAAGCATGACAGTGCAGATCGAAGCCCAAGACGGCGGCGGCCTTAGAAGCTCGGGGCGGCGGCTAAAGAAGCGACGTCATCATAATGACTTCTATGATCTACACGCGGCTCAGAAAGTAAAGCGGCGACGGCTGCCATACAAAAGAAAATTCCTATACTTCTATGACAAACAATAAATTTGTGGACTCGCACAGCTTGAACAATTTAAAAATTAGAAATTACGGACTTGGATGGACGCAACGGAAGACTCAAAAACAGAAAGACTCAACGACGACAGAAGTAAAACTAACTTCACCCGAGCCGCAGATCAAAAGGCCAGGCCATTGCCATCTCTCCTCTCTCTCTCTTCTGTCTCACTCCCTTCCCCGATCTCTCACTCGCCCCCGATCTCTCACTCGCACCTCCCCTCTCTCTCTCTCTTCACACCCCCTCCCTCACTCTCCTCGCGCCCTGCGTCCGCGCTCCCTCCCTCACTCAAAGAGGAGAGCGGTGGGCTCCAGCGGGAGGCGGCGATCGGGAGAAGGCGGCAGCTGGATCTAGGAAACGCGGCTCAGAGAGAAGAGGCGGCGCCAGTTGCCAGCAGCGGTCGGATGAAGCCGACGGCAAGGCAGCCAGGAGTCGGCGGAGTAGGCCAGATCTGAGGCGGCGCCGGGCGACGAAGAGGAGCCAGGAGCAGAGGCCGACGCGGGGGCTCGCACAGGCGCAAGCGGGCGAGCGCACAAGGAATTTGGCAACGACGCCGAGAGCGTCGGATCTAGCTAGAGGCGGTCGGATCCAAGCCGAGCAGTGCAGCGGCGGATGGATCCGGGGCGAAGGCGGCGATGAATCCGAGCAGGGCGCAGCGGCCGGATCGAGCTCGACGTGGAGTCCCCCGAGATGGCGGTGGCCCAATCCAGATCAGATCTGAACCTCGACGGCCGAGGTGAGGATGACCGAAGACGACTCGTGGCGGCTCCAGGCGAGGCGTGCCGGAGACGACCGGATCTGGCCCGAAGGCAGCCGGATCCGTGCAGTGCCAGACTGATGGTGGCCGGATATGAGGAGGCGGCGGCTGGAGATCCGGCTGGGCGGCGTGATGACAACGAGAGATGGCGACGGCCGCGTGCGAGATAGCTGGCGGCCGGGAGATGGCCGCCCGAGGTGGACGCAGGGTGCCAGGAGACGCGGACGCGGATCCGGGAGTGTCGTGGCACGAGCGACGAGGAGATGGCCGCCCCTAGGAGCAGAGTGGATCCTCCTGGGGGGCAGTGGCAGCGGCCATGTTATGAATATTGTGTGTATATTGAAAAGGCCCAATAGGCAATATATATAGGAAGTACAAGGGGATATTACAGGGGAATATGCCATATGCAGATAAAGAAAGCAAGGCATATAAGGAAAGGAATAATACAATTCCTATTCTATTTCTAATACCCTTAGCAATTGCCACTTTCAGATGACTATGTATGGAATAAGTAGTTAAACTAGAAGTCAACTTTATGATAATAAAATGCCCACCCATTCTTTAAAATCAAAGCAAATAAAACATTCATGCAGCTTTGCCACAATTACATCAAATTGCATGTTGGTCCAAAGTGTGGTCCTTAACTCCTTATGCCGCTTTATGCTTATGGTCTTACTAAGGAATTTATAATTTCCGTTTCTATTAATGGAGGCTCCATAGAACTTACTGTGACTTCATGTTTATGTAGGTTACAGTTTCGAGGCAAATGATGATCTGTTCTGGTGATGGATCTGCTATATGCAATCTATTCATTATTCTAATTTGTAAGACTTTGAAGCCATGAGTTCGCTCTCCAATTTAGTGGGATCTTATGCGGGCCGGATCCATGAGTTTGGATGGATCTTGGAATTGTTAGTGTAATTTACACAGCTGTAATTGAACCTGATTTAACTATCCATCCTGTTGCCTCTTGCATTTTTGGTTCATGTGTGGTTTTGTATGATGACATTGGATCATACCCTGCTAGAGGAATCTGTTTCCTATATTCGGTACTTTGGTTGGATCTGCTAGACTGCTACTCGATTTTCTACTTGTTTTTCGAAATGGTGGGTCGTGGATCATATTTCCTTGTGTGTTTATAAAATGAGGCGGATTAGCTAATACTCCCTCCGCCCAATAATACAGTGTATTTTTTTAAATTATCTTATCTATAAATATAGAGCGTATTTTATAAACTAATGCAATATAAATGTGTTGTTACCTCTATACTCCTAATAAATATACATCTTTACTTTGTATTTTTCACATGTATGTATTAAATATAGTAGTTAGAGATAATAATTAAAGACAGTATAGTCATTTTTAATGTCTCCTTGTCATGACAAAATACGAGTACCTTGTTTAGTTCCAGCGTTTATTTTTCTTCTTTGAAAGTCTTGTACTACATTCAACCAATCATACAAAGGATTGGGTTAGGAAGTTAGGCTGCTCAACTGGAGCCCATTAGGCCAATCTGATACAGGTTGGTCCATGTTGCGCACAGTGTAGTGCATACAATTGAAACCTCTGACCTGCAAGCAAGGCTGCCACTTTTAGGCCTGGGCAAAATACCCGCTACCCGTTACCCAAAAACCCGAATTACCCGAACCTGAACCCGAAATACCCGAACCCGAGGTACCCGATTCGAAATTCGGATAGCAATTCTGATTACCCGAAATTAGTTTGGGTAGTTCGGGTAATATCCTCCGGTACCCGAACTACCCAAACATTGCATATTCCCCACTCCCCAGTCGGCCAACAGCCCAACAGCCCTACATACTTACCCCCGTCCCCCGCCGGCCCGCGACCTCACTCTCTCACCCACCTCCAAAAACCTAGCGCTCTCACGCTCGAGTCGAGCGGCCGCCGCCTCCACCGAAGTCAGAAGGGGCGACGCCCTCTCTCACGGTCTCACCCCGCCGCCGGCCCGCCGCCCTCACTCCCTCACCCACCTCTGCGCCAGGCGGCCAGGCCACCGCGCGCCGCCCTCTCTCACCCCGGCACCCCCGCGTCCCCGCCGGTCCCGAGCGCAGCCCTCACCCGCCAGGCCACCAGCCGCCGCCGCGCGTCGACCTCGGGGGAGGGACAAGGTGCACCGACGGCTTGAGGATTGAAGGACGGCTGCCACCTCGGATTCGCTTGTTCTTCTATAGTTGGATTCGATTGTTTGGTGATGGACTAATGTAGTCATGTAGATCTACTGATAGTCTGATATGGTGAACTTTGATTATTTCGGTTCAGTGGTTTTGTGATTTATGGTTAACAGAGGCACATGATTTAGTTGATCTGTTGATCTATGCAAATTTTGTGCAGTTTGGTGGTTTTCTGTGAATTCAGGTATATCGGGTATACCCGAACCCGAACCCGAACCCGAATTATCGGGTACCCGAAATTGCGGGTAGTGTTTTTTCGGGGATAATATCGGGTAGCAGTTTTCATTACCCGAATTTCGAATTACCCGAACTACCCGACCCGAAAAAATCGGGTAACCCGAACGCCCAGGCCTAGCCACTTTGCAGGAGCAGATAACTGGACTGTTCAGCAAACAAGCCTGAGTTGCAGCCAAGCAGTAAGGGTTGGGTTTCTACTTCCTTGTCCCATATGTTGCATACTGTCTGTGTTCAGAGCTTCAGAATTCAGATCACTTTGGTTACTTCTAGCAGGAGAGCATCGAGACTAGGTACTTCTCTTGTGGTACCATTTTCTATTGTTTCCTATCTAATATTTTTAGAGCATCTACAATATGCTCGTTTTTTCGGCCTCTAAAGCAAAGATAGGTCCTTAGAGGCAGTCTCAGCCTCTAAGCTTTTCGAGCCCACCTGTCCGAGAGAGATTAGGGAACAAAGATGAGAGAGATTAATTTTGTTTTAACTTATTCATTTATAGATCTCACCTTAAAGGCATGAATAAACTAAACATTGGGAGAAATTATACTAAATTTGGAGGGCACCAGTAGAACCTAACTCAGTCATGCCCTTGCTGCTCAAGCCTCTCTCGATTGCTTTTCACCAGTCTTGGTGTGTACTTCTGTTACAAGCCAAGTATCTTTATGAAATAGCGGCTCGATTTGGCATTTATTTGCTCGCCCAACCGATCATCGTCTTACTCTTCACCCATTTTATGGGAAAGGGGTTCAACTTTTCTTCGTCTCATGTGCATAAATCAAGCCAAGTAAAAATCGCCCGTACCCAAATTTAGTTACATTTTTCCATCTCTCGTCCAAGCTGAACTATTTTTCATTACTAGCCTGAATTGTTTTTTTCGCAAATTTGTGCGGTTAGTTACTATAGTTATCCACAATCATTAGCAATACTCAAATGTATATTTAGTGAGACTTAAATCATGACCTTTAGCAATAAGTCACGCGTGCCATACTAATTGGACTAACCACCAATTGAAGGATGCACCTCGTCTTGAAACAAAATAAATGCACATCCCTGTACTGCGTCGACAGAAGCACCACCCTACGCTCGACTTGTAGGCATGGACAAAAAAAATCCAAACACCATCCCAAAAGTAACGTGGCTCACTTTCACTGACGATGGCTCCCTAACTGCCTCCTCTTCACGAGCCAACCAAATTCAACCCCCACGCTGCAAGAAGGGTTAGACCTTCAGGGTGATTCAGCGGCTCCGCCTGAGACTGATCTTGGCGACGCGGACTACCTGCCTTATCTGTAGCATGGACACGTGTCGGACACGGATACGACACGGACACGTCTCGGACACGTGTCGGCGACGTATCGGCCGATTTCGGAATTAATTTTAATAATTAAAATTCTCGACACGTGTCGGACACAGTAATTATGCGAATCAGACACGGCCTGGACACAGCTGGCACAGGAATGGCCCAGTACACGGCCGGCCCAGGAATAGCCCATATCGTGCCTACCCTAACCCTACGGCTGCTGAAGCACCGATTCCTCTCGAGAGCCTCATATGCCGCCCTCCTGCTCCCGCATATCGCCGTCGCCCACCGGCTCTCGCAACTCGCTGCCGCCCGCCGGCTCCTGCACCTCGCCACCGCCTCCATCTCCCGTATACACTTTACAAATTACAAGTTTACAATTTACATTATTTCAGTTTAATAAGCATGTGGAAACATAGAAAATAATACATATATATAATCTATTTATTATTTAAATATATATAGCCGTGTCGCCGTATCGGTATTTTTGGGAAAACGGCGAATTTCCGTGTCGGTGTCGTATCGTGTTGACGTATCCGTGTCCGTGCATCATAGCGTGCCTTTCATCCCAATCAAGCACGACCTCTTCTGGCACCTTGGTGTCGTCAATGGCACCCCGGAGTCGGCGGAATCCCAGCCTAGCTAGCATCACGAAGTTGACTCTGCTCGGGGGGACAGAGGCACCACCAGGACCCCCATCGTGCCAGGACTAGAAGGCAGCTAGCCCCTGACGCTTGTCGTGATGAAAGCAGGTGCCGTGCGAAGCGGTACGATGATGACGACGACGACGAGCGCCACTAGCAACGCAAGCACGTCTACCGCGGCAGATGGAGATCCTCAGAGCTTGAGGTGGCCCATGGTGGGAGGTCCCATGATCGATCGAGGGACTGATCCCCTTGGCCTCGTCACACTACCGAGGGGGACCACTGAAGACAACACTTGGAGCTGGCGAACCCCTACAGCGGAAGCATGGGAGGGCAGCTACTCCTACCAGTCATATAGCTGAGGCTCCCCTTGTCTGGGAGCCGGCCCCAGAGCAACGCCCCGCCTGGTTCACTTCAAAAGCACGCCACAATCGGAGATCACAGCGGCCATGACGCTGCCTCCAACATCGGAAGCCAACCTCGATGTCAACTCTAACCTGTTACTAGTGGGAATCAGCCACGCCGATCAAGACATCGCCTCTGCCCAGCACCAGCGCCCTGACATGCTGGAGAGTATCTTCATGCAGGCCAACCCCTTCCTCTTGCCAACCCCCACCCCACAGCTTGCACTAGTTCCTGGGAAGGGGAAATCGTTTACCCCACGTCGAAGCAAGCGCTTGGCAAAGAAACGATGTGACACACCAATGATGAAGCATGCCCAAGAAGTCCTAGCCCATAGGCTGCGAGTTCTTGGTGAGAAGGAGGCCATAACCGAGGAGGTGCTCGATCGCTATGCGGCTAGTTTCAACGGGCCACTGCCACTAACGTCCCTGAAGGCCCTATCTGTGCTATTCAACCTCGACTCTGCCCAAGCAATACAAGCTGATGATGCACTCCAGGAGCAAGTGCATGCAGTAAGATTTGAGGTGGAGGATATGATGGCGGGATAGTCCACAGCCACCAAGCTGCTACTGCTGACTGCTGCTGCAGGCCAGCCCTTTTGAGTCCCCTAGCTCTCATGCTTAACATGCATATGCCCTTCATTTCTTTTGTCTTGATGGTGCTATGGTCCCGTCTATTCCTCATAGCCATCCTTTTGCGCCCCGCTACTTCGAAGATGCTACACTTTGTTAAACTGCTACCTTCTTTGCATGAAATGTGTGAACTGCTATCTTCACTACATGACATGGTTGCTCTACTATATGAAATTCTCTATCCTCACTTCAAGACATGGTTGTACTATCTACTATGAATGTTATCCTCCGTTTGTGGCCCAACTCTTTTATGGCGACCTCCTGCCGACATTAACTGGGACATCCCACCTTGCAAGTCGACATATATAGCCGCCTGCTGCCGATGGGCCTCAAGCACCTCAGGATGGCCGCCGATGGGCCATGAGCTTCCCATGCCAGCTAGCACCCCACGGCTGCCATATCGCTCGCCTACGATCATGTGTTTTCCATACGTCGATTGCCCCTCAACTCACGTAATCGTGCCATCAACCACAACGCCAAAACCCTATGTCAGGGGTCTAAACTCCCCTACTCACTGCACTGATGTTGGAGAAAAAATTGATACCAACAACCCCCCACATTGCTTGCCTTCAAGAGACTAAACTAAGCGAAATAGAACACGTATGCGCAGGTTTGTGCACTTGGCGGGAATAGACTACGAAATTTCCTCTTTCTACCAGCATAGAACATCCGTGGGGGGATCCTGATCCTTAGGGACAGCGAAGTAGTCCAAATTATCAATTGCCACCAAGGTCAGCATGGCCTTTGTGACATCCCGGCCCATGTTGGCCCATGTGTGTGTGCACATGAATTTCTAGGTTAGTCCCACCTTACTAGCTTACCTTGAGAAGCACTTACATATAAGCCTAGCAGTTCCAATGGTAGCACCCCCGGTTAACCGTTTTGCGTGAAGCGAGGACGAAAGTGCAAGCGGGTTGCTACGTGTGCGTGGCCTATCCAGAATGTGGTTAGGTCTGAGCCGGTTTGGACCCTAGAGCGTTACAAATGGTATCAGAGCCGACTATCGTGGTTACATGGGCGCGTGTGGGTCAGGGGCGCGGGCATATGGCGCATGGCACGTGTGGGTCCAGAGTGGACACACGGCATGGCATATGTGCTGGCACTGAACACACAGACATGTACCAAGAGGGGAGATCCTTATCATTTGCCCCAGTGTGGGTATGTTGGTCCGACGAGGACGTTGGGTCCTTTGAGGGGGATGTATGTGACACCCCGGCCTATGTTGGCCCACGTGTGTGCACATGAATTTCTGGGTTAGTCCCACCTTACTAGCTTACCTTGAGAAGCACTTACATATAAGCCTAGGAGTTCTAATGGTAGTACCCCTGGTTAACCGTTTTACACGAAGCGAGGACAAAAGTGCAAGCGGGTTGCTACGTGTGCGTGGCCTATCCAGAATATGGTTAAGTCTAAGCCGGTTTGGACCCTAGGGCGTTACAGCCTTACAGTACACGTCACCATCAAGGCGTGCTCAACGTTGTTTGTGTTAATGACAGTGTACGACCCTTCAGCTGACAGCAACAAAGACGGCTTCTTGGTAGAAATTTGTGACTCCAACCCACCTGTTGGTGTTGGGTGGCCCATACTGGGAGACTTCATCCTCATCTACAAGCAAGTGATAAAAATAACTTGAACCTCAATCGATGCCCCGATTCCATAACGCTCTTGACACCTGTGATTTGAAGGAGGTGCATCTACCGAACCACAAGTATACCAGGAGTAATGAAAGTGACAACTCAACTTTGGTCAGGCTTGATAGATTTTTCTACAACAACACATGGAACACATCCTTCAGCGCCCATGCGTTACACGCCTTATCTACATCTCACTCAAACCATTGCCCCTGCTCCTATCCAATACAAGCAGCTCGTGACAGCCAAAAAGCTTTCGCTTTGAAAACTTCTAGACAAGGCTCTCAGCATTCCCATGTGGTACAACAATCCTGGAAGGAACCAACTATAGGGCTCAACCCATTCCTGAGACTGAATAATAAACTGACAAACACGGCATGGAGGCTAAAGCTTGGGGGCAAGAGACTTTCCTTTTAACAAACTGTAGTTACTTATGGCCCAAGAGGTCATCCTTTGACTGGACATCATATAAGAAAATCAACCCCTATTAGCACAAGAGAGAGACCTTTGAGCTCACCTAAAGAATAGGGTGATAGGCCTTGCAGTAATCGAGCGATCCAAGAAGAAGCAGGCATCCCGAATCAACTGGCTCCATGAAGGAGACACTAACACAATATTATTCCACCACAGAATAAACTCCCGCAGGAGGAAGAACTTCATCCAGTAGCTCTCCACAGGCCAGGGCTGGGTTGTGTATCATGATGATAAGGCAAATGTGCTTCTCAACCACTTCAATTAGATCTTGGGCCACTCTTCACCCTGGCATGTCCTTTAATTGGGACACCCTCCACTTGTCCTGCATAGAACTGGATATCCTAGCTACCCCTTTCACCGAACAGGAGGCGCACACTACGATCCTTAAACTACCAGCTGACAAGGTTCCAGGACCTGATGGGTTCAACAAAAATTTCTACTGCGCATGCTGGGATACTATAAAGGGTGATTTCATGGCTGCCCTACAAGCTTTCTACAATATGAGAATCAACAATTTCCCTTGCCCAAACATTGCTAATCTGATTCTAGTCCCAAAGAAGGATGGCTGCCAAACTGCAGGAGACTATACACCCATCAGCCTCATCCACAGCGTAGCCAAAATCATTACAAAAATCTTGGCCTTAAGGCTAGTGCCCTTCATGAACGATCTAATTTCCCCAAGCAGAGCGCATTCATCAGAGGCAGATGCATCCAAGATAACTATCTCTACGTGCACAACCTAGCTAGAAGATACCACCGAAACAAATTCCATCTCTTCTTCTCAAGCTTAATATTATAAAAGCATTTGACTCGATTCATGGGGAGTATATCTCGACCTGCTACAGAACAGGGGATTCCCACTGTGCTGGAGGGGCTGGGTTGCTTGCCTCCTCTCCTCCGCCACCTCCATGGTTCTTCTCAATGGGATCTCGAGAGAAAAAAAATTCACCATCGCAGAGGCCTGCGATAGGGTGACCCGTTATCTCCTTTCCTTTTTATAGAAAATCCTCAACATCACTACGAATCTTGGAGGCTTGCTACCCCTGGATAGGCATGTGGTAGCCCTTCAAACCTCCCTCTATGCGGACGATGCCACCATCTTCCAAGCACCTAAGGAAGAGGATGTATGTACTTTAGTCAGCACACTACACAAGTTTGGAGACACCACATGCCTTCATACTAACCTCCATAAAAGTCAGGTGGTACCAATCAGTTGCGACCAAATCAATCTACAAGGAATCTTGCATGGCCTTCCTGCCCAACTAACGTCCTTCCCCTTAAAATACCGTGGCCTACCTCTCACCACCAAAAGACTACGTAGGGTGGACATGCAAGCTGCTCATCTTAGCAGGCAGGAAGACCCTCATCAAATCGGTCCTAATGGCGTAGTCCACCTACTTCCTCACGACCATCAAGCCACCAAAATGTGTAATCAGAACCTTGAATAAAAGATGAGATGATTCCTCTACGCGGGGTTAGAACAACAATTAATTGGTGGCAAATTCAAGGTCGGCTGGGACAAAGTCTACAGGCCTACACACCTAGGTGGCCTCAGCATTCTCGATCTAGAGCGCTTTGCCAGGACCCTCAGACTAAGGTGGCTCTGGATACAATGGGGAACTCAAACAAAACCTTGGCATGGAATGGCAATCCCGTGCGACAACCTAGATCGACGCCACTTGCAGCAGTCACTACCATAACAATAGGGGATAGAGTGAAGGCATCGTTCTAGGCCTCACTGTGGGAAGAAGAAGAGGGAAAGACCGTACAAAGGCCAGTTGGAGCCATGGCGGCATGTGTTGCAAGAACAAGAAAAATGAGGAAGAAGAAGAGGGAAAGAACCGTACAAAGTAGCAAATGATGAAGTACCCATTTTATAAAGGGGCAAATGATGAATTGCACTCTATAGAGTGACAAATGATCAATTATCCTGGACATTTGTGGCATCTTTAGGTTGGAAACCGTGTACCTCTAGTTACAAGTCTTTGGATGTGTTATGGATTATGGACTTTGCTGCTCAAACTCGATTACGACATGCATGACTCTCCAATCTAATATAGAAGGCAATTGTATTGGATTTTGCTGATAACTTTTAGCTATATCTTTTGGTTTTTAGCTGAAAATAAATAGTAATGGCTAAAACAAGTGACTTTTAGAATGAGAGAATGAGCGGTGGAAAAAGTATAAGAGAGATGCGTGCGTATGATGAGAGTAAGAGGAGTGGGGCGTGTGATGCACCCATGACACACATCCTTATCTCCAAAGCAAAATGGTAGCGAAAAGAGTGGAGAAACCGCTTCGAGAATCTGGATGTTTGTATTAGCTTTTGGCTTTTGTAAGCAAAAGCCAGAAGAAAAGGTCAATATGAACAGGGGCATAACCTCCCATTTGATATCACACGAATAACATTATCCAAGCTTTTTGTTCTTATTTCAAAATATAAGGCTCCTTAATTAATTTGGTGGCCAATCGATCAAAATATACCCTATAAAAAGAATTAATTTGGTGGCCGACACATGAACTATCGACTTAGCTTGTCTTACCTACAGCTATTTGTCATCGCAATAACGTAAAAGATGATATCAGAGGGCTTGGCGGTAAACGACTGCTGTATGTATGCACGTGCGACAGCACGTGTTTGAATGTCATGCACAATGTGTAACCGTTCCCAGTTGTGTGGATTTTCTTGTCCCAACCAAGAGAGCCAAGGGTCGCTTTCTGGAAAGTGATGTAAATATGTAACTAAGCATCATGCCTTACGTAATCTTTTAAGAAAGTTTTTGGTTTGTGTATTTGATTACCGACAACATATGTAATTCAATGAGGAACTTAGGAGGATTCGGACTATATTCTACAAAATTCATGTGGAATTTTTATGAAATTTACACATTCCAAACATGCCTAACTAGCTAATAGTCCTGTAACGTATCATCGGAGTAAAAAAAACTTATATGGTACTCTAATATAAAGCTTGGGTATTAATAGAAGTAATTGTTTTTTACTTTGTGCTAATTTTACCATGATAATGCACTGTTTTCCATGCATTGTCTTTTTTGTTCTCTTTTCTTAACCCATGCATGCATGTTATTTATTTCCCATGAGTTCACAGTTGAGATAGATCACAAATTGCAATGGCAAGGTCTCAATACGTAATTTCTCCATCGACATGGTTCTAACTGCATATATGAATGCACGTGTGTGTACGGTGATCACGGTACATCACCATTTGTGAATGCACAAGTCATGCAAGGACTAGTAACATGCAACGCCGATCACATGTGTAGCGCACTAGCGGTGACCGATCGATGGACGTGCGTCGCGCACACACCTAAAGATCGATCAAGTTGATTGATGTCACAAATCTATGACATCTTTAACAGATTCTTTTAGGTTGATGACTTGTCTTTCTATATTATCTAGTTTTTAAACGGAGTATTTTTTTAAGATAGAGTTTATAAGTCAATTATAGTAAATATTATCCTGATTTTATCTATATCGGTCAAAATCATAACGAGTATTTCCCTCCGTATTATCTTTAACGAACCGTCAAAATTTTAAACTAAAAATTATATATAGCTAAAAATAATCCACCTTTTAGCTCTGGTTCTCATTACGCACGTAATGGTCAAGACGGCAATGTGCGTTGATTTTAATCCACCATGCCACAACATTTTCTCATCCAAGAATTTAAAGGTGAGGGGGTGAATGATCACTTCGGTTTCTTAGTATCTAAAATTAAATCTCAAACCACAAGAAAAAAAATCTAACTTACAGACATGGAATTCGACCATAGAACACTCAACCATGTGCACGGGCTCGATGGAGGTTCAACCACTCGGTGTTCGACCACTCCTCGACCACTTGACTACTTCAACAGCTCTAGCGCTCCAACCACTAGAACACTTTGATTGCACGCTTCGACCGCTCACTTCGACCTCCTTTGCACGTAGTCAAAATCTCCTGCCGCTTGACCACCCCGAATACTCGATCTATTGCTCTGTTTTTCCTAGCAGTGAACCAACACCTTTGCACATGATCATATGCTTCAATCCACCCGCAATCACCAGTAATATTCAACAAATCACAAACTAGATTGAATAACTAGATCGATTCAAGATGATCTTCATTACTGGATTTTGGTGGTTTTACAAAGTGCCCTCACAACTATCTCTAAAAGCCTTTTCGACGAAAGCCCTCACAAATCGACACAAACTTTTTTAGATTTTATAAGGTGGAGACTTTTGGTTTTGCTGGGGGATTGTTAGAAATTGGCCCATGCGAGCAAGGCCAATTTCCTTAATTCTAAAGCATGCACGGTTTAGTACCATATTGCTAAGGCAAGGTAGATGAGACCTATTTATAAGGTGAAGCTCTTGCCACTTCTTGAATCATGTGACACATAGATAGGGATGGCACGAGGAGTGCTATGGTTAATCACATATGTGCACGCACGCGCGTGCGTATTGAGTATTTTTGCATGAAAATCGCATGACTTGTGACTTGCGACCGTGCCGTGACGTGGCGCGCCACTTGGCAGACCAAGTTCATCTTTATTTTTGCTGAACCCTGCGCCACTCTCTGTGTGTGTGTGTGTTTGTTTGAATGAGAATCAATGTTTAAATGAGATTCAAACGTTTGAATTTGAGGCTTTATTGGGGTTTTGATGATAGGTAGTTACCAGTTGGTAAATGGCTGGTTGAATGTGTCAGTTACCAGTGGGTACATGGCAGTTTAAATTTTCAGTTCACATTCTGTCTGTATATAACTGGAGACGTTCAAAGTGTATAGCTAAGAAAAACTCACTGCCTCCATTTCCTTCTTCTCTGTGAATTTGTGTGCTGTTGTGTTGCGCTATCCGAACTTTGTCGACTCTTCTTTCTGGCGTGCACTGTGAAAAAGAGGAGCGGTATCTCTGGACCGTTGATGCCGTGAAGACCTGCACGGGGGCGGCAATAAGGTTTCTGGGCAACGCACATCTACACGACCGCTCACTTCACTGCGTCATCTACGCTCTACACTGTATCAAGCCTGCACTGCTTCTTATTCTTCATCAAGCTCAATATAAAATTTGGAATTAAAATATTGCCTACATTTCAATCAGTACTTGTATCTACTTTTGAGCCGTAAGTACAATTAAAAACTTACAATAGTAAAACTTCTTTGAACTAACTAGATTATGTAGGGCAGCAAAAAACCACAACGGCAATCCGGTCCTGTAGTTATATATCTTCATTCTTTATGACTATTATCGATCTTTTACTAAATTCTTTCATAGTGTGCGTTTCGTTGTAGTCCATAAAACCATATTACACAAAAATGTAGAAATATTAATGAGAAGTACTATGGGATGCTATACCGTTGGAATCAATTATGACAGTATAGCTCTTTCTCCTCCAGCTGCCCTCCCCTGCTCCTCCTCTCCCTCCCTCGCCTTCGCTGCCTCCCTCCTCCATCGTCGCTACTGCCACGCTGATCGCAGCTCCACGCGTCTCCTCCTTCGCCCCTGCCTCCCCTTGCAGCCAGTGGTGAGCTCGATGCCTTGCCGGATAGCCAGCTCCCTCGCCACAGCTGGCCACTCCACCCAACCTAATATTTTCTTAGCCCTCACCTCACTGACCCGCCCCTGTGGTGTCGCCCACTGCCCTCCACTATCGCCCATCGCTAGCCGCCCCAGGCACCCTCTACAATCGGGAGGCACGACGAAACCATCGATGGCGCCACCCTTGTCGGCCTCGTGCAAGAGCAAGAGTGAGAGGGAGGGGCAAGAGAGAGAAGAAGAAAAGGCTGAGGTTGGTATACCGTTCCCTAGTTTTTCTCAATACTAATATATTACCATATGCACAGACAGCTTTACTCTGATATTTACAGTTCTTCAAGCGACCACCGAAATCCTAGATTTTTCTTTTGGAAAAAATATAAGCCCACATAATAACAACACAGCATAAATTCGGATGGCCCACTTGTCAATGAAAAGATGTAGTTCGTCAGCACAACTAAATTGGGCTTGTTCTTTTCATCTTATAACTTATGGCTTATGGTTTTTCCGAATAAACAAATAGAACGGCTTTTTTGCTACTTTTTGAAGTAGCTTATCGGCATTCATTTCATTCACACAAAAAGCCATGCTAAAATTAGAAACCATCAGTTATAGTGATAAGTTATAGCTAAGAAGAACCTATAGCTAACCTTTTCCTTTTTGTCAAAGAAAACCACTGCAATCGCTGTAAACTGAAAGCAAAGGAAAGATAGAATCCAATGGAAAGAGAAATTTGTCGTCCCCCACGGGAATTTGCTACCCGTTTGTCTTAAATACAGTATGTTCTAGAAAAAGCAAAGAGACAGAAACTACAAGTTACAAATAAATAGCTTACCCAACGTTGGTGCCTTTTCCTTGGGGCTGGAGTTGTCTCGGTGTTTCCTCCGGGACTGATGCATTTCTCTTCTATTTAAAATAAATAAATGATAGAGTTTTCGTCTTTAGTTTTAGGAGAAAAATACGCTCTCTAATCATAAATATATGTCATTTTTGGAATACGTATAGTCAGTCTTTTAAAACTTTAACTACCAATATTTTTTAAAAATATTTAGATTGAATAGATGAAAAATCATGTATGCAGATTTGTCTCGAAAAGTACTTTCATAATATTATATTGGTTGCGCTATTCAGCGCCTGTGTGCACGCTACGTGCAGGTCCTACTTCCTGGCTCATGGTGCGTGAGTGATGGTTTGGTAGCAACTTTGCAATGTAAAGGTTGCCATCAAACAAATATGAAATTATTGTCACCAATTAGCCAAACATTTAGTCACTTTTTCAACTAGATATGGTCTAATACATATGAATTTATTGTCACCAGTTAGGTCTAAAAGTTATCCCTCTTGTAATATAAAGTTATGGTCTATTACACATGAAGTTATCATCAGTTCATGAATTGATGATAACCAGTGTCGCCAGAAAATTATTGACGTTTCTGAATGAAGTTACCATCGGTTCTGAGTAAAGTTATTGCCAAATCTTCACAGTACCAAAAAGTTACTAACGTTTCTGAATGAAGTTACCATTGGTAGTGAATGAAGTTACTGCCGAATGCTCACAGTATACAGCTAGTGGTAACTTTCCTCACAAGATATTGTAACTTTCCTCACAATGAGTAGTAACTTGACTTGCATGCATGCAGCAGGAGAAAGAAGAGAACAAATATACTTAACTTGTGATTTTTTATCTTATTTACAAGTTAAAAAATACAATAACTCTTGCACCAAAAATCCAATCTGCGATCCGTTTTCACCATTGTGTTCAAAAATACGAACTTAACAAAACAAGATACATGTTGAATATGTTTTGATGCTGCGAAAATTATGTTATATAGAGTTACTGTCATTTTTTAATGAAGTTATCATCGATTCTAAATAAGGTTATTGCTAAATCTTCACAGTGTCGAAAAGTTACATCGGTTCTGTATGAAGTTACCATCGGTAGCGAGTGAAGTTACTGCCGTCGCTCATAGTATACAGCCAGTGATAGCTTTCTTCACAGCTGATGGTAACTTTTCGCACAACCGATGATAGCTTTACCATAATTAACAAAACCCTAGTAACTAAGTATGGGGTGGGATAGTGGAACGGATGGCTAATTGGATCAGTTAGAAACGCACGCTTATTTTACACATGCATGCTGGTTAGTAAGTCTATATATAATAATTTTATTTGATTGTATAAATATATTATAATATAAATTAATAATCAAAGTTACGTTTTGTGTCGACGTCTAGAACAACGTGTGTATTTGTGTTTGGAGGAGTAGCTTAGTTTCCTAAGGCAGTAGTAGCTAGCTCAATTAACCACGGATCATTATGCGGTTGCAAGATGTTACAGCTCAACTCCAGTCATTTTTGCACAAGAGAAGAAGATAACAAAACCATCGCGTCAGGTTTTCCATTGTTCTTGGCATGGCCATCACCGTTGGACATCTGTGGTAGGTATATTATTACGCTGCAAAATGACATTTATTTAAGGAACAATTAAATTACGTGCTTATCATCTTGCCTCCCTGTTTCCTTGCTCGTTGACACCATTGCCGCTAGCATCCTCCTAGGATCAGGGTGACCGCTGTTGCCTCCGTGCGTTACGTAATTCAATTGGTGACGAATCTATATAGTGGGTTACGTGATCTGCAAAAGGTTTTCTTGTGCAACTATGGATAAATACAACAAAAGGTTCATTACGTTGAAGAAAAATGTATTTGGTGTTCGCTTAGGGCCAACTGTCCTTCGCCTTTTGCATTTACTCATACGGATGTTAGGGTAGTTATATACAAATCATGTTGCCATAGAGTATTTATGTTTGTGAATATCTTGTATTGCAAGTTTTAGAAATAACTACAACAATATATAATTGAATTACCCCAGAATTTCAACAAATTTAATTAAAATTTTGATTTTTCTTCCCCCACATTTTTTTCAATTACATGTTTTCAACTTCAATCGCATGCTTCGCATTCCAATTTTTCGTGGTCATTTGCATCAATAGGATCGATATGACGAGTCCGAAGGGGTGAATGACTTCTTCAAAATCTGTTACCAAGGATTATCAACAATACACAACAAAAACATGAACTCACAAGCTCACTAAAGCCAAGAGCAAAAGAATACAACTCACGGCGGAGTTCTTTCCCCAACTGGTCTAACCGCTGACTTAGGTGCAGTCTGACTATCAGGCTTCGGTCGGATCGCTTGCTTCATTGATCAGACCACTCGTGTAGAGATCTAACCGCTCACTGTTGGATTCTTGCGGTTTGACCACTCGCTAAGGTGCAGAACAACACTACACACGATCTAAGAAAAGAATTAATTCTCAAATCACTAATCCAAACATATTGAAATTTAGCACAAGCCCTCCTTAGAATGCTAGGAACATGAAACATCCCAAAATTTTGGTATGATTTAAAATTGAGGAAAATGTTTACTTTCAAAAAACTTTTGATGGATTTTGTTGACATTCGCTTTTCTGGATTTTATTGCAAGACTTTTTGTCTAATTAAGAAAATTAAGAATCAAATTCTAGAAGTACAAAACTAATTAGGATCAAAATAAATTAAAAAATATGATAATTACAAATCCAAACTTGGTGTAATTATACTGTCAAATATTTAAAGCATGTCTTGAAACTTTCCTCAAGTCAAACAATGAAAATGTATACAAACAGGAGCTTAAAAGATTTTTAGAGAAAAATAAGTAACAAATAAATTTCCATAAAAAATTATATTCTGAACTGCACTGTGTCATAGCCCACCCCCCCCCCCCCCCCAAAATCGTAATTTCTGGACCTTTATTTCGATATCTAAAAATTCCCTAAACACTCTCAGCATTTCCAGAAAAACTTTGGAAACAAGAATTCCTCCCTCAATGACCCGTCGGGCCCACCAAACAGGGTTCTTCCTCCACGCCTGCTCTGCCCCGGTGGTGGCCATGACCAGGCCGAGTGCTTGTGCCAGCGCAGCTCGCCTCGCCCCCCGGTTTTCACCAACTATAATCTCCCATTTGATATCGCACAAATAACATTAGCATATTCTCGTCCCCATCTCAAAATACAAGACATATTTCCATGCATTTCGTTCTTGTTTCAAAAATATAAGGCTCCTTAATTAATTTGGTAGCCGATCGATCAAAATATACCCTATAAAAAGAATTGATTTTGTTGGCCGACACATGAATTAATATTATCGACTTAGCTTGTCTTATCTACAGCCTGTAACGTATCATCGGAGAAAAAAAATGCTTATATGGTACTCTAATATAAAGCTTGGGCATTAATAGAAGTATTTTTTTTACTTTGTGCTAATTTTACCATGATAATGCACTGTAGTCCATGCATTGTCTTTTTTGTTCTCTTTTCTTAACCCATGCATGCATGTTATTTATTTCCCATGAGTTCACAGTTGAGATAGATCACAAATTGCAATGGCAAGGTCTCAATACGTAATTTCTCCATGGACAAGGTTCTAACTGCATATATGAATGCACGTGTGTGCAAGGTGATCACGGTACATCACCATTTGTGAATGCACAAGTCATGCAAGGACAGGCAACATGCAACTTGATTGATGTCACAAATATACGGCATCTTTGAAGGGTTCTTTTAGGTTTATGGCTTATCTTTCTATATTATTTAGCTTTTAAACGAAGTGTCTTTTTAAGGTGGGTTTACAAATTGATTGTAGTAAATACTATCCTGACTTCATCCATATCAGTCAAAATCACAACGAGTATCTCCCTCCGTATTATCTTTTACAAACCGTCAAAATTTTAAACTAAAAATTATAGCCGAAAAGAATCCACCCTTTAACTCTGATTCTCATTACGCACGTAATGGTCAAGATGGCAATGTGCGTTGATTTTAATCCACCATGCCACAACATTTTCTCATCCTAGGTCAGGGGGTGAATGATCACTTCAGCTTCTTAATACCTGAAATCAAATTTCATACCACAAGAAAAATAATCTAAATTACATACGTGGAATTTGACCACAGAACGCTCAACCATTGCACGGGCTCGATGGAGGTTCCGACCACTCGTTGTTCGACCACTCGACTACTTCAATAGCTCCAGCGCTCCAACCGCTAGAACACTTTGATTGCTCGCTTCGACCGCTCACTTCGACCTCCTTTGCATGTCGTCAAAATCTCCTGTCGCTTGACCGCCCCAAATACTCGATCTATTGCTCTGTTTTTCCTGGCAGTGAACCGACACCTTTGCACATGATCGTATGCTTCAATTCACCCGCAATCACCAGTAATATTCAACAAATCACAAACCAGATTGAACAACTAGATTGATTCAAGATGATCTTTATTACTGAATTTTGGTTGTTTTACAAAGTGCCCTCACAACTACCCCTAAAATCCTTCTCGACGAAAACCCTCACAAATCAACACAAACTTTTTTCCCCGAAAGTCATACCAAAAACCACACAAAACCATACGTTAAGCCATAGTCTCTCTCTGTTTTTATAGGCTAATGTCCCAAACTGTGTTCACGTCAAACACGAACACCAAACTCTATCTCTTCCGAACATCAAGAGACTCAAAACCCTTCCTAACACAGGTTTTACCAAATCTCTAATCCCTCCCGTTACGGACTCCCTCTATAAAGTCTCCAATCTCACCACGTGATGAAACCTCTAGGAACACACCTCCTGTATCTTCATCACGCACTAGCATAACATGTTGAAGGCTCCAGGACCGGACCTCCTGTATCTTCTTCACGTATCATCACCAAGTTTCGAAGCCTCCGAGAACGCACCTCCCGTATCTTCTCTACGTATCATCAACCTTCGTGTTGAAGCCTCCTGGACCGCACTGCCTATAACTTCTCCACGAATCACCACATTTGATCTCCATGTGCTCCAGCGTGAGCCCGATCACCTCGCGTGACACTTCGATCACGTGGACCTCAGACTCCTCCATTCTAGTCCCGATCCTCCTCATCACCGACTATGACCGTCTCCATGCCCACCTGCACATCAAAGAACAAAGAACTTTTCCATCAGCACAAATTCTTTATAACTTAACTGATATCAGCACACACACATATAACACACCCTAGTCATCCATAGACAAGAACCAAATCAGCCACAATCACCAACCCGGTTGTCCACGACCATAAATACCATCGCTCAGAACACTTAGGAATACCGACCATAAAACCACCGAGTACCGACTATTGAGTACGAATCATATACCACAATTCTCCCATAACCGATCGCAACACCCACAACAACCGATCACTAACCATCGAGTACTGACCTCATCCACCAAGCACCAGCCAATCATCTCGCTAGCTTAACATAAGTACTCGAAGTACTCACATATCATAAGAATTAAAGTACTCGTACCGACCATGAAGTCTACGAGTATGGACTATGAAGCCTACGACAACCAATTGTAAAAGCATTCGACTATCAGATCGCGAGGTCTACGACTACCAACCGAGAAACTGAAGACAATGACAGCAAACCATGAAGTCTACGAGTATGATAGCAGTTTACAAAGTATATTACCATTGACCTCAAAGTCTATGACTATCGATCACAAAGTATGCGACCATTGACCACAAAGTCTACGATCATCGATCACAAAGTCTATGTCCATCGACCAGTAAAATCTACGACTATCGAGTACTGAAGAATTACTGTAGCTACGACCATGGAAAGCACTGTAGCTACGATCATAAAAAGCACTATAGCTACGACCATCGAAAGTAATGTAACTATGATAGCTACGACCATGAAAAAGTAATGTAGCTACGACTAGTTCACTGTAATTTACCATATCGACTAGGTAAGGTCATTTTGTCGTTGTCGACTTACCGTGATTGAAATGCCATGGTCGAATCTTGTCATGATCGAAAAACCATAGTCGCATTGCAGTGGTTGAAGCTTGATGTGGTCAAAGTTTGTCGTGGTTGGAATGTCGTAGTCGAGTTGCTGTGGTCTACTACAGTACTGTTCAAGTACCGACCAACGCTACAGCACTCTTCGATTACCAGCTAAATCACTATTCACATCCGAGTACTGTTCATTCGACCAAACAGTTTCAACCAGATCACTATAGCTTCGGTCGTACAAGGTCCGTGTTTTGAATCTTTGATCACGCCACTCAAAGGCCGTCCGATCTTTCGGTGGCTCTCGAACACCGTCAGATCCTTCATTGCTTACTCAAAAACCGTCCGATGCCACTCGGGCCCGATCGGACTAGTCCAGAACTACTAGAAGCAGATCAAAACCGCTCGGAGCAAATCTAAACCACTCGAAACCATCCAAATCCATTCGAAGTAGGCCAAAACTACTCGGTGCAGCCACAACCACTAGGAGCCAACAAAAACCACCCGGAGCAACAAAAACCACTCGAAGCCAACCAAAACCACTCGAAGCAAGCCAAAACCACTCGAGCAACCACAGCCACTAGGAGCCAATGAAAACCACTCGAAGCAACTTAGAACTGAATAAGATCACTCGAATTCAAAACCTTTGAGTGTGATTGACCAAAACTTTTACAAACGTAAATTTCAATGCAATTAAAATATCAATTATTCATCGTCACTTTTAATCACGGCCATCCACCTGGTCTAACAAAAGGCCTGACTAAACAAATGCACGCCACAACTGTGTCATAAGCCCCCCATAATTTTTCATAATTTTTGGACCTATATTTCGATATCTAAAAATTCCCTAAACACCCTCAGCATTTTCAGAAAATTTTGGAAACAAGAATTCCTTCCCTCAATGACCCGTGGAGCCCATCATACAGGGTTCTTCCTCCACGCCTGCTCTGCCCCGGTGGTGGCCATGACCAAGCGGTCGCGTGCTTGTGCCAGCGCAGCTCGCCTCGCCCCCGGTTTTCACCAAATATAATCTCCCATTTGATATCGCACAAATAACATTATCACATTCTCGCCCCCATCTCAAAATGCAAGACATATTTCCAAGCATTTCGTTCTTATTTCAAAACATAAGTCTCCTTAATTAATTTGGTGGCCGATCGATCAAAATATACCCTATAAAAAGAATTGATTTTGGTGGCCGACACATGAATTAATAATATCGACTTAGCTTGTCTTATCTACAGCTATTTGTCATCGCAATCATGTAAAAGATGACATCAGAGGGCTTGGCGGTAAACGACTGCTGTATGTATGCACGTGCGACCGCACGTGTTTGAATGTCATGCACAATGTGTACCGTTCCCAGCTGTGTGGATTTTCTTGTGCCAACGAGGAGAGCCAAGGGCCGCTTTCCGGAAAGTGATGTAACTAAGCATCATGCCTTACGTAATCTTTTAAGAAAGTTTTTGGTTTGTGTATTTGATTACCGACAACATATGTAATTCAATGAGGAAAAACACAACAAATTGAATTGTCTCGTTTGGAAGGGTTTCTGAAGTAACTTAGGAGGTTTCAGACTATATTCTACAAAATTCATGTGGATTTTTATGAAATTTACACATTCCAAACATGCCTAACTAGCTAATAGTCCTGTAACGTATCATCGGAGAAAAAAAGGAAAAAAAACTTATATGGTACTCTAATATAAAGCTTGGGCATTAATAGAAGTAATTGTTTTTTACTTTGTGCAAATTTTACCATGATAATGCACTGTTGTCCATGCATTGTCTTTTTTGTTCTCTTTTCTTAACCCATGCATGCATGTTATTTATTTCCCATGAGTTCACAGTTGAGATAGATCACAAATTGCAATGGCAAGGTCTCAATACGTAATTTCTCCATGGACAAGGTTCTAACTGCATATATGAATGCACGTGTGTGCAAGGTGATAGCGGTACATCACCATTTGTGAATGCACAAGTCCTGCAAGGACTAGCAACATGCAGCGCCCATCACGTGTAGCGGACTAGCGGTGACCGATCGATGGACGTGCGTCGCGCACACCCCTAAAGGTCGATCAAGTTGATTGATGTCACAAATCTATGACACCTTTGAAGGGTTTTTTTAGGTTTATGATTTATCTTTCTACATTATCTAGCTTTTAAACGGCGTGTTTTTTAGATGGGATCTACAAGTCGATTGTCGTAAATACTATCCTGACTTCATCTATATTGGTCAAAATCACAACGAGTATCTCCCTCCGTATTATCTTTCATGAAAAGTCAAAATTCAAAATTTTAAACTAAAAATTATGACCAAGAAGAAGAATCCACCCTTTTACTCTAATTCTCATTACGCACGTAATAGTCAAGATGGCAACGTGCGTTGATTTTAATCCACCATGCCACAACATTTTCTCATCCTAGAATTTAAAGGTGAGGGGTGAATGATTGCCTCTGCTTCTTAGTATCTGAAATCAAATCTCAAATCACAAGAAAAATAATCTAACTTATAGACGATCGCATAACGCTCGACCGTGTGCACAGGCTCGATGGAGGTTCTAATCGCTCGGCGTTCGACCACTCCTCGACCACTCAACTGCTTCGACAGCTCTAGCGCTCCAACTGCTAGAACACTTCAATTGCTCGCTTCGACCGCTCACTTCGAACTCCTTTGCACGTAGTCGAAATCTCCTGCTGCTTGACCGCCCCAAACACTCAATCTATTGCTCTGTTTTCCTAACAGCGAATCAACACCTTTGCATGTGATCGTATGCTTCAATCCACCCGCAATCACTAGTAATATTCAATAAATCGCGAACCAAATTAAACAATTAGATTGATTCAAGATGATCTTTATTGCTGGATTTTGATGGTTTTACAAAGTGCCCTCACAACCACCCTAAAACCCTTCTCGACGAAAGTCCTCACAAATCAACACAAACTTTTTTCCCAAAAGCCCTACCAAAAAT
This sequence comes from Dendrocalamus latiflorus, assembly GCA_017311315.1. Classification (NCBI taxonomy): domain Eukaryota; kingdom Viridiplantae; phylum Streptophyta; class Magnoliopsida; order Poales; family Poaceae; genus Dendrocalamus; species Dendrocalamus latiflorus. The sequence continues at coordinate 5,240,886 of CM029641.1, read as the reverse complement.
CACACAAAACCACACATTAACCCATAGCCTCTCTCTGCTTTTATAGACTAACGTCCCAAACCGTGTTCACCTCAAACACAAACACCAAACTCTATCTCTTTTGAACATCAAGAGATTCGAAACCCTTCCTAATACGGGTTTTACCAAATCTCTAATCCCTCCCGTTACAGACTCCCTCCATAACATCTCTAATCTCACCATGTGATGAAACCTCTAGGAACACACCTTCTGTATCTTCATCATGCACCAGCACCACATGTTGAAGCCTCCAGAACTGCACCTCCCACATCTTCTTCATGCATCATCACCACGTATCGAAGCCTCTAGGAATGCACCTCCCGTATCTTCTCTACATATCATCAACCTTCGTGTTAAAGCCTCCTAGACCGCACCGCCCATAACTTCTCCACAAATCACCACAATGTGAGCCCGACCACCTCACGTGACATCTTTGATCGCATAGACCATAGACTCCCCCATCATAGTCCCAATCCTCCTTATCACCAACCATGATCGTCTTCACGCCCACCTAAACATCAAAGACTAAAGAACTTTTCCACCGGCACAAGTTTTCCACAACTTAATCGACATCAACATACACACACATAACACACCCTTGTCTATCCATAGACAAGAATCAAATCAGCCAGACAACCAACCTGGTTGTGCACGACCACAAATACCATCACTCAGAACACTCAGGAATACCGACCACAAAACCACCAAGTACCGACTATCGAGTACTGATCACATACCACAATTCTTCGATAACCGATCGCAACACCCATGACAACCGATCACTAACCATCGAGTACCGACCTCGTCCACCAAGCACCAGCCAATCATCACGCTAGCCTAACACAAGTACTCGAAGTACTCATATATCACATGAATTAAAGCACTCGTACCGACTATGAAGTCTACGAGTATAGACTGTGAAGCCTATAGCAACCAATCATAAAAGCCTTCGACTATTAGATCGTGAGGTCTATGACTACCGACCGGAAAACCGAAGACAACGACAGCAGACCACGAAATCTACGAGTATGACAGCAGTCTGCAAACTATATGACCATCGACCGCAAAGTCTATGACTATCGATCACAAAGGATACGACCATCGACCACAAAGTCTACGACCATCGATCACAAAGTCTATAACCATCGACTAGTAAAATCTACGACTATCGAGTACCGATGAATTACTGTAGCTACGACCATAGAAAGCACTGTAGCTATGATCATGAAAAGTACTGTAGCTACGATAGCTACGACTATGAAAAAGTACTATAGCTACGATCAGTTCACTATAACTTACCATATCAACCAGGTAAGGTCATTTTGTCATTGTCGACTTACCGTAATCGAAATGTCGTGATTGAATCTTGTCATGGTCGAAATACCATAGTCTAATTGCCGTGGTTGAAGCTTTATGTGGTCGAAGTTTGTCGTGGTTGGAATGTCATAGTCGAGTTGCCGTGGTCTGCTCCAGTACTCTTCGAGTAACAACCACTGCTACAGTATTGTTCAAGTACCGACCAATGCTACAGTACTCTTCAAGTACCAGCTGAATCACTGTTCACATCCGAGTACTGTTCATTCGACCATACAGCTTCGACCAGATCACTATAGATTCAGCCGTACAAGGTCTGTGCTCTGAATCTTTGGTCGCACCACTCGAAGGCCGTCCGATCTTCCGGTGGCACTCGAACACCGTCTGATCCTCCATTGCTTACTCAAAAACCATCCGATGCCACTCAGACCCGATCGAACTGGTCCGAAACTACTAGAAGCAGACCAAAACCGCTCGGAGTAAATCAAAATCACTTGAAACCAACCAAATCCACTCGAAGCAAACCAAAACCACTTGGAGAAACCACAACCACTAGGAGCCAACAAAAACCACCCGAAGCAACAAAAACTACTCGAAGCCAAGCAAAACCACTCGAAGTAGGCCAAAACCAATCGGAGCAACCACAACCACTATGAGCCAACGAAAACCACTCAGAGCAACACAGAACTGAACAAGATCACTCAAATTCAAAACCTTTGAGTGTGATTAACCGAAACTTTCACAAACGTAAATTTTAATACAATCCAAATATCAATTATTTATCGTCATTTTTAATCACGATCATTTACATGGTCAAACAAAAGGCCTGACTAAACACATGCACGCCACAACTCGTGCCTCTATGGACGATCTGAGTATATGATGAGAAACTAAAGAAATAATTATATTCACACACTAATGGTACGGCACAGCATGCACGGTACTACTTGTGCATCTAGGGACATCCTGAGTTTATCATGACAAACTAGAGAAATAAATATATTTACATACTAATGGAATGGCAGTATGGCACTTCACAACTGTGTCGAAGGGCAACCACTGTTTATCAGGGAAAGCTAGATAACGTACATTCACACACTAATGGAATGGCATGCATGCCACAATTCGTGTGTAAAAAGATAACCGGAGTGTATCGTGATTACAAACTAGACAAATAATCATATTTCACACGCAATAATGGAAGTAACTGCGGTCACACGGCTCGAGAGTAACGTTTCACTAGTCCTAGTTGTCGGAGACCCATTAGATGACCTATGTGGTGTTGAAGGGGTCGATATCTGAAGATTTCCTTCATAGGAAATGAGAAGCTTGAGGTACCAACATTGATTTTTACTTGAATATGTATGTGATTTGTTCAAAGTTTTGTGCCGGACATATCTACGTCGGCTTAACTTATTTGTGTTGTATGGTAGAGCACTACTACAAAAAGCCTAATAGTAGACGTCAAATCACAGACGGTTTTGTGAAACCGTCTGTGATTTACACTATTACAGACGGTTTTAATTTGGAGGCCGTCTGTGGTATTTGTGGCGGGAAAAAGGAGTATCACAGACGGTTCTTACCGCTGAACCGTCTGTGACTGTGATATTCCATATTATCACAGACGGTTTTTATTATAAAACCGTCTGTGATACTAGAATATCACAGACGGTTTTATAATAAAAACCGTCTGTGATAATCTGAAATATCACAGACGGTTTTTATTATAAAACCGTCTGCGATATTCTAGTATCACAGACGGTTTTATAAAATAATAAAAACTGTCTGTGATACATTTCCCGCCTTGCAATCCTTCAAATTTTCATATTTTCCCGCTTAAGTCCGAGTATGGTTCAGTTTTGAGACACCTTCAGTAAAACGGGCATAACTTTTGCATACGGTGTCCGTTTTCGACGTTCTTGTACTCGTTGGAAAGCTAACGACGAGCCCGATCCAAAAAAATTAACCCACTTGTGACAGTCGCCCTCCAAGACCCCGAAAATCGGCCATCTTTGGACCTAAATCTGCATCGCAAGTTTTTGGTTTCTGTTTTTGCCCTTTTTCTTGGTTTTATTTTCGGAATTTGGATTTTTCTTCAACTGCAAAGTTGTAGATCTCGTCGAAACCTTTCAAATGAGTATATATAAACTATATAAACCTTTGCTATTTTATCTTTTTAGACTAGTTGTTTATATTGCATCGGTATATAAAATTTGTGCTCCAATTCACAGACGGTTCTATATATAGAACCGTCTGTGATATTCATTCATCACAGACGGTTCTATATATAGAACTGTCTGTGATAATCTGACCGCTGGGCCCGTCGATCCTCAGCGCCACAAATCGTAGCTCCGCCTTTCCGTTCCCGCGCCAAAAATTTCGAATTCCCGCCTCTCCCTCCCTCTCCCTCCCCTATAAATATAACCAAAATCCAGCCTCTTTGTTGGTTCCTCTTCCTTGCTGTCCTCCTCCTTGCTGTCCTCTTCCTTGTTGTTCTCCTCCTCCTTGCTGTCCTCCTCCTTGCAGATGATGCAGAAGCATCTAGCTCGTGCCAACTGGGTAGACGCTCAATCAACGCCGACGATGGTGGTCGTCAAAGACATTCAGCTCATGCGTTGCATCAGGGGCGAGAAGGCATAGATGATCTTTGCTTGTTGTGTAACCTGCTCGTTGTTCTTGTTGTGTAATCTGCTCGTTGTTCTTGTTGTATAACTTGCTCGTTGTTCTTGTTGTGTAACATGCTCATTGTTCTTGTTGTGTAACCTGCTCGTTGTTCTTGTTGTGTAACCTGCTCGTTGTTTTGAGATATTGTAATGGTATACTCTAATCTTAATAAAAATTGATGTTTTATGTTTGTGAAATGAATTGAGATGTGAATTGGATGTATACATGTATATGTTGATTTGCTTGTTTCAGAGGGCATGGCTAGCATTTCCTGAGGCTAGCCAATAAACAGAAATAGGTTTAAGAATAGAAGGGAATATAAAAACCGTCTGTGATATATAGTTATCACAGACGGTTTTTAGTTAAAAACCGTCTGTTTTAACTAAAAACCATCTGTGATATTTGCATCACAGACGGTTCGAATACCGTCTGTGATGACCTCGTATTATCACTGACCCATAAATTCAGACGGTTCATAAAACCATCTGTGATGACGTTTTTGAACCGTCTGTGATGATCTTTTCTGTAGTAGTGGAGGATAAGAATCAATGTAGCACGTAATTTGCTCTATAATTTTGTATTGTATGCATGATGCTAGAGTGTTGAGAGAAAGATCCGCAAATACGAACTTATATAATTTATAGGGTCAATTCGGTCAAGTATACGGTGCACCCACCAAACCACGTACGTTGGAAGTCCACGTTTCTTCAGAAGTATCCGATTCATAATGGTGTCATCTTTGTTGAGAATAATATTTTGATAGATAAGCATGCAAAAAAACATCAGTCCAAATCTTGCTACGTGTTAATTAGTTTGGCACCCAAATAGCTATAGACTCCATTTGGTTTTACGGTTGGTTTTCAAATGTACTTGTATTTACTTTTGAGCCATAAGTACAATTAAAAACTTACCATAGTTAGTGAAACTTCTTTGAACTAACTAGATTATGTAGCGCAGCAAAAAACCACAACGGCAATCCAGTCCTGTAGTTATATATCTTCATTCTTTTTTACTATTATCGATCTTTTACTAAATTCATTCATAGTGTGCGTTTCGCTGTAGTCCATAAAACCATATTACACAAAAATATAGAAGTACTAATGAGAAGTACTACAGGACGCTATACCGTTGGAATCGATTATGACAGCATAGCTCCTGCTCCTCCAGCTGCCCTCCCCTGCTCTTCCTCTCCCTCTCTCACCTTCACGGCCTCCCTCCTCCATCGTCGCTGCTGCCATGCTGGTCGCAACTCCGCACGTCTCCTCCTTCGCCCCCACCTCACCTTGCGGCCAGCGGTGGGCTCGCCGCCTCGCCGCCACTGGTCACCCCGCCCAACCTAACATTCTCTTAGCCCTCGCCACACTGACCCTCCCTCTAGTGCCGCCCACTGCCCTTCACCATCGCTAGCCGCCCCGGGCACCCTCTACAACCGGGAGGCACGACGAACACATCAGCGACGCCACCCTTGTCGGCCGTCGTGCAAGAGCAAGAGTGAGCGAGCGAGAGAGAGGGAGGGAGTGAGCAAGAGAGAGAAGAAGAAAAGGTTCAGGTTGATATACCGTTCCCTATTTTTTTCTCGATACTAATATGCACAGATAGTTTTACTCTGATATTTACAGTTCTTCAAGTAACCACCTAAATCCTAGATTTTCATTGTTTTGAAAAAAAAACCATAAGCCCAACTAATAACAACACAACATAGATTCGGATCGGCCCACTTGTCAACGAAAAGATGTAGTTCGTTAGCACAATTAAATTTGGCTTGTTCTATTCATCTTATGACTTATGCCTTATGATTTTCCCGAATAAACAAACAGAACAGCTTTTTGCCACTTTTTGAAGTAACTTATCGGTATTTGTTTTATTCGCACAAACAGCCACGCTAAAATCAGAAACCATCAGTTATAGTTACAAGTTGCAACCAAAAGAACCCATAGCTAACCATTTCCTTTCTGTCAAAGAAAACCACTGCAATCGCTGTAAACTGAAAAGCAAAGGAAAGATAGAATCCAATGGAAAGAGGAATTTGTCGTCCCCCACGGGAAATTGCTACCCGTTTGTCTTAAGTACAGTATGTTCTAGAAAAAGCAGAGACAGAAACTACAAGTTACAAATAAATAGCTTACCCAACGTTGGTGCCCTTCCCTTGGGGCTGGAGTTGTCTCAGTGTTTCCTTTGGGACTGATGCATTTCTCTTCTCCTTAAAATAAATAAAAGAGTTTCAGTCTTTGGTTTTAGAAGACAAAATACGCTCCCAATCACAAATATATATCATTTTTAATACGTATAGTCAGTCTTTCAAAATTTTAACTACCAATATGGTTTTAAAATATTTAGATTAAATAGATGAAAATCATGTACGCAGATTTGTCTCGAAAAGTACTTTCATAATATTATACCGGTTGCGCTATTCAGCGCCTGCGTGCACACTACGTGCAGGTCCTACCTCCTGGTTCATGGTGCGTGAGTGATGGTTTGGCAGCAACTTTGCAATATAAAGGTTGCCATCAAACAAACATGAAGTTATTGTCACCAATTAGCCAAACATTTAGTCACTTTCTCAACTAGATATGGTCTATTACATATGAATTTATTGTCACTAGTTAGGCCTAAAAGTTATCCCTCTTGTAATAGAAAGTTATGGTCTATTACATATGAAGTTATCATCAGTTTATGAATTGATGATAACAGAAGCTTAAAAGATTTTTAGAGAAAAATAAGGAGCAAATAAAACTTTCAGAAAAACTTTGGAAACAAGAATTCCTCCCTCAATGACCCGTCGGGCGCACCAAACAGGGTTCTTCCTCCACGCCTGCTCTGCCCCGGTGGTGGCCATGACCACTCGGCCGTGTGCTTGTGCCAGCGCAGCTCGCCTCGCCCCCTGTTTTCACCAAATATAATCTCCCATTGGATATCGCACAAATAACATTAGCATATTCTCGCCCCATCTCAAAATACAAGACATATTTCCAAGCATTTCGTTCTTATTTCAAAACATAAGTCTCCTTAATTAATTTGGTGGCCGATCGATCAAAATATGCCCTATAAAAAGAATTAATTTTGGTGGCCGACACATGAATTAATATTATCGACTTAGCTTGTCTCATCTACAGCTATTTGTCATCGCAATAACGTAGAAGATGACATCAGAGGGCTTGGCGGTAAACGGCTGCTGTATGTATGCACGTGGGACCGCACGTGTTTGAATGTCACGCACAATGTGTACCGTTCCCAGCTGTGTGGATTTTCTTGTGCCAACGAGAGGAGCCAAGGGTCGCTTTCTGCAAAGTGATGTAAATATGTGACTAAGCATCATGCCTTACATAATCTTTTAAGAAAGTTTTTGGTTTGTGTATTTGATATTTGATTACCGACAATTAACACGTATGTAATTTAATGAGAAACACAACAAATTGAATTGTCTCGTTTGGAAGGGTTTCTGAAGTAACTTATGAGGATTCAGACTATATTCTGCAATATCTATGTGGGAATTTTTTTTAATGAAAATTACACATTCCAAACGTGCCTAACTAGCTAATTGTCATGTAACATATCATCGGAGAAAAAAACTTATGTAGTACTCTAATATAAAGCTTTTGTGGGATTTTTTACCATGATAATGCACTGCTGTCCATGCATTGTCTTTTGTGTTCTCTTTTCTTAACCCATGCATGCATGTTATTTCCCATGAGTTCACAGTTGAGATAGATCACAAATTGCAATGGCAAGGCCTCAATACGTAATTTTTTTAAATGAAGTGTTCTTTCAAGACGCAGTCTAGAAATCGATTGTAGTAAACGCTGTCCCGATTTCATCTATATATCAAAATCGTAGCGAGTATCTTTTACGAACAACCAAAATTCAAAAATTTAAACCAGAAATTATAACCTAAAAAACACACACTACTACAGAAAGCCTCATAGTAGACGCCTCATCACAGACGGTTTTGTGAAACCGTCTGTGATGAACACTATTACAGACGGTTGTAATTTGGAGGCCGTCTATGGTATTTGTGGCGGGAAAAGGAGTATCACAGACGGTCGGTCTATATTAAGAACCATCTATGATAATCCCAGATTATCACAGACGGTTTTTAATAAAAAAACCGTCTGTGATAAGCTGGTTATCACAGACGGTTTTTAATTAAAAACCGTCTGTGATAATGGCACTAAGGCATTTATTGCACTGCTCAGACTGCATCTGTCTTCATTTTGATCTAGATCTAGCCACTGCTGCGCACTTTTTCACTCGGGAGAAAGCTAGGCGATTTCAGGCCAGTTAATTTGGTGGGAAGAGGCAGAGATTGAGCTTTAAAGATTCATACTTTCCTGGTTGCTCTAGATATGGTTAGTAATGAAATTTATTTTTTCTTTAATTGCATTACAATTTAGGTCTAAGTAATCCATGAGTGTTATTGAAGATGGTTAATTTGCAAAATTGTTGGTTATATAATAGCTGTTGTGTTTATAATATGAATTGAGCTAGAAAATTAAGTCTCAATATAATAAATGTGGCCGGTATATATGTAGTAATAATTAGTTAATCTAAATTTTAATACTAAGTTGTTATATATGTACGTAACGTAGGACCGAAGCTGGATGTATGCCGTGAGCCGTGTGAGTGAAGAGTACATTAATGGCGTGTCTGCTTTTATAAGAGCCGCCGAGGAGGATATGTTGAATAAGGGGTGGAATATATGTGCTATCCATGCACTGACTGTGAGAATTTGGACCAGTCATGAGCCGAATAAGATGTTTAAGAACCGAGGGCAAATTGAAGCGCACTTGATTCGGAGGGGTTTCAAAAAGGATTATACGTGTTGGACCAGTCATGGCGAAGTGAATGATCATATGCCGCCGGATAACATCGCCGGTGAAGTGAATGACATACCGCCGGATGACATCACCGGTGAAGTGAATGACATACCGCCGGATGATGTCGATTGTCGTTTGGATTCGGATAGGTTGCACGATGATAATCTGGATCAGATGCTTCGCGATGTAGAAGAGAACTATGATGAGAGAGAGTATGTTAAATTCCGGGGCTTGATGGAGGACTCGGAGAAACCTTTGTACATGGGCTGCAAGTACACGAGGTTGTCGGCCGTACTTGAACTGTTGAAATTGAAGGCAAGCAACGGTTGGTCCGACAAGAGTTTCACGGCGCTGCTAGGTCTTTTAGCGGACATGCTTCCGGAGGGAAATGAGTTGCCTAAAACCACGTATAAAGCCAAGAAGGTTCTTTGTCCGTTGGGAATGAAAGTAGAAAGAATACATGCATGCCCGAACGACTGTATCCTCTACCGTAAAGAGTATGCAGACATGCATGTATGTCCGGTGTGCAACGCATCCCGATACAAACGTAACAATCAATCAGATGATGGCAAGGGAACAGAGGCGAAGAAACGACCTCCTGCTAAGGTGGCATGGTATTTTCCTATAATTCCCCGTTTGAAAAGGTTTTTTGCAAATCCAAAGGAGGCAAAACTGCTACGTTGGCACTCGGAGGAGCGCAAGAAGGATGGAATGCTAAGACACCTTGCTGATTCCGCGGAGTGGAGAAACATCGATAGGAGTTTTGCAGACTTCGGTGCAGAACCAAGGAATATAAAGTTTGGACTAAGTACAGATGGAATGAATTCTTTCAGTAGCATGAGCAGTCGACATAGCACATGGCCCGTGAATCTCTGCATCTATAACCTTCCTCCTTGGTTGTGTATGAAGCGAAAGTATATTTTGCTATCGATACTTATCCAAGGGCCAAAACAACCTGGGAATGATATTGATGTGTTCCTAGCACCGTTGGTGGAAGATCTAAAAGTACTGTGGAACGAAGGGGTACAGGTATGGGATGCATACAAATGAGAGAACTTATCACAGACGGTTCTGCAAAGGTTTATAACTATCACAGACGGTTATAAACTTAGAACCGTCTGTGATATTCATCACAGACGGTTCTAAGATTAGAATCGTCTGTGATATTCATCACAGACGGTTCTAAGATTAGAATCGTCTGTGATAACCTCCCTATATATACCCTCTGGCTAGGGTTTTCCGTGTGCGATGCAGTTATTCGATCCAGATCTAATTAAATCCCGAGCCTGTCGTCGCCTCCGCCTCTCCGAGCCCTCGCCGGCTGCCTCCCCGAGCCCGTCGCCGCCACCGTCCCCGAGCCCGTCGCCGGCCGCCTCCCCCGAGCCCGTCGCCGTCCGCCTCCCCCAAGCCCCTCGTCGAGCCCGTCGCCGGCCGCCTCCCCCAAGTCCCTCATCGAGCCCATCGCCATCCGCCTCCCCCGAGCCCCTCGTCGAGCCCGTCGCTGGCCGCCTCCCCTCGATTACCGTCTGCATTGTAAGCACTTTCTGTGATGGACTAGGGTTTTGAGTATTGTGAGCAGTTTCTGTGATGGACTAGGGTTTTGAGTATTGTGAGTAGTTTCTGTGATGGACTAGGGTTTTGAGCATTGTTTACTACAGTAGCTTAATTAGTTTGCTATATTATCTGGCACTGGGAGACAGACATTGCTTGTGGGATCGGTTGTTGCTCGATGATGATATAAATCATATACTGAGATTGGTTGAATTAGTCTTTAAGCTCTAATCATAAATCATATAAGTTTGTACTCTGGAAGACATTCTCTAGACATTGATATATTGTTCTTGTGCCATTCGGTTCTTGCTGTTTTCATATTATACCAAATCCATATACTGATCTGTTAGGAATTAATTTTGACAAGTTATAGACTATTTCGTTGAGTGAAAGTTAACTTGTATTTGCATGGATTTGCTTTATTACATACTGCTGTCTGAATATATACATGCTGGATATATTGATCTTGAGATTGTAGAGTTTGTATCTGAGCTCAAATGACTGAATTCATTATTTGGCATAACCAATCAAGGAAGAGTATATGATTCAGTAGCGGGACGACCAAGATTAATCTTGTGCAACCCTACAATTTGAGAGCACAAATTAATCAATTAAAACTTTGAGAGCTTGTTGCTAGTTGCTTCATATTGCTAGTTGCTTCATATTGCTAGTTGCTTCATATTGCTTGTTGCTTCATATTGCTGTTATTGATTCTATTATTGATACTTGTTGCTTGTTGCTTCATATTGCTACCATTATATATGTATATATCGCCAATATTGAGCGAAATAGATAGATATTGCACTTTCTTACCTTATGGTATGGCACTTTCTCATCTTATCCTAATAGACCCACAAATTGAGCAACATGTCATCCGCGCATTCTTCAACACCATCGCCGGAGGCGTCCGCTCCAACATCAAGACGCCAAGGAAGAGGCCTGTCGAAGAAGCCTGAGGGCCGATTGACCATCACAGCGGTGGATGCATCTGGGGTCCCTCTCCTTCCTCACAAAGCAGTAAACGCATTCCGAAGCATGGTCGGAATAGTTGCACGAGAACAAATTGAGATCACATACAATTCATGGAAGAACGTGCCTGACACTCGGAAACGTGAGCTGTGGACCGAAATTTTGGCATCGTTCGAGATCCCAGAAGAACACCAAGACACCGTGCAACGACAAGTCTTGCTAGGGGCGTGCAAAGCATGGAAGAACTTCAAGACGTTTTTTTTTTGAAAATCCTGCTCTTTCTTTCGGTGCTAATCTTATGAATTTTGGTCTCTATTAGAATTTCTTTGGTGTTTATTTGTGTTTCTTGGCTTTACTTATTTAGATACTGATGTACTAGAATCATATAAAGTTGACCCAGAGCATGCTCTTTCTTTCGGTGCTAATCTTATGAATTTTGGTCTCAATTATAATTTCTTTGGTGTTTATTTGTGTTTCTTGGCTTTACTAATTTACACACCGACATACTTAAATCATATAAAGTTGAACCAGAGCAAGACCAATAGTCCGACAAGCATGTTGAATCCAAATGTTGACGTATGTGTCATCGGCGTTGGCATCCATGATTGAATAACCTGTGAACTTGACCTCATCTAGAGCCAAGCCAGGCTCTTGGTGGAGTAGCAGGAAATTCACCAACTTGTTAAAATCATGGGCGCTCTCCCACAACTCGGGGTCAGAGGAGATGATGCGCAGGCGACACATGGACTTCCAGAGGTGGCAGCAGCCTCATCCACTGGTAGGAAGCCAAGGACGTGCTAGAGGACGCCCTCCAACAGGGCGCTGATCTGGTCCTTCATGCGGGACATGGACGCTTTCTTGGTCCTACTCGTGTGAGCCTATCTGTTGAACTGGTGATGGGTGCCAAATGTTGGGAATAATCCCACATTGGTTGTGGAAGAGGAGAAAGCACAACTTATAAGTGTGGGGGAGCCCCCACCCATTGGACTAGTCTTTTGGGGGGAGAAGGCCCAGTACCACTTATAAGGTTGTTGCTCTGTTGCTCCGTGGGCTTGGTTGTGTTCCGCCCATGTGGACCTATGGCCCGGGGAGTAAAAACCCGGCTGGACCTAGGTATGCGGCCAGGTCCAGATCTCACACCAAATGCATCAGCTAACCGTCCCAACCTTGGCCCCACTCGCTGGTGGTAGGTGGCGGCGGAGATAAGTGTCAAATCCCGAGATGGAAAGCTAAATTTTGGGAAATTCGAGAAATGATGTTGGGAAGTTGTGATACGCAAGAACAAGAGAAAACCCTAACAACTACAACTAGAGCTTTTGGCATAATAGCTGGAAGCCATTTTCCATTACCTCCAAGGTTTATATATAGGTGATTACACATTCAGTTTAAGAAAATAAAAGAAGATTAAATGCTTAACATTCAAATAACACAAAAGGCTACACTGTTCGTTGTAATGAGCTAATTAGGATGTAAACAGTGATTACTGAAATGCGCTTGGGCCGTCGATATGGACTAAAGGGTATCCAGCAATTGTAGCCATCCAAGATGACTTAAAGTCCACCCCTTTGCTCTGAATATTTCTTTCCCAATCCGACTTCAGTTCTGCAGACCTGACAGTTTTTCCCCCTCAACAATTCACTTGTCCTCAAGCGTTTTGATCTAGGAACCAAGACTTGATGGTACTCGAATAAAACTCAGGAAATGTACCTTTGATGAAGTCTGCATCTTCCCAAGATGCATTTTTAGGAGGAAGGTTCAGCCACTAAATAAGTCACTCCGTTGCAAGCACTTGATTTCTGGGTAAGGCCCTTGTTTCAAGCACTACCACTAGTTCAGTTTTTATCCTTCCATCTTCCCCCACTAAAGGTAAATCTGGACTAGGAATTGCATTAGGTCCATGATGCTTCTTGAGTTGACTGACGTGAAATATAGGGTGAATACCCACATTGGCTGGAAGTTGGAGTTTGTAAGCCACCACCTCAATTTTCTGCATGACTTAAAGGGTCCATAGAACTTGCTTGCCAACTTCAGAGATTGCTTCAGTCCAAATGCAGCAGTATGATAAGGTTGCATTTTCAAATACACCATATTCCCAATTGCGAATTGCCTATCACTTCGGTTTTGATCAGCATATCTCTTCATTCTGGACTAAGTTTGAGATAGATTCTCCTTTAACCTATTAAGCATAATCTATTTTTCCTTTAAGAAATCACTGACTTCATCATGCTCAAGACTAGGAATAGCAATTTCATTTATCAAGGGAAGAGGGAAGCCATACAAAGCTTGAAATGGGGATAACTTAAGGGAGGTTTGGAAGGTGGTATTATACCACCATTCTGCTAAAGCCAGCTAGCTTAACCATTTCTTCGGCTCACTAAATGCCATACACTAGAGGTAAGACTCCAAACACTGACTGATCCTTTTGGTTTGCCTGTCGGTTTGGGGTGGTACGCAGTACTAAATCTCAGCTGCACATTCAAAGACTTGAACAATTTTTGCCATAATTTTCTAGTGAATATTCAGTCTCTGTCAGATACTATTGCCACAGGAAACCCATGCAACTTGAAAATGTTATCAATGAATGCCCGAGCGACTAATTGAGCTGTATAAGTATGGGATAGTGTTACAAAGTGTGCATACTTAGTAAACCTGTCTACAACCATGAAAATTACCTCTTTTACCTTGGAATTGGGTAAGCCTTCAATAAAATCTATCGAAATGTGCGTCCAAACCATGTCGGGCACAGGTAACAGCTCTAGAAGACTTGGATAGTGGTAATGTTCAGACTTGGAGCATTGGCATACCGCACACTCTTGAACAAATGTTTGAACTTCCCTCTTTAGCCCAAGCCAATAGAACAGGTTCTTCACTCGCTGATAAGTAGCTACTATGCCAGAATGTCCACCCACAGCTGAAGTATGAAGTGAGCTGATTATGTTGTCTTAGCTCCACATAATTCCCAACATAGATCCTTCCTTTGTACCTCAATACTCCCGATTGGAGACTGTACCCAGATTCACGATTTTGAGCAATGGTCGATTGCTCCATCAACTCCTTACAATGTGTATCATTAGTATAGCTCTTCTCGATCATTTCAATCCATGAGGGTACTGCCATTGTAATCGCCATAGACTCAGCTCCCCTTCTTGATAAGGCATCAGCAACTTTATTTTCCTTTCCCCTTTTGTATTCAATTACATAATCAAACTCAAGTAGTCTCAACATTAGTTCATGTTGGATTCCTTCACTCACCCTTTGGTCTGCCATAAACTTTAAACTCTGTTGATCAGTTTTGATAACTAATTGATTTCCAAAAAAGTAATGTCTCCACCTTTTTAAGGATTCAATAATAGCCATAGCCTCCTTATCATAAGTGGATAGTGCAGCTGATCTTATTCCTAAGGTCTTGCTATAATATGCAATGGGTCTACTATTTTGCATTAAACCTGCCCCAATTCCCTCTCCACTAGCATCAGTCCCTAGATTAAAAGTTCGGGAAAAATCTGGTAAGGCCATTACAGGAGCAGTTGTCAGCTGGTGTTTCAACTCTTCAAATGCCATCTTTTGTGATTTCTGCCAATTAAACTCCCCCTTCTTTAACAGATCATATAAGGGTCTGCAAATGAGGCCATATCCCTTAATGAATCTTCTGTGGTATCCAGCCATGCCAAAAAGCTTCTAAGCTGAGTTACATCCTATGGTTTGGGCCACTCTTTGATGACCTTGATCTTCTTTGGGTCTGTGGCTACCCCTTGACCAGAAATGACATGTCGCAAGTATTCAACGTGTGGGGTTGCTATGACATATTTGTTAAACTGGCACGAACCCATCCAGCAATCGTAGCCGTCCAAGTTGACTTAAAGTCCACCCCTTTGAATTTTTATTTCCCAATCCGACATCAGTTCTGCAGACGTGTACAAGTGGGCCCTTCATCTCTTGGCCCAGTGGCAGCATATCCCAAAGGAGTCGTTTGTAACTCGTGTGACGCGAGAGACTAGAGGCAGTCGTCTTCTTCCTCCGATCTCCCGTTTGCCGTTGCCGACGGCGCGGTGGAAGCTGCGCGCGGAGAGGTGAGGGGAGGTGGTAGCGCAGTGAGAAATTCGCCTTTCCCTTCCCATTCTCTCCTCCCTTACCTGGCCGTTCGTCTTCTTGCCCCGCAAAACCGACGCTCGCCACCTGTTCGACGGAATGGCTCACTGGGGCGAGCGGCGGGACCTGATCGGAGCGCTACCGGATGCCGTAATTCAGCACGTGCTCGGCTTCCTGCCGGCGCGGGAGGCCGTGCGGACGTGCGTGCTTGCCCGGCGCTGGCGCCACCTATGGAGGCCCATCCCTCGCCTGCGCATCGCCGACGTCGAGGCGTTCGGGAGCGTCGAGGAGCTGAACGAGTTTGTCGACCGGCTGCTGCTGCTCCGCGACCGCGGCTCCGCTCTTGTCGAGTTCGAGTTCGATCTCCGCGGGTTCTTGCAGCTGGACGACGCGCGCGTCGACCTCTGGATCCGGCACGCTTTGATGTGCCATGTTCGGGTGCTCCAGGTCCATCTCTATACTGACCGACGCGTCGAACTGGCCGACCAGCCTCTCGTCTCCCGGCACCTGACGAGATTAGAGCTCGATGGTGTCCTCATGGAAGAAAGCTTTCTTGATTTTTCAAGCTGCCCGGTGTTGGAGGATCTAAAGGTCACTAATTGCGTCATCTCTGCTGATAAGATCTTGTCCCAATCCTTGAAACATCTTAGCATCATGGGCTGTGAGCTTTGTTGGCGATTACTACCTACTCATGTTTCTGCTCCAAGTCTTGTTTCACTGCAACTAGATGATTACGTCGGTGTAACTCCTATTCTTGAAAGCATGCTATTGCTACAAACCGCATCTGTCAAGCTTGGCCACAACAATGAGGATTACTGTGATTTCTGTGATAAAGGTAGCTCTGGAGATTGTACTTGTAGCATGTGTTTGATATATTGGGATAATGATTGTAGAAATGATGTATCTGTGCTCCTTGGAGGTCTGTCGAGCGCTACATATTTGGAATTGATAGCTTCCTCTGGAATGGTATTCTTACAATTCATTTCAGCTTGCATGCCCAAATTTCATATCCACTCCATTATCATTTCGTCCTGTAAGATGAATTAAATCATGAACTGTTCTTACTCCTTTGCACTTTGTACAGGTTACACTCAAAAGGGATCTGAGATACTGCCCTACATTTAGTAAGTTAAAATCTTTGTTACTGAATGACTGGTGTTTGGTTGCTGACCTCAATGCACTACTTTGCTTTCTCCAACACACACTAATTCTAGAGAAACTCACTCTTCAACTCAGTAAGGTATATGTATTTTCTATGATGGGTGTTACCTTTATATAACTATGATGCATTATTGCTCTTTTAAAGTATATTGTTTGCTACAGAGACCCAAACCTGCAATGGAAATGGAAAGCAGCAATCTAATGGAACAATCATTTACATTGAAGCGACTTAAAATAGTCGAAGTTAAATGTCAAATGATTGATGAAAGGGTTCACAATTTTTTGAATCTCTTGAGTTCCTGCAGCATATGCCTTGAGCAAATTAATGTCCAAAAGATTTAGAATGTATGGTTTCACTGTAAGTTACTTCACACTTTTCAACCTTTATGCTGTTTACCTTTATTTATATAAAACCAAGCAATGAAAACCTCTCAAAATAAGTTGATAAGTAATGGTTAGAGTTGTTCAAGTTCGTTCAAATGTAGAAATACCCAACACTTTACGATAAACTTGCGTTATACATCGGGTTTGTTGGCATGCAAATATGATCCAGGAATCCATATAAAGATGTTTGATTTGAATTACGATGTACATTTTTTTCCCATGGGGTACATCTTACACTTATATTTATTTTCAGTATTTTGAGTTTTATGCATTACTAGCATTACTTAGTACTTACTGGTACTAGTATGCTACTTATTAGCATTAGATTAGAGGCTCTCTAGAAACATCATACTAATCATGGAAAAATTGTAGAAATTTTCTGCATTAGAGGTGGGAATGCTTTACTAGGGATCTTTTATCTTCATAAGAAGATATCTTATAGCTTGAGCCCAGTTTAAGGTCAGTCAAGGGACTGGCAACTAGGGATGGAGTATGGAGGAAATGGCCAAGTCAAACTTCAGAGGCTACATAAAAATCAATTAATCAAAACTGTGGTTGAACTATCTCCATGTTAATAGTAATACATCAGTCCAACTCTGCAATACAAGATGAAGTTGCATGGTGGTTGGTCCGATTGAACATCCATTTCACTTTAGACAATACATTCCTTTGTTTCTAATTTGTGTATCAGCCAATGAAATTCACATTTTTCACAGTGATATCCCCTTTGGACTTGTAATATCATATTTTTCGTTTTTTGGGCAGGTTTCAGTTTTGAGAGATGAGGTAACAAGATTTGGACTGCTGATGGACCGACTATTTCTTGTTTACTCGGAAATCTATGGCTTAGGCTTAAGTTTGCAGCCGTGAGGTTGTCGCCTTCGATATGTTTCGATGTCACCTAGATGTAGTTGGAGCTCATCTAATTACTGTCATCTATGACTTTCTCTCTGTTGGTTCCTGTGTAGTTTGCACGATGACCTCTGTTATCTCAACTGATAACCTTGCCAGCGCGCTTTTTTTTAGGGAAATCTTGCTAAGGCACCTGTCCTCCTTTAATGATTCGGGAACATATCATAACTCAGATTTGTCATTGGTAGTCAAGCTCTTGCGTTTAGCCATACAAATGATGTGCCACAGACTACTTGGACTGGCCTACAGTCGGCAGAAAGATTAGTGTTTGTGACATTCTGTGTCTTTCACGAAATGCCAAGAAGGCCTTAGCAAAATGACATTAAAAATATATGTTACGTTAGTAAAATAGCACTCTTCTTTTTTTTAGGAAAAAAGGGTTTTTCTAGCCCTTGGTCTACCTTACTTGAACTGACCAAAGTGCCCTTGCATCCTAATAGATCAAACCCATCCAAATCTCGCACAAGCCTAACTAGACCTTAGGCCCAACCGGACCTCCTACTTGTTTTCTCCGCTATTAGAGTCCTCATACGTTGTAATAGATATCAAATAATTAAAATAATAAATTTTAAACTCTAAAAAACAAAATAATATGAGTTTCCTTACATCCATGAGTTGATTGCCCGTGAGACTCGAAATTTTCATTGAATACACATACTAAAGCATCCGTCCACCATAATAATTAACCATACATTTGAAAATTGAATAAATAAATCACTTCCTATAAGCAAGCCAAATCATGTTAGAAGTCGCATGCATACACATTTGTGTAGATGATCCCATTATTCACAGAAAATTATCAAAGACATGCATATGCACATGTATATCCATGCATATACGATCTCCAAGGGGTAGATGGTGAAGCCACCGTCATCACCAAGTGGATCTTTTTAAAGGAGTAAAGACACATCAAGGTATATTTTGGACCACACATTTACATTGAGATTCATGCAACTAAACCTAATTGATCACCACACTGTCATCTAGTAGGGGAAATTGGTTATATGCCAGTGATTAGATTGGCACTCTATGATTTGCCATTCTCCCCGTCATGATTGTTTATTTGCCACTGGGTTCATCTATTTCTCTACGTTTTGCCACTTTATAGGCCGGAATTGACAATGTTGCCCCTACCTCTTCTTCCTCCTCCCAACTCCTCTTTTTCTCCCTTGTCCATAGTCATGCCACCTACTCACCTCCGCCTCCTACTCGACACCAACCCCGATGCTGGCAACCAGGGCATGACGATGGAGGCCAATGTAAACACAAGTGTTGTGGTCGAGGCAACATCCACGATGTTAGATGCAAAGGGTAGGGCAGTGCTGGCCGGGGCGCAAAGGGTTATGGAGGGGGCTTGTCGCACTAGTAGAGGAGAAGGTAGCAGGGCACGCACGGCGCATGGTAGAAGGTATAGGATTAAGGATAAACGATTAGAGGGGCGTGAATATGAGGTTTTTAAAATCTTTTGGCTAAAACTCAGCTTTTGAGTAAGTATGAACTAAAATTCATTTTTGCACAATTCAAGACCTAAATAATCTAAATCTTACTAAGTGCACTAACAACCAAAGCCTAAACAATTCTTGCAAATCTAGTGTGACAAGCAATCAATATAATCTCTAGAAAGGTAAATGCACAAATTATAGAGTTAGAAAGTAAACTACAAGATGAACACAAGTGACTTGTGGTCTCGGAGACTTGCTGGTCTCCTATAATCCACATTGAGGGAGCTTGAATAAATCAAGCTAGCTTTGTGCACAAATACGCCTTCCTCAATCCACTAGCGTAGCTCTTTCCACTTTTGGTGGGTAAACTACAATCTCCACACCAAATCGGGCCTTTTCATAACGTCTTGAAGAGATCGCTAGATCATTTTCCTCCAAGCCATCTAGGAGATGGAAACTTCTAAGAGCTACAAGTCGATAACAATCGCTTGAAGCTACTCAAGTGCCACAAAGCTCAAACAATAGATGCAATGCACTTAATGCTCTCAACAACCTCGAAAGATAAACTAAATGCTCGAGAGTTGAACAGAGGATGGCAAGACCTCAAGAGTATCCAATTGGGTTTCAAGAGAGTACCCTTGTTGTAGGAGAGAATGTATTGATAGCCCCTAACTACCAATGTAGTCGTTGGGATGAAATCCCCCAACTTTTAGCCAGGAGTAATAATATCACCAATGTATGGCTGGTAGGACTAGCTTGTGGTTCAACAGCTACTTACTATATGGCTGGTAGGACTAGCTTGTGGTTCAACAGCTACTTACTATACATTAAATCCAAAGAAAACTAGCCGTTAACCTAAACCCAATCATACTGCCCTCACAAGACGCGGTCATACCGCTCACAAGAAAAACAGGGGAGCCAGGAACCATCAATTCTAGAAAAAGGCTATGGTAGTACTGTGCTTTACACTACGATAGGACTGGAATATAAGTACCGGCAAAAAGGTCGCGGTCAATCCAGAGGCCGTTGTGCTGCAGCGCGTCGCTCTACGGCGATCGGCTCGTGCGCCTGAACCTATCGGTGGACGGTCCGGAGCAAAGAGCTTAAAATGTTCAGAAAACTATAAGTTTCAGCCAATCGGTCGAGCATAAGATTTGTTATCCCAATGTTGTGTTCTGTGTAAACAACTTGTAGATCACTCCTCTAGTTTCTCATATGTATCAAGCCAACTGTTCGCTTTGTAACAGTAACATTGCGATTAATCTCAATTTCAAGCAAAATGATCATGCATCAGGTGCCAGTGTTGCTACGCATAGTCGCTTAGAGAGAACTTCATTCATAATACTTAGTGACAGACTAATTTACCGTTCCCCATAAAAAAGAACTAATTTACCCTAGCAACTTCAACAGAAAACCTACTGCTATTAAACCATCCACATGAAATTTTAGAAATGGACGTCCAATGATAGGACTTTTCCTTGCCTTTATACATATCTCTACTACTTAAAAAGAGAAGTTGATGGTGGTACGTTCTTTCACCTCGTTTGTAAACTACATTGCATGCATTTTTATACCATTTAGAACATGCTTTGTTTCTTGAACAGTGTCTCTTTGAAGACGTCGCTTTAGTCCCAGATCAACTGAGTAAGATATCCTATCATTACATGTCATTCTCTCTACATTGAAATCTACTATAGTTTTTTTTTTCTCAAAGCATGTTCGATAATATTTTTTCAGTCTTTGATTTGGTAGGAATCTTTTCCTTCTACTCTCGAGATTCTTGCTGTTCTGTGATCAGTAGTCTTGTTGATCAATGATCATGTTACCTTTTTTTCTCAGGTTAATGAAATTCTTATTTTTAGAAATGATATTCATATGAACTATTGAACATATCAGTCATGAATTGACTACAAGTCTGCAACCGAGAGTCTATTTTATACAGGGCAAAAGATGCCTGATCATTTTATTGATTGAGCCTATCACTTTGCTCTAACAATTTGAATTGCATAAACTAACTGCTAATGTACTTTCATTTTTTTATTCAGCATTCAGAGGCTGTGATCAGAGCCAAAATTCCAAGTATTGTCACCATGATTACCAAAACAATTGATGAGGTACATATTCCGAGTTTACTTTACGGTTTACACATTACATTATCTCAGTTTGACAAGCATGAAGAAACATAAAAAATAATATATATGTAATTTATTATTATCATTTAAATATATATAGCCATATCGCCGTATCGGTATTTTTGGAAAAATGGTGTATATATCCTCGTGTTAGTGTCGTGTCGTGTCAATGTAACCCCACGAAAATAATGCTATTAGATTTTTTCGAAACTACTTTCATAATATATATTTTTCATTAATTTATAAGTATATTAAGATTTAAAAATAATGGTCAAAATCTTATATTGGAGACTAGGAAAAGCCAAACGGCTTATATTCCGGGACAGACGGAGTATATGTGATGAAGTTAGAACTTAACATTATATTCGTATCTGCTAAGTAGTCATGCCAGCCAACAAGTTCAAAAAAGTTTCGAAAGTTGCATTAAGAATAGTACCAAAAGTAAGGTTAGAGATCCAGCTGTTTCTCATGTATATGAAAGACCTCCAAAAGTGGCAGCAGCAGTGTCAACCATGTAAGCTCATAAATTTGTGTGAAGCTGCATGCATATCCATCAACGATGAGAAGCAGTCTTGATTGTATCTCGATAAAGTTGGTGTTTTCGTTGCAACGCACGAGAAGATAGCTGGTATTTCTAAATGTGCATCTATAAGTCAAAGGTTATATGAGACAAAAAAAAAACCTACCGAACAAGTACATATTTCCTCGGTGAATATTAAGCAATTGCACAGCATCGATCTACTTTGCCAAGGTTCATTTATCTTGATCCAACCTTAGATTGACGTACGCGTGCGACAAATTGGATGAAATTTTGTTATTTAGTTCCAAAATTTGGATGAAATATTCAAAAGCGTTTGAATTCTTTACAGAAATTTAGCCAAATTTTGGACGTATTTGTAGCGGGTCCAAATTCAAATTCAAATGAATTTGTTTAATTGGATTTGTTTTATTTCGGAGGGTACCGAAATGGACGAAAAATACGAGACCTCACCAAAATTTTGAACCCTGATCCATCTCAATCTCATCCAAATTCGGAGGCCTAGACGAAAAGTGGTGGTGGTAGTGAGAGCAAGACAACGAGCTCACCAATCCACTGCACTTTAGGAAGACGGCTATTATGGCACTAGGAGACGTGAAGGGGAGGAGGGTGAGGGAGCAGCGAGCCCATGGGAGGGAGCTCTTTGTTAGAAATATACCTAAGAATTACACACTTTTTTGTGGGAAGGAGATGAGCACTGGAAGAAACACACAGAGGTACATTTGTTTGGCAAGACCGAACTCAGCAAGGTCTCCTTCTCTTTTTCTTCTGCTCAACTCACCCATTAACAAACTAATTACAAGGTCATATATAGACATCACTCCGTGCACTAACCGAAAGACTCGATCTAGTTGAGACCAAGTCTGGACTCCTACGACTACTACCTGCTACAGAACTCACGACTGCTGCAGTACCCACTAGACTGCTATAGTAAGTTTAAGACTGCTATAGTAGCTTTAAGACTGTTACAGTGCCTACGACTGCTATAGTACTTTAAAACTGATACAGCACTCAGAGCTATAGTAGTTTGCGACCACAGCCACTTTCGATCCCGACTTATGACTTCCAACTATTTCTGACCACGAGTACCACTTGAACACACGACTTCATAGTGACAGACATCAAGATTAACTTTAACATTCTCCCCCTTAATCTTGATATATTGACTCTCAAGACGAAGTCTGATCTCCTGATGTGTCTCCAAGGAGTTTTGCCTTCTTCTTGTTGACCATACTACTGGTGACACAACTTGCTGCGTCTTTCGCATCCTTTACTGCCGGTGACACACCACACTGATGACTTCGACCACTTCCTTAGCTCCAATTGTCTTTCACTGGTGACACATCTTGACGGCGATGGAGACTCTTATCAGAGCTTACACACATGAAAACTTGGACACACCTATAAGAACTCACGCACACTCACATGCATCATGTATTGACTCACCTACATCACGACCATGACATAAATATGCGCACGCATGTAACACACCTCGTATGTGCATGACCAAATAAATGACATATGCAATACTCCTACTGTGCCATATGCACAAACGACTCAAAAATACAAAATCATGCACTAATACTCGTACACGGACTCAACTACATGTAGGAAGGAAAAAATGATGAAGACTCCTTGTTGGCTTTTAAGCAACCTGGCTCGTCACCCACATCCATTGCAGCAAGAAGAGCCACCTCCTTCTTCGGCTCGTGGCACTCCTTTGCAAAATGCATGTACTCTTGGTGTTGTAGTAGCACACCTTCGCCTTGTCAAAGGTACTCTTCTTCTTGCCAAAGCCGTTGCACTTCTTGGATTGGGCCTCCCACTCATTCTTTGTCAATAACAGGTGCTGTTCCCATGCTCCTTCGTGCGCCTTCAAATGGCTGATCAACTCTTCAATCGTCATTTCCTTGAGGTCACCAAATTGCTCGATTGGGGAGACTACTGGTAGAAACTTGGTGGGGACTACATGAAGAAATTTTCTTACCATGTAGCTCTCCTCCATCTTGTCACCAGCCCTCGGATTTTGTTGATGATTGTTGTTAACTGGATGGCGAAGTCGTCAATCGACTCCGATTATGTCAAGCACAGCACCTCGAACTCTGACTTGAGGGTTTGCACCTTGGTTTCCTCACGCACTTGGCTCCCATGTGCATGGTCTTCAATGCCTCCCACGTAGCTTTGGTCGTCTCTTTTTCAGTGAGTAGTAAGAGCGTGTCTTCCAGGACACCTTGGTAGACAGCCACCAATGCCATTTGGTCCTTGTGCGTATCGGCATAACCGAGCTCGATGGCATCCCATATGCCTTGGGTTCTGATGTACACCTTCATCTTCATCGCCCACGTCACGTAGTTGCTTCTCATGAGCACAGGATAATGAACCAACACCACGGAACTCTCCTTCGATGGTGCACTTGTTGGTGCAGACGCCTCTGCATCGACGATCTCCATACTTCTCGACGTGATTTTGGGCATACACCAAGCTCTAATATAAAATGTTAGAAATACACCCAGGAATTACACACTCTTTTCATGGGAAGGAGATGAACACCGGAAGAAAACACAGAGATACACTTGTTTGGTGAGACCGAACTTAGCTGGGTCTCCTCCTTTTCTTCTGCTCAACTCACCTATTAACAAACTAATTACAAGATCATATATAGACATCACTCTGTGATCCAAATTTACCGGCCACGACTCCCACAACTTGCATACACCGCGCACTAATCGAAAGACTCGGTCTTCGCTAAGACCAAGTTCAGACTCCTATGACCGCTATCTGCTACAGTACTCACGACTGCTACAGTACTATAAAACTGCTACAGTACCTACTGTTGCTACAGTACTTTACGACTACTGCAGTACCTATGATTGCTATAGTACTTTAAAACGGTTACAATACTCTGAGCTACAATAGTTTTATGATCACAACCACTTCTGATCCTTACTTACGACTTCCAACTATTTCTGATCACGAGTACTACTCGAACACACAACTCCCTAACAATAGGCATCAAGATTGGGGAACGGGAAGACGGTCGAGAAGCTACCACAACGTATCTTGTAAATCTTGGACAGATCTGCCATCGCCATGACCAGCTGCAACGGAGGAAAGAAGTGGTCGCTGTCTCGGTGGCGGTGCCGGACTACCCGAAGGGAGGAGGGGCAAGGAAGAGAGCTCGCGGGGAGAATCGGCGGATCTCACGCGCATAGAAGAAAATGCTGTTGAGAGAAATCGTAACTTTACCACAGTAGCCATAATATATGCAAAGACTTGCAGGACCACAATAGCCATAATATATGCAAAGACTTGCAGGATAAGTTACAGCACCCCATTAGTATCTCCGATGAAGGAACGGCTTGGCAGTTTCTGTGCCAAGCATGTTAAAACAGCTCACGGATTAACAGCTATAAGATGCTCAGATGTTGATCTGTGAGAAGTAGTATCATGTGCAGTCAAGTGAGACAGTTGTGTCACGAGAAAGTGCTAGGCATCTTCTCTTATACGGGAGCACAAACGAATTTAACACGCAACATACTTCAAAATAAAAAGGAAGTAAATTGATTCTTCAGCTTAGAATTTGGGACTTGTTTTCGTTGGAACTCGAGGCTTTTCAGCTTCTTAGTTGTATCAGCTCTTGCAATTGAAGTATTCGATCAAATGACGATGTTGTGGAGATTATCTTCAGGAAGGTTGTGGTAAATTCTACTCCAACTCATAACAATCCACAACATTTGCAAATCTGGAAACAATAATCCTACAATGAAGGCACATGTCGTCAGCATGAGGAGCATCTTCTGAAACCAATCTACTAGCTTATCCTTACAAAATGACAGGATTCAGAGACTCGTTGATATTACAAACCTTGGTGATAACCTTGATCAGACTTCAGTCTGCTATTTCTACCTCACCAATCTCTACTAATGGCATATTTCCAAGTCTTCGGTTTTGATAGCCTAGGCCCTGAATCATAAATGGTGTTAAATTTATATGTGCAAATCAATGTGTCATACAACAGAGTTAACTATAGAATCTTTATCGTAGTGTATGCCACAATGATCATGAAAGTTGAAAGAAAACCATTCTTTATGTAAGAAAGGTGCAAGACAATTAAACAAGTCATCTAGCTAAAGGTGCAAGACAATTAAACAGGTCATCTAGCTTTAGACTGTGGTACATTTAGAACCCAACTTTGGGAGTTGGGCTTCAGTCCGTTCAATCGGATTTTATTAAAACTAGTATGTCTTTGTGTCAACTACACTAAGGGCTTCTTTTCTACCACGAGCGAAATTGATTGGCCAAAATGATCCAACCGAATAGTTTAGGCACTAGAATCACCAAAGCCCCAAGTTTAAGAACCAAAATGCTCCTGTCTCTGACCAAATCAAAACTTTGTTTCTCACCACTGAATTGACGAGTTTTATTACCAGGTATATGGTTTTGCAACTAGAAAATTAGTATCAAATCAGAAGGCATACTTTATACAAAATTTATATGTGACACTAGCTTGCTTGGTTCCATTGCATTTGGCTTAGTTCTTTCTATTTTTGGAATACAAAAAGTATATATAATACTCCCTCATTCCTAAATAGATATCATTCTAGTAGTTTACACAACAAACAAGGCATGTATATAAAATATCATATACTCTGCTTCATTCAGCCACTTATTGCTCTTGTATGGTATGTGTTAGTCTAGTCTAAAATAGTAAATGACTTGGAAAATAGGTATGGTGTGCAAAGGAAAAATGGTAACAAGTTATCTCAGAATCGTAGAATGATATGTATTTGAAAATAACATGTGGAACTGAGAATTGAGATGTATTTATGAACGGATGGAGTAGAAACGAATGGAAGCATGAGTTTGTTGAGGGTACCTTCAAGACGAGAGTCCACATATTTCCGCTCAAGCCTGGCGAGTTGTTGCTGCAGGCATCTAGGGAGCGACTTTATACCAGGGCAATTAGTAATTTCAAGGGATTGAAGGGACGAGTATGCTTGTGGCCCATCTGGTATGGCCGCCAGGCAACGGCAATTACGGAGGTACAGGTATTCCAACGATAGGAGCTCCCCCGAGCAAGATTCCAGTGATCTCAACCTATCACAGTCCCAAATTGTTAGTTGTTGTAGGGCATCCAGCTGGCTTGATAGGATCTCAATATTACGACACTCATAAATGTTGATGTGCGTGAGTGTCGAGGGAAGATTGATAAGGCCTGAAATGCTATCACACTTTGCCAGTGTTAGAGATTCCAGGCATGGAAGGAAAAGCTTCGTGCCTGATGGCGACAGCGGTGGTACAGCTGTGGAGGGCATGATGTCAGTGCGAGGTTGAATTACTGCTGACTCTTCCTGCTCTTCAACTTGATCTATAATTACTGCTGACTCTTCCTGCTCTTCAACTTGATCTATAATTACTGCTGACTCTTCCTGCCTCCCAAATTTCAACTCAAGCTTAGGGCAACTGGTAATATACATTCTTTTGAGAGATGCGGCCACATTGAAGACCTCCACCAAACTTTCACAATCGTGTATTTCGATAGACTGGAGACATGGCAGGAGTTGACTACTTTCTGATGCTGATTGGTCAGGAGGTTGTGCATATCCAATTAATTTCCTGCACACACCAATATATAATGTCCTCAAGGATACCAAGCTTTGGAACTCTTTCTCTGGCCAGTGGATGAGCTCATTGCAGCGACAAATTTCCAAATCTTGAAGCTGTACAAAACATTTCCATAGCGCTAGCGCACTTGAGCGGAAGAAGAAGTTGCAGCGATTTAACTTCATGATCGACAGAGGGGATTTATAGTTCCGTTTCTCCTTGCCGTCCACCAGGTCAGCCGGCAGTTCTATTTCCGAGCCAAGGTACATCAAGTTCAAACTGGACAATGAAGTCATAGCATATATAGCTGCCCGTAGATAAGTTTGTTGGTTGCCATAAACTCTTATGTCTAATGCACTGAGCTTCGGTGCTTCAGGCAAACTTGTTAGCTCTGGGTGTGGGCATCTCTCAATACGAGCATCCTCAAGGTTAGGAAAGGTGGGCTGTTCACCATCTATTCCTTTCGTCGCTCCCCAGCTCTTCAAACTATATAATTCATTTAGCCGGATTACCTTTAATTCTGGAAATGCCGAACAGAAACTTGTATGGTCGCCACGCAGCCGTGGTGCTTCCGGCAATGTCGTTAGCTTTTCGCAACTATCGATTAAAAATTCTCAAGTTGAGGAAACATTATCTGGTCTCCTTGCCTCCCATCTATTTCGCACCATCTCTCGAATTCCGACAGACTTCTTAGCTCAAGCTTCTTCAGTTTTGGAAATGTAAAGGATGTATCACCGCTGCACAAGAATTTTATTTTCCCCAAATCTTCCAAAATAAGAAGTCGTAGTTCTGGTAGCTGGCACAGTGGAGGAAGCTTCTGGAGCTTTTTGTAATCACACAAAAAAAGATCAACCACGTTTTGCAACGTACCCATCCATGCCGGAAAAGTTGTACCTTGGTAGTAATCTATCTTTAGAGCCTGCAGCCCATCATGAGGTTTGAGACCCTGCAGCACCGTATGATAGTGTCCTTCCTCCTCCAGAGGCTCACTCCATGATAATGTCAGTTCTGTGAGTCCCTCCTTATTTCCGAGGTTTGCCACTTTTGCATCTGCTTCTGTCACATTTTCTAGCTGTCTTAGCTCTAGTCGACCACAAAGGTTTAAATGCTGCAGCTCTCCAAGATTACTGCAATCAGAGCCAGTACCCACTACAAAACGTGTAAGTGTCTGTAGGGAAGTGGGTTGTCTGAGGTCTGGAGGCATGCACTTCAAACTGTTGCATCCATCGGTGCTGAGGTGACGGAGGGATTTCATGTACTTCGTTTGCCTTGGAAGTCGACGAAGATAAAGGCAGCCAGACAGGTTCAACGTTTGCAGGTTATATAGAATGCTTATATCTTCAGGAAGTACTTCGATTCTACTACCCGAGAGATCAAGATACCTCATGTGATGCAAGTGCTTTGGTTTCAGTAGGAATGTACTCCCATATTGACTGAGTCGTAGTCGTAGTGCTCGCACTGAGATATACTTTGATGGATGCTGCAACGGACCCTCTACACCCTTTTCACATAGCAGTGTTTGGATAGCTGGAGACATTTTCTTCAGAGAATCATTCAAAAGAGTTTGTGGATCTTTGCATGGCAAAAACAAATGGCGAGCAGTACTTTGAAACAACTCTGTTTGACTAGGTTCCTCAGCTATGGTGACACATTCCTTTTGCATAACAGACAGTGCAACATCATGCATAAGATCATGGATTTTACAGGTAATTCTTGAACAATACCCATGTATGCTTTTATATGTGTCAACTGGGACTTGCTTCACATCCTGAAAGAATGACCTTGAGGCCAACTCATCGAATATCCCTTTCCCGATGGTTTCAGGACGAACTTCGTTCTGCACTGGGATAAAGCCATTTGCCATCCATATTTGGATCATCTTGTCGACATCAATCTCATAATCCTTGGGAAACACAGCACAGAAAGCAAAGCACTGTTTCATGTGTGATGGCAAGTCGTCGTAGCTGAGCTTGAGTATTGGTAAAATTCCATTCTCCTCATCGCAGATGGTGCTTTTTTCCAACACAGCCTTCCATTCTTCCTCGCTGGTCTTGGTACGCAGTACAGAGCCCAGTGCTGTTGCGGCTAAAGGAGAGCCAACACATCTCTCCGCAATCTCACCAACCATCTCTACTAGCTTAGGCTTTTCGTTTAGCACACTGGATGCTCTTGTCTTGATAATTTCCTCTACAAAGCTTTTCTCCAAAGCTGTGAGCTTATTGGCTTCAACAGTACCCATTGCTTGAGCCACTCCTTTATCACGAGTGGTTGTCAGCACTGAACTACCAATGCCACCATGTTGAAGGCGGGCTTTTAGCTTCTCCCACTTATCGTAGAAGGTGATACCATCACGAGTTGTTTTCCAGACGTCATCCAATACAAGGAGGTATCTCTGTGCGCTCACTACGTTTTGAAGGCGATCCAGTGGTGATTTGCTATCGTCCTTCTCTTTGGTAGGTGCTGCTTCAACTATACTTCTAGCCAGGGAATCCACATCAAAGTTGTCAGACACGCACACCCAGACCCGCAGCTGGAAATGCTTCTGAACTTGAGGGTCATTGTAAACAAGCTGCGCTAAGGTAGTTTTGCCCAGCCCCCCCATTCCAACGATGGGAGCAACCATGAGATCTGCGTTGCTAGCTTGACCAAGCAATATATCAACAACCTTCTGCTTATCTTTGGCTCTTGATCTTTCGGCAATCTCCATAGGGTCGAAGATGCTAGGATCCTTCTGCCTCCAGTGCATGGACACCTGTGGTTGAGGGCCGTCTCTGAGCCCAAGAGTATGCATCTCTGTGACAAGGACCTCAATACGCTGCACAATTTTGCGAAGCTTGTTGCCCATCCTGTTACGAAATGCGATACGGTTGTGAGAAGGAAAAAGTTTTACTGCATCCACGACGCCGAGCTTGCCGTAGTGCCCATCCTTCCTGGCTTCGCGGCGGAGTGCCTCGTACTTGAACTCGTCCAAGGCGTCATTCGCCTCGTATGCCACCTTCTTGAGCGCCTCAAGCCAGGCTTTGACCTCTTCTTTGTGCGTCGCCTGCTCCTCGGCGTCAGTGATGAAGTGCAGGATAAGCGGCAGCCTACGCTTGAGGATCTCATGCTGGTCCTCCATGCCTTTCATCACTTTGTACTGCTCCAGGAGGTTGCTGGACGCCACCTCCTTCACCAGGGAGACAAGCGGCCCGATAATCGGGCCGATCATCAGCTCAGCCATTGGAGCACTCAGTTCTCACAAAAACAAACGCGCAGTAACACAGGGAAACACAGCTGCAGAATGGGAAGAGAATGGCTGTCTGAGCAAGTGCCTTGGAGGTAATGGAAACGTATACCCAGCATTGACTTTCTGGGAGCCAAGTGGGTGTGTTTGATTGGTTACAATATACAATGACGATTGTCACTTCACCGACTAGACACGTAAGGGCATGTAATTTGTGCCAAATCGAGGCCCAGCCGCACAGGGGGGCCAAGGATAGTTCTTTGAATATGTTAAAGCCTTAAAGGCATCACATGCTTCTCGTGATGACGCCTCTAATATAGATTATAAGATCTCCGATGTAATCATGATCGGCTGGCAGATTGACCATCCTCCTGTTCGTACAATCATACTAGGACATATACTGATGAAATGATGGGAAATTCCAAAAGTATAACTTTCAGCTCACATCTTTTGCCTGCTTTCTGATGGACCCTATTTCCCGTGTTTCTCTGGTAATTATGCTATTTGGTTTGGTCAGCTAACTGTTTAGCTATGTCAAAAAAAAAGTAAATTGCACCATAGGTACAACAACTAGCGACGTGGGTGTAGATAGATCATAAAACCTAAGAGTTGCTCAAATAGATCACATAACTTGTTTAGATGATGCATGGTGAGTCAAAATCATACATGGTGGCACATGTATGCACGCATGGCGCTGATTTGACGTCTATGTCATCCACCTCACCTTCTTCCCCTCTATCTCCAACACTACTCCCTCTCCTCTCTATCTCCCATCCCCAACTTCAACGACAACAACAGCATCTCCATCACCTGCATCCACACCATCTAGGTGCACATCTTACCTTTCTCGTATATGAGGATGCGTATGGGGAAGGCATAGTTAATCGTGGTACCATTGTTGCCGTCGTTGAGCACGTCCACAGTGCGAGACACCTTCGTTGGCTACATGAGCACCTATTCCGCGGTGGAAATTGCTAGCCGCCATCATCAGTGAGCTTCCAAGCTGAGAGCTACCTAACAACTACACCAGACCTCATCGCATCTCCACCAATTATCATCAGATCTGAATTGATGATGACGATGGAGGTAGTGGTTGGGGATAACAGAGGAGAGGGAGGAGAGTTGGGGGAGGGGGAAGGTGGGGTGAATGACGTGGATGCCCAATCAGTGCCATGCGTTCATAGATGTGCCACCATCTACAATTTTGATCCATGTATCATTTAAACAAGTTATGTGACTTATTTGAGCAACTCTCAAGTTCTATGACCTACTTGCACCTATGTCACAAGTTGTTGTACCTATGGTATAATTTACTTTATAAAAAAATTATGTGCTTTGCTAAAAAATGGCTCCTGCATACCTGGTACACCTAAATCCCAGCTGCAAAGTACTCGAAACTGGGTGGTGGGGGTTGTGGGGGCCCCTCCGTGGTGATCCAAGGAGCTGATCCACACAAATGTCTAGGATTCAGTCGCACGTACACAAAGTCGATACACAGCACAAATCACGAATACATTAGTAAACTAGAGTTTGGTACAAATGTATGACTTACCATAAGAGCCCTCAAGCTAAATTTGCTTAGGTTACAAGTCAAAACACAGAGAACTTGAAGACACATAACCACTCAGAGGATCTGAGTACATGCTACTCGGGATATCCGACCAGTACTCAATAGGTTATACTTTAGTGTAGGCATGACCTAAAATGTAAAATCATCTCCAATAAAGTAGTCTTCACCTGAAGCTGTTTCTTCTTCACAGTACTTGTGATCTAAACTCAAATATGCAATAATGAGTACAAAAGTACTTAACAAGCCATGACAGTAACTTTCATAATGCAATGCAAGGATTAAGGATAATTTACCAAGGTGAGCTTAACAAAACCTATTCTGATTAGTATAATACACCACTAAGTTTTATTGTAAAACATTTCAGTTAAACCAAAGCTCACATCAGAGCACAACCACTAAGGTGAGCTTAATAAAAATTCATTAGGGGATTCTCAATTTCTAACAAAGCTCACACTAGAGTACAACCACGCCTCCGACCAGCTCGGTTACGCAAAACAACTACTGGCCCATCAGCTTTATGTATTAGTTTGGGAGTCACCCCTTGACACAACTCCATTTGCCTGGAGTACGACACATTTGAATGGTCCCAAATATCTACAGAGAATACTCAATGTTACCCACAAGATATCACGACCTAGCTAGAATCAGGATAACATAACTCATGATTGATTCATAACATCGGTGTCATCCAGTACAAAGAAAGATCCCTCTTCAATAGTGGTCTGAACCAGGCCTAGGCCTAAATAACTTGTCCGGTCATTCCTAGGGGTCATTCTGTAGCATAAATCGGTCTATGAAACGCTAACACTAAATCTACCTGTGAGGCACTTAATGAAATTACTATAATAATCAAGTTAGGTTCGATAGAACGATCATATGATTGAGTGATAATTATATCTTTTTTCCAATACTACACTTCACCTCCGCTACTAGCCGGATGCTCAAGGTAAATGGAAAACGGATACCAAGCATTGACTTTCTGGGAGCCCAATGGGTGCGTTTGATTGGTTGCATCGATTGTTACGATATACAATGACGATTGTCACTTCACCGACTAGCCACGTAAGGGCATGTAATTTGTGCCAAATCGAGGCCCAGCATCACAGGGGCGCAAAGAATAATTCTTTGAATATGTTAAGCATCACATGCTTCTCGCGAAAGACCAACTTCATTTCGCGATGTCATCTTGATTCATATTATAGGATCTCAGATGTCATCTTGATTCATGATCGGCTGGCAGATGATCATCCTCCTGTTCATACGATCATACTACGAAATATACGAATGAAATGATGGGAAATTCCAAAAAAATATAACTATCAGCTCACACTTTTTGCCTGTTTTCTGATGGGCCTTGTTCCCGGTGTTTCTCTGGTAATTATGCTATTTGGTTTGATTGGCTAACTGTTTAGCTATGTCAAAAAAAAAATCTATGTGCGTAGCTAAAAAATAGCTCCTGTAATCCTGGTCCACCCAAATACCAGCCGCAGAGTACTCGAAACTGGGTGGTGGGCTAACCTGCATAACTGTCTAGGATTTAGTTGTACATGTACAGAATTGATACACAACACGAATCATGAATACATTAGTAAACTACAGTTTGATACAAAAGCACGACTTACCGGTCGGAAATAGTTTTACAAGGGCCTCGGACCAAATTCACTTAGTTTATAGGTCAAAACGCAGAGAATTAGATTTGGCTTTAAAAGTGTGTCTAGTGTTCCTATTCACTTGCATGTGAAAATTAGACGGTTGTTTTTTTCTTGGGAGTGTCTAGGTATCACTTGAATGTTTTCTTTCTAATTATCATCTAAATCTGTGACTTTTGGATTAGAGATCAAGGGGCTTTTGTTTTTTAAGGGGGGATTTTTTTCAAGGGGAAGAGGGTAGAATTCAAGAGGGAGAGGGAGAATTCATGGTCATTGGATATCTAATCCAATAATCCTAAATCTGGATGATAGTTAGTAAGAAAACATCCGAATGATGTTTAATAAAACCCTTTTTTCTAACTTTATGCAGCGCATTTTCAAGCTAGACTTGACATGGTGCCCCACATCCAGCAAGTTAAAGATTTTGGTACGCAGTGGGTGGGTTATTGGCCGTGACTTTCGTCCTCTAGTTTGCTTTTTCCGACACACCAATTCTAGAGAAGGTCACTTGAACTTTTTGAGGTATATGCATTCTAATATGGTAGCTGATGTCTAACCAAAGTTATCATGCTTGATTGATTGGGCTAAGATATTTTTTGTCCGCTATAGGGACATCAACATATGGTGAAAAGAAAGTTGCAGTCCAGTGGAACAATTGCTTCAATCTGAGTACCTTAAAATAGTCGAAGTCAAATTCGTAAAGGTTGATGAATTTGTTCACAAAATTTCAAAGATCTTGAATACTTACAGCATAACTCCTGATAAAATCAGTATCCAGATTTCAGAGGACTGACAGTCAATCCTTATGTAAGTTAAATATTGACATTCGGCCTGCCTCTTGTATTGCTATATCTGCTTATCTTATATGAGTCCAAACTCCTAAAGCAAGCAATGAAGCAGGTGTTACTTGGTAGAGATAGATTCATGTTAGGAAGTTCGTAATCAGAATTAGAGATGAGTTATTAAGGATAGAGTTCAATTGTGCCTCTAGACCGATGTTGTCTCTAGTTAAGTCCTAGGTGATTAGGAAGTTGATCAAATGTAACTGTTGGATTAATTGGGCTTGGTCCATTTAATTTAGCAATTAATCAAATGAAATTCCTAGGCCCACATGGAAAAACTGTTTAGTCCCATATGGAGAGTTGAATGGGAGTTACACCACTTTAAAAGGTGGAACGTGGTAACCCTCTTGTGAAATTGGAGAGAGCCATTACACGCGCGCGCTCGCTCGCTCGCTCGCTCGCTCGCTCGCCTCGCCACGCCGTGCCGTGCCGTGCCGTGCGTACGTACGTACGTACGTACGTACGTACGTACGCAGGCGCGTTTTTCTTTATCTACGAAATGCACTGATGGCTGGCAGTAACGGTGAGGGATTATGGCTGCAGTTACCAGTCTCTTCATTTTTTTTTGCTGTTACAAGAGAACAGCATAAGAAGGCTCTCCTCTCCATACGAAAAAAAAGTTCTCTCTCCCTCTGTTTTGTTGCTGCTCTCTGCAATCTCCGGTCCAGAACCTTGCGCGCACAAGTTTCTGGGCGAGTAGGCCTCCGGAACTCCGTCCGTTTGCGTACCTGCACGGGTAGACGGGCGATCAAGTTTTTGGGGAGCGCATTGGCGCGACTGCTCAATCCGGTGGTGAACTGTTTGCGACACTGCACGGCGAACATCTTCCTGCATCACGCCTCGTCCTGCATCACGCCTAGATCGACTACATCGAACAGGCCATCATGTCGACTGATGGTAACGGCGCCTCCGGTGTCACCGACACTGGCCCCGCCCGAGGGTATTACCTTAAAACTTCTCTGGTATATTTGTTTCTGTGCGCTATGAATATGTTAATAGGTGCTGCTGTTAGCTTGTTCATTAGCGAATATGAATATATCATCATTGAATCACTCATATCTTTGTATGTCATGTTTTATATGCTGAATTTCTGGATTAAAATATGCCGAAAATTGACTAGATTTTCAACAATCCAAAAACTTGATAGGTCTTTTTCGGTAGTTGGCTTTGCTGCGTCACTTAAACCGCACCCTCCGTTTGATGGTTCCAATTTTAAGAGATGGCGTGCACGTGCGATCCTATGGTTTACTGCCATGGAATGTTTTCATGTTGTACAAGGCAAGCCCGCTGAGCCTCTATCTGCTGAGGACGAACGTAAATTCAATATAGCGGATAACTTGTTTCGAGGTGCACTTGTCAACATACTGGCAGATAACATTGTGGATGTGTACATGCATTTGCCTACGGGCAAAGAGATGTGGAATGCACTTGAGGCCAAGTTCGGAGTTTCCGATGCTGGCAGTGAGCTGTATGTCATGGAGCAGTTCTATGACTACAAAATGGTCGATGACCGTTCTGTAGTAGAACAAGCTCATGAGATTCAGGCGCTGACAAAGGAGCTTGAGAACAATAAGTGCGAGTTACCGGACAAGTTTGTGGTTGGCGGTATTATCGCCAAGTTACCACCTTCTTGGTCGGATTTT
The DNA here is from genome assembly GCA_017311315.1 of Dendrocalamus latiflorus. Lineage (NCBI taxonomy): Eukaryota > Viridiplantae > Streptophyta > Magnoliopsida > Poales > Poaceae > Dendrocalamus > Dendrocalamus latiflorus. The sequence continues at coordinate 5,204,367 of CM029641.1, read as the reverse complement.
GCTACCTCTCTAAAACACAAGAGGCAGGAGTTCAGTGTTACTGATCTCATTGGCTCTCTTGGTGTTGAAGAGAAGGCGAGGGTAAAAGATACTCGTGGCAAGAAAGTTGCTGCTGAGGGAGGTTCTAGTGCCAATTTGGTGCAGAAGAAGAACCCTCAGACTTCCCACAATAAGAAGAAAAATAAGCCTATTGTCAAGCCCAAGGCTACTACTGAGTTTAAGAAGAAAGGCAAAGGAAAGGGTGGCTGCTTTGTGTGCGGTGATTCTAGCCATTGGGCTAAGGATTGTCCAGACCGCAAGGATAAGAAGAAGAAGTCTGCCAACATGGTTATTAGTGATGCTGGAGGAACATCGGGGTACGGTAATTATTTACCTACAGTTCTTTCTATTTGTCAATCACCTGAGTGGTGGGTTGACACTGGTGCTAATATTCATGTGTGTGCTGATATTTCCTTGTTTTCATCTTATCAGGTCTGTCGAGGTTCCTCCTTGTTGATGGGAAACGGATCGCATGCAGCTGTTCATGGTGTTGGTACGGTTGATCTGAAGTTTACTTCGGGAAAGACCGTGCAGCTGAAGAACGTGCAGCATGTCCCCTCCATAAAGAAAAATCTTGTCAGCGGATCTCTACTGTGTAGAGATGGTTTTAGGCTTGCATTTGAGTCCAATAAATGTGTCGTGTCTAAGTATGGAACATTTGTTGGTAAAGGCTATGAGAGCGGAGGCTTGTTCCGTTTTTCTTTGATGGATTCCTATAATAAAATTGTGAACCATGTGTGTAACGATGATGATGAATCTAATGTTTGGCATTCACGACTTTGTCATGTTAATTTTGGGTGTATGACGCGCTTAGCTAATATGAGTTTAATTCCGAAATTCACTTTGGTCAAAGGTTCTAAGTGCCATGCGTGTGTTCAATCGAAACAACATCGCAAGCCTCACAAGGCAGCAAAAGAGGCGAGGAATTTGGCACCGTTAGAACTCATTCATTCTGATTTATGCGAAATGAATGGCGTGTTGACTAAAGGTGGAAAGAAATATTTCATGACGCTTATAGATGATTGCACTAGATTTTGCTACGTGTACTTATTAAAAACAAAAGATGAAGCGTTGGATTACTTTAAGATCTATAAAGCTGAGGTAGAAAACCAACTTGAGAGGAAAATCAAGCGGGTAAGGTCTGATCGTGGGGGAGAGTATTTTTCAAATGAGTTTACTTTATTCTGCGAGGAACATGGAATTATTCATGAGAGGACGCCTCCCTATTCTCCCGAATCAAACGGGGTTGCCGAAAGAAAGAATCGCACTCTAACTGATTTGGTTAACGCCATGTTAGACACTGCGGGACTTTCTAAGGAATGGTGGGGTGAGGCTATATTGACCGCGTGTCATGTCCTGAATAGAGTTCCTACAAAGAATAAAGAAGTAACACCATTCGAGGAATGGGAAAAGAAGAAGTTGACTCTCTCATACTTGCGCACCTGGGGATGTTTGGCCAAAGTTAACATGCCAATTGTCAACAAGCGCAAACTTGGACCAAAAACCGTAGATTGTGTATTTCTTGGTTATGCTATGCATAGCGTGGGTTATAGGTTCTTAATTATAAAAACTGGAGTACCTGATATGCGTGTTGGTACAATCATAGAGTCCAGAGACGCTACATTTTTGAGAATGAATTTCCTATGAAATGTGATGTACCTAGCTCATCTAGTCAAGAACCTATAATTTCCCTTGATTCTTTTGTGCCGATAGAACATGTTGAACAAACGCCTATGAAAAATCCTGAGGAGGATAACAATGAAGTTACTCGAAAGAGTAAGAGACAGAGGATTGCAAAATCTTTTGGTGATGATTTCATTGTATACCTCGTGGATGACACTCCTAGAACCATTGAAGAGGCATATTCTTCTCCTGACGCTGACTATTGGAAGGAAGCAGTACGGAGTGAGATGGATTCTATTATGTCTAACGGAACTTGGGAGGTCGTTGACCGTCCTTATGGGTGTAAACCTGTAGGATGTAAATGTGTTTTCAAGAAAAAGCTTAGGCCTGATGGTACAATTGAAAAGTACAAGGCAAGGCTTGTGGCCAAGGGTTATACCCAGAAAGAAGGCGAGGACTTCTTTGATACTTATTCACCTGTTGCCCGATTGACCACAATTCGAGTACTACTTGCCCTGGCTGCCTCTCATGGTCTGCTCGTTCATCAAATGGACGTTAAGACAGCTTTCCTAAATGGAGAGTTGGAGGAGGAGATTTATATGGTTCAGCCAGACGGGTTTGTGGTAGAAGGTCAAGAAGGAAAGGTGTGCAAGTTGTTGAAGTCTTTGTATGGCCTAAAGCAAGCACCTAAGCAATGGCATGAGAAGTTCGACAGAACTTTGACATCTGCTGGCTTTGTTGTGAATGAAGCCGACAGATGTGTGTACTATCGCTATGGTGGGGGAGAAGGAGTGATCTTGTGCTTGTATGTTGATGACATACTGATTTTTGGGACAAACCTCAATATGATTGAGGAGGTCAAGGATTTTCTGTCCAAGAGCTTTGAGATGAAAGATTTGGGAGTGGCTGATGTGATTCTTAACATTAAGCTACTGAGAGGAGGTGATGGTGGGGTTACACTTGTGCAATCTCACTATGTGGAGAAGGTCTTGAGTCGCTTTGGTTATAGTGACTGCAAGCCTGCTCCTACTCCCTATGATCCTAGTGTGTTATTGAGGAAAAACCGAAGAATAACAAGGGATCAATTGAGATACTCCCAGATCATTGGCTCATTGATGTATTTAGCTAGTGCTACGAGGCCTGACATCTCGTTTGCTGTGAGCAAGCTAAGCCGGTTTGTTTCAAATCCAGGAGATGATCATTGGCGTGCTCTTGAGAGAGTAATGCGCTATCTAAAGGCAACCATGAGCTATGGAATTCATATGCTGGGTACCCAAAGGTACTGGAGGGCTACAGTGATTCAAACTGGATCTCTGATGCTGATGAGATAAAAGCCACGAGTGGATATGTGTTCACACTTGGAGGTGGTGCTGTTTCCTGGAAGTCTTGCAAGCAGACCATCTTAACGAGGTCAACAATGGAAGCAGAACTCACAGCATTAGATACCGCTACTGTTGAGGCTGAGTGGCTTCGTGTACTCCTTATGGATTTGCCGGTGGTTGAAAAACCGATACCGGCTATCCTGATGAACTGTGATAATCAGACTGTAATTATTAAAGTGAACAGTTCTAAGGACAACATGAAGTCATCTAGGCATGTTAAGAGGCGGTTGAAGTCTGTCAGAAAGCTGAAAAACTCCGGAGTGATAGCGCTGGACTATGTCCAGACAGCTAATAATCTGGCCGACCAATTTACAAAGGGTTTATCACGTAATGTGATAGATAGTGCATCGAGTGAGATGGGCCTGAGACCCACATGAGTCATACCACAGTGGTAACTTGTTCTACGTGATCGGAGATCCCGTGAAGTAGGATGGTGAAACAAGCTGTTGGTTGACTGGGAGGAGAGACCTTTACAGGGCTCATTTTTCTTCAATGATGCGCTTCTCTCCTATTCTGTATGGCAGGTTGGTTTTTACCTTAATGTGATCCGAGTGGCTTATTTAGAGCAGAGATGTCGGCCTACAGGACATCTTAGAAGGAACACACCTATATGAGTTCGACTGCTGGTCACAGTCTATGAGATTTGGGTGATCTCTAGATACTTATGAATAGGCATGGAGTATGACTTATACGCTCCAACCAGAGGGGATGCTTTAGGCAGCCTAGTACTAGTAAAGGAATTGGGTAAAGCTTGTTCGCACAAAACTGTCAATTCAAGGCATAGTCCATTGTTCAGTTGTGGATGAGTGTAACTCCTTTCCTAGATGGATGTTCAACTTAACAGTCTCCATCGAAACACTGGTATATCAAACAACAGCAGAACTGAGAGTATTTCTCGTGTGCCTTGAAATTTGGTGGGGATTGTTGGATTAATTGGGCTTGGTCCATTTAATTTAGCAATTAATCAAATGAAATTCCTAGGCCCACATGGAAAAACTGTTTAGTTCCATATGGAGAGTTGAATGGGAGTTACACCACTTTAAAAGGTGGAACGTGGTAACCCTCTTGTGAAATTGGAGAGAGCCATTACACGCGCGCGCTCGCTCGCTCGCTCGCCTCGCCACGCCACGCCGAGCCGTGCCGTGCGATGCGGTGCGGTGCGGTGCGTGTGCGTGCGTGCGTACGTACGCGCGCAGGCGTGTCGGGTGCGGGCGCGTTTTTCTTTATCTATTCAAAAAACGAAATGCACTGATGGCTGGCAGTAACGGTGAGGGATTATGGCTGCAGTTACTTTTGAGTAATGGTTGCTGTTACTAGTGACTAATGGCTGCAGTTACCAGTCTCTTCATTTTTTTGCTGTTACAAGAGAACAGCATAAGAAGGCTCTCCTCTCCATACGAAAAAAAGTTCTCTCTCCCTCTGTTTTGTTGCTGCTCTCTGCAATCTCCGGTCTAGAACCTTGCGCGCACAAGTTTCTGGGCGAGTAGGCCTCCGGAACTCCGTCCGTTTGCGTACCTGCACGGGTAGACGGGCGATCAAGTTTTTGGGGAGCGCATTGGCGCGACTGCTCAATCCGGTGGTGAACTGTTTGCGACACTGCACGGCGAACATCTTCCTGCATCACGCCTCGTCCTGCATCACGCCTAGATCGACTACATCGAACATGCCATCATGTCGACTGATGGTAACGGCGCCTCCGGTGTCACCGACACTGGCCCCGCCCGAGGGTATTACCTTAAAACTTCTCTGGTATATTTGTTTCTATGCGCTATGAATATGTTAATAGGTGCTGCTGTTAGCTTGTTCATTAGCGAATATGAATATATCATCATTGAATCACTCATATCTTTGTATGTCATGTTTTATATGCTGAATTTCTGGATTAAAATATGCCGAAAATTGACTAGATTTTCAACAGTAACATCCCATTTTAGGAGTTAGAGCCTTGCTTGAATGAAATTCAAAATGTGAGTTCAAATTCAAAAGGGCAAGCAAATTTCAATCTTTTTCAAAATTTTCAAAAATTCCAAACTCCCTTGGACTTAGCCCAGCCCATCCCTGCCTTCTCCTCGGCCCACCTGACCTCGAACTGGTCCAAAATGACCTTCGGTCTGGCCCGTGCCACTCCTGGCCACGTCATACCACCCCCCGACCCGTCTCCGCCGCATCTGTGCCTGGCCCCGCCTCCCCTGTGTGCCATTGTTCCTCCATAATTTCGTGCCGCCCTCGCCTGTGCTAAGCCATGCCTAGCCCCCTCCCTCTCCCTCTCCTCCGCGCGCCCCCACCGCGTCCACATCCACTGCTCCTACTTGCCCGTGATCCCCGCAGTCGACCATTGGGGCTCATTACCTCACCATAACCCTCCCTCGCACATGCCCACTTCTCGCGTTGACTCCACCCCTCACTCCTGTGCCTTTCCGTGGGCCGGTGACACTGTTGTCGGTATTTCGTGCCCACCATCAATGCACCTAACTGCTAGCAACCTTTTCTCTCGACTAGAAAACCCTCGGTAGTCCTCCCAGTATATCCAATTGCGCCCTCGTGCACTCAATCACCTCCGAGACCCACTGAGCTTTCTTCTCCCTTAACTTCGACTGTTTTGTCGCTGCCACCACCAATCGGGGACCACTGCATCTCCGTTCAATTGCTTGTGTGTGGAGCACTGCCCGAGAATCCCAAAGCTTCCCCGAGCCTCATCGAGCAACTTCATCCCCTCCGGTGAGCTGCCCCGCGTTGGCCCCCTCTTCGCCACCTCGGCTCTACGTCGACAACCCAACCTCCTCATCCCCGAGCCCCGCCATTGCTCCCAGTGAGTTCCTCTCCACTCACAGATGCTCTCGTAGCAAGGAATTAGACTCTGATAGTGTAGTTTGCCGTGGTGCCATGCTCCCTGTTCTGCCGCTGCTCAAGATTGCTGCTAGCCATCCTAGACTCCAAATCCGCCCGCGCCACCTCGCCTGGATGTTCATGCCAAGATATAGAACCCATTTTTAGCATCGCCTTCAGCTGCCACCGTCCCTTTCACTGGCAATGAGCTCTGCTCCCTTTAGCAGGAGGAAGACGATGACTGTAGCGATGCCATTAAGTTTAAATTGTGATTAAGCTTAAGTTAATGATCGTCGTTAGTCTCTATTAATCCGTCGTTGACGTGTGGGCCCAACTCCTTAAGTTAATCTCATGTCTTTGTGACATGTGGGCCCGTTGACTGTTGAAACCTATTTAAACCGATTAAATAGGTGCAAGCCACTGGCGAGTAGGCCTGTCTTACTATTTGTTCAATAAGTGGATCCCCACTTGTCAGCCTCCCTCAACTTTTCTTTTAGAAAATAAATCAAAATGATTTGTAAAACCCCGTGGGCCCCGTCTGTCAGCCTTTGTAGCCTTTTCAATGGAAGAATAATTTGAAACTAAATAAATTCCATGGGCCCACCTATTAGTGAGAGAGTACCCTCTCTCCTCTATTAATTTTTGGATTTAATCCAAATGTAAATTTTGGAGAGCTTGTTCTCGCTCATTTTAGCTCCAAATTTAATGAAATTTATTTATAAATTTGTCTAAATTCAAGGTCTACCTAATGGCAGTAGAATTGTTCAATTGGAGTTTATTTGAATTTTCTTTCATACTTATTTATTTCGCTCGCATGTTTATTTGCTTTCCGATACGATCGTCCGAGAAGAGTACGAGGACGCGGAAGAGCCCTAGTACAAGACAATTCAAGAATTTCAAGAGTAACACACTTGTGAGCCAGGTGAGTCAATACTTTGATCATATTGAATATACATTTATGCAAATTTATGTCATTTAAAATTATCAAATTGCACGCTAGTATTTTTATGCAAATGTCTGTTAAACTTAAGATAGATACAAACCTACTTGACATTGTATTGTTACTATGCCATCATTTTGGACACTTAATTACATAATCCTTGTCACCCTAGAAATTTAATGGTAAATTTCCGAGCTATAGTCGTACTTAAGTGTCATGCTAGTCTTACTCTATCATCATCTTTTAATCATGAAACTTGTTTTGGGCAGTCATTGGAGGGAAATGACTGGTATATTGGAGATAACTTAGTTTTATGCTTCTCAAAACCTAAAACTTGTTATTACTATAGCTGGACGGATGGTAATGTGGTTGGTGCGGATGTAGCACGAGATAATGTTGGTTTGTGGTAGCACCGTCTGGATAACTTTAAGGACTTAATCTGGTGATGAGCTCCTAATGTAAAATAGTACAACCATAAATCTATAACGGGTATGACTTGGCTAAATAATTTATATCCACCAATGCGGGTTACACCATTGAGTGACCCATGAGTCTTGTTGCTAGTTTTAAGCCATTGTGAAGATGGGTCGTTTCACTGGTGTAAGCCACTGTGTGGCGCAAAAGGGGGTCTGAGTGTGGCAGATGTAACCTCACTCAGATGAAACCTTAGCGGGTGTAACTTACATTTGGTGAAGCATTGTAAAGGCCTTGTGATGATCTTCTTGATTCACATGTTTAAAGAAACATGTGAAATATAAAAAGTTGATTATCTTTTATGGGTAAAGTGTATAGTCTCTGTAGAGTATAAACTGTTCGGACAAAATTTTCATGGGTGGGCATGAAAATGTACTCGAGTTGGTTTCTATTTCAAAAACCTTGTGGGTAGGATAAAAACCTATCGAGTGGATGTAACTCTAGTTTTGGCCTTTTCCTGGGTAGATGCAACCCAATGTTGATAATTAGGTGGATTTAACCCTAGTAATAAAAAACTACCATATGGTGGCAGGAATCATGTAATAAGTGAATGGAACTTGTACCATTATAAATATTGCACACTATCACTCTCTTTAATAAAATGTAGTTTGGTTGAAAATGCTAAATCATAGGAATTTCTAATAATTGTAGTTTTAAAATATTGCCTTTAGCAAATAAAAGAACCAGATCCTTCCTTGTTAAACTTTGCATGTATAAATATTGCATTCTATGTGTTGGTTCATGAAGCACTATTGTTTGTACTCACCCTCGCTCACGGATCCATTAGAACATGTGGACCAAGCACACTACGCATATTACGACTCCCCAGGAGTTGATTGCGATGAAGATGGAGGAGATTAGGATAATCTCCAATAGTCTAGGTCTCACCCCAGTCTTGCTAACTAAGTTGGTATTTGTGTATACCAATATTATCTAGGCCTTTGGTTAATATTGGTCGCACACAATTGTCGAGACCCGAATCTATAAATCTGAACTCTTTGTGTATGCTACACTAGTCCAGGATCACGCTAGTACACACAATAAAAATATAGATGGAATATCAACCATATTCACAATTATCCAGGAAAAAAGACTCAAATATTATTAATTATCAGAATTGCGACCTTATAGCTAAGCTTACAAATAATAGCCAGAAGGGCTTAAGAAACTAGCAGTAGAAACACAATGAAACAAAGCCAGAAGGGCTTAAGAAACTAGCAGTAGAAACACAATGAAACAAAGTGGCCATTTAACATGCCCACAGGCAATCGACTAGGAAGCGAGACCCTAATCTGAGAAGTCATCGAAGTATCCTCTTTCAGGTACCTCCAGTTGATATGGTTCCTCTTCTTCAACTAAGCAACAATGGGCATAACAGTAACATCCTAATTTTTAGAGCCTTTTGAAGCTTTTAAAGTAAAATTCACCATTTAGATTTTTCCTGGAATTAATTAAATCTTAAATTAAATTTTTATTAATTAAAAGGATTTAATATGACTAAATTAAAATTTAACATTTGCTGAAAGTATCTTATTTGGGTTCTTTCCACTTCAAGGACTTTTTTTGGAATTTTCTAGGTTTTTTCTGGATTACTTTACTATTTTCTAGAGCTCAAAGGAATTTATTTAAAATTTTAAAATAAGAAAAATCCCTAAAACCCTAAAAAGGCTAAATGGGTCAAAGCCCATTCCCTCCAGCCTGCTCCGCCTGTCGGCCTGGCCTGCCCTGCGTCTACCACGCGTCACACATCCGCCTATGGATCTCACTGCTGGATGGTCACCACGTGTCGACCATCGGCTGCATCCTCTTGCCGCGCTGCAATCCCGGCCGTTCCACTCTTTTGTCTCATCGACAGGTGGGGTCACCTTGCAACCGTCATCTTCATAATTTTCGCCTCGGTTATGTCTCGGTGTTCGTGTCCATCTTGGATTCTCCGCCGTGCCTTCCCCAAAGACCTCGGCATTCGTGCATAAAACCCTGAGCCACCCCTCGCTTTCCGTTTCTTATAGCCGCTCGTCTCGCCGAACCTCACTGTGCACCGTTGCCATCGAGGGTGCCGAGATTTTTGCCGCGTTCTTCGTCATCTTCGTCGAGGCTGATTACCAGAGTCGTCATCCACCGGTCAATCGCCAGTGAGTAAGCTGTCGCGCCTCATCCACTGTCTTCATCATCGGCTAGCCATCGTCCGCCGCTGGGAGTCCGCACCACTTCACCTTGCGTTGTTTGTCGCACCGCCACGTCGCCCTCAATCACTTCACTGCCTCGATCACCACCTCACACCACGCCCCTTAGAATCCTCATGAACCCAATCTACTGTAGACCAAGTCACTGATCGTGGATCCCGCTTGTCAGAGTCAACTATACCGTAGACCTATGAAGCAAGCCACACAAGCAGCCACTTCAGCTTTAAACCTATGTATCATCCACGTGTATGCCATGTCAAGCAGCCAAGCCTACACAGGTGCCATGTCAGCATAACACATCAGCAGCCACATGTCTGGCCATGTCACCCCCAGGGGCGGACCCACAGGGTATGCCGGGTGGGCCACGTCATACCCTGGGGCCCAGCCGCAGCCTGCAGTACCTGTACCGATGCCAGTCGAGTCAGAGTCAATCCCCGTCTCACTTCTCCCCGAATCCAGCCTGCTGTGACGATTCGTCTGCCGGCCTGCCGCACGCGAATCGCGATCGCGTCTTTTGGTCTTCCGTCTTCGCGCCGTCGGGAGGGAAGGAGCAGGATCGAACTGTGAGATGGCTTCGCCGGAGCCATCCCTGGTGGCTGCAGGTGAGGGGGGCGGTTCGGCAAGCCAGGGCCAGGCGGCGGCGGCGGAGCCGATCCGGATGCCGACGGTGGAGGAGATCAAGGGGCAGGACATCTAGAACAACTGCACCGTCCGTAGCGTCGTCAGTGGCGTCATGGGTAACTACTGATGAGCTCCTCCATGTCTTATCTTCATTTAACTTAGTAGCTTGTTTCCAGTGGCCGCAGTTTTTGCGAGGAAACTTTGATTTGGGCACAAATTTAACTTGGGAGTGTGTGATGGAAGTAGGCTGAAAGGCGTGGGTCTTTGTTATAAAGAAGTTAATATGTTGCCATGATCTAAGACTCTACGTTCAAAGGTTATATCATTGGAGCTTGGTGAGGTCTGGTCCTGATTCCTTGTGGGACATGGAGGCGGTTGTTCATTATTTATATGGTTAGTTGTTAGCTTGTTTGTCCAAAGAGTTAAAAACAAAATGATGCCAGTTTTGCAGAGATGGACTTAATTATTCTTTTGAGGAATTGCAAGGGATGAACTTCATATATGTTAATACGTCGATTCAATTCCCTCTCTTTTTGATGCATGGTGCTTTGTCTATTTAGAAATCTTAGGTACCCATGGTTGTTGGAAAAATCTTTATGGTCCCCTCTGGATGAACTTTCATGTGATAATTGAGAAGCATTTGTTTCAAGTGGCCATTCCATGGAGAGTTGGGGTGCAAATTCTTCTGGTGACTTGTTATGTAAAATTGATGGTCTTGGAATTAACTCAATGAAATTTCAGTATTAAGGGCATCTAACATTAATGTGCTTCCCTGCGTATATTACCTTCCGAACTTTGCATTGAGAATGCTCTACAAGTCAGATGGTCAAGGATTTAGAAAGTGGTTCAGAAAAGTTTCAAGTAGGTTGCAAAGAATTTTGCAGTGTTGTTTGTTATTCTAAGTGAAAACCTGTCATAGTCAACTGCCTGATCTACTTCTTTTGTGTGTCTTGTTTCTGCCTGATCTTTTTTGTTCTCAACATGCTTGACAATTTCAAGAATTTAAATGCCCTGATACAAGTGGATGCTAAATTCTAAGCGCGGAGAGAGAGAGAGAGAGAGAGAGAGAGTGTGTGTGTCATCTTTTGGTGGGTTAGCATAAGGACTTAACATTCTCATGATAAGGTTAGGACATCACCTAGTAAAGTACCCTATTCTGGAATCTGCATAACTCATCAGTACGCAATCTTCAATGGCATGAGGCAGCTGAAGCTCAAGGTTGCTTATACTAACTAGAAGACGAAATAGAGAAGTACTGCTATACCTAACATTGCTGTAGACCATCACGTGCATGAATCATAATTGATGGCTTGATTAAGTTTGCTTTTTTTACTGAAGTTTGCTTTTATTTTGTCGGCCGGAGCAAAACACCCTCGACGGAAGCGTTCTCAATCACGAATGGCCCCAGTCCCAGAACCTCAGCGCACGGCATCCTGCAGTCTCCACGACAATCGAATCGCAATCATTAATCTGCGGTATCGCCTCACATACTTCTTCCTCTTCCACAATTCAATTTCATCAGTTCATAGGAATGCAATTACAAGAAGATTTCAGTGCCGTGTGGCTGTGTGCCATGATTTAATATTGGACTGCACACTGAACCGCATGTGATTTAGATTTTCGGCAGATGGAGGTTTGGGCACTTAATCCTTGAATTTAAGACTTATCATATTATTTAGTGCTTGTATACCGAATTACAGTGCAAATTTTACAATTATTTACCAAATTGGCAAATGGTTTTACCGAATTGCATATGAAAATTTTGGTGCGGTATACCCTTTGGTAAAATCCTGGGTCCGCCACTGGTCACCCCTAGTGCACACGTCAGCCCTAGCTGCCACTTCAGCAAGCCTAGTCATACGTGCACTATTCTATGAGTCAAGTACACCATGGACTTGCTATTCTGTGCACCAAGGCCACGGCACAGTAGAATTTCTCGATTTTATCCTTTTCCTTTTGGATTAGATTTCCAAGAGCCCGTTTTCTCCGTCCTAGCTCTGATTGACCTGATTCTTTTTTCCTAAATTCATCTAAAATTGAGCTCTACCTTTTGGTTCTAGTTTTGGAGTTTTGGAGTTTATTTGGTGTTTATTTGATTTTATTTGTGTCCTATTCGCGGTCTCTCTCTCGTTAAATAACGTCTTCGAAGGAGCAGAAGTTTAAGAACAAAACCGACTGCATAGTTATCGGCCAATTACTCGATAGGTAAGTACATTTTCTCCATACATAACTATATTGTACTCTTTCTTTCCTTCTGAATGACTAAGCCAACCTTTTCAAATCATGAAGATCGTTCACCACGTACGTTGCAGAGACATGTGGCTCGATGGAAGGGGCCAAGCCCTTGAAACATGTTTGAAATTTTTGGGTATTCGCTAGTGCACATTAATTAATCCTATACAACACTTGGTAGTAATGCCTCTTGAATTAACAAATTCTATTTTTTGCAGTGCCACCGGCAGCCGCCGGGCAACACGTGTGGATTCTACGTTTGCTACTATATGAAACTACTACTCGATTCCTCGAACATCACCAATCCTAAAGTTTGTCAATCTTCCCAAAATTATTCCATACTTATCAGGTTATATATGTACGCACATTGATATTCCTATCGACAGGCTGCGCCCATCCCTACAATTGCATTGCAACAGCCCGACCTTGCAGAAATTCGAGGAGAGTGCGCGTACTTTTTGGTGGCTCGATTCATAAAATCAAAGGGAGAGTTCCACAACGTACAATGATTTTTTTGTTTGGGATAAGATTGACATTGATTGTAATTGTGTATTTGTTAATGGATATTTTATTTCATTTCAATTAATTGATTTGCGAAATGGATATTTTATGTTTGTGAAATGAATTGAGATGTGAATTGGATGTATACATGTACATGTTGATCTGCTTGTTTCAGAGCGCATGGCTAGCATTTCCTAAGGCTAGCCAATAAACAGAAATAGATTTAGGGGTAGAAGAGAATAGCACAGACGGTTTTTAACTAAAAACCGTCTATGTTAGTTGATAATCACAGACGGTTTTTAGTTAAAAACCGTCTGTGATAATTGATAATCACAGACGGTTTTTAAATAAAACCATCTGTGATATTTATAGATCACAGACGATTTTTAGGTAAAAACCGTATGTGATTATAAACTATCACAGATGGTTTTTAACTAAAAACTGTCTTTGATATTTACACCACAGACGGTTCGAAAGTCGTCTATGTTGACCTCGTATCATTACTGACCCATAAATTCAGACAGCTCACAAAACCGTCTGTAATACGGTTTTCTATAGTAGTGTACACTCACCTTCTCTGCTTGTAGATGTGGAGCCAATGTCGTTCTCACGGACCTCCCTGACCGCCTCAAGCTGCTGAGGAAGAACATCGAGCTTCATGTGGGGGACATGCATGTTCGGGGCTTAGCTCGGGTCGCTGAGCTTGTTTGGGGTGATGATCCTGAAGTGCTTTGACCATATTTACATATATTTATGAGCTTTAAGAGCTAATATTGTCTATTACCGAGATACAATCTTTGTTGTATTTTATATTTTTACTATATCTATATTCTAGTTATATATAATTTTATATTATAAAAGATAGTTCGATATATGTTTAGTCAGTTTATCTTTTATTGGTTATATCTTATTAGTCCTCTAAATTTTGATTCTAGGTCGGCTAATTACCCTAGCTATGAGCTCAAGATTTTTTAACCTACATGCGTAGATACACGTGTACCAGGTGCTGCAGCGAGGGATCCATATTTGTTGATTTCTGCACTTCTTTCCGCGCACGCCACCTGTTCGACGAAATGCGAAAAGAACAAACCAAGGTATAGAGCAGGCGCAAGAGCAAAAGGAGACGCCGAAGCTGGGAGGCTGCGTGATCGGATCGGCGCCCTCCCGGACGAGGTCACCTCTGGATGGTTGTGTGTGAATTCGAGCTCCCTCCGTTCCGGGACGATTGTTTATGGGTATGACGTACTAAGCTCGCGAGAACGATTGTTTTGACGGAGTTACACAGCCAGCCTCTTATCTCCTGGTACCTGACGGAGTTAGTGCTTAGCTGTGTACTACTAAGAGATGAATTTCTCGATTTCTCAAGCTGCCCAGCACTGCAAAATCTATGGATGAGGGGTTGTCGCATCTCTCCGATAAGATCTCGTCCCAGTTCTTGAAAGAGCTGGCCATCATTGACTGTATGTTTTATCCAACTTCAAATATCCGGACTCCAATTTCTGATCTAATGCGGGGTTTGATTGGGCTTATGGCTAGCAGCTTATGGCTTATGTTACAATAACTAATTTTTAAACGGTACATTTTTTAAAGTGGGATTAAAAAAATTATAGTAAAAAGTATACTAAATTCAACTATACCAGCCAAAATTGCACACAACTATTTTTCTCTGCATACAGCCTCTCTTAGGTTTGTACCACACCTAAAGACAACACAAGAGACAACATCTCCAATAATACGTCCATTGAGTTGTTTCTAAGAGATCACATAAACCCTTAATTCTTGCATGTATATATAAATTAAAATATGATGATCAATACTAGACTGTATCTTTATGGCTCTCTTTGTGCTCTTGACTTTCTTTTCTTTTTGTCGGGACATATTGGCTTCTTTTGGATTGGTACTCCAGAAATGTTGAAACTACTTTCGTACCAAACACAGATACTACAACTATCGCTATATGATTAGATCCACATTGGTATGTTTCAAAAGAGATAAACTGTCTTCTTAGATTTTGGACGAACACGCGGCCCAAATATTCCAAGCCTCATGCGAATAAATGGCAGACCTTGCAATCGACGATGGGCCATATATCATGAACGTGTGTTGAAGATGAGTGCGCCTATAGTGAGCGGAAACAACAGTGCAGCAGAAGGTACCAACATAGAAAGAACCGTAGCGCAAGTCATGAATGCACCAACACGAATAGACCAGTTAGATAGTACTATGGTTGGATTTTCCAAACCATATGGTCATACAGTATACAAATCGAGTAAAAAACACATTGATAACAGAGAAAGACAATTTACACTATGCACATACTAATGAATGAGAAATTTATTCAGAGATAAAGGTACATTACAGCAATCATACCTTAATCTTTTTGCATCATGGCATTCAGTACCCAACACGTGATTGAGATGTGTGCTTCACCCCATACAATACAACACATCAAGTTATAAACTTTCTCCCCAAATTACAACTTGGATTGCCCACGTTGATATGTTAACAAGCTAAGGAAAAGTGCTCAAGAACAAACCAATCTATGTGGATTTTGAAAATAAACACTGCCACTATATGATATTACAGATATTGACTACCTGTGTCAATATCTACAGGATGTTACATTATAGATCAAGTGTGCTCAAGTGCAGAAAGGAAGAAAGAGATGAATGTACCAGAAATCAAAAGTCGCATCTGTACGGATCCATGTGAGCCCCACCAACCATGGGCTGCGGAGGTACCCATAGTCTCCATTGGGGCGGCGACGTCGATAGGATCTACAGATGTGGTGGCGCCCGTCCTCGAACTGGCCTGCGGCGGCGGAGCCACAATCCAAGATCGGCGGCCCATCACTCCTGGGCAAGGCGGGGGCGACTAGCAACTAGGATCTGGGGGAGATGTAAGGGGAAGGTGAGAGACCATGTGGTTATGACTCCATGGGTGTGATGAGTAATTGACATCGGTTTAGGAAACTCGAGTTTGGATTATGTGGTTCGGACCATGTCGTTGCGTGGCGCAATCAGCTTCGGTTGGATTTGGTCAAACCTGGTCAAAGTGATTAGGATGCATACTCTGTTGATTCGGCAGGTTTGGGCTTCTTCATGCGTAAGTATGTTTCATTGATGCTATTTATACTTATATGTATCGAGCAGTGCTATGTGATGTGTTTCTTGTCTGTGATGGCTGCAGGACGTCGAGGCGGAGTCGTGGCGAGGCACGGGGTGACCGGACTAGGCACAGGCGGTGTCGAGGTCAGAACGGTCGGATGTGTCGAAGACGGCGAAGACTCGAGGTGGTTGCGAGGCTTGGACGACAAGGAACGCAGAAGCTTCCCGGAAGGTGCAGAATGGGCGTTTCGGTAAAAAACGCAAAGCTGCACAGGTGGAAGCGGTTTCGTTCGGGTTTTTAGCGGGCATAACGGGTTGGAGACCCGTTAGCCAAAGGCTATAAATAGGAGAAGGATTCTCACGTGCATACATATCTTGTGAGGGAGTGCATGGCTTTGGGAGAGAGTTAGGGTTTTGCCTTAGTCAAAAGAGCCTTTGGAGAGGTTGTTTTACTTTGAGGCTTTATTGGTGAGAGTTGGTAGGAGTGGGCAGAGCTACGTTGGTTTTTCCTGTGTCCCCTGTATGTGTTCTTGAGGAAGGATGTAGTGAGTTCTTGATCTTTCAAGCATGTATGGGGAAGTAGAGAGGGTGTGAGTTGATTATCTCTGTAATCATGTATCTCTGTTCCTCAATATCAATCCAAGATGGTTTTATTTGAGATAAACTGGGTTCCTGCCTCTCTGTTGGTTTTTGCCTTCGATGCTCTCTTTGCTTGATTTCTTGGATTTCTGTTTTTGAGTTCTTTCTTGCTAAGGAGTAGCAAAATGGGTTGTTGTGATCTAGGAGATGCTCAAAAGCCATTTGGCTAGTCAATCCTAAGAGCGAACCACGTTTAATTTCAAATTTTGCTTCTTGGGCTCCTCTGTTCTTCTTTTTCATTTCTAGGGTTTCTTGGTCCCCTTTGATTCCCTTCATGAGATGACATGAAACTTGGCATCTTGAGTCCTGATGCTATTAATTAGCTATTCTCAAAGTTTCATGGGCAAAGGTTCAAGGATTGGAGAGGAATTTGATTTTTGGGTAGCTCTATGTACCTTTTTCAAGTTCTTGGCCAAAATTTGAAATTTATGAGTTTTTGTTGATTTCCCGTGTTGTTTGGAACCTCTATGATGTTTAGATTAAGTCCTTGGTATCTTGGTCTGAAAAGAAAAGAGGCACCTCTCTCATTTTCGTGAAATTGGCAAGAATCTGAAAATTTCAGGATTTTCAGTCGGGCTGCACTGCAGTCTGGTCAGAGGAACCAGTCTGAGCGGTTACCTCTTAGCGGTCTGACCGGGCTAAAGCCGGCGGTCTGACCGGCCTTATAGGACCGGGCTGACCGGCCCCCAGGCGGTCCAACTGGGCTGAAGCCGGCGGTCTGACCGGCCCTATGAGACCGGTCTGACCGGCCTTCAATCAGAGGTCTGATCGCCCATCTGTCGCTTGAGTGCTAATTTTCATATCTTTTGTTTGCTGCAGTTTTACTCGGTTCTTTTCTCGTGTCTGTTTAGTTGATCTTTCAGAGGGCTTATTTCATCTACTTCATAGCTTTCCATAGCTATCGAAGGAGATTCTCTCATGTGAGTCCTTTGGGGCGTTTTTTTAAAAAAGTCGACATTCACCCCCCCTTTGTCGCCATTTCCGATCCAACAGAAGGGTTAGGGATTTCACAAATCCTTCGTGCACAACTGGAAGGGAATACGGGATGAGGCGCGCCGACGAAATCGCTCGCGCGCAACTTGAAGGGGAGAGGAAATGATGATATGGAAGGGGGGATATGATAACCAACTGCTAACATATATCATTGAAGATGTTCTAACTGATAACCAGCTGCTTCTACGTGAGACTGATAACCAACTGCTAATATATTCCATTGAAGATGTCCTTTGTCACAGCCAATAAAACCCAAGTCTTGTTAGGCTGGAACTAGCTGACTTTTGGGGTAGGCCTTCTTTGCTTCAAAGTATGCCGTCATTAGTAAAGGCAGTTGCCAGACTCCAAGAAAACGAGAATTTGGGGGGCTGGTGTACTGATAGTAGCTGCAATAATTATGGTGCAAATGGTGATGGCAGCGGAAATTGCGTGCTTCTCAAGGATTTGTCACTTGGCCGTTATCCAAAGGGCTTAAAAGCTGCAGCTGTGGCTTGTTGTGTGTGTTGAGGAACCGTCGCTGGCGACCAGTCCGAGCGATTCCTCTGTTTAGAACAAGAACGAATCAATCACAAAATCACAGAAGAATAGATTGAACACACAAAGAGATAGAGAGAACTCCTGGTCTTTCTTTATTGCTTTTCTTTCATCTGTACATAATGAGGGGGGGGTATGGCTCTCTATTTATAGTCTACGGTGGGGTGCCCAAATATGCTAGGACTCTTGGCCATGGGCCCAGTTTCCTAACACTCCCCCTTGGGCACTCACCCAACATGCTCATGCCTCGTTAAAACTCCATAAAAACCCAGTGGGAAAAATTTGGAGAAAGAGTACATGATACATGTGATGCTGCGATGCACGAATTGCCTCATTAAAAACCTTGGTCGAGAAACTTCATGGAAAACTCGTCAAGGGAAAAAGAGTACAATTCACCCAATTTCATTTGGTCTTCAGGACTTTATTCCTTTGGGTACTTAATCTTCATGATCAAGATTTAATAACGGGCTTGAGAGAATTCTCCCCCTGAATTCTGCACTTCTCTAAGTCTCATCATTCCAATCCCTCACACGCACATTTCAAAGCTAGATGCGGGGAGTGACTTGGTGAATAAGTCTTCATGACTTAGTGTGCAGTACTTCAATTTTGTCCATCTTTGCAATTCATGAGCATAGAGGAACTTGGGGTTGATATGCTTACATAGCCCGTCTGCATTTGTACAACGCAAGCTGCATTATCTTTTTGGATAATTGTGGGGGTTTGCACAATGTTCATTCCACATGACTGCTGGATGTGGTGATCCATTCAGCGGAACCAAGCGCACTCTTGTGCGACTTCATACAGTGCTATAATTTCTGAGTGGTTCGTCGAAGTAGCTACAAGGCTTTGCTTAGACGATTTTCATGAAATTGCAGTTCCACCACACAGAAATACATAATCTGTTTGTGACTTAGCGGTATACGGGTCTGACAGAAACCCAACATCTGCATAGCCAATCAAGTTCAGATCTTGATTCTTTCTGTAGAACAATCCGAGGTCCTTGCTACCTTGGAAGTATCGGAAAATGTCCTTTATGCCCTGCCAATGCCTTTTGGTGGGCTCTGCACTGTACCTTGCTAACAGGTTCCCGGCAAATGCAATGTCTGGTCTAGTGCAGTTTGCTAAGTACATGAGTGCTCCCACTGCACTCAAGTATGGGAATTCCGGTCCTAGGACTTCCTCCCCCTCTTCCCTATGTCGGAAAGGATCTTTTTCTTGCTGTAAAGACCTACCGATCATCAGTACTTTCGAGGGAAATGCCTTCTCGAAGCCAAACCTTTCAAGCATCTTCTGAGTGTAGGTCGACTGATGTACCAAGACTCCTTCAGGGACATGCTCAAGCTGCAAGCCTAAGCAAAACTTGGTCTTGCCCAAATCTTTCATTTCAAATTCTGACTCCAAGTAGGAGCTTGCTTCTTTTATGTCTTCGGCTGTTCTGATGATATTTAGATCATCTACATACACAGAGATTATACAAATCCATTCTGGGATCGCCGTATAAATACACAAGGACAGTCTTCATTGTTCGTGTAGCCTTTCTTGCAGAGAAAGTCGCTCAAGCGATTATACCACATTCTTCCAGTCCATACAGTGACTTTCTGAGTTTCACACTGTACAGATTTCTGTTTGCTCTGTCTTGGTTAGGAAGAGGGATTCCTTCAGGGACTCTCATATAAATCTCCGAATCCAAGTTACCGTAAAGGTATGCAGTCACAACATCCATCAATTTCATTTCCAAATTCAAGTTCACTGCCATTGAGATCAAGTATCTAAAGGTAATTCCACTCATGACTGGGGAGTAGGTTTCTTCATAATCAACTCCAGGACGTTGAGTGAAACCTTGGGCTACCAGCCTTGCTTTGTATCTCACTACTTCATTTCTTTCATTTCTCTTTCGAACAAATACCCACTTGTGCCCAACAGGGTGTATGTGGGGAGGTGTGCGGCATACGGGCCCAAACACCTCTCTTTTATTCAGAGATAGCAATTCAGTTGCTATTGCCTTCTTCCAATCTTCCCAATCTGATCTTTCCTTACATTCAGCGAGCGATGTAGGCTCGGGATCAAGATCGATGATGGTGGCAATTTTCTTTCCGAAGTAGATATCGATATTAGTTGTTTTCCTATTCAGGGACTCTCCCGTGTGCACATAATTTATAGCTATTTCTTCATGAGTTGCTTCTTCTGGAGCTTCACCTTGCGCATCGCTTCTTTCAATTGCGGTGGCAAGTCCTTTTAGTTTTTCGGCTCCGATGTGTGCGCACACATCCATGCCAATGGGGATATTCAGATCCGGTATGCCCTTTTTGGAAGGTGTCATACTTGTGCCAGGTCTCGACTGGCTCCCCTTCTCATTCTGGGGAACTTCAATGATCGACTGTGATAAATCCCTTTTATCCTTTTTCGCCGGGCGTCCCCGGTTACTTTGGACTCGAGGAACCGGAGTTCTCGTCCTTTTATTCTGAGGCCTCTGGACGGGATTAGGGATACCTTCAATTTTCTTTGGTATTTCAACCCTCTCCGGTGCATTGCGTGCAGGCACATGCGACTTAATCACGCTCTTCAAATCACTAAAGTGATCGGGCAGTTGATTTGCTAATGCTTGCAAGTCGATGATCTTCTGGACCTCTTTTTCAGTTTCACTAGTGCGCGGGTCATGTGCATGAATACCCGTGGCTTCCCACGTAATTTCCCGACATTTTTCATCAACGGGTTGATTTCCTCCCCCTAATGACGGGAAATTATCCTCATCAAAAATTCAATCAGCGAAGCGGGCAGTATGCAAATCTCCCGACATGGGTTCCAAATACCTGATTATGGATGCAGTCTCATAACCAACGTATATCCCAGTCTTGCGGAGTGGGCCCATTGCAGTTCGCTGCGGAGGTGGTATTGGTACATAAACCTTACATCCAAACCTCCTAAGATGGGAAACTTTCGGTGGTGACCCTTGCGCTAGTTGCATAGGTGAATGGATGTTGTAGGCCGAAGGTCTAAGGTTGATGAGATTCGCTGCATGAAGGACTGCGTGTCCCCAACATGTAGCTGGCAAATTACGTTTATGCAAGAGGGGTCGGGTAATAAATTTAATTCTTTTAATTAAAGCCTCTGCCAAACCATTCTGAGTATGGACATGCGGTACCGAGTGCTCAACTGTAATTCCCATCGCCATGCAATAATCATCAAATGCCTTCGAAGTAAATTCTCCGGCGTTGTCCATTCGAATGGACTTGATATGATGATCTGGAAACACATTTCTGATGCGAATGATCTGCGAGATCAATTTTGCAAAGGCGTGGTTTCTTGTGGACAACAAACCCACATATGATCACTTCGAAGAAGCGTCAATGAGCACCATGAAATACTTAAACGGCCCTGAGATGGGCTGAATGGGATCGCAAATATCTCCCTGGATGCGTTCCAGGAATGCAGGGACTTCATCCTTCACTTTCAGAGTGGAGGGTCTAGTTATTAGTTTCCCGGTGGCACATGCAGGGCACACAAAATCTTCATGATTCAGGAAATTCTTCACATTAATATTATGCCCATGTGAGTTATTTATTATGTTTCTCATCATCCTAAGACTTGGGTGGCCTAATCTATCATGCCAGAGACAGAAGAGTTCAGAGCTTCTAAATACTGTTTTCAGAACAGTGTACGCTGCAGGCGCTTTAATTGTGGTATAATATAGCCCAGTTTTAAGTGAAGGAAGCTTTTCTAATATTCTTTTGCCATTATCTTCGCGCTTGGTAATGAGCAGGTATTCCTTACCGTACTCTTCGTCAGTCTCAACGTGGAAACCATTGGCGCGAATATCCTTAAAACTTAGGAGAGTTCTAGTCGATTCTGGGTACAATAAGGCTTCTTCAATGACCAAAGTTGTGCCCATGGGAAGTATAATTATGGCTCTTCCGGAACCGATTATACATGCATCGCTTCCGGCGATTGTCGTAGGGCTGCCACGGATCAACTGGAAATACTTAGTCTCTCTTAAGATGGTATTCGTTGTGCCGCTATCGGCAAGGCATACTTCCTCCATAGGACGCCACACATGTTCTCGTTCACCGGAGCGAAGTCGTGCTGATAACGTGTTGAGAAACCGTCGCTGGCGACCAGTCCGAACGATTTCTCTGCTTAGAACAAGAACGAATCAATCACAAAATCACAGAAGAATAGATTGAACACACAGAGAGATAGAGAGAACTCCTGGTCTTTCTTTATTGCTTTTCTTTCATCTGTACATAATGAGGGGGGTATGGCTCTCTATTTATAGTCTACGGTGGGGTGCCCAAATATGCCAGGACTCTTGGCCATGGGCCCAGTTTCCTAACAGTGTGTATTTGGGCTGCAAATACACTGTAGTGCTATTTGGCTTTTCTTAGTAAAAAGAGAAAAATAAGAAAAATTAAAAAATATCGCTATACATTTTAGGAATCTGTAAATAAATAAAAGGGAAAAAGAAAACTGAAAAAACCAAAATCTAAAAAAGCTGAAATTTAGATGGTCGAAGCTGAAAGCCGTTTGGAGTTACAACCGCACCTAGGATAGTATGTTTGCACTTTATTTCCTTTTTAACTCTTATTATTGTTTGTGATCCACTATTTATCTTGCACTATCCATACTATCTTTTGTAAGCTAGCACCTGGACAAATGGTTTATGTGCATGACCACTAATGACATCTTTTAACATCATACATATGTGGGCAAACATATGAAATATTATAGGGATTATAATCACCTTTTATTACAATGCCCTAATTAGTCGTGGCTTCAATAGCTTTTGTTCACTTCAACACCATTATGTCTTACACTTAAAAAATCAAACCTCGAGCTATTCCTACTCTGCACTTTGTCCAGCTTATTTTCAAAAGGGATTTTATGTGGTGCCCTACATTTAGCAAGTTAAGACTTTCTTACTGTTGACATGAGATTTACGTATATTTTATTCCCGAAACCCAGCAAAAGACATACTTCAAGCTTTGTTGCTAGCGTTTAATCCTAATTCGCTACTTTTAGTCACACGTGTGCAGATCTTAATTTATCGTTTTTATAATAATGTACGACTATAAGGTGTTATCTAAAGATCCTGTAGAGTTAGTGCAGCCACATCCTGAACATCACCCACGTGGAGAGCTGGGGGCAGCCCGGCGAGAGTTTGGCACTGTTCTTTTTTAGCTTTTGGGACTGTTTGATATGGCTACGGTTTATGGCTTTTGACTGAAAATTTTAAATTTTAACTATTTGTGATAGAGATTACAGAGAAAGAGATATTCGTTTGCGATTTTGGTTGATACAGATGTTGGGCTTTCAACGTATACTATAATTAACTTATAGACCCCGTCTTGAGAAAATACTCTATTTTAAAGTTAGGTACTATAGCAAAAGCAAAAAACCGCTTTTAAAAGCCGTAAAAGAACAGGCCATTTGGCTTCTGCTTTTGACTTTTCTACAGCAATTAGTTTTTAAACGGAGTGTATTTTCAAGATGGGGTCCACTAGTTAATTGTAGTACATACTGTATCGACTTCATTTATATCGATAAAAACCGCACGTGAGTTTCTGTTACTCTGTAATCTCTCATATAAACAGTGCAAAAGCCATAAGTCACAATCATAAGCCATAAGTTTCAACTAAAAAGAACAGACCCTTCAACAAGTTTGTCAACAATATGCTGCTCTTGCTCCAGTTCTGTACCTACACATACACGACTGAAGTGCTAGCTACTGTATTTGTGGACACTACGGAACCAATCCGGTACGTGTGCTGTATGTCCGGTGCACTGTATTGTGCCATGCTCGGATGCTTAGATACTGTTTATATTAGTTTCTAAAATCTATTTTTCTATAATAAATAACATTTTTATAGTATCGAGCTTTCAAATAAAATATCTTTTCAATATGAGATCTATTGGTTAATTATAGTATATATTATAATGATTTTATTTATATCAACGAAAATTACATATAAATATCTCTCCGAACAATCTAATAAAATATTATTATTTATAAACTACAGACAAAAATCATTAACAATAACTAATGCAAACGAGCCATCAGTGTCCTTGTTCGCCCGTAGCCGAAGCCCAGCTGCTAGTCAACGCAGGGGCGGACGCACAGTTTGAGTAGTGGGGCCTTGGCCCCCACTCAATTTTGTTAATCACATATACCTCCTGGGATTTAATCCATATAGGCCCCAGTCCGCAACTCAGCAGGCCCCCAGTGGCCCAGTGCGGCAGCTGGCAGGACGGCAGGCCGGCAGTGCCTTCTCAGCTACGCGTAGCAGCATGCCCCCACTCAATTTTAGTCCTAGGTCCGCCCCTGAGTCCACGTGCCTCTCATCTCCCGGTGAAGACCTTAGAGCTTCACCGTGTAGATCAGGATTTCTCAAGCTATCCCAGTCACTAAAGCGCCTCTGCATCACCAGGCTTCCGTACATAGATGTATGCCCCAGGTCTTGTCTCGCTACGACTGAGTGATATCGGTGGCCGGTAGGGATGAAAATAGATCGTGTTTATATTATATTTATATCTATATTTTTTAGATTTAAATACGAATTAGATAAATATCGGATACAAATACGGATGAGATAAATATCGATTACGAATTTGGATTGGATTCTACTCAAAATCGAATTGAATTTGACTATTT
Source organism: Dendrocalamus latiflorus (assembly GCA_017311315.1). NCBI lineage: Eukaryota > Viridiplantae > Streptophyta > Magnoliopsida > Poales > Poaceae > Dendrocalamus > Dendrocalamus latiflorus. The sequence continues at coordinate 5,179,627 of CM029641.1, read as the reverse complement.
TTCGGATTCCAATAATTATTTATAGCCTCTCCTATTTAAAACATGGCACTAAATTATTTTAACGTTTTAAATTGATAAATAGTGGACTCTAACATGTAACTGCACATTAAATGTTGACAGCAACAAATGAATTATTCATCTCACATATTTGTATAATGCAGCTTCTGATGACAACTTCATATTCTATGACACAATGAAAGTTAGCAAATCGACATTGATTTTATAGTAATATTTCTATTCTTTTTCTCTAGTTTATCACATAATCATTGATCATTGGTACCATTTTACCACTAATCTTAACTAATTCTAACTATATTGTAAATAAATCAGTTATAAATATATCAAATTTGGCTAAAAAGAGCATGTAAAAATCTTTATTGGGGATGTGCCAAAATAAAAAAATGAAATGCCAAATTACAGTCCACCATGACAACGGGCTCGTCGAGATGATCGAAATACATATATGATATAGCCAATTTGGAGGTCAAATACAAAAGATACAATCTGGTGAATCCTAATATTATCCAGATCTTATTCAGGTATTCGGATCTGAATCCGCCAGAGCCTATACCAAATTCACATCCGCATCTGGGATTTTCACCACTTCAACATCCGTATTCGGATCCGACAGATCCAAATTCGGTAGCCAAATAATCCAATCAAATTTGGATCCATTTTCATCCTTAGTGGCAGGCTCCTTTGCTTGAAAGCATGCCTTTGCTAGTAAGAGCATTTGTCAAGCTTGGCTTTGACTGTAGAGATCGTTGTAGGTATAACCAATTTGGAGATTGTAGTTCCGATACATGTGTTGATTGTTACGGTAATCGTGACGTACGGCACTATTATGCAGCTTGTGTATCTACCATTACGTCTTCATAAACTCTACTCAAACAAGCTTCTTATGTTTGTTACCGCCAATTGTTTTTTCCGAGTGTTCATGTTTCAGTGAGGACATCCGTCAAAGTTGGTTCGTGTGTGTGTGGGTGTATTGTTGCATTTTATGGTTTTGGTGCTTTTCACATCATGCTGTTTTGAGAATTCAAAAATAGTTAGAAAATTTCGAGATCTTGTTGATGGATTAGTAAGATTCAATCTGAGCACCCTAATATAGTCGAAGTCAGATGCGCAAAGGTTAATGGATTTGTTCACAAATTTTCAAGGTCTTGAATACCTATGGCTTAATTCCTGATAAAATCAGTATCCAGATTTCAAAAGGCTGTCCCCGCTCCAACTGGCTGTGGGCTAATGATTTATAGTTGAAATTGCATTGTAGTTACCGTCGACTTATTTTGTTTTTTTACTACCAGATGTCGACGTGTCAGGAAAAAACTCTGATATCAGTACAGATAATGCAAGGAAATAAGATAAATAAAAGAAAAAACAAAACACCAAAAAAGCTAAAAAAGGCGAAAAAGCAAAATATAAGCCCAAAGCCTTAGCTTGGCTAAAATAAGCCACTTAGAGCACCACCATAGACCTATGAGATATGTTATTCTCCATTAAGCAATGACATACCCTTATAACTGATATATAAAATAGAAAATTTTGTAAGAGGACGAAATATGATCTATTTCAAGATGCCTTACATGGAATTTCCCCTTTTCTCTTGACTGAGATGGAAACCAGCAGCAGCGAGAAAAGTGATACATAGGGTGTGTTCGTATTTGGTTATGGCTGATGGCTTTTGGTTGAAAATATATATAAGTAATTGAAAGAAGTGGCTTTTAAAAGAAGGCGAGCGGTGAGAAAAATGAGGGAGCGATACGTGCGGGAGATAGGAGTGAGTATGTGATGCGTCCGTAGCCTTCTGTCTTATCCTTGGAGCGAATGAATAGAGAAGTTGTTTTCAGAAGTTAGGTATTTATATTAATTGTATTCTCTGTCTCAGTTAGAAACAGAAGCCACAGTGCTTCGTTTCAACCACATCTCTTGCCACGCCCTAGCCTGCATAACATGTAATCGTGTTTGTGGGAGGCTTCTCGGTTGCAGGCTTGTGCCCGGGTGGAGCCATTATGAGGAAGGCCACACGACGGATGCTATTGAAGGCTTAGGGCAGTCCCTATGGTAGAAATTATGTGTGAAATTCAAGATAGCCACATCAGCAAAAATCTGAGTATAGACACTGACTCACACAATGGGAGTTTCTTCGTGCAATAAATAGTGGAAACCACCAGTTTCTTCCCAATGGTAAAATTGCAGTTTCTTCCCAGTGGAAACCGCGCGAGTAGGCATGTTGGGAGCGGTGCGAGCGCACATGGAAACCACCAGTTTCTTCCCAATGGTAAAATTGCAGTTTCTTCGTGCGTCAATTCAAGAGTAGAGGTGGTTTCCCTGAGAAGAAATGGTTTCTACTCTTTTTCTTCTCTTTCTTCATTAATTGAGTTGCCATGTCATCGTTTTGCCTACGTGGCAGGTCATTTAAGGAAGATAGAAACTGATCATTAATTGCCATTGGGACTGCCATAGAAGGCTTTGACCAACTTCCTAATCACCTGGAACTCTTAACTAGAGACAGTCGGTCTTGAGGCACAATTGAACTCTATCCTTACTAACTCATCTCTAATTCCGATTACCAACTGAAGCGCTACTAATAGACAATGCAAGCATAATTTTAATTGTGCCTCTATCCTTACTAACTCATCTCTAATTCTGATTACTAATTGAAGCGCTACGGGTAGACTAGGCAAGTATAATTTTAAAAATTCTACTGAGTAAACAAGGATTACCACTAGATACGTAGACCCGTAGCGGAAGTAGAGTCGATTTAGCGTGTTAATATGGTGGTAGTTATACTAGCCGCATGTCTCCTCCTTCAGCTCCTTGTGATTGTCACAGGTTGTGGATCGTCCTAGTGTTGAAGCTTCACATCAACACCTCTAAGGTATCCACATGTACAGGACAGGAATACCACGTGCTGGAGTGCTAGTACCGGCTGTGTGGTATTAGATGAGGAAAGTGTGGTGACTAGAGTTTCAGGAATTCCAAATTCTCTCTTAGAAATCCTTTGCCACCGCCCCTCTATATATAGACATCCATGATAGGCCTCAAACTTGAGGCCCATTAAGAACTCATAGCCTGTATGAATTTAGATCACCATCCGAGTTATATTCCAACCCTTTAAGTGTGCGACCTTATAGGTTCACGTACACTTAGACATGGCTTGAGTACTTCTACTCGTCCACTAATCGGTAGCACTCCTAGCAAGATATGCCGACTCTCAAGTATACGTAAAGATCATATCGGACGAACGTCAACAAAGCTCATATGCAATTCCCTTTGCCTCATGATATTGGTTAAACTCAAGGCAAATACGTGCCATTCTTGTTGGTTAGTTCGACCACTCTTTCTCGATTACGTGACTCGAATTCTCCAAGTATGGTTAACTCTTTAACCGCAAGTAATATGGCCATGCATTTTTGGAATTCAATCACTCGAGAGACCCAGAGATATCTCCTCCGTTACATGGAGGGGCAAATCCTATCTTGATTAACCATCCTCGATATATACATCATGATAAAACTCAAAGGCTACCTTTATAACTACCCAGTTACGGAGTAATGTTTGGCAACTCCTAAGTCAGTCATTATGCATCTTGAGTACATGCGATAACCTCAAGTCTAAAGACATAGCATACGCACTGTGAATGAGACCAACTGGTAACATGTAAGAATGCAACGTTCTTGCCGCATCTCATGGTTGGTCGATCCAACCCCATATTCGCTAACATATGTCCATTTTATTGGTTTGATATCTCCATATCTATGACTCCGTGAAATATGGTCATCAGCTAATACATATGTTAGTCTATTCATATATGTCTTCATATGATTCTGACTAGGGATTATTTAAGAATAATCATCGCAAAAATATAGAGTTTCACAATCAAGTCACACACTTGCTAATAAATATTGACAATATTATTTAATGAACAAGAAATATATTATCCAATAAATCATGAACGTAATGAAATATAATCATCTCTATAGTTGCCTCTAAGGCATATTTTCAATACTAACTTCCAAACATGAATCTTTCTCTTAACAATTAACAACTCCTGAACTTGAACTCCACTACACTCTGCGGCACCTAACTTTCCTCTGCCGAAACTGCTGCTGGTGTGCCTCTGTCGCAGCTGTTACTGATCTCGTCCTTTCATACGTATTTCCCCACATGACTTCTCTAAATACCATACAGGATTATTGTTGCAAACAAAATTAATGCATAGCACTTTAATACTTTTTTTCCTTCACATATATGGGGAGTTTCAACGTTTTGATTTTCATCCAACATTAAAATTTCAAACAATTACTGCTAGTTATTCTGAGAGCTTCTGCATTGCTTGCTTTAGGAGTTACGACACATGTAAGATTGGGCAGATATAGGGTCTATTCTTTTTGGCTTCGATTTATAATTTATGACTACGGTTTATAACTTTTAAGCTATTTGTGAGAGATAGTATGGAGTAACAGAAATTTACATGTAATTTTAACCGATATAAATGAAGTCGCTACAGTGTATACTACAATCAACTTGTAGATCTCGTCTTGAAAAGACACTTCGTTTGAAAAGCTAGTTACTGTAGAAAAGCCAAAAACAACTTTTAGAAGCTGAAAAGAATAGGCCCATACTAATACAACAGGCAGGCGGAATGTCAATATTTAACTTGGGCTCATTCGTATTGGGTTTTCCTGATGACTTTTAGGTTTGGTTTATAAATAGTAGTGGCTTATAGAAGTTGAGACGTTCGTATTAGCTTATGGTTGATTAATAGTACTGATTGATAGAAGTTGGGTGCATTATGTAAGAAAGAGGGCAAACGACTATCGGAATTGGGAAATAACAAAAATACATACTATGTTATGACATACTGAAGCACAAAGTATAAGATTACACCATAGCCACGTACAATATTTGAAACCATAACTCATTCTACCAAAGCACGCGCGATGATATCCCGGAGCGCGTCCATGGGTCTGTCGGACCTCCCAACACTGCTAACTGAAGGCTCTGTGTCTCCGCCCTCACCTATGATGTAGCCTTCATCATCGTCGATGTCCCAAGTAGTCCTCATTAGGGATTGCTAAGTCGATGATGAAGTTGTGCAAAGCCATAGTCGCCGCTATAACTTTCTTCTGTGTTTCTACGTCATAGCTCGGCACGCTCAACAGGATGCACCACTTATTCTTCCAAACACCGAATGCACGCTCGATCACACTCCAAAGGGAGGAGTGGTGGTAGTTATAAACTTCTTTCATCCCAACCGATCATGCACCTCATGCAAAATAGGGTATATGGTACTATTAATTCATGTATGGAGCTAGAAAACCCTCTTTATTTGGGTAACCCAAATCTATCAAGTAATACTTTTTTGCAATGTAATACATTTCAAGGCCTAGTTAGTGAGCTACACCCAAATCCACATACAAATGTGTAGGTCAAAACGAGCAATAGACGTACCAGCTGGTGGGTGTGAGAAGCGGTTCGCATATGTCACCATGGAATCTTACAAGAATTTTGTGTTGTGCGCTGCACCGCCCCACCTAGCACACATAAAATTAAATCGATCGTCGAAGTTACAAACTGAGAGCACGTTCTGACTAGTGTATCCATGGCAGTTGTAGTGCCTCAGTGCTACGCGACCAGGTACCGATACTGCCACATGCGTATTGTCGATCGCCCCAATACAGTCCTGGAAATGGGCGTCAAAATGCAGCTCCTTCAACCTCCTATGAACAGTGTGGAATTGTGGGTCCCCTGACCATACAATATCACGTGCCATATTGGCCACCGCATCCAATACCTTGTTGAAGGTATCGCTGACATGACCCGCGGATTGCTCAAATCTATAATGTGCGTGTTGATTTGACGTGGGGCGCCACACATCCATAAGAAAAGTCTAAGCACCTCTTTAGAGGTAGTCTGATGAGAGTGATTCGCTTAGCTGCTCCTCAACCCACTCTAGGCTGGTTTTATCGGGCACCGATTAGGGTCCACAAGATGGCGACTCTCCCTCATCATCCCCAATAGGTAAAACATAGCTTGATCGGACGGTCCAACAGATGAGCTTACAGCAATAGAGATGGAGTTGGTATCCGTCTCCATCATCATGCGCGTCTCACTGGATGACAACATCTGTAAGCATTTCAGGTGATAATGAGAAAATACCATGAACGAGTACCAATAACTTTGTAATTGCATTGTAGAAACCATCTAATATGACAACTCAGTTACTGAAAATCACAATAGCACAACCAGACAACTACTCCAATTGCACCATTCCTCAGAGACTGTAAAAAAGACAATCTCTCCAACTTCACCATTCCATCAAAGAACCACTGAGTAGACTCTACTAGACAATGAACTATGAACATGAGTTGAAAGCCTGATATTCAGAGTTCAAAACAGACAATAATTCAGGCTCTGAACATAAATTCATCCTAAACATGAATTCACTCTGTTATTCAGAGTTCAAGACCTGCACATGAACAGACAACACAATTATGAACTATGAACATTGACCCGAACCTGAACAGAGAGAACAATGAGCACAAACAACATAAAACAATGAACCCAGCTCAATTTTCCTACAGACAAATTTGAACTCTGCACATGAACCTGAACCTGAACATGAACAATTTTGTAGCACAAATCAAATCTACCATGAACATACATGAACAAATAGCTAATGAACATGAACATTTACTCAATGTCATAGTAATTTTAATACTACAAGCTGAACCACCATGCTCAAACCATGAATAGGCATTTTCTAAGTAGTCTGTAGTCTGAACCATTGTGCTTTACCCAGAAATTAACAAGATTCTATGTTATACCAAGAAATTAACATCTGGGTTTGGTTAGTACCATCAATTCTTGCCAGAATATGAACAGAGAGAGCAATGAGCAGAAACAAGACAAAACAATGAACCCAACTCAATTTTTCTACAGACAAAGAAAATTTGTAACAGTTGTCATCACTTTTATAGCACAAATTAGCTTGCATCACTACCATAAAACATTGTCATCAATTTCAAACTCAAGCAACACATATCACAGCTTGCACCACTACCACAACACATGTATATCAATTTCACACTCAACTAACAAGTACTCAAGCTTAACTGCAGTTATAACTCAAATAATAGATTCACGTAATAGACAAGCCAGTTCAAACTCAAATAACCAAACATGCGAATAAGACAATACTACAGACAAATATGGCGGGAAAGATAATTGCAATACGAAAGATAACAAGGACTCAAGTTTTACTCAAGCTATAACTCCAATAACATATTCACTTAGCGTTCTTCTTGTTTGCCTAGCTTCTCCTAATCCATGCTAGCTTCCCCTCCGGGGTTTTGAAGTTAGCGAACATCTCACGGTAGCATGAACAGCTGACTCGCGTAGTAGTACTCATCACTGTCCTCATGGGGGCACGAGGTCACTGAGGTTGTAGAACTATTTTTGGCCTCTTGACTGCTCGAAGAGGTCCACGAATCGCTCGAGCTGCACATCCCGATGGCAATTCTTTGGTTTCTTCCCTTCCGGAGACTCTGGCACATAAGACTGTTAACCGTGAGCTGAGAGGCAGCTGAGAGCGGGTCCAGTGTGTGGGTCAGTACCTTCGACATCCTCCCTGCCATGACCGAGCTCTTCACTAGGCACATAAGCATCCACATTTGTACATAGGGCTTCGTCAAACAACCTCTTCAAGAGGTCCTCATGAGCAAGCGACGCCTTACGGAATTTCATAATGTCCATGAAGCTCTGCACAAAAGAGAAAGACACTAGTGTTAGGGAATGGGCAATCATCACACATAACACATTGAAGAGTTTGGCAAAAGTCTCAACTTGGCTTGCTCCTCCCACCAGCCCAGCTTGGCAGCAATCGTACCGGTCTTCAGATTGAAGCCGAGGCCGGTAGCACGAAGCTTGAGGGTCTTCCAATTTGACAAATCCCTTTCAGTGTATCTCACTTGTGCTTCATTAGCTTTTGGGTGTACAGCCAGCTGGTCCGCTCTTCGAACTTCCAAAGAAGGTTCAAGTACCCCTTACTAGAGAGGGTGTCCACTGGCCGATTGCTGGCATCATGTTCCTCCAGGCAGATAGCAATGAAAATGCAGGTTGCTTCGTCATCCCAAACTGCCGGGACTCGGCGCTTGCCGGACATGTCCGGGAGCCCTTTATTGTCAGTGTCCAGAATACACTGTCGTGCACAACGGATGACACAACAATCACGGCCAAAATAATTGGTGACGGAGGACAGAGCAAAAGCAAATCGTGCAAGAAAGTAAAGAAAATGGATTCTTTGTGCTTGTAACAGTTTACTTGTTGAGACTTGAGACTGGTCCGATAAAGCTTGAATCTTGGAGTTATATTTACTACTTGACTGTTGTCTTAAAATAATTCACATTAAAATTTAACATTACAAAAATTGGTCTTAGGTTCCTAGTTGGCGCCTCCTGCCCAATGAAAAATACCCGGCTTTCTAGTAAAACCAGTGTGGCTTTGTGGGCGCATAAAGGTTCTATATTTATGTAGGACCGAAATGGCGACAGAGGGGGGTGAATGTCGCTCGCTTAAAATCGCCCCCGAGAAATCGAACACTGATTTTTCAAAAGATGCAAAACAGCGCAACTCACAGAAAACTTAAAATTAACTTTGCTGAAATAAGGGACGCATGCGATACCAAAAAATTCACCATAAATCACAGATCATCCAGTAAAAATTTCAACTGAAAATATTGCTGTTTGATCTGCAAGCAAAATCTTCAAAGATCAGTAAAAGAAAAAAAGAAAAAGGGTGTTTTGGCATCAAGTGCAGGAGCATTCGAATGAAACCATGCACTGCAGATTTCTTGCCGCAAGAAGCAGAGAACCAAAAAGGCAAAGAAAGAAGTGCCCTGGGACAACTGAAAGTGAACAGAGGAGCAGCCGAGAGAGACTGAAAAATTTAGAATCTTGGAAAATACTTCAGACCTTCCAAAGGTTGAGGAAATGGGAGATTTCACTCTATCTTTTTGGCTCAAGGGAAAACATTAACACTCTAAAAACCAAGAGAGAGCTAGGGAACAAGGGAAACCAACTAAATCCAAGTATTTTCAGATTTGAGACAAAGTCTGAAAATTACAGAGTGCAGCCACAAAAATCCAAATTACTCCCTAACCAATGATCCTTTGACTTTGAAACTTTGAGGGTAACTCATGTATAGTCTCTGGACTCTAGGTCTCAAGTTTCAAGTCATCTCAAGGTGAGAAACAAAATCTGGGCCAAACCCTAGAAAATTCAGTAAACTTCAGAAGAGAGCACAAGACTTTAAATTCCCATCAAACCCTTGAATCTTTGGTCATGAGATTTTGCAGATAGCTAACTAATAGCCCATAGAGTCTTCATGCCAAATTTCAAATGATTTCGCAAAGGGAATATCACACAGCAACAAAACCCTAGAACTGGAGTTTATGAACAGAGGAGGCCAAATCTGAAAATCTGAGATTACTCTTGATTTGCTCTTAGGGGAACCTGACCAATTGGTCTAAAACCAACATCCCATCATCAAGCAACCCATTTTGGCACACTCCAGCAAGCAAGAACTCAGAAATCAAAAAGTCAAGAAATTGAGAAATGAAGAACAGAAGCTACGAACAGAGAAAACCAAAACTCCAGTTTTTCATTCATTGAATCACAAGGAATACAGATACGTCCCGATACGCATGGACATTAGAACCATGGATGATTACAAGGTGGATCAACTCTCCCTCTCCCTCTCCATCTCTCTCAATCCTCAACCCTGAAAGCTTGAAGGAGGGGATGAACTCACATAGGAACCATCGTAGAAGGATACAGAGCCTCTGCCCTCTCCATGCTATCAACCACTAAAGAGACTCACCCACTAAAGCCTAAAGCATAACCACTTGCTAAAGACTCTTTTGACTAGTGTAAACTCTAATTCCCTCCAAAATGCTCAAGTGGGCATGCAGCCCCTCCTCTCCTTTTATAGCCTTGGCTAACGGGTCTCCGCCCCGTTACGCCTGCTAAATCCAACGGCGCCCGCTCCCGCTTGTGCAGCCTCGCGAATTTCCCGATTCGCCCCTCCTGCACCTTCCGGGAAGCTTCCGCGCTCCTTGCCTCGCACGCTTCGCAACCACCTCGAGTTCACGTCGTCTTCGACACATCCCGACCGTTCTGACCTCAGCGCCACCTGCGCCTAGTCCGGTCCACCGTGTCTCGCCACGACTCCACTCGATGTCCTGCAGCCACACAGACAAGAAAACACGTCAAATAGCACCGCTCGACACATGAAAGCATAAACAACATCACTTACCATGCCAAAGTCCAAACTTGTCGAATTATCGGAATATGCATCCTAATCCCAAATGGCCAAGTTTGACCAAAGTCCGACCGAGCCCGATTGCACCACGCAACGACTCGACTCCGAACCACTCAAACCAAACTCGACTATCCTAAACCGATGTCAATTACTCATCACTCACATGTGGTCACCTCCACATGGTTCATCAATCTCCCCCTTGATGAGTATATTGACAAACCCCGAAAAAGGCGCAAAGTTGAGTTTGAGTTTGAAGAATCCAACATGGTCCAAAGAAGGGAATGAAACAAATGACCATGTCGACAGAAGGAACACTAGAGCAACAACTAAAAGAGCAAATTATTCTCCAAAGCTCTAAAATGATCCCAACTAGCTTTTTCTTCTCTATTCTCCCCCTTTTGGCAATAAACACATCAAGAATGCAATAGAGAGAATATGATCACAAACACGGATGAAATGACTGAAGTTGATTATTTCTAAGCATGTTGAGCCATGAGAGTTATCCAATATGACCAACAAGTACTACACCAAGCCATAATTCAATAACACGCTATCTAGATCATGACAACATATATATAAGCCAGCTAGAACACATAGATGACAATCTGAAAATGAAGAACATTATGTGAGCAAGTCAAGTCATCAATGAGCAAAGTCCAACTAAAGATATCCAAGGATGATGCAGGCCATGTCAATAAGCTAAGCGTAACTAAGAAGCTCAAATTGAGGCCAAAGAGTATGCTGTATGCTCAAAAATGAAACATTGGTTTAAAGTACTTTATTCTTGTTGGAGTTTAAGCAAATTGAGCACAAATGACATATTTTCGTTTGAAACTGAAGGTTGTTGACAACCAGATTTTTGTTATGTCATGTGCTAGACCTCAAGCCTTATGCGACTACTCCAAGCGATAAGCTTAAGAAGATAGTCTAGGTCATCCAAAACTCTCCCTGAGTTCATGCCTAGTGCAATGGCAAGCCGTCTCATGAGAAAGAATTGGTGAGATCAGTTTTTTCGCACAAAAGAGATCTTTTTGCATTTTAACATGTAGTACTAACTTATGTATCATCAAGAGACTACAATAGCTCAATCTAAGGCTCAATAGAGATTCAACGCTCAACTTAGCCTATTTGACATGGCATGAATCATAAACGGATAGCTAAAGCAAGACTAGACTCAAATGCGAGCATGACAAGTTTTAATTCAAGTTGAGCAATTTTAATTAACTTATTATGGCAAAAGCTAGTCTACACATATGAAGTCATGATAAATCTAGCAAATGAAGCATAAATCATGGCAAGGTGTAAAGCATTGTGAGCATGTCATAACAGGATAATAATCAAGGCTCAAAGCAGTTATATTACAATGCTAAATGCTAAAATGCAGGAAAATCCAGCTCCCCCTCAACATGAGATGCAACTTTTAGTTCAAGTTGAGTTAAGTCAATATTAAACTCTAGAAGCTCCCAAATGAACTCTCCCTGAACCAAAGCAATAAAATCGAGAAGTTGGCAAATAAAACCAAACATGCAGTCCTTAAAGCATAGATAAGATATAGCGACAACTATGGCTCAGACTGACTCTCATCTACCCCGTAAGACTCTAGGACTATCGGCTGACCGTAAATCACACACTAGAGAGCAAACACGTACCCTGTCTACCCAAGGGTGGCCCAACCCTCGCTAGAACCTACAAGAAGTGAGTGAGCTCGACCTAGTGAGATAAGAAGCAGCTAATCCTGGAAGCACAAGATGAGAGTAAGAAGTCTAAGCAACTCGACAAGAAAAGCACTCTAACCTATGCTGGAAGGACTAAACCCAAATGCACCCTGAATGCAATGCAACAGAAATGAGACAGAAGCATAATCAATATAGTAAAGCAATAAAGCCCAAAGCTCCCCCTCACTACAGTCCGTAAGGACACACCACCCCAAGCTCTCCCCGCAGAGCTGAAAACCTCGAACTATCCAAAGGCTTGGTGAAGATGTCAGCCAACTGGTGGTCACTCTCCACAAACTGGAGCACTATATCGCCCTTCTCTACATGGTCTCTAAGGAAGTGATAACGGATATCAATGTGCTTGGTCCGAGAATGCTGCACTGGGTTTTTAGCAATGTTAATCGCAGAAGTGTTATCACAGAAAAGTGGAACACTATCTATGACCAACCCAAAGTCCCGCAGGGTCGAAGCCATCCAAAGTACTTGGCTACAGCAGCTGGCTGCAGCAACGTACTCGGCCTCTGCGGTGGACTGTGCAACTCCGGACTGCTTCCTCGAAGACCAAGAGACAAGAGAAGTGCCAATGAATTGGCAGGTGCCAGAGGTGCTCTTCCTTTCTATCCTACAGCCGGCAAAGTCTGCATCCGAGAAGGCTCTCAAGGAAAGACAGGATGAGGAAGAGTACCAGATACCATAGTCAATGGTAGCTCGAAGGTACCGAAAGATGCGCTTCACCGCCTGACGGTGAGATACGCGAGGAGAAGCCTGAAAACGAGCACACAGACACACTGAGAAGTGTATGTCTGGTCTCGAGGCAGTGAGGTAAAGAAGGGAGCCGATCATACTTCTGAACTCTTTCTGATCAACTGGCTCGCCATCCTCATCTGGGTCAAGATAGGCTGTAGAAGCCATGGGAGTCGACACAGGCTTACCATCGCTCATGTCGAAGCGCTTCAGGAGGTCTCGAGTGTACTTGCCTTGATGCAAGAAGGTACCCTCCCGAGTCTGCTTAATTTGGAAGCCAAGGAAGAAGCTCAACTCGCCCATCATGCTCATCTCAAACTCCGAGCTCATGACATCGGAAAATTGGGAAACGAGAGTATGCGAGGAGCCACCAAAGATGATGTCATCGACATAGATCTGGATGAGCAGAAGGTCATTGCCATGACAGCGAATGAACAAGGTCTTGTCTACTCTACCCATCTCGAAACCATGACTCAACAAGTAGGACTTAAGCCTCTCATACCAAGCCCTCGGGGCCTGCTTAAGTCCATACAACGCTTTGGAAAGCTTGAAGACATGGTTAGGGAATTTGGGGTTTTCGAAACCAGGAGGCTGTCTGACATAGACTTCTTCCTCAATGAACCCATTAAGGAAGTCACTCTTGACGTCCATCTGGTACAGCTTGAAACCCTTAGAAGCTGCAAAGGCAAGCAGAATTCTAATGGCCTCAAGTCGAGCTACAGGGGCAAAGGTCTCCTCGAAATCCAGACCCTCAACCTGGGAGAACCCCTGAGCTACCAGTCTAGCCTTGTTTCGAATAACCACTCCATCCTCGCTCTGCTTGTTTTTGAACACCCACTTAGTCCCAATGACATTGTGACCTCGCGGGGGCTCGACAAGCGACCAGACCTTGTTTCTCTCGAAATTCTCTAACTCCTCATGCATGGCATTTACCCAAGACTCATCGGAAAGGGCATGACTAACATCCTTGGGCTCAAAGGAAGCAACAAAAGCAGAATGGAGACAGAATTGAGACATGCCAGATTTTGAACGAGTGACTCGCTCAAAGAGGTCTCCAATCATCTGCTCAGAAGGATGCCTCTTCTGGATATGTCGAGGAGGTCCTGGATGAGGAGAAGAAGTGGCCTCTACCTCGTGTGCAGACGAGGCAGGGACAGAGCCACTAGCTCCAGAGGAAGCAGTAGGCAAAGGCTGATCACCTTGAGGTACCGTGGAGGAAGGCATCTCAAGGGGAGGATGAGGAGCTGGATCAGGTAAATAACCATCGTCTCCATCGTCCTCATCATCCACAAAGATGGTCTCGGACTGCTCTAAAGAACCTAAGATATCTGGCCTAGTCCCCGGACTGGCCTCGTCAAAGGTCACCTCACAGGTCTCTACCATTTTGCTCGACTCACAGTTCCAGACCCTATAAGCCCGCGAAGAAGGCGAGTAACCTAGAAAGATCCCATCACAAGAACGTGACTCGAACTTATCTAGGTTCCCGGACTTCAGAATAAAGCACTTGCAACCAAACACACGAAAATGAGAGACGCTGGGCTTTCGCCCGTATCTCAACTCATAAGAAGTGCGGTGCAAGTGTGCCCGAAGAAAAACTCGATTTGAGACATGGCACGCGGTGGCTATAGCCTCAGCCCAAAACTTCCGCGGTGTAGAATACTCATCAAGCATCGTCCTGGCCATCTCGACCAAGGTACGGTTCTTTCTCTCCACAACGCCATTTTGCTGTGGGACATGCGGAGAGGAGAACTGGTGCTCTACACCTGTCTCACCACAGAAGCTCTCAAAGTAGGAATTCTTGAACTCCGTGCCATTGTCACTGCGGATCGCTCGTAAGGCACCCGGGAGCTCAACAGAAAGCCTACTGAAAAGACCTCAGAAATGTGAAAATGTCTCATCCTTCGAGGCTAAGAAAAACACCCAAGAATACCTCGAGAAGTCATCGACCACGACAAGAACATACCACTTCCCTCCTACTGACTGCACTCGAGCTGGTCCAACTGTGTCCATGTGGAGCAGCTGTCCCGGTGCATCGGTCATGGTCACTGTGACCGGAGGATGAGAAGCGGCAACCATCTTGCCGTGCCGACATGGAGCACAAACAAGGTCTTTGACCATTTTGAGCTTCGGCAGACCACGAATGAGGTCGTGGCCGCTAACTCGGGTCAAATGGTCAAATCCGATATGACCAAGTCTCCTATGCCAGAAAGAGAGGTCGCGGGACTCAGAAGCAACTAAACACCTGAGAGGATCACCAGAAGACTCAGAAAAATCAGCACGAAAGATCCTCCCAAAACGAGAAATCCCGCAAACCAGACTACCCGAAGAATCAAGAATTTTGCAATTGTTTTTCTTGAAGCTCACTTCGAAACCGTCATCAGTAAGCTGAGAAACAGAAAGCAAATTGTACTGCAGCTTACTAACCAAAGCAACATCCTTAAGAATAAAAGATGCATTAATGCGCACAGTACCTTTGGCGATGACGCGCCCAGACGAAGCGTCTCCGAAGGTGATCGTCTCATCACCTGGAGCGCGGGCTAGGGAGGAGAACCAACGGGAGTCTCCGGTCATATGACGAGAACAACCGGAGTCTACAAGCCAAACCTTCTCCTTCCCTACCCGGCGAACCTGAGTCAAGCAGAGAGTAAAGTCTCAGTACTGGGGTAAATCAAGAGTGATTTTGGCACCCAATACTGAACAACACGTCGAGCAGATGAAGTAGTCAAGCACGACTGACCTCTATCTACCCTACGCTCTCCGTGACTCAAAGAAGCAGAAGGTCCACGAGTAGACCTGGAGCTGTTGCTGGGTCCGACTGCTATAGGGAAGCGAGTCGGAGCACCGGCAACAGGCTGAACACGCCGTGGGTAACTGTCTCGACGGGGGAAACGAGATGTACCCTCAGGACGGCGGAAGTCACGACCCGGAGCAGCACGAGGACGAAAACCGGAAAACTCGGAAAAACCAAGTCCTCGATGCTGCCCAAACCCATCAGAAGCATCTGAAGCAAACCTAGACCTCGTGTTGGTCTTAGATGCACTCAAGGTCTGGGGCTGACCCTGAATACGCCTAAGAGCTGCAACACGGTCTCTCTGCGCGATCCTGGCGCGCCTGAAGCATCGGTCGATCGTATGTCCATCCTTCTGACAGAAGGTGCAGTGATACTTCACCTTCTGAGAGGTAGAAGTAGCACGGGGAGGCTTCGCCTTCTGAGAGGCCGAAGCTGCAGGTGGACTCACCTTGCTGTCAGAGATCCCTTGGACAAAGCCTGCTGATTTGAATTTGACCTCATCAGATCTGGGCTCGACCTCGATCACACCTCCTACTATGGGTCGGAGAATAGCAAGTGGATGCTTCCTCATATCCTCATAGAAATCATATCCTAGACCTTGATTGAACTTGCAAATCTTGGATTGGTCTAGAATAAGATTAAGCTTCTTCTTGCCGCCTACAAATCTCTCGAGAGTGTTCATAAGGTACTGACACTCCCGAAAGAGAGAGGTGCAAGAAGAGCAGGGAGGAGAAGGAACAGCAGAGGGTAAGGGAGCAGAAGAAGAACCAACAGTAGAGGAGAGAATGGCTTGTGCATGCACAGCCGACCCTGAAGGGACAGTCCTACTACTAGCAGTTTGGTTCACGTCGCTAAGCGTCTCAACCTTACCCTGGGGCTTCTCCCCCGCCTCAACAATCACAGTACAAGCTGATGGTGGCTTCTCTAGTAGGTCCTTAGTTAGCTTCACACATTTTTCATTCAATGTAATCAAGTCAATTTTTAGTTTTTCACAATTTTTGCAAGGTGAGCTAACAGGGTCCTTAGAAGCATACTGAGCCAACTTCCTATCATGATTAATCATATCTTGAAACTGTTTGGAGACAGCTTCAAGTTCAGCAGTTAACTTAGAACAGTTCAAGCATGAATCAATCGGCTCAAGTAAGGAAGCTTGTAGTTCAGCAATTTTATGATCTGCCCGTTTTAAGTTCATCTTCAGGTTATTGCAATTTTCACAAGAATCGGGCAGATCAAGGAGCATGGCATAAGGTCCTTTAGCAGCAATGTCCTTAACCTCACATGAGGTGGGAGAAGTAGTCTCATCAGTGGTAAGTAGGGTAACAGCCATCCTACTCAACTCTAACTCAGCAAGCAGACTAACATTCTCCACCTTAACAACATCAAGCTCGGAGGACACACTATCATGCGAGGTCCTTAGTTTCTCCAAATCACCCAGCAAAGCACAACAAGTGTCACAATCGTCACGGGAGGGAGCAGATGAAAGTGAAGAAAGCTCCCGTGACAGTCTATCTACTTCCTTCTCTAACTCGGTACACCTAGCCCTAGCTCTAGCATGGAAACCACCTAGCTTAAGGAATGCTTGATTGAGCTGGTCGTAGGTGGGGCATACCTCGTCCGAGTCGGAGTACAGCTCGCTGTCGCTGAGTTCGCCCTCGAGGGCCATGAAGCACATCCCGGAGAAGTCGTCGCCGCCATCCTTGGGCACTTGGTCACCCGCCCCGTCGTCGTCGCTCCATCCCTCCACCTCGCTGAGGTCGAGGTCGTCGAAGGCGGTGAGGACGCGGTGGAAGAGCTTCTTGGCCTTCCCGAAGTTGCGGAACGTCTTCTTGCCTTGGGCATTGACTGGAGGCTTCTTGTTGCGGTTCTTGTCGGTGTAGTCGTTCTTGCCCGAACCGCCGTAGTCAGCTTTGCCCTTCTCCAGCTTAGGGCAGTTTGCCCGAATGTGGTTGGGGCCACCACACTCGAAGCAAATCACGGGTCCTCCCCTTTTCCTGTCCCTCCTCCTCTTGTAAGCATGGGAGAACTTCCGAGCTAGGAGGGCCAGTTGCTCATCCTCGAGCTGCTCTAACTGATCATCAGTTACGTCACATAGAGCAGCAAGGGAGAAACCGCAAAGAGAATCAGCAGAATAACCAGAAGCCGAAGTGGGATCGGTGACTAGAGCCATCGACTGTGATTTTGACTTACGAGAGACAATGTCAATCTCGTGCGTCTTGAGGCGCGAATACAGCGCGTCAAGCGTCAAAGTCGATAAATCAGTGGTGTCCTTGATGGTAGTCACCTTCATCTCCCAAACACGCAAATCGAGTGCAGCAAGCATCTGACGAGCGTTGTCCGAGTCGGGGTATGTGAGACCGACCGCTCGGAGGTTGCTCAAGATCTTGTGAAAACGCGCAAAACACTCATCTAAAGACTCACCAGCAAGCATCTCGAACTTGTTATAGTCCCGCTTGAACTGGTCCTGTCGTACCGTCTTAATCTGGGTGGTGCCCTCATGGTATGCATCGAGGGTCTCCCAGATATCGAAGGCAGACGAGAGATGAGAGATGCGGTCAAACTCGCTACGACTCAGGCCCTGAATGATGATGTTCCTTGCCTTTGCATTCGCCTCAACATCAGCCATGTTCCCGGCATTGATGTTCTTATCGGCAGGAACAACAAATCGCACCTTGACCTTGCGCCAGATGGCATACCCCTGGGCCTGAATATAAGTTTCCATTCGGCTCTTCCAGAAAGGGTAATCGATGCCATCGAAGATCGGCGGCTTGGTCGAGTACTTGTCCGTCGCCATAGCTCTCGAGACCGGTTAAGATCTATTGAAAAGAGCTAACCGGCTCTGATACCAATTGTAGGACCGAAATGGCGACAGAGGGGGGTGAATGTCGCTCGCTTAAAATCGCCCCCGAGAAATCGAACACTAATTTTTCAAAAGATGCAAAACAGCGCAACTCACAGAAAACTTAAAATTAACTTTGCTGAAATAAGGGACGCATGCGATACCAAAAAATTCACCATAAATCACAGATCATCCAGTAAAAATTTCAACTGAAAATATTGCTGTTTGATCTGCAAGCAAAATCTTCAAAGATCAGTAAAAGAAAAAAAGAAAAAGGGTGTTTTGGCATCAAGTGCAGGAGCATTCGAATGAAACCATGCACTGCAGATTTCTTGCCGCAAGAAGCAGAGAACCAAAAAGGCAAAGAAAGAAGTGCCCTGGGACAACTGAAAGTGAACAGAGGAGCAGCCGAGAGAGACTGAAAAATTTAGAATCTTGGAAAATACTTCAGACCTTCCAAAGGTTGAGGAAATGGGAGATTTCACTCTATCTTTTTGGCTCAAGGGAAAACATTAACACTCTAAAAACCAAGAGAGAGCTAGGGAACAAGGGAAACCAACTAAATCCAAGTATTTTCAGATTTGAGACAAAGTCTGAAAATTACAGAGTGCAGCCACAAAAATCCAAATTACTCCCTAACCAATGATCCTTTGACTTTGAAACTTTGAGGGTAACTCATGTATAGTCTCTGGACTCTAGGTCTCAAGTTTCAAGTCATCTCAAGGTGAGAAACAAAATCTGGGCCAAACCCTAGAAAATTCAGTAAACTTCAGAAGAGAGCACAAGACTTTAAATTCCCATCAAACCCTTGAATCTTTGGTCATGAGATTTTGCAGATAGCTAACTAATAGCCCATAGAGTCTTCATGCCAAATTTCAAATGATTTCGCAAAGGGAATATCACACAGCAACAAAACCCTAGAACTGGAGTTTATGAACAGAGGAGGCCAAATCTGAAAATCTGAGATTACTCTTGATTTGCTCTTAGGGGAACCTGACCAATTGGTCTAAAACCAACATCCCATCATCAAGCAACCCATTTTGGCACACTCCAGCAAGCAAGAACTCAGAAATCAAAAAGTCAAGAAATTGAGAAATGAAGAACAGAAGCTACGAACAGAGAAAACCAAAACTCCAGTTTTTCATTCATTGAATCACAAGGAATACAGATACGTCCCGATACGCATGGACATTAGAACCATGGATGATTACAAGGTGGATCAACTCTCCCTCTCCCTCTCCATCTCTCTCAATCCTCAACCCTGAAAGCTTGAAGGAGGGGATGAACTCACATAGGAACCATCGTAGAAGGATACAGAGCCTCTGCCCTCTCCATGCTATCAACCACTAAAGAGACTCACCCACTAAAGCCTAAAGCATAACCACTTGCTAAAGACTCTTTTGACTAGTGTAAACTCTAATTCCCTCCAAAATGCTCAAGTGGGCATGCAGCCCCTCCTCTCCTTTTATAGCCTTGGCTAACGGGTCTCCGCCCCGTTACGCCTGCTAAATCCAACGGCGCCCGCTCCCGCTTGTGCAGCCTCGCGAATTTCCCGATTCGCCCCTCCTGCACCTTCCGGGAAGCTTCCGCGCTCCTTGCCTCGCACGCTTCGCAACCACCTCGAGTCCACGTCGTCTTCGACACATCCCGACCGTTCTGACCTCAGCGCCACCTGCGCCTAGTCCGGTCCACCGTGTCTCGCCACGACTCCACTCGATGTCCTGCAGCCACACAGACAAGAAAACACGTCAAATAGCACCGCTCGACACATGAAAGCATAAACAACATCACTTACCATGCCAAAGTCCAAACTTGTCGAATTATCGGAATAAGCATCCTAATCCCAAATGGCCAAGTTTGACCAAAGTCCGATCGAGCCCGATTGCACCACGCAACGACTCGACTCCGAACCACTCAAACCAAACTCGACTATCCTAAACCGATGTCAATTACTCATCACTCACATGTGGTCACCTCCACATGGTTCATCAATTTATTTTTGCCTCTTTTTTTTTTCCTTTGCGATGACCTTTTGGTTCACAGTATGTCAGAAGTTGCTCTTTTGTATACCTACAAGCACAAATTAAATGTGAACTTGAAATGTTATATGTTGGGCTGGTGGATAAATTGATGAGTATCTCAAATTTTCATGTTGATTTGATCCTTGAATCAAAGTAGTTTGCTCTGTAAATGAATCAGAGCTCACAGGCGTCAGAAGGCTATTATAAATTTCTCTAAAATGCAGTATGCAGTCCGGTGATAGATGCTCATTCTCGTGGTGCCTATGTAGTTGCTGTCTGCCATGCTCAATCATTTGAGTTTGTTCTTTTCGTCACCTACTAGCTTAACATCTATCAAAATAACTGGTCCTTATCACGGTGCCCAGTTTATCTTGCACCTTTTCCCTACTTGCTGGTTGAATGTCATTAAGAAACTCCAACAGTTTGCACCTTATTTTGCATATATCATACTCTGCTGTCGGGAGAAAACATAACAGTTTGCGTCTTATTTTGCATATATCATACTCCGCTATTGGGAGAAAACATAGCGCTTCTTGTTCTTCATAGATGATATAATGGTTTTATAATTCTCCTTGATGATTGTTTTGATTCCATCAGTTTGTTCTTAGACTTCTAGTGCTGCTTTGAGTCATTATGGTTTGTTCACTGAGATGCCAGTGATGTGTCACTGCTCATTACTACTGGAGGAAATCTGCATATCTTCACTAGAGGCAGGATCTCTATGATAAGGTTCCACTTAAAACACTAATAATTTATTTTTTAATCTGAACTATAGAAATATATTATTAATTTAAAATTTGACAAAAATACATATTAATCGTTCAATGGTTAGACAACGGTACTACATCATCAAACGGTTAACATCTCTGTTCAGTTGGGAAAGGCGCTGCTTCGTTGGTCAACTATAGCTGCTTTCTAATTTTTCTGCCCAACCAAATTCAACGAAGCCGTGCATTGAATTCTTTTGCTAGCACATTGCGACATGCCTGCATGATGTGGTCAAGCCCCAAGTTCATTTCTCCCGCCCGCGACCAACGATTACTGTGGCCATATGCTTGTTGGTTGAGCGACTTGACTTTTTAAACCACTTTTGGTATCATGGCCGCGTGATCATATCGAGGTATATTTCTACCAAATTGTAAATCGATGGTATATTTATATAAATAGGATTAAAAATAGATTCAAATATAACAATTTTTGTTGAACTTCTCATTAATAATAAATGCATCCAGATTCGCCAAAATAAGGTCAAGTTCATTCTGTTATTTTTTTAGTGGCTTCTGACTTTTGTTTGTTAGTTTTTGACTGAAATTACACTGTAGCGGCTATTAGTTTTTTAAGTCATTCAATTAAAAATAAGAAAAAAATAAAAAATTATTATATCTCTAGAGACAATGCAAAGAAAAAGACAAAAAAAAAATTTAAGAACCAACGTGTTTATTCTGGTTAGAAGTTAGAAACTGAAACCAAAATAAACAGGTGTTCTACCACAAAGTCCCGTTAGAAGCAATTGGATATTTCCTACTTATATTGCAAAGGACATCTCACAACTTATTAATATTCCTATGCTCTCTTCATGTTTGCGCAGACTTCAGTTTCGAGAGGTCAGAGGAATGAGGAGGATCTGGCAGTTGATGGATTAACTAGCTCTTGACTTTCTAGAAGTCCATGGTTTGGGTTTGCAGGAATTAATGACACAGTCTGCTGAAGCTCATAGAAATGGAGCTTAGAATCGGTTATCCTGGCTACTTAGAAGTAGATGTAGTCGGACCTGTGACTTAAACAAGGCTCCTTACCACTCATACCCTTTTGGTTAGTGTGCAGCAGTAGTTTTGCAGGATAAACTTTTGTCTCGACTAGTTACCCAGCTGAAGGCATCGTTTCCCCTCGGTTTTGCTGACTTACACATCTGCTGGTCTTTCAATGGAAGGGTTTTCACTTTTGTATATTCAGAGTTAGTCTTTAAATCAGTAGCTAGATCATACAATATAATAATAACGAGTATCACATTCATACAAATGTATAACTAAAAAGGAGTACTTAATAGTACATAGACAGTCATACATAGCTCTTATGATTAAGTTTTACAGAATAAACCGACAAGCTAAATGAGTTTACTCATATAAAACAATGGAAAGTAAATAAACTAAAAGAGTCGTTATGATTTGCCACAGAAAATCGACTGTAGCTAAACCTAGTCCTAACCATCATCTTCAACGTCATAGACAAAGGCATAGAAGTATCTATACACCGAGTCATCGCTTCCATCATCTAAATCCATATATTAAATAGCCATGAGTACAAAAGTACGCAGCAAGCTCTTATGCCAAATGCAAGTATATAGATGCAGGGTATGTCAAGGGAAGGTTATATGATTCTTTTAGCGGAAAGCAAGTTTCACTGTAATTGTCATAATTTAATTTTTAAGCCTATAACTTAGCCATTTTTAAATAAAGATCGAAGTGTCAAGTTTAAGTCAAGCTTGTCATGAGAGCTAATTCCCTTTGCTTTTGTCTTCAATTTCCATTCCACAATTACCAAACGAATTTCACTTCCATACCAAGGTACCATAACTATTTCCTCATACCTTCATCTATAATCACTATTAACCAATAACCATTATTTTATAAAAACTACGAAAGCATAGTATTTTTACACAGGCATGGCAATTCGAATAGATTCTTAATACCCTGTAGAAATTATACAACTTTACCCATAAGATATAATTAACTCATAATATTGGTCATTACACGCTTTCGTAGATGTACGACTGAGAAAATCATAACAAGACTTTTACAATACTTAGTCCCGATACTTCCTCCCACTCTACGGTTAAATCCTTCAACACTAGTGATAGTGATCGCTCTCTTCCCGGGTTACGTCTTACACATAGACCTCATTGATAGGGAGTCTATGGCCCTTCATGTTAAAAGAAATCCATATAGGGGGCGGTAACTACTATGGTCCCTTCCAGAATAATCACAATAGAAATCCATCTACCAATCTAATGCGCATGAGTCACATCGAAACTAGGCAAATTAGTCGATGAGGTCCTGAGGGAGGGGATGAGACGACTGTGTTGGGGGTGATCCGTATGTGGACACCTCAACAAGTTGGAGATTAGACCCATACTAGACAGACATATTTTCATCTCTATGGTACTTTCTTTTGATCATCCGTCCATTCTGTACTTACTTATTTATGCTTCATAGGCTTAGTGATGCCGGTCTTCTACCTCTCGCACGGATGGTGGAGGCCACTAACGAGGACAACGATGAGGTCCAAGCTGGGCTAGAGTAATCACGATGCTTCCTGTTCGACCGGTCTCTGCTAATAACTTTGGTAGACTGGTGGTGGCCTACGATGCACACTTTCCACCTCCCGTTCGGAGAGATGGCCCCCCACTTTGCAGGACGTCGCATTGCTGCTCGGACTCTCTATCATGAGAGCTGCTGCCTTCCCGTTGGACATGCCTACTGACTAGCGCGATGACTTACTGGCCAGGTTTCAAGGTGTTCTTTTGGGTGGGGTACTACGTCTTCCCAGCGAAACAGACGCATGGCCCACCCATGAGGTGGCTTTCATAGTTTTAGGTACGTAGCATTCCATCGTGTTGAGCACTGCATTATCCTTTCCATATGATGGGCTTACTAATGATTCGTTCGTGGTTAGGTCGAGCATATGGACCCGAACGCCGACGACTACCAGGTATCACGGCAACTTGAGGTGTATTTGCTATGTGTCTTCGATTAGGTCATGTTTACCAGTAGCCATGGCGACTCCATCGACACCAACCTCGTGGGGTACACTAAGGCCAGTCGTACTTGCCGGACGTACCACGTCATGTGCGACACGTGCTACACGACGAAGCCGACCTCTATCCTCGTAGGGTGTCCACTCCTGTTGGAGTTGTGGCTGTTCGAGTGCTTCTCCTTTTTACGGTTGATTTTGCCTGACATGAGTCTTTATCGTACGGACATGTACCATAAGGGCGGGTGGACCGGCCGATCGTAGGTTCTTTTGTCAGACCCTAGAGCAACAACTCTTAGATCCTTTATATAAATCGCACTAGTCTAGGATCAGCTAGTGTGCACAGTGGATAACAAAGATAGATATCAATCATAATAATATTTATTAACTAAATACAGGTATAATTGCCAAAGTTTACATCCACGACCTATAGGTCAAATGTAACTAATAGCAACGGAAGATAAAACTGAAGTGAAAGAAGCCCAACAAGTTTACCCACAGGCAAACGATAGTAAGACACGGCCTACTCATCTAAGTCTTCATTGTAGTCGAAGTTGTCCTCCTCTGAGATGAGATAGCAACGGCCTACAAGATTTTCCAAATGTATTACTAACAAAAATTCCCATTTATTCTCCTTCAATTAACTCCGTCAGAAAAAATATAAAAATAATCCTCAATCGCTCAACCGTTGAGCGATATGTGAACTAGTCGCTCAATGGTTGAGTAAATCAACTAGTCGTCCAACTGTTGAGCAACTAACCACACATCACTTAACCGTTGGACGACTTGGTCTAATCGATCAACGGTACAATGACGGGGTGTTTTTGTAAAAAAAAGAGTAAAAACAGAGTATATTACTATATTTTGGACAAAAAATTGATTATTTTTTTTAAAAAAAACCGCCTACTCAGCCAGTAGACACTACGTACTTTCATCGATAAGTTTGGTAAGCAGTGCATATTATGATGTGGTATATTGAGGGAATCCGAAATTCCGAATCCTCTGTAGTAATTTGTGTCTGCCACAATGTTTTAATGCATGCTACAGTAGCTATCGATCTTGACGCTTCACTTTCGATCAGACGGCGAAGATTATCCCCTGATGCATAACACTAAACGTTTCGATACTGAGGAAGAGAAAACAACCAGAGGACAAAAGCTTGGTACGGTACCAGAATCTTTTGCACAACCTGCAAAAGCAGGGTACAAATTAAAAGGGTAATTGCTACTTGTTTCATTAGTTTAGTATCCTAATTGCAATTTGAGGTTAGGAATATTGGACCTGAGTAAGAAGTAAGAACCTACCTAGGATTTTTTTTCGTAGGGAGGGCGGGTGTAACACCCCGCTCACTTACTGGGCCAAGATGCTACCGCCTCTGCCTACACTTACCATCACAACAATACAGGGAGAATTTAAAAACCAACACTAAGTTTATTTATTGTGCTGCATTCAGTTACATCATAGCATTTTAGCAGTTACTCTAGCCTAACAAAGCTAAAGTACATTGATAAAAGTGATACAAAAGTGCTGCTGATTCATGCCAGTTATCCATGTGCTACTCCCGCCCGTGCCTGACGTCTTCAACGGTCACCTAAAAACATCAACAAAGCAAGGCTGAGTCCACTGACTCAGCAAGTACAAAGCAAAACAGCAAATAACAGGTTCATTCATTAGACCATAATCATTCCAATTTCATTAACCACTCTTCCATTTAACCATTTCAAGATCCGATGGGCTATTCATCATGCACATGCCCCTTTTTCATATCCTTATCGATTCTCATCCACCGATTATTATGCATATGCCCACGCACATGCTCATGCACATTCTCAACTCTTTAGCCTATATTACTTATCGGTTATCACTTCCCATCTCTGTGGACTACACCTCACTATCTCTGTAACTATTCTACTGTTATCACCTCCCATCTTTGTGAACTATACATCGCTATCCCTGTATCTGCTTCATTATTAACTCTTTTATGCAATACAATACATCTGTAACTGTATCACTGTTCTGTTTTCATGCAATGCAAATCAATGCATCTGTAATGCGTCTGTAATTGTAGCTTATACTGGTATACCACCCACCGAGGTAGGTCCTGTTGTCTGTGAATGAGTGCAATGCATAATGCAACATGCTTTCACTGTGGCACTTAATTATAAGCAACACTCATCCAAGTACGATTAGCACGAAATCATAAGTCACTGTAGAACACGTCACCAAAGACATAAAGATACCAATATTTCACCACAATCCACTGTTCTACCATGCACTTACAAGTTCATTTATGCTTTTCAACTTGTCATGTCTTAACGTTCATTATTCATCTTTTCTCAATAGGCTCCCGGTAAAGGTAAACTTACCCCAAATCATTCAATTTAAGCGAAATCACTACCCGAATTCACTGCTTTACAATGCACTTGCCTGGTTCGCCTCGGGGATGACGCGTGGACGGCTCCGCCCCAGGATCTCCACCTGCGTACATGTTAACCCGACTCAACGGCAAATAAATACCAGAGCAAAAACGGGGAACAACGACTCTAAGCACAAATCCCGATCGCTGGCGTAAACGCCCGGGTTTTGGGGGACCTGTCGCGCAGGCGCCGAACCCACTTTTTTT
Organism: Dendrocalamus latiflorus; assembly: GCA_017311315.1. Taxonomy (NCBI): domain Eukaryota; kingdom Viridiplantae; phylum Streptophyta; class Magnoliopsida; order Poales; family Poaceae; genus Dendrocalamus; species Dendrocalamus latiflorus. The sequence continues at coordinate 5,152,821 of CM029641.1, read as the reverse complement.
CTCTCTTTCTTTTTCTCCTCTTTTCTTTTTCTCCTCTTTTCTTTTTTTCCTTTCCTCTTCTTTTCCCTTCCTTTTCTTTTCTTTTCTTCTTCTTCTTCTTCTTCTTCTCTCTCTTTCTTTTTTTTCCTTTTTCTTTTCTTTTCTTTCCTTCTCTCTCCTTCTCACCCAGTTCGGCCGAATGGCCTTGCCTCCTCCCCATTTGCTTTTGGCCACAGGGGCCTTATTCCCTCACCCCTACCCACTCTCTCTCCCCCCATTCTTCACCTGGCCGAATGGCCTCCCCAGGGCGGCGCGCATGGCCAGCCGGCCCCTCACCGCCGGCGGCCCCTCCCGCCGCCCCCTTCTTCCTTCCTCCTCCACCCCCTCTCTCGCCTCCTCTCTCCCTCCGCCGGCCGGGCCCGGGGCGGCGCGGCGGCGCATGGCTGGCTCGGCGTCGCCGGCCCCCACCCCGCCGCCGGCAGCCCCCGCCGGCCTCCGCCTCCGCCTCCTCCTGCCCTCCTTCCCCTCCACGTCGGTCTCGCCCGGGGGTGGCGCGGTCGCGCATGGCTGCCTCGGCGTCGCGGCCGCCGCCTCACCGCCGCCCCCCCGGCCCCTTCTCCTCCCCGCTGGCCATCGGGCCGACGCCGGTCTCCTCCCCGCGCCTTGGATCCGACCGGCCGGGTCCGGACCCGCCTCCCCCTTGCGCGTAGCCAACCGGCCGACGTGACCGCCGGCCGCCCCCTGCTCACCTCACCGTGCGCGCAGCCGCGAGGCGTGGCCACCGCCGGCCGGCACGGCCAACGGCCACCGGCCGCCTCCGCCGCCTGCGCCACCTCGCCTCCCTCGACTTCCCTTCCTCACGCACGCAGCCGACCGGCCGGGCCTCCCAGGGCGACGCGGCGGCGCGTGGGTGCGCCGGTCGCCGGGATGCCGGGCCACCGCCGGCTCCTCAACGCCGCCTCCTCTCTCCCCTGGTGGCTCGCGGCGTGGGAGTCTCGGCCCGAGGAGCGCCGGCGCCGGTGGCCCCTCCCAGCCGGCCGACCGGGCCCAAATCCGGCCAACTCCCCCTGCCGACGGTGACTCCCCCTTCCGGCCACCCTGCCCCTCCTTCACTCTCTGTGTGCATGTGGAGACTCACCTGGATTCCTAAAAAGAAAATTAGCACGGATGGGGTCGAGGTTCAGGCGGCTCCTCCTCTTGCCGTCACGGTCGGCCGCTCCTATGCATCTCCTCCTTCGGCTCCATCTTCTTTTCCTGCTCCTTGTGGCAGGCTTTGGGGATGTTCTTGCGTGTTAGCTTCTTGGTTGGCAGGGAGAAGGAAGTGGAGAGTGGTGTGCTATGGTTGGCTTTGTTCCCTGTGCTATGCTCTTACCTTGGCTGGAGAATGGATGAGAAAATGTGGGCTTGGGTGCATGAGCTAGTTTATATGTGGGCACGGTTGGAGGCTTGCCTTTTGCATTGGTGAAATGACCGGGATGCCCCTCTCACACACTTGGCTGCCCAAGGGCATTTTGGTCCACGGCTGTTGGTTTGGTTTCTACTGCAGAGGTAAGTCGGTAAAGGTAAGGTGAAATTGCCGGATGATGAACACCCGAAACGCGAGACGGTGCCGACTGTCCCTAGGCGGTCCGGGAACCTCTGAGAGCGCTAAATATGCGGTTCTCTAGACGGTGCCGACCGTCCTGGGATGGTCTGGGAACCTTTGCGCGCGACACTAAATCGACACTCTAAAAGGTCGATGGGTCTGACGGCAAAATTCGCTCTTTTCCCTAATGTCTCCCTTTATGTAGATTTGGGGTATTACAGCGGGGTTAGGATGCTGAGTTGCTGATCGTGGTACTTTCCATGCTCTAAAATATCTATATAATGTCTCTAAACGTTGGTCATTTTAGGCATGGACATAAAGACTAAGGCATAGTGTAAAATGACCATGTACCCTTCTCTTGCTCTAATTATTCTTTGATAAGTTGTGAAATGTGTATGGTGTTGTTGGATCTAGTTATCTACCTACATCTGCTCTATATATCCTCATTAATTGTTCAGAAACATGTCGCTGAAGTTTGCATTCATGAGTTTGCCTGTCTGGGCCTTACGTTAATAACATTTGTTCCATTCGTAGGAGTTTGCATAGATAGAATTGGTAGCATGACTTGGCAAACTCGGTATACGGTGGATCAGTAGCTGTACGTCACATTCGTCTCGTGGATGTAATGTCAAATCAGGATCTCATTGTATAGGTGAATCGGAACCCACCATCGTATATACAAGAAGAGAAGGTAATGCAGCAGCCAGATTTGTCACCATTTGCCTCAAAAAGATAAGAACTGAAGAAGAGAAGGTAATATAAGAGTTAGCTAGTGGAGTCAGGCAAACAAAGCAAAGGAAGGGGGAAATTCAATCAATCAGGACGAAATAGCTGGGACAATTGTTACGTACGCAAACATGTGTCATTTCCTTTTCTTAGCGCATAAAACTAGTAACTAGGACTGCAAAGTGGGCGCGGGCATGTCCGCTAAGCGGCTAGCCCACCTCCACCAAGACGACCCACTTATCTGCCTGCCAAAACCCACCAAGTCGCAAGCAATTCAAAGCAAGCCGGCCCGAAATACCCTGAATTGAATCTAAAATTGACGGATTAATATGAGTTTATCTATGCGGTTAGGCATTCTTTAAATAGGAATCTATTTTCTAACCAGCTTTCATGCTTTGGTGAGTCGTCCGAGATCCTTTTGATGCAACTACTTCCCATTGTTGACCAAATTACTCACCTTCCGATTCTTGTTCATACATGCTAACCACATGCATTTGAATAGCCAATGAAGCTATCTGTTAGTGTGCATTCAGTTCCCCCTTCAATTGTTATCCCATATATGTGTTGCTAATTTAGTTACGAATGTTGTAATGTGGCATCTGTCCCCACTCCCCTATCTTTGTTCTTTAATCCTTTTGTTATTCCTGTTAAGAAACTTGAATAGGAGTGTCTGTTATGATTCCAATTCCCTGTTGTGCAATTGCTTATGACATTTTGGTACCTGACCTTGTTGTCACACACACACATACAAAACTGTACTCCCTCATGTCCAATCATTTAATTCAATTTTTATTTGACGCTACAGTCATCTTCATGTCCAGTTTATTTGGCCCCCTCTGCACACTAGTTGGCTTGCATGTGAGCGAAATCGTCTGAATGCTTGTTTTGAAACATCAAACTTTTATGTGATGAGAAAACATGGGTGCTTTTCCTTATTGTTATGGGACAGTTTAGCCAGATGCATTGGAAATGGCCGGATGTCATAGCTAGAAAACTACTTGTAAAATAATTAATCAAAGCTTCTGAATCAGTTTAATGTTAGCAGAACATATTATAACTTTGAAATAATGAGATTAATTGCATGCTATTCAATTGAACTTCCTATCCACTGAAGTCTGCTCCTGTATTTTAAGTTTCCTTTGTCAAGTAACTGAACAATTTTATTTCTCCAGATGACGCCCCTCTGAACTTACTCTCTTTTTTTTATATTTGTACAGGCTTCAGTTTTGAGAAGTGGTGAGAAACTTTGGGCTGTTGACGGACTACTGTCTCTTGACCATTCAGGAATGCAAGGCTACAGCTTGGTTGTAGTCTTTTGTCTGTGGGAATCTTATGTTGGTTTCCGTCGTAGAAACATTGTATTACTGGCAATGCAACCTGTATAGGCCATCTAGTTGGACCTGGTTTGACATGTCATATTGTTTCTCGTGCACTTTCGGTTATGCGTATCTATTTTGTCTTGAACTGATTACTTTACTTGCAATATATATTTCTTAAACGTAAAACTGGTGATATGATCCTTGTCTCACTATGTTTAGTCTATTGCAGATGATAGTTTTATACCAAGATTGATTGAAAGGCCGTTGGGGAGCAAGATTGGAAAAGTGAAAATGTGTTGCATTGGGACTGGATGTCGTTGATCTAGTGACATTGAGGTAACAAATTCATTTAGAACGCACCTGGTACCTTTGTATTACTAGTTGGATTGGACAATGGTTGGTCAGTGTCACCACTCACTATATGCCATGTACTATTCTTGTGATACTTTTCAGATGTTGTCTTGCTGAACATGTGCACATCTGAACATGTGTACGTCCAAAAGATATTTTGCAACATACGAACTAGGGTGTCAACGGGGAAGGGTCCAGGGGATGCTTATGTCCCTCTGCCCTGAACCCCTAGGCCTCTCAGGGGAGATGTCTGTTAGGATGATCTCCACCCACGGTTGGCCCAACGGCCACCTGGGCCTTGAGCTCGCGCCCTGATCGGGGGCGCCCAACCCTAATGGTTGGTGGGCCCCTGTCACACTGCGCTATAAATAAAGGTGGGGGCCGGCGGCGCACTTCACGAGGTTGAACGGAGCTGTACTGCCTCACCGACAAAACCCTAAACCCGATCTTGAGGGGGAGCGCAGCCAGTGACGGGAAGCACCACCGCCACGCCGCCACTGGACAGCGCCATCGCCGGACTTCACCGCCGACCTCTCCCGACTCCACCGACTCCATGGCGGACCCCATTGCACCCGCAGCCAAGACCACGGATGGTCGGTAACACCCTGCTCCCTCTCTTTACTCTCTGTTCTTTTAGATCTACTCGCATCCTACTTTGTTCATCCCGAATAGCAACCCTACCCTAGCAGATCTACTACTAGTGATCCTGTTTTAATAGATAACAATGGTATCAGAGCTTATTTTAGTAGATCTAGTTCTTTGGGTAGAAAGAAAGAGATTAGAAGGAGAAGAGGAACTCTAACCCTAGAACACCCGAACTCAGAAATCCCAAACCCTAACCCTAACGCAAGATGCATTGAGAAAGAAAGGGGAGGACCTACCGTGGTTTTTCCCCGCACCGTAGACCTCGCCGCCGCCTCGCCGGCACGCGGGAAGAACCGCCGCTCGTCGCCGCGCGCACGAGCTCCGGATCGGGCACCGCCAAAGGACCGCTCGGCGGCGGCGCGCTCACCCTCGGGCGAACGCGCGCGCCGGCGAAGGGACCCACGGCGGCGCCGCCGCTCTTCTCCTCTTTGGCCGGTGACGCGCCGCTCGATTCCTTTGCTGCTGCGGCGGCCGAGAGAGAGGAAAGGGAGAACAGAATGAGAGAGGTTAGGGTTTCTGGGATCCGGCCGGCGCGGGGAGGGATTTTGTTCTCCCGATCCGCTCGCTCCACCGTTGATCCAGATCGGACGGTTGGCGTTAGCCGGACCGGCTTTCAGCCCAGGCGGGTTACGGAAATCGCGGCCCAGGCCCAGGTTGCGGCCTGGGCGCGGAGGCTGCGCGCGCGCGCGGGCAGTGGGCTGCTCTGGGCCGCGCGGCAGGGCGAGTCGGGCCGAAGCACAGTGAATTTTTTTTCTTTTTCAGAAGTATTCATTTGATGAATTTTGTTAAGTTTGTGATCAAATTTCTGTTCAATTTTGATCCAAGACCAGAATTTAGAATTTTTCCGCTGCGAGCTAAAGTTTATTATCTTCTTATTAAATTCGAACCAACGGGAGAATTTAATTTTGAAGAGCAGAAATTTTTTATGTTTTTCTCTAATTTTAATTGGAACCAACGGGAAAATTAAAATTAGAGGAATAGTAACATGTATTTACAGTTCATGTTTATAATTTTGCTATTTTTTGACCAAAGTTGATGATAGCAATATTATAAATTGATTTATTTATGAATTTAAGCATTAATTCTATCTTCTGCCCAACGGTGATGTAGAATTAATGTACAAGAATTTTGCATGTTTTAATTTTGACCAACGTTAAATCAAGGCATGCAATTATTATATTATTATGTTTCCTCATTTTTCTTTGACACTGTTTCAGGACTCAACCCAATGGCATACATCTCGCACATCCCGGCACTTGATGGGAACAATTATCGGGTCTGGCGAGAAAAGTATGATTTGGCACTTGCGCTATCCGAGAATGACTTAGCCCTCACCTCTCCGTGTCCTACTGAGCCAGAGGACCCCGTGAGGGCAGAAAATGAGACTGATGCTGATTTCACTGCCCGAAAGCGTGATCATGCAGAAGTTAGAATGAAATATGATCTTGAGAAAAAGAAATGGGACATCTCGAACTGCAAGTGCCTGATGGTGGCTAAGGCCACTATTGCAGATCCAATAAGGGGATCTATCCCAGACTGTGACACTGCCACAGAGTATCTACAGAAAGTGAAGAATCAGTTTACTGACTCCTCAAAGGCCACAGCAAGTACACTGATTAAGAAACTAGTGAATGAGAGATACTCTAGTGGTGGAATAAGAGAGCACATACTAAAGATGAGCACCACGGCAGCTAAGCTAAATTCAATGGATATGGGGCTCAAGGATGAGTTTCTAATTCATTTGATTTTTGCTTCCCTGCCAAAAGAATATGATACTTTTGTTGTTAATTACAACATGCAGCCCGACAAATGGGACATAGAAAAGCTCATTGCAATGTGTGTGCAAGAAGAGGAGAGGCTTAAAACCTCACAGGGTGACTTTGCAAACCTTGTGAAGAACAACAAAAGAAAGAACTTTAATGCCAAACCACAAGGGAAACCTCAGTGGGATGGTAGCTCCTCCTCTAAGTCACAGGGAAAGGCTCCCCAGTTTAATAAGCCCAACCATTTTACAGTAGACAAGGACACCTGCAAATTTTGCAAAAAGAAGGCAGGACACTACCAGAGGGATTGCCCAGAATTCCTGAAACATCTGTTGAAGAATGGTAAGGATGTCATTACATTTATAGATGAATCCTTGTATTTAAGTTGTGCAAAATCTACTTGGTGGATTGACTCAGGTGCAACTATTCATGTTGCTAATTCATTACAGGGATTCCATACGAGGAGGACCCTGCAAAGAGGAGAAAGAACAATTAAAGTTGCGAATGGAGTTGAAGCCGAAGTCGAAGCCATTGGAGATCTCTCTTTAGAATTACATGATGGTTTTGTACTTAGGCTTTCAGACGTTCTTTATGTACCCTCTTTGCGCAGAAATTTAATTAGTGTGTCGAGATTAGATGATGATGGATATGATTGCCATTTTGGTAATGGCGAATGCAGACTTATGTTTAATAATAAATGCATTGGTCTTGCCTTCCGACAAGACAAGCTTTATTTATTATCACTTTCTGAGAATGTGAATGATGTGACTATTGAGAATGAGAATACCTCTTCGTCTATGAATGTAAGTAAAAAGCGGAAGACAAATGATGATGTATCGTCGAAATTATGGCATTGTCGTTTAGGCCATATTTCGAGGGGGAGAATAGAACGATTGATTAAGAAAACACTTCTTCCGCCATTAGAATTTTCAGATTTAGAACAATGTATTGATTGCATAAAAGGAAAATATGTTAAGAAAATAAAGAAAGAAGCCAAACGAAGCGCAGGAAATTTAGAAATAATTCACACAGATATCTGTGGTCCATTTCCTGTGAAAAGTGTGGATGGTTATGATTCATTTATAACATTCACAGATGACTATTCGCGTCATGGCTATATTTATCCAATTAAAGAAAGAACAGAAGCATTGGATAAATTTAAGATATTTAAGGCTGAAGTAGAAAATCAGCACAATTTAAAGATTAAGATAGTAAGATCCGACCGTGGGGGGAGTACTACGGTCGACATACCCCGTATGGCCAAGTTCCTGGACCCTTTGCAAGGTTCTTACAGGAAAATGGCATAGTTGCCCAGTACTCTACACCGGGCGAACCTCAGCAGAATGGAGTGGCTGAAAGACGCAACCGTACCTTAATGGATATGGTGAGAAGTATGATAAGTTACTCCACGCTACCGATAAGTTTATGGATGGAGGCGTTAAAAACCGCCATTCATATTCTTAATCGAGTACCAAGTAAGTCGGTACCCAAAACACCGTATGAGTTATGGACAGGAAGAGAACCCTCACTTAACTATTTACGTGTGTGGGGTTGTCCTGCTGAGGCTAAAGTTTTTAACCCAAACATAGGGAAGCTAGATCCCAAGACAGTCAGCTGCCATTTTATTGGCTATCCAGAAAAATCGAAGGGTTATCGCTTCTATTGTCCTGACAGACATACGAAGTTTGTAGAAACAAGACATGCTGTCTTCTTGGAGGAAGAGATGATCAGGGGGAGCAGAGTAGCGCGAGAAATTAACCTAGAGGAAAAGCGGGTATATGTGCCCATTCCGATGGTTCAGGAACCATTTTTCACGCTACCTGTTGATGCTACACCAACAGTGCCAGACACTGTAGTGACAGCACCTGTTGTTAGTTCTCCTGTGGAAACGATGAGTGAACATGAGGAACCTGTCCTTCAGGATCCCATAGAACCCATTGTAACCCAAGAGGAAGAGCAACAACAGCCTCACACAGAACAAGCATCGAATAGCGAGGGACTCAGAAGGTCTCAAAGAGTCAGAAGATCAGCTATCCCTAATGATTACGAAGTCTATGAAACTGAGGATTTTCAAATGGAGGGTGATCCCACCTCTTTTGAAGAAGCCATGAGAAGCGCTCATTCATCCTAGTGGCTTGAAGCTATGCAGGATGAAATGAAGTCAATGAGCACCAACGGTGTTTGGGACTTAGAAACTATTCCTAAAGGAGCCAAGACAGTAGGCTGTAAATGGGTCTACAAAACAAAACATGACTCTAGAGGGAATATAGAAAGATTTAAAGCGCGACTTGTGGCAAAGGGCTTTACGCAAAGAGAAGGCATAGATTACAATGAGACATTTTCTCCAGTCTCGTGTAAAGATTCTTTTAGAATAATAATGGCTCTTGTAGCTCATTATGATTTAGAATTGCATCAGATGGATGTAAAGACGGCGTTCCTAAATGGGGATTTGGAGGAAAATGTTTACATGGCACAACCGAAAGGTTTTGTTGTGGAAGGAAAAGAACGTATGGGATGCCGGCTGAAGAAATCCATTTACGGATTGAAACAAGCATCAAGGCAGTGGTACTTGAAGTTTGATTATACAATAAGAAGTTTTGGGTTCAAGGAAAATGTAGAGGACAATTGCGTTTATGCAAAGTTTAAGAATGGGAAATACATTTTCCTAATCCTGTATGTGGATGACATCTTACTTGCTAGTAGTGATGTTAGCCTATTACTGGAGACAAAGAAGTTCTTGTCCTCGAATTTTGATATGAAGGATCTTGGTGAAGCTTCGTTCGTACTGGGAATAGAGATTCACCGAGATAGAACTAAGGGGTTTTTAGGTTTATCACAAAAGGCATACTTAGAAAAGATTCTAAAGAAATATAGTATGCAAAATTGTAAGCCTTCACCTGCTCCTATAGTCAAGGGCGACAGGTATGGGGAATTTCAATGCCCCAGGAACCAATATGAGATCGATCAAATGAAAGCGGTTCCATATGCTTCAGCTGTCGGAAGCTTGCAGTATGCTCAAGTGTGTACGCGCCCTGACTTAGCATTTGTTACCGGGTTACTTGGCAGATTCTAGAGCAATCCTGGAATAGAACATTGGAAATTAGTAAAGAAAGTCTTGCGTTATTTGCAAGGAACAAAAGGCCTCATGATGACATACAGAAGATCAGATTCACTCCATATAGTGGGGTATACAGACTCTGATTATGCGGGAGATGATAGAAAGTCTACATCCGGATATGTATTCACTCTCGCAGGAGGAGCTATATCGTGGAAAAGCTCGAAACAAACCGTCACTACATCATCCACAATGTATGCCGAGTTTGTAGCATGTTATGAGGCCACGGGGCAGGTGAATTGGCTAAAGAAATTCATACCCGGGTTGAAAGTGGTAGACGACATACATAAGCCACTAAAGTTATACTGTGACAATGAACCAGCAGTATGTTACGCTCACAATAATAAGTCAAGTGGTGCTGCCAAACACATTGACATAAAGTATTATGTTGTGAAAGATAAAGTCCGGGATCATATAATCAATCTTGAGCACATAAGGACAGAAAAGATGCTCGCGGATCCGCTCACAAAAGGCTTACCGCCCAATGTGTTCAGAGAACACTTAGCCGGCATGGGTTTACGGGAAAGCCTGTGATTCCTGGACAACAAGGGCCCAGTTGAGAGTTCATTTCAAAACAGAGAAGTGCATTGTGGCTGTTGAATCTAATGGCATAAGACCGTGACGATGAGGCACGCTCTATGCACTGATCTGTGATGGAATGAGAAAAACAATGAGTGATAAGTATAGAGTTCAGAATATAAGTTGAGATCAAGGGGGAGAATGTTAGGATGATCTCCACCCACGGTTGGCCCAACGGCCACCTGGGCCTTGAGCTCGCGCCCTGATCGGGGGCGCCCAACCCTAATGGTTGGTGGGCCCCTGTCACACTGCGCTATAAATAAAGGTGGGGGCCGGTGGCGCACTTCACGAGGTTGAACGGAGCCGTACTGCCCCACCGACAAAACCCTAAACCCGATCTTGAGGGGGAGCGCAGCCAGTGACGGGAAGCACCACCGCCACGCCGCCACTGGACAGCGCCATCGCCGGACTTCACCGTCGACCTCTCCCGACTCCACCGACTCCATGGCGGACCCCATTGCACCCGCAGCCAAGACCACGGATGGTCGGTAACACCCTGCTCCCTCTCTTTACTCTCTGTTCTTTTAGATCTACTCGCATCCTACTTTGTTCATCCCGAATAGCAACCCTACCCTAGCAGATCTACTACTAGTGATCCTGTTTTAATAGATAACAATGTCCTCCATCCCCCGTCCCTACGGGGATACAAAGTCCTAATTATTTTCAGCTTATACTTTATGACTTATAACCTCTCCTGCAAAAATAAACGGGTAGCTTCTCTGCCGCCGTTTCGAAGCAATTTATCCGAATCACTATTTCAAAATGGCTTATCAGCATTCAGTTCGTTCGCACAAGCGCTCACACTAGGACTAAAAACCATTAACTGCAGCTAAAAAGAACAGGGCCAAACACATGCTTAATGTTTTTTTAAAAAAGAATATGACTTTATTTATTAATTTATAAAATACTTATGATTATTATTTTTTAATAATATAGCTTCAACATTTATATCCCATATATATTTAGGTTTTATTTCAAATATATAAGAAAAGAATATATCTCCCACATTAAATACTATAATTTATATACAAAATAATAGTTTTTAATTTTATGAGTTCCCACAAGTGGAAGATAATGTAACAACCCAAAATTTCAAATTATTATATAATCATATTTAAATCAGTGTCTCTATATTTTTGTGTTTTTTAAAAAAAATTCTACATTTAATAAATGCTTTTCCAATTTGTAGCAGCTAAAAATGAATTTTAGTGGGTAAATAAAAGGTGATAAAACCCAAAATTATTTTATTTGAGTTCTAAATATCTAAAGTATCTCACTAATTATTTTAAAAAAAATTTAACCTAGTTTGATAATTTTCTAAACTCAAATGCAATTTCTAGAATTAAATCAATTCAAAAACGGGTTAAAATTTAGAAACCATTCTCGGGTCAAATCTAGTAGCCTTGGCCTAGCCTGTTACTGTTTTTGCCCACACACCATTCCCAAACCTGAGCTGCCTCTCTCCTCTCCATTTTAACTTTCTTGCACAAAAACGTATTTTTGCTGAGCATGCCATCTCCCTCTCTCCTCTCCCCAGTCGCTGATCGACATTAGGGGCCTGCTCGTAGGAGTTGTCTCCCACCTCACACCATTGCCATTGGAGGTGAGCCCATGACACTGTAGCTCTATAGTGACTAGCTGACCTACTGCAAAAGTCGACCTCCTCAGGCCCCCTAATCGAAGCCTCGAGTAGTGCTTTTTCACATTGTGTAGCTGTTGTCGAGGTAGATCTCGTGCCAGTCACCATTCTTGCATTTTCTCCTGTTCAACCGTGAGATTTCAAGGAGTGGAACAGCCTTGTCTTGCCATTTAAGCCCTAGATGAGTGTGCCATCCTCCTCACAACTCCTCATCGTTTCCATTTTGCCCATCTAGAGCAAGCTTTTCCCAATGGCTTGCCCGGAACACGCCTGTCGTTCTCAGCTCTAGCGCCTACCCTATCACATTTCGTCATGGTCGCTACCTTTTTGGTGAGCTATGGCCTCGACACTCATGTCACTTTGTGCCATTTTTCTCTGCTAAGCAGAAGCCTTCAATCTTTCCCTTGTTTGTTGCAACGTAGCACTAGGTCTGGGTCGTCTTCTTTGTCTTCGGCCATAGCTCTCTCTGGTGAGCTTCGACCCTCCTCATGATTGTTTTCTCCATTTCCAGGTCTCCCTCAACCTCACAGCACTCTTCATTTCATCTCTTCCTCTTCGTAGGACCTTGGCGCCATGGAATCATCCCCACGACCTTTGTTCCCCACATCACTCTTGAGCAATCTTTTCTCTGGTGAGCTTTGAGCCTCATCTTGGTCACTTCTAGCTTCCCCTCACTTTCCTCTTTCTCATAGCATGCCCTGTTGCAGCTCTTATTCTTTGTCGAGTGTTGCCGCCATGAGCACCATCGCCGCCGCCACCGACCTTCTCCATTAGACCATCACTGACCTTCTCCACCGCCATCAACCCACCATCATGATCGTGGTAAGCTCTTGATTCTATTGTGCTATTTAATTTGAGTTGTTGTTGTAGCCGTGCCTAGCACCACCGCATTCCTCTGCTATTGTGCCATCTCAGACTTCCTCTCCTCCATTAACCACCCTGGTGATATCCATGTGTTTTGTATATGCTTTTGCGCACTTTAGGCTTGGGGCTTATCGCCATTTACTTAGACCTCACCATAGCCACCCATAGCACCGCAATAGAGTTTGGTTGTCAACTGATCTCTAATGACCATTGATCCTTATGTCACCGCCGTTAGCACCGTGCTGAACCCAAGAAGCAATCCTAGTTTTCCTTCGCCTCACTTTTTCGCTGTCATTGTTCGTGTCGCCGTGATCTCACTTTCGACCACCTCTCTAGCCGCCATATCGCCGATGAACTCGCTGTGAGACCCTCTACCTATCCCCAACCTCACCATAGCCTCTTCGGCTCTCTCTTTGCCATTAGTGAGCTCACCGATGAACTTGGTCGAGAGCACCGCCACACCCCTATCCTTTGTCCGTGATAGGTGGGCCCACCGAGATGATTAAATTAGTGCTAATGGCAGTAGTTAATGCTAATGAGTCACCAATGAGTGGGATGATAGGTTAATTAATCGTGGTTTTATTTATACTAGATTTAAAAAAGTAAGTTCACTAACACATGGGACCCATGTACATTTTGGTGCGTTCATGAACTTGGTTCACCGTGGACTAGTCCCACCTGTCAGTTGATGCAGTAAATCTGGATTTTTGCATAGAAAGAAAAATAAAAAATAAAATACTAAGGGGGACCAGCCCCACCTGTCAATTGTTCCTTGTTTCTATTTGTTTTTTTTTTCTAAAATCAGGCTCTTTCTTCTGGTGCTAATCTTATGAATTTTGGCCTCTTTTAGAATTTCTTTTGTGTTTATTTTTGTTTCTTGGCTTTACTTGTTTAGATACCAACATACCCGAATCATATAAAGTTGATCCAGAGCAAGACCAAGAATCTAACAAGCAAGACAAGGAAGCCCCCCGACCATGTTACTCCTATGTTTTCAAATACTATGTTGTTTTCATCACAATTATTTTGAGTGTTGCAATAGTTATTTCCCATCCCATGTTGCAATGTATATCAGTAAGCTCCAATCATCTCAAATGCCGGGAGATCAGAGGAGGGTCATTAGTGTAATGGTGAACTTGTAGTGGAGATCGACAGTGAGCACCCGAGCTTGGCACAACAAAGCATGTCAGATCCAAATGTTGATGTACGTATCGTCGGCGTCGGCACCAATGATTGAATAACCTGCGAACTCGACCTCATCTAGAGCCAAGCCGGGCTCTCATTGGAGCAGTAGGTAGTTCACCAACTTGTTAAAAATCATGGGTGCACTCCCACAACTTGGGGTCGGAGGAGATGATGTTCAGGCGACGCATGGACTTCCAGAGGTGGCGCCAACGCAGGGCAAGCACACTCGTCCGCACCGCTTCATCCACCGGCAGAAGGCCAAGGATGTGCTGGAGGACGCCGTTCGGTAGGGTGTTGATCTGGTCCTTCATGCTGGGCATGGATCTGGTCCTTCATGCTGGGCATGGACGCTTTCTTGGTCCTGCTCGTGTGAAGCATTCCGTCGAACTGGTGGTGGGCACCGGAAGCCCCGTGATTTGAGAGGAAGAAACTGAAGTGCGATAGGAGGGAAGAAGATAAAACACCTAAAATTGCCAACTGCATCAGCTAACCTTCCTGGCCTTGGCTCCACTCGCCGGCGACGGAGATGAGATCTGCGGAGCAACACTACCCTTTCTGCCAGAAGGGGAAAAGAAAGGGAAGGGGTCTCTTTTAGGGCCTGTTTGGATCAAAGAATTTTTGGAGGAATTGGATTCCTATGGAATTCTTTCCTACGTGGCTGTTTGGATGAAAAGAAATCACAAATCCTTTCCCTTGGAAAGAAACTTCACTTGTACGATTCATAGGGAAAAAAAGCAAGAGCTCATACCAAAGGAAATTTTCCTGTGGTTGGAGAGCAGAGAGAGACTGCATGAGAAAAGGCCACAAGTATCAAGAACATCAGAAAATATATTTTTCTAGGAGTAAAGTCCATTACCGGTCCTTAAACTTTTTATGCTGTGTCATCCCGGTCCATAGACTTTCAAAGTGTGCCATCCCGGTCCATAAACTTTCAAAGTGTGTCATTACCGGAGCATTTCGGATCCAGCTGTAATGGCACACTTTAAAAGTCTATGGACCAGGATGACACAGTATAAAAAGTTTAAGGACCGGTAATGGCACATTTTGAAAGTTTATGGACCGGGATGGCATACTTTAAAAGTCTATGGACCGGGATGACACAACATAAAAAGTTTAAGGACCGGTAATAGACTTTACTCTTTTTCTAGCTATAGATTCCAGCAAGCATCATGCACTGTACCATTCACATTTATTCAAACACTGCAGCAATTTGTTTCCTTTTCCTGTGTTCCAAATCGTCTTTTCCTATATTTTTTTTGTATTTTCTAATCCTCTGTTTTGCCATTGTGTTTTTATGATTTTTCTATGTTTTTCGTTCCCGCGTTCTCTGTGGGCCCTTCAGCTCTCCCAAATAGGTCCAGTGGCAGCAGAACCCACAGCAGGCAAGGCAAGGAGTTGTGTGACGCGAGAGAGTGGAAGCAGTCATCTTCTTCCTCCGATCTCCCGTTGCCGACGGTGCGGTGGAAGCTACGCGCGGAGAGGTCAGGGGAGGTGGTATTGCAGTGAGAAATTCGCCTTTCCCTTCCCATTCTCTCCTCCCTTACCTAGCCGTTCGTCTTCTTGCCCCGCAGCACCGACGCCCGCCACCTGTTCGACGGAATGGCTCACCAGGGCGAGCGGCAGGACCTGATCGGAGCGCTACCGGATGCCGTAATTTAGCACGTGCTCGGATTCCTGCCTGTGCGGGAGGCCGTGCGGACGTGCGTGGATGCCCGGCGCTGGCGCCACCTATGGAGGCCCATCCCTCGCCTGCGCATCGCCGACGTCGAGGCGTTCGGGAGCGTCGAGGAGCTGAACGAGTTTGTCGACCGGCTGCTGCTGCTCCGCGACCGCGGCTCCACTCTTGTCGAGTTCGAGTTCGATCTCCGCGGGTTCTTGCAGCTGGACGACGCGCGCGTCGACCTCTGGATCCGGCACGCTTTGATGTGCCATGTTAGGGTGCTCCAGGTCCATCTCTATACTGACCGACGCGTCGAACTGGCCGACCAGCCTCTCGTCTCCCGGCACCTGACGAGATTAGAGCTCGATGGTGTCCTCTTGGAAGAAAGCTTTCTTGATTTTTCAAGCTGCCCGTGTTGGATATTGATATAGGCCAAACGGCCAGAAGAGGGAGACGTGGGTGTAACCCACGTCTACGCGCCCTGACCGGGGGGGGGGTGGGGGGGCTAACCGTTTTAGGGTTACGGTCCCCCGTTGCACAACGCAATATAAAAGGTTGGAGTCCGGCCTCTCCCGTGATAAGGTTGATTCCCGTGAGAGCCAAAACTCTGAACAAACCCTAAGATCCGATCTACTTCGCGCTGTTGGCAACGGGAAGGCCGTCGACCACTACTGCAGGACCTAGAAGGCGACGACCCTCTACACCTCGCCGGCGACTCCCCGTACCCCGGCGATCTCCACCGACTCTCCCTCACGCCTGCATCACGCAGGCACGGGTCTTCCGCTAATGGCCTTCATCGGTGACAGTAAGTCAAACCCTTCCGCTAACGGATTCTATTGTCCAGATCGTACCACAAAATTTGTAGAGACAAGGCATGCTGTGTTCTTGGAAAATGATAGCATCAGTGGGGACTTGGAGCCCAGGAAAATTGATCTTGAGGAAAAGTGGATTTATGTTGCTTCACCGCTAATCCGACAGACTGATTTTCCTGTGCCCCAACTGGTTGTGCCCATAGTTGATCCTGTAGTTGCAACGCCTGTTGCGTCTCCAGTTAATTCTGTGGCTACTCCTTCTGTTGAGGGCTCTGAAAGTACAAGTGCGGCACCTAATGATGAGCCTTCACAGCCCTCTGAGACAATTAATGAACAGCCTAATGAGCCTGCTAATGGACCTGTCAGGAGATCAGAACGGGTGAGGAGATCTGCTATCCCAAGTGATTATGAGGTTTACTTGAATGAGGATGATCTTGGGAAGGTGGATGATCCTAGCTCTTATAAGGAGGCTATGAAGAGTAAGAATTCATCCAAGTGGCTAGATGCCATGAAAGATGAAATTAAGTCTATGGGCGATAATGATGTATCGGACTTAGTGGAAATTCCTAATGGAGCCAAAACAGTAGGCTGTAAATGGGTCTACAAAACCAAACGTGACTCCAAAGGGAACATCGAAAGGTTTAAGGCGAGACTTGTGGCGAAAGGGTTTACACAGAGAGAAGGCATTGACTATAATGAAACCTTTTCGCCTGTCTCAACCAAAGATTCATTTAGAATCATAATGGCGCTCACGGCACATTTTGATTTAGAGTTGCACCAAATGGACGTTAAGACTGCATTCCTGAATGGAGACTTGTATGAGGACGTTTACATGACACAACCGGAAGATTTTGTTATGGAAGGCGAGGAACATTTGGGATGCAAGCTAAAGAAATCCATATATGGCCTGAAGCAAGCTTCTAGGCAATGGTACCTTAAGTTCGATGAAGTCATAAGGAAATTTGGATTTAAGGAGAATGATGTTGATAATTGTACATATGTTAAGTTCAGGGGGAGTAATTACACCTTCCTAATTCTTTATGTGGACGATATATATTGGCCAGTAGCAGTGTGGACATGCTGCGGGAAACTAAAAGATTTCTCTCGTCCAATTTTGACATGAAAGATCTCGGTGAAGCATCTTATGTTCTTGGTATTGAAATTCACCGAGATAGGTCCAAAGGAACATTAGGTTTATCACAAAAGGCATACATTGACAGAGTACTAAAGAGATACAATATGCATAAATGCTCTGCCTCGCCTGCTCCTATTGTTAAGGGTGATAAGTTTGGGAAATTTCAATGCCCAAAGAATGACTATGAATCTGATCAGATGAAGGCTATACCTTACGCTTCTGCTGTCGGAAGTATTATGTATGCTCAAGTATGTACGCGCCCTGATTTAGCTTTTGTTACCGGGATGCTTGGCAGATATCAGTCAAATCCAGGATCGGACCACTGGAAAGCTGTTAAGAAAGTCCTGCGCTATATGCAAGGCACTAAAGGTCACATGCTCACATACAGAAAGTGCGATAACCTTGAGGTTGTCGGCTATTCTGATGCAGATTTTGGGGGTGTAAAGACACTAAGAAGTCCACATCAGGTTACATTTTCACCCTCGTAGGAGCAGCAATATCATGGAAAAGTGTAAAGCAAACACTTACTGCATCGTCGACAATGCAGGCTGAATTTGTGGCATGTTATGAGGCTACCGGGCAGGCTGTATGGCTTAAGAATTTTATCCCGGGATTGAGAGTGGTAGATAGCATCTCTAGACCACTCGTTTTGTACTGCGATAATCAACCGCAGTTTTTTATTCGAGTAACAACAAGTCAAGTACAACTGCCAAGCACATTGACATAAAGTATTATGTTGTGAAAGATAGAGTCCAGGATCAAACAATTAAGGTTGAGCATATTGGAACTAAATTTATGCTCGCGGATCCGCTCACAAAAGGCTTACCACCCAATATTTTTCGTGATCATGTTGCCGGCATGGGTTTATTGGAGAGCCTGTGATCCTGGAATAAGAGGACCATATAAAGTAACCAACTCCCATGAAGTATTATGTTATCCAATCGATATAGAATGGAGCACTATAAGTACTGATGTCCAGTGGTACTTAATTGACTGTTGTGAAACATTACTTTGGTGTGAACTTTTATTGAGAAAGGGCTTATGATGTTTAGCCTTACGATCAAGGGGGAGAATGTTGGATATTGATCTAGGCCAAACGGCCAGAAGAGGGAGACGTGGGTGTAACCCACGTCAACGCGCCATGATCGGGGGGCTAACCGTTTTAGGGTTACGGTCCCCCGTTGCACAGCGCAATATGAAAGGGTGGAGTCCGGCCTCTCCCGTGATAAGGTTGATTCCCGTGAGAGCCAAAACTCTGAACAAACCCTAAGATCCGATCTACTTCGCGCTGTTGGCAACGGGAAGGCCGTCGACCACTACTGCAGGACCTAGAAGGCGACGACCCTCTGCACCTCGCCGGCGACTCCCCGTACCCCGGCGATCTCCACCGACTCTCCCTCACGCCTGCATCACGCAGGCACGGGTCTTCCGCTAATGGCCTTCATCGGTGACAGTAAGTCAAACCCTAACCCCCTTAAGCCTAGGTGTTCTAGATGCTAGACTAGCAGATAATGACATGCATGATGTTTAAGGCTCCCACAGCCCGGTGTTGGAGGATCTAAAGGTCACTAATTGCGTCATCTCTGCTGATAAGATCTTGTCCCAATCCTTGAAACATCTTAGCATCATGGGCTGTGAGCTTTGTTGGCGATTACTACTGTTATGAATAGCGCATGTATTCATTATGAGGCCAATGGGCCAATATATATACAAGTACAGGTGTTACATATATGCAGAAAACCCCTCATACAATGGGGTAAATACACATAGGGGAATACATATCTAACACCCCCTCAAACTTATGGTGGATCAACAACATGAAGTTTGGAGAGGTGAAAACTGTGTTGGGCTCTGGTTTGTGCCTTTGTGAAAAAGTCTGCCAACTGAAGCTCGGAAGGCACATACTGAAGAGCAACAACCTGGTCCTGCACCTGTGTCCACATGTAGGAAGCATCAATACCAATATGCTTTGTAAGCTCATGCTTCACCGGATCTTTAGCAATGCTAATAGCCCCTGTACTGTCAGACAAAAGAGGAGTCGGTGTAGAAACAGAAACACCAAAATCCTCAAGTAACCATCGTAGCCAAGTAACCTCCGCAGTCAACAAAGCCATAGCACGCAACTCAGCCTCAGCACTCGAACGAGAAACCGCTGTCTGCTTCTTAGTCTTCCAAGCAATGAGAGAATCACCAAGAAAAACACAATAAGCAGAGAGAGACCGGCGATCAGAGGGATCACTAGCCCAGGTGGCATCAGAATATGCCTGGAGCTGTAAAGAGCTAGAGCGAGGGAAAAAGAGACGACGAGAGATAGTTCCACGAAGATATCGTAGAACACGAAGAAGATGACTATAGTGGAGCTGAGTGGGAGCAAAAACAAACTGACTCAAGATATGCACAGGGTACGAAATGTCAGGACGGGTGACACCAAGATAAACAAGGCTCCCAACAAGATGACGATAGCGAGTAGGATCAGTAAGAGGCTCACCATCAGTGGGACGAAGATGAACGTTAAGTTCCATGGGAGTCTCAACTGTGCGCTGATCTGTAAGAGAGGCACGAACAAGAAGATCCTGAATATACTTTTCTTGGGATAGATAAAAACGCTCAGGAGTAGAAATAACCTCAATCCCAAGAAAATAGCGAAGAGGACCCAGATCAGACATAAGAAACTGCTCATGAAGACGCTCCTTGACAAAAGTGATATACTGAGCATCATCTCCAGTAATGATCATATCATCAACATACAAAAGGAGAAGTGTCCGACCACGAGAGGAAGTGTGGATAAAAAGAGCAGGATCATGAGCACTGGCTGAGAAACCAGCTGCAGTGACAACAGAGGAGAAACGATCAAACCAGGCACGAGGGGCTTGCTTGAGGCCATAGAGAGATCGGCGAAGATGACAAACCATACCCTCAGGAACAGAATATCCAGGGGGTGGCTGCATGTAGACCTCCTCACGCAACTCGCCATTGAGGAAGGCATTCTTGACGTCCAACTGAGAGATAGACCACTATCGAACAAAGGCCACAGCAAGAAGAGTGCGAACGGTGGTCATGTGAGCGACAGGAGCAAAGGTCTCATCATAGTCACGACCATGCTCCTGCTGAAAACCACGCGCTACAAGACGAGCCTTGTAACGCTCAAGAGAACCATCAGAGCGAGTCTTAACTTTATACACCCACTTGCATGTGATAGGAGTAACACGTGCAGGAAGAGGAACAAGATCCCACGTGCCAGTACGCTCAAGGGCAGCGATCTCCTCTGCCATCGCATGCTGCCACTCCTGATGAACAACAGCGTCACGGTAAGAAGTCGGTTCAGCAAGAGCAGTGGTGGCAAAACCAAAACGCTCAGGAGGCCGAATAGACTGGCGGTCACGAAGAACATAACGAGGAGTGGCCGGAGGGGATGACCCGTCAAAAGGTAAGGGCATATCAGAAGGATCCTCAACGCGCGGGCGACGAGTATAGTAGAAAGGATAAGAAGGAACAAGATCAGGAGCAACCTCGGGAGAGGATGCCTGTGGTGAGGAAGGGGCTGACTATAGGACTGGAAGGAAAAGTCAGAAATGAAAGCGGCTCAACAACAGATGCTGGAGTGGAGGAAGGAGACGGACGAGGATAGAAAGGACGAGACTCGTCAAAAGTAATGTCCCGAGAAATCCGCATCCGTCGGCCAACAGGATCCCAACAACGATATCCCTTGTGCTCAGCACTGTAGCCAAGAAAAACACACTCAATTGACTGAGCGATCAGTTTGGTGCACTCACGAGGTGCAAGAACAACATAGGACACACACCCAAAGAGGTGAAGTCTAGAATAATCAGGAGTCTGGCCAAAGAGACGCTCAACTGGAATCCCACCCTGCAGAGCAGAGGAGGGCTGAATGTTGATCAAGAAAGTAGCAGTAGAAACAGCCTCAGCCCAAAAATGTGGTGGAACAGCAGAAGCAATCATGAGAGCACGAGCTGTCTCAAGAAGATGACGATGCTTGCGCTCAGCCACACCATTCTGAGCATGAGCACCTGGACAAGAAAACTGAGAGAGAGTATCCTGCTCAGTAAGAAAGCCACGAAGGACTCCCGACAAGTACTCTCCAGCGGAATCAGCGCGAAAAACACGAATAGAAGAGTCAAACTGAGTGCGAATCATGGTGGCAAAGGTCTTGTAGATAGATAAAACCTCACTACGAGATTGACATAAAATATATCCATGTGTGGCGAGAAAAATCATCAACAAAAATGATATAATATCGATGACCTCCTTTCGAAACAAAAGGAGCTGGTCCCCATACATCAGAATGAACAAGATCAAAAGGACGCTGAGACACTGACTCACTAGACGGATAAGGGAGTTGAAGCTGTTTGCCAAGCTTACAACCCTGACAATGTAGAGAAGCATCACCAGACACAGACCCTAAAAGACCTCGACGAAGTAAAGAAGACATGCGGGAACCACAAAGATGTCCTAAGCGATGATGCCACTGAGTAAACGAAGTGGTGGAGGCTGCAGCTGCTGGAGAGGTGGAGGCGAGAAGACTGACTGGGGCAGTGGAAGGAAGGCGAAGCCAGTCAAGCTCCCAAAGCCGTTGGGAGTCACAGCGGCGAGGGCCAGTACCAACTAGAGTCCCCGTGCGACGATCCTGAACACAACAAGAGTCCGAATCGAAAATAACACGACAACCATGATCAATGAGCTGGCCAGCAGATATGAGCTGCATGGTTAGTTTTGGAACATGAGACACAGCAGGAACATAAAAAGAGGAATTTGAAAGAGTGCCGCGTCCTGTGACAGAAAGAGAGGTACCATCTGTTGTGTGAACAGTGATAGGAGCAGCTAAAGGACTAATGGAAGTAAGACAGGTGGAATCAGATGTCATATGAAAAGAAGCACCAGAATCAAGAATCCAAGGTGATGTACCTGAGGAAGGAGAAGTGGAAGGTGGTCTCTCACCGGAAGACTGAGTAGCAGAAGCAGCAGAACCAGACGATGCAGAAGCAACCATGCGGCCTAGCAATGTGAGAAACTGCTGAGTGTCAAAAGTACCAGAACTCTGCTGAGAGGAGGAACCACCAGTGCCCTTCGGAGGACGAGCACCACGACGAAGATCCTTCTTCTTGTAGCAAAACTGTTCCACATGTCCATCCTTGTTGCAATAGGTGCAGTGAAGGCCTTACCAACAACAGCTGTCACTGGTGGAGGCACAACTGATGAAGAAGTAACCAACGGCACAGCGGGTGTAGAAGCCGGAGAAGCCACCAAAACAGAAGGAAGTGATGATGAAGATGATAGCAGACCCGCTCCACGAAGTCGAATCTCCTCAGTACGAACAGTTGTAAGGGCCTCTAACAAAGTCACACGAGGATGACGAACCAGCAACTGAGCACGAGTCTGCTCAAACTCAGACTGAAGACGTGTCAAAAAGTCGTAGATGCGGCGAAGCTCCATGTGAGACTGCTGACGCTGACAACACTGACAGGTACGGCAAACATCTGGCCCCAAAGAGTCGATCTGACGCCATATCGCAGACAACTGAGCATAGAACTCATCCACAGTGGCATCTCCCTGCTGCAGCGACTGCTCCTGTCGCACAACAGCAAGGTATAAGGAATCACCAGATGGCTCGTAGCGGCTACGAAGATGCGACCACATCGCATGTGCAGAAGTCAGTCCAACAACATCACTAGTAAGATGCACCTCCATGCTAGCAACCAAAATAGCAGAGGCACGAGCATCTTCATCGATCCATGTCTTGTGAGCAGCATACTGAGTCTGAAAAGTCTCCATAGCATCTTCAAAAGTCTCAGAAGCCTGCGTACGAGCGTCTTCGAAAGCATCCTTCGGGAGTACAGGCTCAACAGGTGGAGTAAGACGAGGCGGACAAGGCAACTCGCCCGTAAGAAACTCCCTGTTGTGGCTACAGACCAAACAGAGAGAGAGATGGTAGTGGAGAGTGATGAAGATAAGTGTAATGGCCTGGGTCCTCCCCATGGCTTACTCATATATATATATACACATGAGGAGTGCTTTTACAGTTATACCCTTACATCTGGTTATCCCCTCTGGGGGCAGTTATGTCATTACACATGGCCTATTCTGGGCCTTATAATCTCCTACCAGGCCTGCTGGGCCGAGGCTTGGGCGTCCACCCGGGAGCGGAGGGCCCATCACCGGGCGCGCCGGAGAGGGCATGCACCGGGCGATGCGGGACGCGGCTGCCGCCTTCGGCACGTCTGGCCAGGTCCTGGTCGCCGAAGATGGTGATGACACCCTCCGGGCCCGGGAGCTTTACACACAAAAAGGCGTGGTGCGGGATTGCCTCGAAAGAGTTGATGGCGGGTCGCCCCAGTATGGCGTTGTAGGGGTGCGGGATATCCACGACATCGAAGGTGACATGCTCGGTCCGGATGTTACCTTTGTTGCCCTCCTGACGGAAAGTGACAGGAAGCGACACGTGCCCTAGGGCCTGCAGCGGTTGACCCCCGAAGCCTTGAAGTGGAGCTCCTGGCTGCTCTAGCCGGCTTCGGGGGATTGCCATGCGGTCGAGGGCTTCTGCGAATAAGATGTTCGCGGAGCTTCCCCTGTCGACAAGGACGCGCCTGACTTCACAGCATGCTATGTGGGCCTGGATGACTAGAGGGTCTTGGTGAGGGTACTCCACGCCCCTGGCGTCGTTCAAGTCGAAGGTGATGTTGCGGGGCGGCATCCACAGTTGCGGCTGCTCCCCGGGGGCTTTTGAAGAGGAGCCTCCGGTGATGACGTTGACGGTGCGATGCTGCGTGCCCTCCATTGCGGTGGCCCGTATGGGGCTATCCCTTGGGTGCCCCACGTGGGCTTCGGCGGGGGGCCGAGGAGGCGGAGCCCGAGATCCGGCCGTCACCCTCCGCAGCTCCATCACCGCGATGCATGCCCTTGTGTAATGATCGCCGTAGCCGTGTACCTCGCACCACTTGCCATAGTGCAGGAGCTCTTGCTCTGCGTGGGGCTTGCTGCCGTAGTCAAATCCGCCCTCCGATCCCCGGTCTCCCCTCCGTGAGGCGGGGTCGGGTCCTTGGCGGGCGCTCTCGGTGGCGAGGACATGGTGGGCCGCCTGCGACCGGCGCTGGCGGCGCCGAGGTTTAGGCCTGCACCGTGAAGAGCCTTCCTGTACCTCGGCCTCACTGCCTCGGGGAGGGCCTCCTCGGGGCTTTCGGTTACGGCCCGGCTTCGAGGAGGGACCACCCGCCCCGACCTCGCGCTGGGGGCGCTCCTCACGGGCGAGGCCGAGGGCGGTGATGCTGCGTCTTCGCGCATCCTCCTCCGCCCGCGCATACTCGTCCATTTTGTCGAAGAGCTTGGCAACTGTCGTGATTGGCCTCCGCGCGTTGTATTCGGCCATCGGGCCCGGGCGAAGGCCCTGTATGGCTGCATTAACGACTGTGGTTTCATTAACATTGTTTACCTGGCCTCGAATCTTGGCAAAGCGCTTGAAGTAGCCCCGGAGCATCTCCGAGGGTCCTTGCTTCACAGCGAAGAGTTGGTCCGCATTGATTCGCTCGACATAATGTCCTTGAAAGTTGCTACGAAGCCGGTCGCGAAGCTGCTCCCACGCGTAGATGGAGCCCGGCTCTATGGTAAAAAAACCAAGAGAGCGCCACTCCGTGCAGTGCGAGGGGGAGTCCCTTCGCCTTCGCGGTGTCGTCTCCGCCCGCGGCCTCGATCGCGGTTTCGTACACGCACACGAACTCACAAGGATCCGTGTCGCCTTTGTACGGGTCGGTGATGCGAGGGAACTTGAAGTCTTCGGGCCACGCCGCCTGCTGCAGCCCCGCCGAAAGCGGGGATTCCGGATCTACGCGTCTCAGCGGGACACGGCTAGACGTGGGGGCTTCGCGGCTGTCCACCTTCTCTGGCGTGGGCTCGGGCGCGACTACTGGCGCGACCTGCTGGCTCCGAGCCTCTTGTATATCTCGGATGGCTCCGCGAAGGTCCCCTAGTTCCCGCTGGAACGCGTTGAGGGCTGCTAGTAGGGCGCTTTCCACCGCAGGTGTCGTTGGGGCCGCCGGAACGCCCAGTGGACGGGCCGGTGCAGGGACCATCGCCTCACGATCTCCAGATCCGCCGGATGGTTCGTTGCGGCTACCCCCGGCCGTCGGATCCGCGCTACCGGCAAGGGTGGCGGGGGCTGTCGTTGCAGTGCCAGCGACGGGGTTGGATGTCGTCGTAGCGGCGCTGGCGGGGTCGGTCGTTGCCGCGCGGGCGTCGACGCCCGCGACCACGGCGCGTACGCCGCCGCCAACTCCTTCGGCGGCCGATGCCGAAGCTCTGGTGTTCACACGCTGCTCCGACCCATCCGTCTTCTTTCCCTTCGCCGCCGCTGGTGAAGCTTTTTCCGGTGCCATCTTTTTCCTTCGGTCTTCAGGCTTGTCTTCGTCCTCCCCACGGACGGCGCCAACTGTTGTGGCTACAGACCAAACAGAGAGAGAGATGGTAGTGGAGAGTGATGAAGATAAGTGTAATGGCCTGGGTCCTCCCCATGGCTTACTCATATATATATATATATATATACACATGAGGAGTGCTTTTACAGTTATACCCTTACATCTGGTTATCCCCTCTAGGGGCAGTTATGTCATTACACATGGCCTATTCTGGGCCTTATAATCTCCTACCAGGCCTGCTGGGTTTAGGTGGGGGCCACCCCTACGACACTCCCAAAGGCGCTGACCACGCATGTGGATGCGCATGTGCTGAAACCAGTCCCGAAAATTGAGACCATCGAAGAACACCGGGCAACGAGGAACAGAAACGGCACCTGCAGAAGAAGACATCTTTTTTTTGCCTTTTTTTTGCTTTTTTTTCTTTAACCGGTCAAACCGACCGGCCTGACCCGGCCTACAAAACCGACCGAGGCAGCAGAGATCGGCCTCGGTCAGGGGCGGAAGGGCGGACGACGGCGGCGGCTCCGGCGGCGGCCTACCTCGGCAGCCTCGGATGAGTAGGCGGCGGCTTTGGGCGTAGAGGCGCCCTCAGGCGGAACAGCGGCAGGGTCGGCAACGACCTCACCGACGGCGGCGGGGAGAGGCGGCCTCGGACGGAACGGCGGCGGAGTCGGCAACGACCTCACCGACGGCGGCGGAGAGAAGCGGCCTCGGGCGGAACGGCGGCGGGGAGAGGCGACCTCGGTGGGGAGGCCGTCCGGATCTGGAAACGGAGCGGCGATGAGGGCCGACGGCGGGAAGATGAGCTCCCGAGCGGCGGCCCCCGATCTGAGCAAAGAACCCGGCGACGGCACGGCAACCGGACAAAGAGCACCGTACGGCGACGGCGGCTGGAAAACGTGAGAGACAGGCGTGGATCCCTAGGTATCACGAAACCCTAGGTTTGGCTCTGATACCATGTTATGAATAGCGCATGTATTCATTATGAGGCTAATGGACCAATATATATACAAGTACAGGTGTTACATATATGCAGAAAACCTCTCATACAATGGGGTAAATACACAGAGAGGAATACATATCTAACAACTACCTACTCATGTTTCTGCTCCAAGTCTTGTTTCACTGCAACTAGATGATTACGTCGGTGTAACTCCTATTCTTGAAGGCATGCTATTGCTACAAATCGCATCTGTCAAGCTTGGCCACAACAATGAGGATTACTGTGATTTCTGTGATAAAGGTAGCTCTGGAGATTGTACTTGTAGCATGTGTTTGATATATTGGGATAATGATTGTAGAAAGTTGTGGCAAAATTCATCATATACCCTCCTCATAGATGAAAATCTAGGATATACCCTCCTACACATCCAAATTGATAATATACTCTCCTTCAATCTATTTGCTTCACAAAACACCCTCTTTATACTAATTTGTGTAGGTACAAAGTATATGCAGTATTTTGGGACCTAATCTACCCATTTTACCCCCACCCATTCCAAGTCCCACACTCTTATGAAGCTGCATAGCAAGCACAGTATGCATATCTTCAGCAGATAGAAAATTCATCCCTAGCTCAAGAACCTGGATCAATCCATTGGATGGTACACAGAGCAACTACATCAATTGAGCTATTGAGCGCAATACCTACTTAAAGAAATCAAAAGCTAACTTATAAAAAAACAAGTTGTCCCTGCTGCTGCTTGTCACCTACTCCATTTGCTGCTCTTGACGGGGACCGTGATCGTCGCCGCTTGCTCCTCCGTCTTCCTCGCCGCCAGGCAACGATATGTCATCGTCGGAGGAGTCACTGATGAGCTCCACGTCCACCGCCACCGTGGGAGTCTGCCTTTGACTCAGAGTCGTGTCCTCCAACATTGCCGCTGCTTCTGCTCCTCCTCGTTTCTTGTGACCTCGACCCGGTTGATGATGATCGCCGGCAGAGGAGGAGGAGGAGGAAGACGAGGAGGAGGAGCTGCTCTTGTCGCTGGCCTCTCCGTCCGCGTCTCCCTCGAGAATGGGAATCGGCTGGCTGTGCATCTTCTCGGCGACGAAGTAGGGCCTGAAGCGAGACGGAAATGGGAATCGAGGCGACGAAGTGGGGGGTAAAATGGGTAGATTAGGTCCCAAAATACTGCATATACCTTGTACCTATACAAATTAGTATAAAGAGGGTGTTTTATGAAGCAAATAGATTGGATGAGGGTATATTATCAATTTGGATGTGTAGAAGGGTATATCCTAGATTTTCATCTATGAGAAGGGTATATGATGGATTTTGCCGTTGTAGAAACGATGTGTCTGTGCTCCTTGGAGGTCTGTCGAGCGCTACATATTTGGAATTAATAGCTTCCTCTGGAATGGTATTCTTACAATTCATTTCAGCTTGCATGCCCAAATTTCATATCCACTCCATTATCATTTCGTCCTGTAAGATGAATTAAATCATGAACTGTTCTTATTCCTTTGCACTTTGTACAGGTTACACTCAAAAGGGATCTGAGATACTGCCCTACATTTAGTAAGTTAAAATATGTGTTACCGAATGACTGGTGTTTGGTTGCTGACCTCAGTGCACTACTTTGCTTTCTCCAACACACACTAATTCTAGAGAAACTCAATCTTCAACTCAGTAAGGTATATATATCTTCTATGATGGGTGTTAACTTTATATAACTATGATGCATTATTGCTCTTTTAAAGTATATTGTTTGCTACAGAGATCCAAACCTGTAATGGAAATGGAAGGCAGCAATCTAATAGAACATTCACTTACATTGAAACAACTTAAGATAGTCGAAGTTAAATGTCAAATGATTGATGAAAGGGTTCACAATTTTTTGAATATCTTGAGTTCCTGCAGCATATGCCTTGAGCATATTAATGTTCAAATGATTTAGAATGTACGGTTTCACTGTAAGTTACTTCACACTTTTCAACCTTTCTGCTGTTTACCTTTATTTATATAAAACCAAGCAATGAAAACCTCTCAAAATAAGTTGATCAGTAATGGTTAGAGTTGTTCATGCTCGTTCAAAGGTAGAAATACCCAACACTTTACAATAAACTTATGTTATACATCGGGTTTGTTGGCATGCAAATGTGATCCAGGAATCCACATAAAGATGTTTGATTTGAATTACGATATACAATCTTTTTTCTATGGATACATCTGATAAAATTGGAAAGATTTACACTATTTTCAGTATTTTGAGTTGTATGCATTACTAGCATTACTTAGTACTTACTGGTGCTAGTATGCTACTTGTTAACATTAGATTAGAGGCTCTCTAGAAACTCCATACTAATCATGGAAAATTGTAGAAATTTTCAGCATTAGAGGCGGGAATGCTTTACTAGGGATCTTTTATCTTCATAAGAAGATATAACTTGAGCCCAGTTTAAGGTCAGTCAAGGACTCAAGGGACTGGCAACTAGGGAGGGAGTAGGGGGGAAATGGCCAAATCAAACTTTAGAGGCTACATAAAAATCAATTAATCAGAACTGTGGTTGAACTATCTCCATGTTAATAGTAATACATCAGTCCAACTCTGCAATACAAGATGAAGTTGCATGGTGATTGGTCCGATTGAACTTCCATTTCACTTCGGAAAATACATTCCTTTGTTTCTAATTTGCATATCAGCCAATGAAATTTACATTTTTCACAATGATATCCCCTTTGGACTTGTAATATCATATTTTTCGTTTTTTGGCAGGTTTCAGTTTTGAGAGATGAGGTAACAAGATTTGGACTGCTGATGGACCGACTATTTCTTGTTTACTCGAAAATCTATGGATTAGGCTTAAATTTGCAGCCTTCGATGTGTTTCGATGTTACCTAGATGTTGTTGGAGCTCATATAATTACTGTCATCTATGACTCTGTTGGTTCCTGTGTAGTTTGCTGGATGACCTCTGTTATCTCAACTGATAACCTTGCCAGGGTGCTTTTTTTTAGGGAAACCTTGCTAAGGCACCTGTCCTCCTTTAATGACTCGGGAACATAGCATAACTCAGTTTTATTTGTCGTTGGTAGTCAAAACTCTTGCATTTAGGCATACGATTGATGTGCCACATAGACTACTTGGACTGGCCTACAGTTGGCAGAAAGATTAGTGTTTGTGACATTCTGTGTCTTTCATGAAATGCCAAGAAGGCCTTAGCAAAATGACATTAAAAAAATATGTTACGTTGGTAAAATATCACTCTTCTTTTTTCAGGGAAAAAGGGATTTTCGAGCCCTTGGTTTACCTTACTTGAACTGACCAAAGTGCCCTTGCATCCTAATAGATCAAATCCATCCAGATCTCACACCAGCCAAACTAGACCTTAGGCCCAACGGGACCTCCTACTTGTTTTCTCACTAGTAGAGTGCCCATGCGTTGCAATAAATATCAATTAATTAAAATCATAAATTCTAAACTCTAAAAAGCAAAATAATATGAGCTTCCTCACATCTATGAGTTGATTGCCCATGAGAATTGAAATTTTCATTGAATTCACATGCTAAAACAAACATATGAAATCCATCGACCATGATAACTAACCATACATTTGGAAATTGAATAAATAAATGATTCAGTGTACCTGTCCTCCTTTAATGATTCAGGAACATAGCATAACTCAGATTTGTCATTGGTAGTCAAGCTCTTGCATTTAGCCATACAAATGATGTGCCACAGACTACTTGGACTGGCCTACAGTTGGCAGAAAGATTAGTGTTTGTGACATTCTGTGTCTTTCATGAAATGCCAAGAAGGCCTTAGCAAAATGACACTAAAGCAAATGTTACGTTAGTAAAATATCACTCTTCTTTTTTTAGGGAAAAAAGAGGATTTTCTAGCCCTTGGTTTACCTTACCTGAACTGACCAAAGTGCCCTTGCATCCTAATAGATCAAACCCATCCAAATCTCACACAAGCCAAACTAGACCTTAGGCCCAACGGGACCTTCTACTTGCTTTCCTCACTACCAGTGTGTCCATATGTTGCAACGGATCTAAAGCGCATAGGAGAAAATGCTGCCGTGAGAACATCGTAACTTTACCACAATAGCCATACTGTATGCAAAGACTTGCAGGATAAGTTACAGCACCCCATTAGTATCTCCGATGAAGGAATGACTTGGCAGTTTCTGTGCTACGCAGGTTAAAACAGCTCATGGATTAACAGCTATAAGATGCTCAAATGTTGATCTGTGAGAAGTAGTATCATGTGCAGTCAAGTGAACAATTGTGTCACGAGAAAGTGCTAGGCATCTTCTCTTATATGGGAGCACAAACGAGTTTAAAACACAACATACTTCAAAAGAAAAAGGAAGAAAATTGATTCTTCAGCTTAGAATTTGGTACTTGTTTTCACTGGAACTCGAGGCTTTTCATCTTCTTAGTCGTATTAGCTCTTGCAATTGAAATATTCGATCAAATGACGATGTTGTGGAGATTATCTTCGGGAAGGTTAAGTAGTAAATTCTACTCCAAGTCACAACAATCCAGCATTTGCAAGTCTGGAAACAATAATCCTACAGTGAAGGCACATGTCAGCACGAGGAGCATCACCTGAAACCAACCTACTAGCTTATCCTTACAAAATGACAGGATTCAGAGACTCGTTGATATTACAAACCTTGGTGATAACTTTGCTCGGGACTTCAGTCTGCTATTTCTACCTCACCAGTCTCTACCAATGGCATATTTCCAAGTCTTCGGTTTTGATAGCCTAGGCCCTGAGTCACAAATGATGTTAGAATTTATATGTGCAAACCAATGTGTAATACAACACAACTAACTATAGATATAGAATCTTTACAGTAGTGTACCGCACAATGACCATGAAAGTTGAAAGAAAACCATTCTTTATGTAAGAAAGGATTCTTTATGTAATAAATTAGACTGTGGTACAATTTAGAACATAACTTTTGGAATTGGGCTTCATCGGATTTTATTAAAGTGAGTCTTTGTGTCAACTACACTAACGGCTTCTTTTCGACCAGAGGCGAAATTGATGGGCCAAAATGATCCAACCGAATGCAATTAGAATCGCCAAAGCCCCGAGTTTAAGAACCAAAATGCTCCCATCTCTGACCAAATAAAAATTTTATTTCTTACCACTGAATTGATGAGTTTTATTATGAGCTATATGATTTTGCAACTAGAAAATTAGTACCAAATTTTATTACGAGCTATATGGTTTTGCAACTAGAAAATTAGTGCAGGAGCGAAAATTAGTCAACTACACTAAGGGCTTCTTTTCTACCAGGAGCGAAATTGAAGGGCCAAATTGATCCAACCAAATAGTTGAGGCACTAGAATCGCCAAAGCCACAAGTTTAAGAACCAAAATGCTCCTATCTCTGACCAAATCAAAACTTTGTTTCTCACCACTGAATTGACGAGTTTTATTACTAGGTATATGGTTTTGCAACTAGAAAATTAGTATCAAATCAGAAGGCATACTGTATACAAAATTCATACGTGACAGTAGTTTGCTTGGTTCCATTGCACTTGGCTTAGTTCTTTCTCTTTTTGGAATACAAAAAAATATATAATACTCCCCCCGTTCCTAAATAGATCACCCTAGTAGTTTGCATAACAACCCAGGCATGTATATAAAATATCATACACTATAACACAAACTCCACATAGAGACACTTTTTTACTTCTCTTGGATATATTACACTAGCCACTTCAATCTCATCACTTCACGTGTTTAGTTGTGCCTTGCAATATTTATATATAGGTCATTTAACATATATAAACCACAAAAAAAGTCTCTATATAGTTAAAAGCATCTTAGAAAAATGTCTCTACATAATAAAAATTTTAGGTGAATTAGAGAGCATCTCAAAAATGTCTCTACAAAATAAAATTTTACACATGATTCTAAAACATCTTAAAACTATCTGTACAGTACAAAAGTTTGCGGCGATTTTTAAAGTGTATCTAAAAAAATGTCTCTAGGTTATGTAACTTTAATTTAGAGGCAAGTTAGAAAGCGCATCTCTAAAAGTGCCTCTACATGTGGCTTTTCTTGTAGTGATATTACCCTCCTTCGTTCAGTCACTTATTGCTCTTGTATGATGTGTGTTACTCTAGTACAAAATAGTAAATGACTTTGGAAATTGGTATAGGTGTGCAAAGGAAAAATAGTAACAATTTATCTTGGAATCGTAGAATGATATGTATTTAAAAAAAATTGGAAGTGAGAATGACATGTATTTAGGAATAAATGGAGTAGAAACAAATGGATGCACGAGTTTGTTGGAGGGTACCTTCAAAACAAGAGTCCATATGTTTATACTCAAGGTCGTCGAGTCGTAGCTGCAGGCATCTAGGGAGAGACTTTATACCAGGGCAGTTAATAATGGTGAGGGATTTAAGGGACGGATATGCTTGTGGCCCATTTGGTATGGCCGCTAGGCAACGGCAATCACCAAGGTACAGGCATCCCAATGATGGGAGCTCCCCCGAGCAAGATTCCAGTGATCTCAGCATATCACAACCCTGAATTGTTAGTCCTTGTAGGGCATCCAGCTGGCCTGATAGGACCTCTATGTTACGGCACTTTGAAATGCCAATAAACGTGACGGTGGAGGGAAGATTGAGAAGCTCTGAAATGCTATCACACTCTTGTAGTGATAGGAAAAACTCCGTGGCTGATGGCGACAGCTTTGGTACAGCTGTGGAGGGCATGATGTCAGTGCGAGGAGGAATTACTGCTGACTCTTCAACTTGATATATAATTACTGCAGACTCTTCCTGCTTCTGAAATATCAACTCAAGCTTGGGGCAACTGCTAATATCCATTAGTTTGAGAGATGCGGCCACGTCGAAGACCTCCAACAAACTTTCACAAAACCCTATATGTAGAGTCTGGAGACGTGGCAGGAGTTGACTCCTTTGTGATGCTGATTGGTCAGGAGGTTGTGTGTATCCAGTCAGTTTCTTGCACCAACTAATTTGTAATGTCCTCAAGGATACCAAGCTTTGGAACTCTTTCTCTGGCCAGTGGACGAGCCCATCGCAGTTAAAAATTTCCAAATCTTGAAGCTGTACAAAACATTTCCATAGCACTAGCGCACTTGAGCGGAAGAAGTAGCCGCAGCCAAACAACTTCATGATCGACAGAGGGGATTTCTCCTTGCCGTCCACCAGGTCAGCCGACAGTTCTATTCGTTCTGAGCCATCATATGACAATTCCAAACTGGACAATGAAGTCATAGCATACCTAGCTGCCCGTATATAAATCTGTTGGCTGCTACTGTCTTGTATTTCTAATGCACTGAGCTTCGGTGCTTCAGGAAAACTTGTTAGGCGTGGGCAACTCTTAATATGAGCATTCTCAAGGTTAGGAAAGGTGGGTTGTTCACCATCTGTGCCTTCCATCACCCCCCAGCTCTTTAAACTATATAAATAAATTAACCGGATTACCTTCAATTCTGGAAATACCGAATTGAAACTTATATGGTCTTCTCCACGCAGCAGTGGTGCTTCCGGTAATGCTGTAAGATTAAAGCAAAACTTGATAGACAGCCTCTCAAGTTGAGGAAACATTATCTGTTCTCCTTGCCCCCCATCTATTTCGCACCATCTCTCGAATTCCCATAGAGTTTCTAGCTTAAGCTCCTTCAGTTTTGGAAATGTAGAGGATGCATCACCGCTGCACAAGAATTTTATTTTTTTCAAGCCACGCAAAATAAGAAGTCGTAGTTCTGGTAGCTGGCATAGTGGAGGAAGCTTCTGGAGCTTTTCACAACCACACAAACAAAGCTCAACCACGTTTTGCAACGTACGCATCCATGCTGGAAAAGTGGTTCCTTGGTAGCCATCTAGCGTTAGAGCCTGCAGCCCATCATGAGGTTTGAGACCCTGCAGCACCGTATGATAGTGCCCTTCCTCCTCCAGAGGCCTGCAAGCCTGCCGCACAGTATGATGGCGCCCTTCCTCGTCCAGACGCCTGCGAACCTGCCGCACTATATGATGGCGTCCTTCCTCCTCCTCCAGAGGCACACTCTCCTCTGGAAGCTTACTCCATGATAATGTCAGTTCTGTGAGTCCCTCCTTATTTCCGAGGTTTGCCACTTTTGCATCTGCTTCTGTCACATTTTCTAGCTGTCTTAGCTCTAGTCGACCACAAAGGTTTAAATGCAGCAGTTCTCCAAGATTGCTGCAATCAAAGCCAGTACCCACTACAAAATATGTAAGTGTCTGTAGGGAAGTGAGTCGTCTGAGGTCTGGCGGCATGCACTTCAACTTGCTGCATCCATCAGTGTTGAGGTGACGGAGGACATTCATGTACTTCATTTGGCTTGGAAGTTGACGAAGATGACCGCAACCAGAAAGGTTCAATGTTTGCAGGTTATATAGAATGCTTATATCTTCAGGAAGTGCTTCGATTGTACTACCCGAGAGATCAAGATACCTCAGGTGATGCAAGTGCTCTGGTTTCAGTACGAATGTACTCCCACATTCAAGTCGTAGTGCTCGCACTGAGCTATCCTTTGATGGATGCCGCAACGAACCATCTACACCCATTTCACATAGGAGTGTTTGGATAGCTGGAGACATTTTCTTCAGAGAATCATTCAAAAGAGTTCGTGGAGCTTTGCATGGCAAAAACAAATGGCGAGCAGTACTCGGAAACAACTCCGTTTGACTAGGTTTCTCAGTTATGGTGACACATTCCTTTTGCATAACGGACCGTGCAACATCATGCATAAGATCATGGATTTTACAGGTAATTCTAGAACAATAGCCATGTATGCTTTTATCTTTGTTAACTGGAACTCGCTTCACATCCTGAAAGAATGACCTTGAGGCCAGCTCATTGAATATCCGTTTCCCGATGGTTTCAGGATGAAGATCATTTTGAGCTGGGATAAAGCCATTTGCCATCCATATTTGGATTATCTTGTCGACATCAATCTCATAATCCTTGGGAAACACAGCACAGAAAGCAAAGCACTGTTTCATGTGTGACGGCAAGTCGTCGTAGCTGAGCTTGAGTATCGGTAAAATTCCAGTCTCCTCATCGCAGATGGTGCTTTTTCTTAACACAGCCCTCCATTCTTCCACGCTGGTCTTGGTACGCAGTACAGAGCCCAGTGCTGTTGCGGCTAAAGGAGAGCCAACACATCTCTCCACAATCTCACCAACCATCTGCACTAGCTCAGGCTTTTCCTCTTGCTCGCTGAATGCTCTTGTCTTGATAATTTCCTCTAGGAAGATACTCTCAAGAGCTGTAAGGTTATAGGCTTGATCTTTGCCCATTGCTCGAGCCACTCCTTCATCACGAGTTGTTGTCAACACTGCACTACCAATGCCACCATGTTGAAGGTGGGCCTTTAGCTTCTCCCACTTATCAGAGAAGGTGATCCCAGTTTTCCAGACATCATCCAATACAAGGAGGTATCTCTGCCCGCTCACTACGTTTTGAAGGCGATCCAATGGTGATTTTCCATCATCCTTCTCTTTGGTAGGTGCTGCTTCAACTATACTTCTAGCCAGGGAATCCACATCAAAGTTGTCAGATACACACACCCAGAGCCGCAGTTGGAAATGCTTCTGAACTTGAGGGTAATTGTAAACAAGCTGCGCTAAGGTAGTCTTGCCCAGCCCCCCCATTCCAACGATGGGAACAACTGTGAGATCTGCGTTGCTAGCTTGACCAAGCAATATATCAACAACCTTCTGATTATCTTTGGCTCTTGATCTTTCGGCAATCTTGGTAGGGTCGAAGATGCTAGGATCCTTCTGCCTCCAGTGCATGGACACCTGTGGTTGAGGACGGTCTCTGAACCCAAAAACATTCATCTCTGCAACAAGGACCTCAATACGCTGCACAATCTTGCGAAGCTTGTTGCCCATCCTGTAACGGAATGCAATGCGGTTGTGAGAAGGAAAGAGTTTTACTGCATCCACGACGCCGAGCTTGATGTAGTGTCCATCCTTCCTGGCTTTGCGGCGGAGTGCCTCGTACTCGAACTCGTCGAAGGTATCATTCGCCTCGTATGCCACCTTCTTGAGCGCCTCAAGCCAGGCTTTGGCCCCTGCTCTGTGGGCCGCCTGCTCCTCGGCGTCAGTGATGACGTCCAGGATGGCCGGCAGCTTGCGCATGAGGATCTCATGCTGCTCCTCCATGCCCTCCATCACCTTGTACTGCTCCAGGAGGTAGCTAGACGCCTTCTCCTTCACCAGGGAGACAAGCGGCCCGATCATCAGCTCAGCCATTGGAGCACTCAAAGCTCACAAGAACACACGCACAGTAACACAGGGAAACACAACTGCAGAGTGGACAAGAGAATGGCCGTCTGAGCTAGTGCCTTGGAGGAAAAATGGATATCAGACCAGAGGTAGTAATTAAACAAATACCTTCACCGGCTAGCCATGTGAGGGCATCTGGGCATGTGCATTCTGCAGTTCCAAGACGTCCACTTGCAGTTATGTAATTTGAGCCAAATCGAGGTCCAGCCGCTTAGGGAGGCAAAGAATAGTTGTATGAATATGTTAAAGGTATCACACGCTTCTCGCGTAAGACCAGGAAAGGTAGTTCCAAGACGTCCACTTGCAGTTATATAATTCTTCAGTTCCAAGACGTCCACTTGCAGTATATGTTTCTCGCGGAAGACCAGGAAAGGTAGTTGGCGCCTCCTATCCTATAGCGAAAGCAATGTGGCATTGTAGATGCATAAAGGTTTTATATTTACTTTGTGTCAAGGAAAATGGCCTGATGTCATGTTACCCGCAAGGCTACGTATCAGATATCAAAAATTTTGCCGAACTTCTTGTTAATAATAGATACATCTAGTTTGCCAAAACAAGCTCTGAGTCGCATGTTGACAAAGGTGACTTGTTACGTAGTAACGGAAGTTGCTCCAATGCATAGTCCCTTCTCAAGCAATTGAGTAGTTCTGTTTTTATCACAGAGGACCTCTCTGAATTTACTATGCTTTTTCATGTTTGTACATGCTTCAGTTTCGAGAGGCACAAGGATGATGTTGGATCAGCCACTCTTGATTGTCCAGAAATCTGTGGCTTGGGTTTGCAAGAATGAGACTGTCTGCTGAAGGTCGTAGAAATGGATCATAGAATGGGTTATATTGCCTACTTGTTAGTAGCCGGACCTGATTTGACGACACTCAAGTATTTTTTTTTTGTTACTGTGTAGTAATACTTCTGCAAGATGAACTCGTCTAGGCTAGCTGGTCACCCTGCTAAAGGCATTGTTTCTCCCTTTTCTAGTAACGTTTAACCTTTTGTGCTCCTCACCAATGGCAAGTGGGACAACGTGTCAATGTCTAAAGCTGTAACACCCAGGTGAACCGGAGGACAAATTTCGAATCAAACTGACTAGTTTGACCTGAGAAAGACGAGCGCGCGGCTAGACCATGGTGCTCACTTGTACTCTACCTTTTGTCTTCTTCCTAATATACATTGCTCTTTTTGTGGAAATTTTGCAACTAGGTTACACGGTTGCACCAAGCGGACCGGAGGATCGCATGCTGCTCCTCCATCACCTTGCACTCAAGAGCTCACAAGAACACACGCTCTGTAACAGAGGGAAACCCAACTGCAGAGTGGAGAAGAGAATGGCCGTCTGAGCTAGTGCCTTGGAGGAAAAATGGAAATCAGACCAGAGGTAGTAAATAACCAAATACCTTCACCGGCTATCCATGTGAGGGCATCTGGGCATGTGCATTCTGCAGTTCCAAGACGTCCACTTGCAGTTATGTAATTTGAGCCAAATCGAGGTCCAGCCGCTTAGGGAGGCAAAGAATAGTTTTATGAAAGGTATCACATGCTTCTCGCGGAAGACCAAGAAAGGTCATTTCATTTCGCAATGACGCCTATAATATAGATTATAGGATCTCAGATGTCATCATGATCGGCTGGCAGATGATTATCATCTTATTCACAATACTGATATGAAATGATGGAAAATTTCAAAAAATATACTTCCTCTGTCCAAATTTATAAGATATATTTTCTCTTGACACATACACCAAAAATATATGAAAAATGACTAGATTACTTCTAATTATTATCTCCCAGCACTATATTCAATACATGCATGTAAAGAACATAAAGTAAAGTTAGATATTTATTAGATGTATAGAGGAAACCTCACACTAATTTTGCATTAAAATATGAAATGCACCTTATATTTATAGATAATGTTATTCAAAAATATGCCCTATAAACTTAGACAGAGGGAGTAACTATCAGCTCATACTTTTTGCCTATTTCTTGATGGACCCTATTTCTAGTGTTTTCTCTGGTAATTATGCAATTTGGTTCAGTTTGCAAATATTTGGGACACATTTGAATGGTCCCAAATATCTGCAGAGAGCACCCAGCTTTACCCACAGGATACCATGAATTAGTTAAAATTGGGATAAGAGAAATTATGACTGATTCACACCACCGATGCCGCTCTAGTACAGAGAAAGATTCTCTCTCAGCAGTGGTCCCGACCAAGCCTAGGACCAGGTAACTTGTCCGTTCATTCACAGGGATCATACTGTAGCATAGGTTCACCAACACCAAATCTACCTGTGGGGCACTCAATGAAACTACTACAACAGTCGAGTTAGATTCGATAGAGCGGTCATGTGGTTGGGTAGTAATTATGTCTTTTCCTCAGCACTACACTTCACTTCCGCCACTGGTCGAATGGAAACCACTAACTTCTACGGCTTGAATTACCATAGATCATGGTCATTAGAGCAATCTTACTATACTAGGGCCAACAACAATCAAGAACACCACTTTAGGCGAGTGATCCAATTTAATTCTCCACTCTCCACCAACATTGGAGCACTCACAACAGACTCTGACCCATCAACTCGTGAGGACCGACAAGGCAACATTAATTATTATAGATTTTTTGTTCCATTCAATACTATACCATTAGAAAGATTGATATTCTAATCTTAATGGCCACAAAAGATGTTAGGATAAAGCAATTATAAATGATGGTAATATAAACACATATTAAATTAAGGAGCATAGCTAAGCAGGAGATGAACAAATAACATTAGAAAGTAAGGATATGAAAGTAATCCCGTATAGAATATGCCTAACTACTGGGACTCAATATAATCAAAGGTTTGTGACTTGTTTTGCAACTCATAACCTTCATTTCTCATTGCAAAGTAGTCCTAGAGACCCCATCCTCATGCTCTTAAAGCTCCGATGGTCTGGTCACAATATAGCACAACACATAAAACACCAAATAATCCTATTGCAAAAATTACAAGATTTACGAATAAAATCAACAAGAAAATAGAAGAAAACACATTTTGAAGGGATTTGGGTGGCTGGAATCGAGGTTAAAGAAGAAGAATTGAAAGTACAAAGATGCACAAGGATAAAAAGGCACCTTCAGAAAGAGACCAAAGGCCAGGCAAGCTACCATCAAATAAAGTTGACTACATATTTGATCCCTAACTTAACCAAAATTGTAAATCCTATTCTAGGGATTCTTGTGGTTTTGGGGAATCTAGCTACAAGAGAACTAGGAACGGGGAGCTCTCCCCTTTTTCTATCTAACTCTTTGATCTTAAACTTAAGAATGCTGGTTTTAAGAATGAGTGATCCTTCACATAGGCCAGCATGGCACGATAACTTATTTTGGGCCAACCATGTCGGGCCTACTCGAGCTGTGTTCTATTCGAACCGTGTTGTGCTATGCCGGGCAGCCCTTTTCAAGATGAACTCTGTCTGGACTTGCTAGTCACCCTGCTAAAGGCATTGTTTCTCCCTTTTTTAGTAACGTGCAACCTTTTATGCTCCTCACCAATGGCTAGTGGGCCAAGGTGTCAGTGTCTCAAGCTGTTAAACACAAGTGAACTGGAGGACAAATTTCGAAGCAAATTGACTAATTTCACATGAGAAAGGCGAGCGTGCAGCTAGACCATGGTGCTAACTTGTGGGCATTTTTTTAGTATATAGCTTATGTATTCTTTCAAACAAATAAATAAGAGAGTTTTTTCGTTGTCTTTTCAAAGTGATCTATTGGGATATTCTTTTTAAAGTGGCTTATCGGTATTCAGTTCATTCACATAAACGCTTGCGTTAGGGCCAAGAGCCAAATTTTGCAAGAAGGCTACACGGTTGCACCAAGTGGTTGAAATGGACTAGACATTTGCCCCTCATTTGGTGGACACAATTATACTTAACAAAAGATGATTCATACATTGTAGGCAGTAGTTCCATTGCATTGGACATCCTATTATTGCGTAACATGTATGCAAAATTGCAACTGTTTGCCATTATAGAAAGTGTGAAATGTAAATAAGATATTAAGTGAAATGGCAAATGCTTTGGAGATTGTTGGGAAATAGATAGGGTGAAATCGGATCGGATTCGGACGGATATTGCATATACTATATCCTAACCTATATTTTTTCTTGGATATGGAGTCAAATACGGTAAGACCAGATATGAATACAAATTCAGAGTATTGGGAGTTTTCGATACAGTATCATCGGTACGGATACATAATGGTTTTCAATCAAAAACGGATAATATAGAAGGATAGTTCGACCATTGGTAAATTTGACACGCGATAAATGCATACACAAAAATAATGAAATGAAAAATTCTGCAAAAACCAGCGTACAGATTGTATCAGCTAGGGCTGAAAACGGTCGGAAACGATCGGTAGGAGGTCAAATCACTTTCAGTTTCACGTTATTTTTTCGAAAACGAAATCGATACGATATTGTCGGAAACGAGAACGACATCGATATTCCGGTAAATTCGGAAACGAAACTATTCGATCAAAAGTGCATCGATAACGATCGAAAATCATGAAAGCGATAGCTAAAATACGATATTCTCGACATCTAAGGAAGCCAAAACATGCAACCATAATCAATTCTAAGCCATGAACTCATATCATCATATCACAAATTCTCAACTAAACCAGAGTGCTGCAACATGTGTGGACAGACTTCAGATCCAAAGGCTAGCAAGGTTCATTTCAAGGACTTGACCCAAATATGATGATTTGATGGTTACTGAAGAACTCGCATGCTCACAGGATTATTAAGACAGAAACTCCTGTTTTTCGTAATGAAGGCATTTGTTGCATCAGTCTTTGTGCAGAATTTTACCAGCAAGATATAATGAAAAGAACAGAAGTGAAGACACAAGATACTAAAACTATTATATGGATATGAAACTTTTAACTGCATGGAAAGTCAAGAATCACACACAAAACTTGATTAGGACAATTCAAGAGAATTTCATATCACGGGCCTCCCGTTTTGAGAGGATGATATGCCAATTGCCTATGTATCAAAGCATTGGACAGTACAGTTTATTTCGTATAATTGCAGAAAGCATGCAGCATTGGAACTTTGGAAGTCAACTCACGAACTAATGTCAGC
The DNA here is from genome assembly GCA_017311315.1 of Dendrocalamus latiflorus. Lineage (NCBI taxonomy): Eukaryota > Viridiplantae > Streptophyta > Magnoliopsida > Poales > Poaceae > Dendrocalamus > Dendrocalamus latiflorus. The sequence goes on along the minus strand of CM029641.1, from coordinate 5,110,648 downwards.
CAGAAAAGCAAGATAACGATGCCTGAAAGATTGAGGGTCAACAGTAAACTTGAAGCATTCTCTTTTTTATTTACAGCAAGAAAACGTCCACAGAAGGATAGCATTAAGTCCCAAATAGAGACTGGTGAATAGTAACAATCACTATGGGACAGCTTATCCATGTTAGATATAGCCTAATTTCGAGAGATTTTCTCCAATTGGCCTTTTAAAAGGAAAATGGTAGAAATGGATCTCAAATGGCCAGTCACACAAACCACAAACATTACGTTTCCTTAACTTAGGTAATGCTGCAACAAAATAACAAGCATGAAGCAATGGGAAAGAGAAACCATACCTCTCCAGTAGCAACTGGAGTGCAGCTTTGTGCAATCAGCTGCTGCTTGTGTTCCACCAAACCTGCATAAAATTGACCCAAATGGAGCTCAATAACACAGATAGCCCTCCAGAACCCAGCATACAGTACAAAAATTCAAATAAAATAACCTGCGCCGGGAGCCACCAGGAGGCGCCTCTTCACGCGGAAGCGTCCCTCATCCGACGCCTCCCTCTTGCGTTCATACCTAACCGGCACCTCTCCCAACCACCTCCTAACCTCGGAAGCGCTCAAACTCACCCTCGGCACCGAGACATCCCATCCCACGAACCTCAGAAACGCCACAACGGCCGTCTCGGAGGCCGTGACGACGCCGACGGAGAGGCGCAGCGGAGATCCAGGCATGCGGCACAGCCGCTCGATGAGGTGCGGCGAGACGGCGGCATCCGCCGCAGTGGCAAGGTCGTAGGCGGAGGCGGGGCGGCCGAAGCGAAGGAGCACGGTGAGGAGGTGCCAGGCGAGCTCCATCTCCACCGACGCGGCGGCGTCGGAAGGCATCGGAGAGGGCGGCCGAGGAGCTCGGATCTGCGAGGTTTGGCTAGGTCTAAGGCGGCCGCGTGCGGGTCTGCGGGAGTGCGGGTCAGACGGAGACGGGCCGACCGGGGAGGTCTAATGGGCCTGGCGCGCGGAGCTGCAGTGCGGAGATGGTCCCGGACTCCCGTCCCGGCCGAGTGGATACGGTAATTACCGATTAAATACGGTATTTTTCGAAAACGATCGGAAGAGAGCTAAATCGTTTTCGTTTTCGTTATCGGATATTTTTACCGTTCTCGTTTCCGTTTTATCGGTTACCGTCACCGTTTCCGTTTAGAGGAAAAAATCGATAATTTCTCGAAAACGATTTTCGGAAACCGAAAATTACCGTTTTCGTTTTCAGCCCTAGTATCAGCTATCAAGTATCAACTACACCAATGACATTGTTTCTTAGCATGTTCAGAAACTTCAGAGCTGGAAAAGACTACATTCGAATCATACCTGTATTACTCCCGGGGGAATGCCCGTGCGGAGAGCCCCGCCACGTCGCCCCTGCGCGCGCTCCGGCCGGCGCGTGGCGGGGGAATCTTCGTACGGTCGGCCGACCTCTTATGCGAAAAGCCCCTCTATTTTCCTGAAATTACGTAAAAGTCCTTCATTCTCGCAAAAAGGCCCCTGCCGGTTTTTTTTTAAAGCGCTTTTTCTGAAAACACCCCTCCACTTTTGTATACTTTGCAGGATAGAGCCCCACGATTTTCTAAATTACGTTGGGGTCCTCGTTTAGTTACGTACAGGTCCTCGATTTTTTACGGAAAAAACGTTTGACTTTTTCGAAAATACACATGCGCCCTCGATTTTTTTAAAAAAGCTCCTCACGCGGTTTTCTAAATTAGACATTTGTCTTTTCCGACAAGGCCCCTGCCGGTTTTTTTTGAAAGCGCTTTTTCTGAAAACACCACTCCACTTTTGTATACTTTGCAGGATAGCGCCCCACAGTTTTCTAAATTACGTTCGGGTCCTCGTTTAGTTACGTACAGGCCCTCAATTTTTTACGGAAAAAACCTTTGACTTTTTCGAAAATACACATGCGCCCTCGATTTTTTTAAAAAGCTCCTCACGCGGTTTTCTAAATTTGACATTTGGCTTTTCCGAAAATACACATGTGCCCTCGATTTTTTAAAAAAACTTCTCACGAATTATCGTCTCTTTTACTTCGGTACACACGGTGGCTGGCGCGGCGTGACGCCGCGCCTATGAGGCTAGTATCACCAATAGGGCGAGCCATGGATCTGGCTTTCGACGGAACTGCCTTGGACATGGAAGGCATCGGCGCGGCCGAGCACGCGGTAGACTGCGATTGCTGGGGTTCACCGAAGTTTGATGGGGGTGTCGGGTCGCAGGCGATGATGTGCCGGGGTGAAAATCTCAGCTTCGGTTTTTACTGGATCAGGCAACGGCGATGCTTTGGCATCGTTGCCTTGGGCCACCTAACCCTACTCCTCTTCGTCTTTTAGTGTGCACGTAGGCCGGTGTTAGTCCTTCGGTAGTGCTAGCCTCCTCACTGTCAGGGTGTATTAGCCATGGTTGTTTGTCGTGTTAGGGTTTCAAAGTCGTGGTCCTTGTATCTAATCCTTCTTTAGGCTTTTAATTTGGCCTTTAGACCACCGTTGTACTACTCTTCTTCTTTTTAATGAATGAAACACATCTCTCCTACATTTTAAAAGAAATATCACCAGTAGGTAAATTTTCACATTAAATGGCTAGCGTACTGTGCTCGAGGGTATTGTTGCTGCAGCTGGGGTCACTGCATGAAGAACTGATCAGCTATTCGTAACCTTAGGGTGTGTTTGGTTCGTGGATGGAGGTTGCATCGTATATTCTGGATGAGTGGATGCAGGCTGAGTGGAATCGTATTTCAGAAAAAGAAGATGTTTGGTGAGGCTGTATGAGCGGATACAAAAAAACTGAGATGATGTTTGGTTGCCTGTATGAGCGGATGCAGTCTACCAAACCTGAGAGGCTGACACGTGGGACCGCATAAGATACACTGCATCCACTCATCCAGGATGGCTAGTGAAGCTCATTTTGAGCGTATCCACCCATCCAGGATGAGGGCGTATTTTTGCATCCGCTCATACAGGCTGTATCCGCTCATACAGGCAACCAAACAGGCTCTTTCTCAGATTATACGGATCCACCCATCCAGGACGAAGGAGATGCAGGCAACCAAACACACCCTTAAGAACCCAATGGGCACAGCCGCACAGCTAAGAAACCTTGCAACTCCCAGTGCAAACATGAAGAGCTGTGAACGGTTCAACAACCTACAAATGACGCAAAACATAGGTCAAAAAACTTCGCCCTGAACAAAAGGGCGCATGCTAGTATCTACCTTGGTATTTTGCATCAAACGCAATTGCGGCAGCACTGAAGCAGCTTCCAAGTAAACACAGAACGCCCAGCTGATCCGGTTCAGAATGTTATGAGATGTTGAAGGATGAATAAAACAGCACAAGGTAAAAAAAAAATAAGCTGGCAACTAAAAGGAAAAAAGAAATAAGTAAATAACCAAATAAGCTGGCAACTTATCATATCTTACAACTAAAAGATTTGTGAGCATCATAACTGACTCGACAAGCAAAACAATCTAGTAGCCCATTATAGGTTCAACACTTTCTGTTAGTGATACAAGGTTTTGATAGCACTTCTACAGAACCATTACTGATAGAAATTTAGATGATTCTAAATGGCGTCAGCTATTCGGCCACCACAAGTCATCCATGGTGAGAGTTCATCTTGATTATCCACAGTTGTTGTGTATTTGGAATTTCAACCGGAAGAAACTTTCAGATAAACACTTAATGAGCCAAGAAGATCAACATAACATAGCAGTACTACTAGATGAAAGTGCCAGTATCATTCCACAATCCAGCACAAAACTTACCGATCAGAAAGCCTCCAGAACCAACACATACAGCTACCAATATCCAAAAAACAAAAAGAAATTATAAGATCGTCGATGGCAATCAGAAGGGGTGAATGCTTGTACCCACTTTTTCAAATCTCTTCGTGCTCGATGAAGGTTTCGACCACTCGGCGTTAGACTGCTCGCTTAGCCTCTTTGTACGTAGTCGTAATCTTCCTCTGCTTCACCGCTTCAACACCAATATGCTCGGAACGAGAACAAACTATGCTCAGAACACACGCCGCCGGTACTGACTCGATACTTTACGAATCAAGAATAAGATTGCTTCAAGGTGATATTTATTGCTAGATTTTTATGGGTTTATAAAGCGCCCAACAATTGGGTGGAAACAAAAGGAAGCTACAATTGAAACGGCAGTTTGCATCTAAGAAACTTAAGGTAGTTGAAGTTAAGTATGAAGTGTCTGATAAGAGGGTTCACAAAATTTTTAGGATCTTGAGCACCTACGGCACATATCTTGAGCAAATCAATTTCCAGTGGAGTGGGAGATGTTTTGAATGTAGGTTGGCTATTGACACCAGGGGCGGAAGCACACCCCGGGCAAGGTAGGCTTTAGTCCGGGGTGTGGAAAAATATCTAATGTACAGCCCGGGTAAATTCAGTCTAGTTTAGGTAACATTTTCATGGTCCAGTCCAGATAGCCTAGTTCATTCCACCACTGAGCCCGGGGCGTAACCAAATCCTGGTTTCGCCACTGATTGATACTATTCTAGCTTCTTATGATCCCATGCATGCATAAAAGCAAGCAATGAAGAAACACTCCAATTAATTAAAAACGGTAAAAGCTACAAATTTTCATTGCTAGTTGGGACACTAAATCATGGAAATTATCTTCTTTTGGTAAAGAAAAAACGAAATGTAATTCTAAACTACGTCTCCCACAGGGTTCATAAAGCCGTTACATTCTCGTAAATTTATAACAAAGTCTATTACACAAGCAATTCCTCATGGATAGCATGAACAATCTTGTAGTTATGGTGCTTATAAAGCTGTACGGCTGTTCTCAACCATTTGGTTTTTTTAATTTTAACTCTTTATTCTGGTTTGGATATAAGAAGGTAGCTGGTGTTCTGATTTCCCTGTGCTGTTTTACCTTTGCTTTAGTTATTTACCTTTTTGGTTTCTGATCCATTTATTCTCACAAGGAGACACTTAAGGTACCCTTGATGTTTCAATCAGAAGGGAAATGGTGATTACAGTTATGAATATTGTGTGTATATTGAAGAGACCCAATGGACAATATATATAGAGAGTACAAGGGGGTATTACAGGGAAATATACCATATGCAGATAAGGAAAGCAAGGCATATAAAGAAAGGAATAATACAATTCCTATTCTATCTCTAATACCCTTAACACCCCCTCAAATGCAAGGTGTATGCAATAGCATTGTATTTGAAAAAGGGTTAATACTAAAATAAGAAAAATCTGAAGTTCGAGTCTTGATAATGTCGTCGTTACGTGCAGCTTTTGAATAAACTGTCAAATCAAGTCGAAGAGAAATAGATAGAAGCATGACGGTATAGATCGAAGCCCAAGACGGAGGCGGCGCTATGCACAAAGTGCAGAAGACGCGTGGCGGCCTTAGAAGCTCGGGGCGGCGGCTAAAGAAGCGGAGGCATCATAAGAACTTCTACGATCTGCACGCGGCTCAGAGAGTAAAGCGGTGGCCGCTGCCACACAAAAGAAAATTTTTATACTTCTATGACTAACAATAAATTTGTGAACTCGCACAGCTTGAACAAACTAAAAATTAGAAATTACAGACTTGGATGGACGCAACGGAAGACTCAAAAATAGAAAGACTCAACAATGATATAAGTAAAATGAGCTTCACCCGAGCCGCAGATCAAAAGGCCAGGCCATCGCCATCTCTCCTCTCTCCCTTCTGTCTCACTTCCTTCCCTGATCTCTCACTCGCCCCCGATCTCTCACTCGCGCCTCCCCTCTCTCTCTCTCTTCACACCCCCTCCCTCACTCTCCTCGCGCCCGGCGTCCACGCTCCCTCCCTCACTCAAAGAGGAGAGCGGTGGGCTCCAGTGGGAGGCAGCAACCAGGAGAAGGCGGTCGGATCTAGCGACAGTTGGATCTACGAGACGTGGCTTAGAGAGAAGAGGCAGCGCTGGTTGACAGCGGCGGTCAGATGAAGCCAACGGCGACGCGGCCAGGAGTTTGTGGAGTAGGCCAGATCCGAGGCGGTGCCGGGCGACGAAGAGGAGCTGGCAGTAGAGGCCGATGCAGTCGCTCGCACAGGCGCAGGCAGGTGACCGCACAAGGGAGACGTGGCAACGGCGCCGAGAGCGTCGGATCCAGCTAGAGGCGGTCGATCTGAGACGAGCGGTGCAGCGGCAGGCGGATCTGGGGTGAAGGCAGCGATGAATCCGAGCAGGGCGTAGCGGCCAAATCGAGCTCGACGTGGAGTCCCCCAAGACGGCGGCGACCCAATCCAGATAGGATCTGAACCTTGGCGGCCGAGGTGAGGATGACCAAAGATGGCTTGTGGCGGCTCCAGGCGAGGCGTGCCGGAGACGACCGGATCTGGCCCAGAGGCGGCCGGATCCGTGCGGTGCCAGACCGGTGGCGGCTGGATCTGAGGCGGCGGCAACTGGAGATCCGGCTGGGCGGCACGATGACAACGAGTGATGATGACGGCCACGTGCGAGACAGCTGGCGGCCGGGAGATGGCCGCCTGAGGCGGACGCGGGGCGCCGGGAGACGCGGATCCGGGAGTGTCGTGGCGCGGGCGGCGAGGAGATGGCCACCCCAGGAGCAGGGATGGATCCTCCCGAGGGCAGCGGCAACGGCCATGTTTTGAATATTGTGTGTATATTGAAGAGGCCCAATGGGCAATATATATAGGGAGTACAAGGGGATATTACAGGCAGGGCCGTGCCGTGAAATTTGGAGGCCCTGTACAAAGCTCTAAGTGAGGCCTAAACTAAAGTATCAAATATAGCCAAAATAATATATGTATTGCAGAGCAAATGCGATATATCAAGAATAGTACCTTTTGAACTCTTGGTTTGCATAATCTTTACTTGAATAACATCATTCTTTTAGTGTTCTTTGAAATAAAATCTTCAATAATATGCTCAAAAGATGAAAAGAGCAAAATTAAAATTATACAAACAGTCATACGAAGGATTTAATTAGTACAATACAATTAGAATTGAAAAAAAAATGAATACTGCACTAGTGACTAGACGACGAGTCGACGACGAATCACGAATGGAGTCCGCCGTCCGCGCTGGTTGCGGCGAGGTGGCGGAAGATGGCTGACGACTGGCGACGAGAGCCGGAGGCGGAGGGCCGGATGGCGGATCCGCGGATGCTATCGAGGGAAAGCGTGCCGAGGCCGCCAAGTCCGACGACGTCGATGGCAAAAATTGGCAATCAACAACTCGCACGGAGGCTGCTGGCTGCATCATGCAATATGCATTGCATGCAAAATTGCAAAGTCCCGGAACGGCAGCGAGAATACGCGGATACGAAGCGGCAGCGGCGCAGCGACGTCTTCGCAGTCTCCTCGTGCACGAGCCCGAGAATACGAAGCGGCAGCGGCGCAGCGCTACGCATGCGATTTTTTTGCGGCCCAGGAAGATCGGGGGCCCTGTACAGGCGCACGGCCTGCACGCCCATGGGCCCGGCCCTGATTACAGGAGAATATGCCATATGCAAATAAGGAAAACAAGGCATGTAAGAAAAGGAATAATACAATTCCTATTCTATCTCTAATACCCTTAACAATTGCCACTTTCAGATGACTATTTATGGAATAAGTAGTTAAACTACAAGTCAACTTTATGATAATAAAATGCCCAGCCATTCTTTAAAATCAAAGCAAATAAAACATTCATGCAGCTTTGCCACAATTACATCAAATTGCATGTTGGTCCAAAGTGTGGTCCTTAACTCCTTATGCCGCTTTATGCTCATGGTCTTACTAAGGAATTTATAATTTCCGTTTCTATTAATGGAGGCTCCATAGAACTTACTGTGACTTCATGTTTATGTAGGTTACAGTTTCGAGACAAATGATGATCTGTTCTGGTGATGGATTTGCTATATGCAATCTATTCATTATTCTGATTTGTAAGACTTTGAAGCCATGAGTTCGCTGTCCAATTTAGTGGGATCTTATGCGGGCCGGATTCATTTGTTGGGATGGATCTTAGAATTGTTAGTGTAATTTACACAGCTGTAATTGAACCTGGCTTAACTATCCATCCGGTTGCCTCTTGCATTTTTGGTTCATGTGTGGTTTTGTATGATGACATTGGATCATACCCTGCTAGAGGAATCTGTTTCCTATGTTTGGTACTTCGGTTGGATCTGCTAGACTGCTACTCGATTTTCTACTTGTTTTTCGAAATGGTGGGTCGTGGATTATATTTCCTTGTGTGTTTATAAAATGAGGCGGATTAGCTAATACTCCCTCTGCCCAATAATACAGTGTATTTTTTAAATTATCTTATCTATAAATATAGAGCGTATTTCATAAACCAATGCAATATAAATGTGTTGTTACCTCTATACTCCTAATAAATATACATCTTTACTTTGTATATTTTACATGCATGCATTAAATATAGTATAGTATAGTTATTTTCAATATCTCCTTGTCATGAAAAAATATGAGTACCTTGTTTAGTTCCAGCGTTCAACCAGTCATACAAAAGCATATTGTTTAGGAAGTTAGGCTGCTCAACTGGAGCCCATTAGGCCAAGCTGATACAGGTTGGCCCATGTTGCCACTTTGCAAGAAGTGTAGTGTGTAGAATTGAAACCTCTGACCTGCTAGCAAGGCTGCCACTTTGCAAGAGCAGATAACTGGACTGTTCAGCAAACAAGCCTGAGTTGCAGGCTTGCAGCCAACCAGTAAGGGTTGGGTTTCTACTTCCTTATCCCACATATTGCATACTGACTGTGTTCAGAACTTCAGAATTCAGATCACTTTGGTTACTTCTAGCAGAAGAGCTTCGAGACTAGGTACTTCTCTTGTGGTACGATTTTCTATTGTTTCCTATCTAATTTTTTAGAGCATCTACAATATGCTCGTTTTTTCCGCCTCTAAAGCAAAGATAGGGCCTTAGAGGCAGTCTCAGCCTCTAAGCTTTTCGAGCCCACCTGTCCGAGAGAGATTAGGGAACAAAGATGAGAGAGATTAATTTTGTTTTAACTTACTCATTTATAGATCTCACCTTAAAGGCATAAATAAACTAAACATTGGGAGAAATTATACTAAATTTGGAGGGCACCAGTAGAACCTAACTCAGTCGTGCCCTTGCTGCTCAAGCATCTCTCAACTGTTCTTCACTAGTCTTGGTGTGTATCTTTATGAAATAGCGGCTCCATTTGGCATTTATTGGCTCGCCCAACCGATCATCGTCTTACTCTTCACCCATTTTATGGGAAAGGGGTTCAACTTTTCTTCGTCTCATGTGTATAAATCAAGCCAAGTAAAAATCGTCCGTACCCAAATTTAGTTACATTTTTCCATCTCTCGTCCAAGCTGAACTATTTTTCATTAGTAGCCTGAATTGTTTTTTTCGCAAATGTGTGCGGTTAGTTATTATAGTTATCCGCAATCCTTAGCAATACTCAATGTATATTTAGTGAGACGTAAATCATGACCTTTAGCAATAAGTCACGCGTGCCATACTAATTGGACTAACCACCTGTTGAAGGATGCACCTCGTCTTGAAACAAAATAAATGCACATCCCTGGACTGCGTCGACGGAAGCACCCTGCAACAGGAAGATACCGGCACGCTTGACTTGTAGGCATGAACAACAAATCCAAACTCCATCTCAAAGGTGACGAGACTCACTTTCACTTGTGATGGCTCCCTAACTACCTCCTCTACACGAGCCAACCAAATTCCACCCCCGCACTGCAAGAAGGGGTAGACCTTTAGGGTGATTCGGCAGCTTCGCCTGAGACCAACCTTGGCGACGTGGACTACGTGCCTTCTATCCCTGTCAAGCACGGCCTCTCCTGGCGCCTTGGTGTCGTCGATGGCACCCCGGAGTCAGCGGAACCCCAGCCTAGCCAGCATCACGAAGTTGACTCTGCTCGGGGGGAGAGAGAGGCACCACCGGGACCCCTATCGTGCCAGGACTAGAAGGCGGCCAGCCCCTAACGCTTTGTAAGAGCCTAGATTTTACCATCTGGAATCCTTTGTGATTCCACTGCACTATTCCCTGGATCAGTAGATAGTGCTCACAGATATAGTTCTGAATATCAAAAATCATATCATGCGGAAGCGTTAATATAATAATAGACTTACCCATGGGCCGAAATCAACAAAATGCAGCAGCGGAAACGAAGCACATAGGTGGGACCTCAGGATATGCCCACAGGCAGCCAACTGGAGGTACGTGACCTAGCCCTTGACGTCTTCATCTGCTTCGCCATCATGACCAAGAGTGTTGCTGTAGTGATCCGGTTCCTGATTCTGGATTTGTTGTGAGAGCGAGTGTGAGCACAAATCACCGTGCTCCACAAGCCAATACACAGAATGCAATTAGATAATATGCATGGCTTATCAAGGAAAGGCTCGGGTTATTTTATTTACCATAAATTGCTTTCAAAATATAATACATAGAAATACCCCGAGACCTAGCATTTTGAACTAAAACATAATATGTGAAAGAATACAATAGTAATAGTGATCCAGAATCCATCCACCGTTACATGGCCTCTGCACCATATGCTTAATCCTTCAGCGTCATAACCGCTTAACTTATCACTGAGGCGACACCCAGGGCAACACAAATCAGGGCCTTTCTCTGCCCTCCACTTTACCAATTTCCATCCACAGTTTTTGAAATAGAACTATATCTAGTAAAGTTTCCATGTCCGCCCTTGACCATGGGCACGGCTATTCGAATAGTTTTTACTCTGCAGAGTTTGTACACTTTACCCACAAGAGATAAATCTGCTTGTTGCCCCACATGATTCCTTAGCCATGCGGTTGAGTAGACTATCACAAGGCCTTTACGATGCATAGTCCTACTGTGGTTACGCCCGCTAGGTTCTGCCTTCTATAGGATGCGCATCCCTCGAGAAGGGTCCCCCGTGAGCCATCACGGGCAAAGGCGGGGATGAGACCATCCATCCCTTTGCTCGTGTTCATACCTTCATGTAACCACCTTAGAGCCATACAAATTAGTTAACCCTGCCTACACTTTGCCAGCTTGTGATTGTACTGTTGTACACTGGGAGGTCATCACGAGATTCAGTCCTTAGGGTTATCTGGGCGGTTCTACTACTATCCACTTTGTGCTTCCACTGCACCACAACACTCACACCCTCGAACCATCCGCCCAGATAATTAAGCAACTTGAGGTTTTTGGGAGCATAAAATATCTATAACCAAATATACCAGTCATTTCTACCATGACTGCCCAAACCAATTTCTCATGATTCAAAGTGATGCTTTGGGGCATTTTTGGTGCCCCCGATTATCTAAGCAGTGCTAAGCATGGCGCATAGTTATGGACTTATTTTCGAAAGGTTAATTATAATTTTACTAAGGTGACAAGGTTCACATATTCAAATGCTCCAAAGGGAGAATAATACTAACAATTTATATAGTGGGCATATAACTAGAATCTTAAAACAAATATTTGTTTGCATATAAAATAACAGCATGCAATTTGATAATTTAAACAAAAGTAATTTGCAGAAAATGTAGGTTCAATATGATCAAAGTATTGACTCGCCTGGTGCGGTTTACCGCGGTCTTGAGCTCACACAATGCTTTCTCTTGAGCTTTTGGTTTCTATCTTCACTTCGAGCTTGATCTCGCTTGATCCATTGAATCTTCACGACTCCCAATTTATAATTACGCGACAAACAACTGAATCCAAATAAAAGCAAATTACTCAAAAGATCCAAATAAATATGAATAAACTTAATTTAGTTTTATTATGAGTTAATGGGTGTTCGAGTGATTTGAGGCATGGCTGGTGGTAGATTACAATGACTTGACCTTTTATTAATAATATCATTTATTATTTTTGTATTTATCAAGGAAGTCCTATAACTTAGGTTAGACGCGGAGCATTATTTTGTCGAGTGCTATGGTTCAGGGCATATATCATATGAGGGGTATACAAATTTTATCTTACCGAGTTAATCTTATAGTCTATGTCTATAGCATTTTGTAGTATGATATTTTATGTACCTCCATTTATCACTAGGCTAAGTTTGATTTGACTTAGGGTCTATTTATACGGGTCCCAGCTTGCTATATATAAAATTATGCTCAATATTAATATGTACTAAAGCTAGTGTTAAGATTTAATTATTGGCACTATTACTATCTTGCTTATACTTTTGCTACTATTAGGCTTAGCTTTATTTCTAATTTTTGTTTAATGGTGGCATGATAAATATTGGACATATATGCTTACATGTTAATTAAGGGCCATCTTTACTAAATATAGACATTTATCCAAAGCCACTTCTCCTCATTAATGCCTTTAATAAATAATTAGATTTATAATTCAAATATTAGAGTCACACTAATTATTTATCATGACAACTACTCCGAATTTAAATCATACATAAACTCTCTAAAGCCTTATTTAAATTTTATTAGCTTCCACAGATTATCCCTAATTTTTCCTAAGTCTTTCCTTCAATTTAGGATTAGATTTAAAATAAGTGCTAAAGGCATACTAATCATACATACATGATAATAAGTAATCTATGATTAGACATGCATTAAGCTCATGTATATCCTAATAAGTTTTGTACCTTCTAGGGGTGTATTTTTAATTAGAATTTTTATTAATTTTGGGTGTTAAACTAAACTATGTTTTATTTATGCCTTTAATTGGTAATTAAACCTCAATTAACTATTTAAGCTACACTAGTTGTTCATATGGTAAATAATCAGATATTAAATGCTAAGTATCCTATTTCACATCCTCATTAAATTTACTACATTCCCTAAATTGTTCCCTAATTTTTCATGATTTTTATCAATTAAAATGAGCTAAAAAATAGAGTAAAAAGGTGGGAAATAAGGTGCTGCCGGCTGGTTTCGAACACACGACCTGAGGGCTTGGGGAGTCTTATGCACGCTCGGCTAGCCATCCGACCACTGGTGTTTCTTGATTCACCTAAGAAAGAAAACGCAGATGAGCTGGGGTTGACGGCTGAGGCAAAACAGGGGAAGCTGCCGGCGCACGGTGCTGGTGTCGCCGGCGGTAGGAGGCGCCCAGGAAGGGGGTGGTGACCCGTGAAATGGGTCGCGTCGGGGAATGGGAAGCTAGTGGTGGCGGCTACTTGGCCGGAGCGGCAGCGAGGTGGTCGGGCGACGGCGCGGGGCGGCCGGCGGTGAATGTGGAACGGAGCGCCGGCGGCTGGGAAAGAGAGGGGAGAGGGCGGCACGCGCATGAGCAGGAGGGGCGGTGGGAAAGCCTACCGATGGAGTGGCGGAGCTGGAAGGGATCCGAGGTTGACCGGCGCTGATGGCCTACGGCGGTGCAAGCGGGCTCTTGGTGGCGGCGAAGTACAGGCAAGGAGGAGCCCGGCTGAGGACGAGAACGACTTCGCCTTGCTCCAAGGACGCTTCGGGGAAGAGGAATTGGACCGATGTGGCTCCAAGCTGGGGTTCCTTCACCGACTGGAGTTGGAGAAGAGGAGCTACCGACGACGCTAGGAGCACTAAGAGTCTAATTGCTTCGCATGGGAGGTGAAGTGGAGTAGGGCGGTGCGGCCGAAAGTGTCGGATGGGGTTTTATAGTTGGAGAACCGGGCGGTGGCAAGTGGGTGGGTGACCGGCAGGGCATGGGCGACAGACGTCGCGGCGTGGCGCGGGTCAGCTCGGGCGGTGCGTGAGGTGAGCACTGGCAACCAGATGGGAAAAAGTCGGAGCTCACGCGCAACAGGGACGTTCGACAGAGGCAACGTGATGGCGACGCAGAGTGCAGTGGGGACAGGGGCAGGCGCGGTGGGAGTGAAGACAGAGGGGAGGGCGTCCGGGCGTGACGCGCGCGCAGGAGGGCGACAACGTGCGCACAGTAGCGCGGTGACATGCGAGGACACAGGAGGAGACGGGAGTAGGAGAAAAGGAGCCGAGCGTGACGCCAGGAGGACGGAGGAAGATGACACGGGCGGAGAGGGAGCCAGTCAAAGGGAGGACAGTGAAGAAAGAAAGAAAAGAGGAAGAAGAAACGGGGCTGGGCCCGGCTGGCAGTGAGGAAACGGAGTGAGGGAGAAAAAGAGAGACCGGGGGAAAAAGAGGGCCCGTAGGCAGTGAGATTGGGCGGAAGCAGGGGCAGTAAATGGGAGGGAGAAAGAGAGAGGGAAGAAAAGGGGCCCCACCTGGAAGTGTGAAGAAAAGAAGAAAATGAGAGGAAAACAAGGAACATTTTTAAATGTGGATTTTTATTCTAAATTTTTAATTTACATTTAGGATTTACTAATTTTGGAGTTTTTGTAAGATGTTTGAATTTTAAATTCTCACTTAGGTTTTTGTACTTCATTTTTGGATATTCAGTTCAAAGATTGGTTAAGCGTCTAGAAGCAAATTTAATATTTCCCTATTTTGATTTTTAGTTTTGCATGATTTTTCAAGATTCTGAATGCTTAGTTTAATTATTTAGAAGTGAGCTTTTAATATTGGTTCGGCCATTTCTTTCCTTTGTTTAGTTATATGGAAGTTCAAAGTTTTATTTCCCCTTTAACCAATTTATAATCCATGCTTTGATTCAATAGGCTAGTTTTAAATTAAGCTCTCAGAGGTTAAACCCATTTTAAATTATTTGTATTTATTTATTCAATTATTTATTTTTATGACTGCCATTTTGTGCTCGAGGATCGTCCCCAGTTATTACTTGCTTGGAGCAAAACTCAGGAAAACTCAAATACGATTTTGAACCAAAAATTCTCAATTGCCAGTAAGATGCAAATAAAAGTTTTTAATTTACTCATAATTTCAAACATCCAAAATTTAGGATGTTACACGCTTGTCGTGATGAAAGCAGGTACCGTGCGAAGCCATATGATGATGATGACGACAATGAGCGCCACTAGCAACGCAAGCATGCCTACCGCGGCAGATGGAGATCCTCAGAGCTTGAGGTGGCCCATGGTGGGAGGTCCCATGATCGACCGAGGGACTGATCCCCTTGGCCTCGTCGCACTACCAAGGGGGACCACTGAAGACAACACTTGGAGCTGGCAAGCCCCTGCAGCGGCAGCATGGGAGGGTAGCTACTCCTACCAATCATAGCTGAGGCTCCCCTTGTCTGGGAGCCGGCCCCAGAGCAACGCCCCGCCTAGTTCACTCCAGAAGCACTGCCACAACCGGAGATCACAGTGGCCATGATGTTGCCTCCGACATCGGAAGCCAACCTTGACGTCAACTCCGACCTGCTACTAGTGGGAATCAGCCACACCGGTCAAGACATCGCCTCTGCCCAGCACCAGCGCCCTGACATGCTGGAGAGTGGAGAGTATCTTCATGCAGGCCAACAACTTCCTCTTGCCAACCCCCACCCCACAGCTTGCACTGGTATCTAGGAAGCGGAAATCTTTTACCCCACACCGAAGCGAGCTCTTGGCAAAGAAACGATGCGACACTCTAATGATGAAGCGTTCCCAAGAAGTCCTAGCCCGTAGGCTGTGAGTTCTTGGCGAGAAGGAGGCCATGACCGAGGAGGTGCTCGACTGCTATGTGGCTAGTTTCAACGGGCCACTGCCACTGACCTTCCTGAAGGCCCTATTTGTGCTATTCAACCTCGACTCCGCCCAAGCAATACAAGCTGACGATGCGCTCGAGGAGCAAGTGCATGCAGTAAGATTTGATGTTGAGGATACGACGGCAGAATAGTCCATAGCCACCAAGCTGCTACTGCTGGCTGCTGCTGCAGGCCAGCCCTTTTGAGTCTCCTAGCTCTCATGCTTAACATGCCTATGCCCTTCATTTCTTTTGTCTTGATGGTGCTATGGTCCCGTCTATTCCTCATAGCCATCCTTTTGCGCCCCGCTACTTCGAAGATGCTACACTTTGTTAAACTGCTACCTTCTTTGCATGAATTGTATGAACTACTATCTTTGCTACATGACATGGTTGCTTTGCTATACTGTAACGCCCCCGATTTTTGGGAACAGGGACATCTTACCAACCGCAACAGCCCAGGAGTTCCGTTGCGGCTTAACGGTGTATCAAGCCTGCTCACGAACAGTTAAAAGTGGTTAATTTCATTGAAATAAGACCTAATGGTCAACTTTAGTAACAATACGGGCGTCCAAGCCCCCAATTTAACTTACATACAAAAGAGCCGAAGAAAACTCCACAAGAACACTTGAGTGTAGACGTAACCCTAACACGAACACTCGCAGCACCTTCTTTTCTTCTGGTATCTGTGGACGGAAAATTTGGCAAGCCTGAGTACTCCGACCCCGTACTCAACAAGTCACATGGGTAAATCCTGATTTACTATTTGCAAGGTTATTCAAGGATGGGAGTATATTGGGTTTATTATATTGGGTGGATGCAGTTTTGTTTGTAAACAAGCAAAACTTGAAGATGTTTGCTCCTTAAGATCAGGGGGTTTTCATTAACAAATTCAGTTCATCACTTATCACATAAACTCATCTCAAACCCTACTTATGCCTTGTTATTGGAATCACCCAATTAACACAGCTTCATTAACCGGAAGCACGGCGTATTCGAATACCATTTGTTCACTCTGCAGAGTTGCTCAACTTTACCCACACGATCCCTTAACTCCCGCGACAGAGTTAAGAAAGCCAGGTCGGTTCACTGCTCCATTCTTTATATAGACTCTACCCGATAGCATCACTCAGTCACGGCTACAATTGCGCACATACTCTTCTCTAGCCACTTGTGAGTGAATACTACCGTTGTTAGGTACCCGCAGCATACCTAACTCCCCGTCTACCTGTCATCACAGCCTGTAGAGTTTCAATTGAATAGAGCAGCTACTAGACCAGTGTTGACAAGTCAACTCTTGTGGTCTGAGCGTTGACTATGTCTTTTACTTGGCACAAGGTTCTCGTCCTTACATTTTTCACCTGAGGCATCCAACCACGTCTCCCTCTGTGCCCACTGGCACTACCACCACCCATCCATACCAGCCTCTCACTCGGGCAAGGTCGTGGGCGTAGATCACCGCGTGATTTCCCACAGCACACCCTTCCCAGTCTTAATTTCCCTAAGGTAAAGCCGTGGGCGTAGATCACCACGTGATTTCCCACAACACATCTTTACCTCAGTACCAGCTTTGAAATCCTACCGGCCCACAGCCAACACCTTAGAATTGCATACCAGCATCACCGGCCTAGGGTACGGTGTCCCATACCACCCTACCCTCTCCGGGTTTTTCAATTCTACCGGCCAACGGCCAGGGTCACTTAGTAGTGTATCATACTGAATGAACTGATCTTGTATACATTTATATCATATGTTACTTCTTACTAAGGTTGTCAAGGTGAATATGGCCATCAAGGTAAACAGGGCTATTTATCAGTGGTAGGATTATCTAGATATCATGCCATTCTAAATCTTTGTTTTAAGCAATTATCAGTTCGCAACTATCAATAATGAAAATACATTAAATAAATAATGTACTTTAATGGGATTCAATATGATCAAAAACATGTGACTTGCCTCTTGGTCCTTAGTCTCTGATTATCTTCACGTGATCTTCGGAATGAGCATCACTTTCTTTAACTGCGCTTGTAGTCCTTCTGTTGACCAACTCGCGTGGTACAAGTACTAGCGTAGAAAAACGAACATACATTAGTTCCTGCTCTGCAGAATGCAAGCTGGGAACAAAATACAAATAAATAGCTCAAAAGTACATAAAGAAAACAGGTGGCGTGGCCAGGGTTGGTGGCAAAGAGGTTGGCTTAATGAGATTGAAATTAGGCTGTGGATTTGGGGCATTTAAAATGTATAATGGCATTATACGGGTTTCGATGAACGAAATGAGTTTGGATCGAATTAGGTTTTAGGAATTTCTGGCATGCGATATGAGAGAATGGATCTGAGAAATGGTTTGGGCTGGGAAGTCGAGGTTCAATGATGTTAAGATGGTTGACAGAGTTAAACTTGGGTCAGACAGGTTCTAATAGGTTGAATAGGTAATATACGTGTTAGACACAGTTTCAAATACGGAATATGGATATGTACAAATAAATTATTAATCCTTAAAGTGAATGAATTTAGGTTTGATCGAGATTCAATTTGGTAAAATGGGGAATTAGAATTTATTTGCAAGATGGGCCTAATGGAAGGGTGAAATTTGAATTAGCACGACTTGAATTAACACAATTCGAATTAACGAAACTTGACTTTATAAATTTTGAGTTTAATTGGAAATAACTTTTGGTTAGAAAGGTGAAATTTAAATTAATAAAATTTAAATCTATGGGAATGGAATTTATGAAGGTTGAAATTATAGAGTTAGATTTATAAAGTAATGATATTTGGACTTTTAACATTTAAATTCGAACAAATGGACACTAGATTTGAGTTTAGAATATTCTACTAGTTAAAATGGTGTATTTTGGTATTTTTGGGGCTTGTAGATTTTTCTGGGATTTTTGGGGATTTTTCTGGAATTTTCTGGGATTTTTAATAATTTTTCTGAATTTTTAAAATGGGTGAACAGTAACGGGCCGGTCACTGTTCACTGGGCTCAGACCCGACGCGGCTAAGCGGCTCGACCTGACCGCGTTAACCTGGCTCGGTCGGCCGGAACGGGTGCGGGCGAGCGGGTTCGACCCAGCCGAGTTCGGCTGGTCCGGTCGGATGAACAGTGCGAGCGCACTGTTCATCTTCTCCATTCGGCCCGCGCGTGCACAGAGGAAACAGAGGGCGGCGGCGGGAGATGGCGACGGCGGTCCGGTGGCTTGCGGCGGGAACCAAGACCATGGTCGGGTAGCTTGAGGTCTGGGGAACCCGTTTTGGGTGGTGGCCGGCCCGTCGGAGGCGGCGTTCGCCGGCGGTGAGACCTTTCTTCCCGCGGCCACTTTTGAGCTTGTGCGCTAATGGGAGGTGATCTGGGCAATTGGGTGGGTGCTAGAGCATCCTTGGGTTTAGAGTAAGGTGATGGGAGTGGCGGTTTATGCTGGGGAAGCCGGGTTAGGGCTGGCCACGGTGAGGTGGTTGCGGCCGGCGGAGGAGAAGGTGGCCGACGAGCTACAGGGCGCGATTGGCTATGGCAATGCTTTGGTTGACATTCTAGGGTTATGAGGAAGTTTCAGGAATAGGGAATTGAAAATCTACCGAGCAAATCAAAAGAATTGAATTAGGGTTCACCTTGGGGATTTTCGGTTATGGCCGGCGGTGAGAGCGACGAGAAGCTAATTGGGCGGACAGGGAGCTTCAACGGGGTGTGTGAGGGTGGTTGAAGGGGCCCTTGGTTTTCACATGCGTCCGGAGGCGGCTCGACGCCAGGAGAGGTCATGGCGGCGGCAGCTCCCATGGCGTGCGAGAGGGTTCGGGAGAGGGGGAGAGCTGGCACTGTTCAGCTGGCTACGTGGGTGTGGTAGCGAGCTGGCGGTGCGTGCGCTGGCTCGGGAAGAATCCGGAAGAAGGCGCGGTGGCGAACGAACGCAGGCGGCGGGGATATTTTCATCCCGTGAACAGTGGGCATGTGAAAACAGGTGGAGGGGAGGAGAGGCTTTAAGATTGGTGAAAATTTGCTTGAAGATTAGTGTACATTAGGTTCAACAACTCAAATTTGCAATGGAATTGAAAAATTCAATGAAACTTCAAAATTTTGAAAAATTCAGGTCATTACATATACGAATCGCTATCCTTACTTCAAGACATGGTTGTACTGCCTACTATGATTGTTATCCTCTGTTTGTGGCCCAACTCTTTTATGGCGACCTCCTGCTGACATTAACTGGGACATCCCACCTTGCAAGTCAGCATATATAGCTGCCTGTTGCCGATGGGCCTAAAGCACCTCATGATGGCCGCCGATGGGCCGTGAGCTTCCCATGCTAGCTAGCACCCCATGGCTGCCACACTACTCGCCTACGAACATGTGTTTTCCAAACGTCGATTGCCCCTCAACTCACGTAATCGCGCCGTCAACCACAATGCCAAAACCCTATGTCAGGGGTCTAAACTCCCCTGCCCACTGCACAACTATTCGAGAAATAATTGATACCAACAACCCCCACATTGCTTGCCTTCAAGAGGCTAAGCTAAGTGAAATAGAACACGTACGCGCAAGTTTGTGCACTTGGCGGGAATAGACTATGAAATTTCCTCTTTCTACCAGCACAGAACATCTGTGGGGGGGGGATCCTGATCCTTTGGGACAGCGAAATAGTCCAAATTACCAACTGCCACCAAGGTCGGTATGGCCTTACAGAACACGTCACCATCAAGGCGTGCTCAACGCAGTTTGTGTTAATGACAGTGTACGACCCCTCAGTTGATAGCAACAAAGAAGGTTTCTTGGTAGAAATTTGTGACTCCAACCCACCTGTTGGTGTTGGGTGGCCCCTACTGGGAGACTTCATCCTCATCTACAAAGCAAGTGATAAAAATAACTTGAACCTCAGTCGATGCCTTATGGCCTGATTCCATAACACTCTTGACACCTGTGACTTGAAGGAGGTGCATCTACCGAACCACAAGTATACCTGGAGTAACTAAAGAGACAACTCAACTTAGGTCAGACTTGATAGATTTTTCTACAACAACACATGGAACACATCCTTCAGCGCCCATGCATTACACGCCTTATCTACATCTCACTCAAACCATTGCCCCCTGCTCCTATCCAATACAAGCAGCCTGTGACAGCCAAAAAGCTTTCGCTTTGAAAACTTCTAGACGAGGCTCTCGGGATTCCTCTATGTGGTACAACAATCCTGGAAGGAACCAACTAGAGGGCTCAACCCATTCCTGAGACTGAATAATAAACCAACAAACACGACAAGGAGGCTAATGCTTGGGGGCAAGAGACTTTCCTTTTAACAAACTGCAGTTACTTATGGCCCAAGAGGTCATCCTTCGACTGGACATCACACAGGAAAATCAACCCCTATCAGCCCAAGAGAGAGACCTTTGAGCTCACCTAAAGAATAGGGTGATAGGCCTTGCGGTAATCGAGCGATCCAAGAAGAAGCAGACATCTTGAATCAATTGGCTCCGTGAAGGAGATGCTAACACAATATTATTCCACCGCAGAATAAACTCCCGCAGGAGGAAGAACTTCATCCAACAGCTCTCCACAGGTCAGGGCTGGGTTGTGTCTCACGATGATAAGGCAAATGTGCTTCTCAACCACTTCAATTAGATCTTGGGCCACTCTTCACCCACTAGCGTGCCCTTTAATTGGAACACCCTCCACTTATCCTGCATAGAACTAGACATCCTAGCTACCCCTTTCACCGAACAGGAGGCGCACGCTACGATCCTTCAACTACCAGCTAACAAAGCTCCAGGACCTGATGGGTTCAACAAAAATTTCTACTGCGCATGCTGGGATACTATAAAGGGTGATTTCATGGCTGCCCTACAAGCTTTCTACAATATGAGAATCAGCAATTTCCCTTGCTCAAACACTGCTAATCTAATTCTAGTCCCAAAGAAGGATGGCTGCCAAACTACAGGAGACTATACATCCATCAGCCTCATCCACAGCGTAGCCAAAATCATCACAAAAATCTTGGCCTTAAGGCTAGTGCCCTTCATGAATGATCTATTTTCCCCAAGTCAGAGCGCATTCATCAGAGACAAATGCATCCAAGATAACTATCTCTATGTGCACAACCTAGCTAGAAGATACCACCAAACAGAACCCATCTCTTCTTCTCAAGCTTGAAATTATAAAAGCATTCAACTCAGTTCATGGGGAGTATATGCTTGACTTGCTACAGAACAGGGGATTCCCACTGCGTTGGAGGGACTAGGTTGCTTGCCTCCTCTCCTCCGCAACCTCCACGGTTCTTCTCAATGGGATCCCGGGAGAAAAAATTCACCATCACAAAGGCCTATGATAGGGCAACCCATTATCTCCTTTTCTTTTTATCCTAGCGATAGACCTACTGTAGAAAATCCTCAACATCGCTACGAATCTTGGAGGCTTGCTACCCCTAGATAGGCATGTGGCAGCCCTTTGAACCTCCCTCTATGCGGACGATGCCACCATCTTCCTAGCACCTAAGGAAGAGGATGTATGTACCCTAGTCAGCATACTACACAAGTTTGGAGACACCACAGGCCTTCATACCAACCTCCATAAAAGTCAGGTGGTACCAATTAATTGCGACCAAATGAATCTACAAGGAATCTTTCATGAACTTCCCACCCAACTAGCGTCCTTCCCCCTAAAATACCGTGGCCTACCTCTCACCACCAAAATACTGCGTAGGGTGGACAGGCAAACTGCTCACCTTAGCGGGCAGGAAGACCCTCATCAAATCGGTCCTGACGGAGTAGTCCACCTACTTCCTCACGGCCATCAAGCCACCAAAATATGTAATCAGAACCTTGAATAGAAGATGAGATGATTCCTCTGGGTGGTGTCAGAACAATAATTAACGGGTGGCAAATGCAAGGTCAGCTGGGACAAAGTCTACAGGCCTACACACCTGGGTGGCCTTGGCATTCTCGATCTAGAGCGTTTTGCCAGGACTCAAGCTCTAGAAACAATGGGGAACTCAAAAAAAACCTTGACATGGAATGGAAACCCCATGCAACAACCTAGCTCGATGCCACTTTGCAGCAGTCACTACCATAACAATAGGGGATAGAGTGAAGGCATCGTTCTAGACCACACCGTGGGTGGAAAGGAATAGACTATGTGATATCGCTCCTACCATCTTCAGAGCTTCCATGAGGAAAAACCACAACCTAAACACCACCCTAGCAGGAAACAACTGGCTACATGACCTAAACTAGGCGGGAGGCCTTACCCATCAACACATACAAGAACTAGTCTCCATTCGGGGGTACACCAACATAACCATGCAGGACGATGTCCATGACACAATTGCATGGAAGCTAACTCCCAATCGAGAGTACACTACCGCCTCTACCTATAGAGCGCAGTTGTTAGGGGCGGTTAAAACTACTCTGAATCCCCTGGTTTGGTAGACTTGGGCACCACAACGATGCAAAATCTTTACTTACCTAGCCATACAAAATAGGCTTTGGATGGTGGATCACCTCATTAGGTGGGGCTGGCCCAATCACCACATTTGTCCACTTTGCAAACAAGTGCCTGAGTATGCCATTCACCTCCTGGCCGAGTGTCGCTACTCCAGAAGAATTTGGACCTCCGTAGCGCTTTGGACTGCTTATGACTCATTGAACCTAGCATCTTGGAGAGCCAGCTACTCAATTTAGGAATGGTGGGAATTTATTGTGCTTAAGCCTGGAACACCCCGTAAGGCAACGACATCGTTAGTAATGCCTATCTCCTGGCATATTTGTAAGGAACGTAATGCCAGGGTGTTCTATGTGATGATGACTACACCGACACCCTTGGTCACCGTAATTAAGGAGGAGACTGCAGCCTGGGTGCTTGTAGGAGCTACCAAACTCACGAGCCTCTCAATCACCCCTGTAACAAACTAGTTTCCCTTTCCGATTGTGGTGGCCACCCCCTGGCCACCTGTTTGTCTTTACCCCCTAGGGTCACCTTTCTCTCTTGTCTTTCTCGTTTTAACTCTCCCTCTGAATTAATAGAAGGCAAGCCTCTTGCCCACTTTCCAAAAAATGCACATGCCAGTATAGATTCTACCCTACATAGGAAGAAGCACGCCTTAGTGTACATAGTCCACACCATAATGGATTCAACAAAAAGCCTTCCATCCAAACCACCTAAAATAAAAGTGGTGCTCTAACTAGATTTTAGCTTAATTTTCTGGTTATGGCTTTTGGGCTTTTGCTAAAATTGCACTGTAGAGGCTACTAGCTTTTTCTGAGAAAAAAATAAGAAAAATTGAAAAAAAAATCATTATATTGTCATGAACAATGCAAAGGAATAAGGGAAAAAAGAAAAGGAAAAATCCATAAAAGTTAAAATAAACCAAAATTAGAAGCCGATGCATTCCAAGTGTCTTCTGGCTTAAATAAGCCAAAAGCCAAAAAAAGCCATAAACTGAAACCGTTTGAAGCGAGGCCATATCTAGAAACTTTCCACACAAGCACACGTAGGAAGAAGCACACCTTTGCCATGATGACTTTTGAGAGAGAGATGTCATGGCAGAACTTGTAAGACGATAATTTACTGGATTAGCCACACTGTAAGCTGAGTGTGGAGACTAGGTTCTAAAAAGGGAACCTTAAAGGAATGTCCTGTGGGGCCTTCGATCTGCATACCTAAACCCAAAGCACATGTATTGATTGATGATCATATTTCACGGATCATGAATGTTGGGATATCAAATTAATAATGTAGACCTATGTTAGAGAACATGGTGTTGGATTAACCTACCATGAGATACTGCAGGAATTGTTATATTCTTAAGTGTCATCAGTTGGTCTCATACACAGTGTATGTGGGATCCTTAGACTTAAGATTGTCAGGTTTCCTATATGGAACACTACTCCGTAACTGGGTAATCATAAAGGTAGATTTTGGGTTTACTATGAAATATGCGAAGAAATGTGAGCGACCAAGATGGAATTTGCCCCTCCAATATAACGGGAAAGATATCTCTAGGCCTCTCAATGTGATTGGATTAAGAAAGTGTGTGACCATACCGGATGTGGTTGAGGAGTCAATCACAACTGAGTAATCCACTATAGGTTTAAGTGAAGGATCGAGCTATTATAGGATGACACACTTCTCGGCTTAAGTTTCATCTGGTATCATGAGCCAAAGGGATAAGTACATACCACTATATAGGTTCATCTGATATGATCTTTATGTATATTTGGGAGTCGTTATGTCCTGCTAGAGACCGCTACTAACTTATGGACCGAAAAGGAGTTTTTGGCCCATGGTTAAATATACATGAATCTACATGGTCATACATTTAATGAGTTAGAATGATAAGGATTCGGATGATAGATTCCAAATGGGATACGATATCTACTCATATTGGATCTGGTTGGAGGTTCTCCAAGTAGGATACGAACTCCACTCATATTGGATAAAGATCCAGGCTAAGACTTTTTGAGTTGGATACGATATCTGATCGTATCAGATAAGGATCCGATTAGAGGTTAAATAAAGGGAGGTGCAGGGGCTCAGGGAGGCATCCTGAAACACACCCATCGAAACCCTAGCCACTACCACTAATAATCCCTGCCGTGCGCGTTGGTGCTAGCACATTGACACACGGCATTTCATACTTGGACATGTGGATCTCGGTAGAGGTGCTGCTGTGACTACAACACTAATCCGGATGATCGCGAGGAGGAGATAGTTGGCCAGAGGATGATCAACTACTTCCACTATACCGACGCACGCTTCGTTGAACCGACCGCTTTAACTCTACTTTCGCTGCACTCTGTGTCTAGTGGTAATAATCCATGATCTCTTACTCGTATGGCTTCCTGTTTTATATGGTAGAAAATTTTAATCTACGCTAGTGTAGCCTATCCGTATCTTAACAGACACTTGCCCTTCCGGAGCTTGAGGGGGGAGGTTGGTGTGGTCAGTGGTGGTGCGCAGTAGAGGGGTAGCCCAGCATCTCAGAGCCATGTCATGTCAATGGCAATAGGTGGAGCTAAAGGCCAATTGAAGCCATGGTGGCATGTGTTGCAAGAACAAGAAAAATGAGGAATAAGAAGAGGGAAAGAACCGTACAAAGTAACAAATGATGAAGTACCCACTAAAGGGGCAAATGATGAATTGCACTCTATAGAGTGACAAATGATCAATTATCCTGGACATTTGTGGCATCTTTAGGTTGGAAACCGTGTACCTCTAGTTACAAGTCTTTGGATGTGTCATGGATCATGGACTTGGCTGCTCAAACTCGATTACAACATGCATGACTCTCCAATCTAATATAGAAGGCAATTGTATTAGATTTTCCTGATAACTTTTAGCTATATCTTTTGGTTTTTAGCTGAAAATAAATAGTAATGGCTAAAACAAGTGACTTTTAGAATGAGAGAACGAGCGGTGGAAAAAGTATGAGAGAGATGCGTGCTATGACGAGAGTAAGAAGAGTGGGGTGTGTGATGCACCCATGACACACATCCTTATCTCCAGAGCAAGACGGTAGCGAAAGGAATGGAGAAACCACTTCAAAAATATGAGTGTTTGTATTAGCTCTTGGCTTTTTTAAGCAAAAGCCAGAAGAAAAGATCAATATGAACAGGGGCATAACCTCCCATTTGATATGGCACGAATAACATTAGCGTATTCTGAGGCCCTCCCCCCCCCCCCCAAAAAAAATACAAGGCATATTTCCAAGCTTTTCGTGCTTATTTCAAAATATAAGGCTCCTTAATTAATTTGGTGGCCGATCGATCAAAATATACCCTATAAAAAGAATTAATTTGGTGGCCGGCACATGAACTATCGACTTAGAGCAACTCCAGCAGTAGCCCTCAAATCAGGGCCCCTACTTTTAATTTGAGGGCTCCTCCTATTTTTGAGGGCCCAGTTTTTTTTGCATCTACTCCAACAGCACCCCTCAAATCTAAGCCCTTAAATCCATTCCACTACACACTGACACATGGGACCCACTCCTCAAATCCGGTCGGAGGCGAGCGGAGGCCCCGGGCGAGCGGGGGATTTTGGCGGCGACGGCGACGGGCGGAGGCGTCGGGCGAGGCGACGGGCGTGGCGACTGGCAGAGGTGTCGGGCGAGGCGACGGGCGAGGCGACGGCGACGGGCGGAGGCGTTGGGCGAGGCAACGGGCGTGGCCGCGGGCGAGCGGAGGCGGCGGGCGAGCCGAGGAGCCGGGCGAGGCGGCGGGCGAGTGGAGGCGGCGGGCGAACGGAGGAGTCGGGCGAGGCCGGGGCGAGCGGAAGCGGCAGAGGCAGGGGATTTTGGCGGTGCAAGGGGGACACGGGCAGCGGCGGAGGAGTCGGGCGAGACGGGGGCGAGCGGAAGCGGCGGAGGCGGGGTATTTTGGCGGCGCGCGGGGGACACGGGCGGCGGCGGAGGAGTCGGGCGAGGCGGGGGCGAGCGGAAGCGGGAAAAAAGCCAAAGGATGAGAGCCAGGAGAGGACCCCTAGGAATGAGGGCTTGGAGACCTCATTTGAGAGACCTCCTATTTTTGAGAGCCAAGTAGGGGTCCTGTTGGAGCTGAGTTTTTTGCTCTGGCTCTCAAATTTGAGTTTGAGAGGCCAAATAGGATCCTACTGGAGTTGCTCTTAGCTTGTCTTATCTACAGCTATTTGTCATCGCAATAACATAAAAGATGATCTCAGAGGGCTTGGCGGTAAACGACTGCTGTATGTATGCACGTGCGACCGCACGTGTTTGAATGTCATGCACAATGTGTACCCGTTCCCAGTTGTGTGGATTTTCTTGTCCCAACCAAGAGAGCCAAGGGTCGCTTTCTGGAAAGTGATGTAAATATGTAACTAAGCATCATGCCTAGCGTAATCTTTTAAGAAAGTTTTTGGTTTGTGTATTTGATTACCGGCAACTTATGTAATTCAATGAGGAAAAACACAACAAATTGAATTGTCTCGTTTGGAAGGGTTTCTGGAGTAACTTAGGAGGATTCGGACTATATTCTACAAAATTCATGTGGAATTTTTATGAAATTTACACATTCTAAACATGCCTAACTAGCTAATAGTCCTGTAACGTATCATCGGAGAAAAAAAAAGAAAAAAACTTATATGGTACTCTAATATAAAGCTTGGGCATTAATAGAAGTAAGTGTTTTTTTTTACTTTGTGCTAATTTTACCATGATAATGCACTGTTGTCCATGCATTGTCTTTTTTGTTCTCTTTTCTTAACCCATGCATGCATGTTATTTATTTCCCATGAGTTCACAGTTGAGATAGATCACAAATTGCAATGGCAAGGTCTCAATACGTAATTTCTCCATGGACAAGGTACTAACTGCATATATGAATGCACGTGTGTGCAAGGTGATCACGGTACATCACCATTTGTGAATGCACAAGTCATGCAAGGACTAGCAACATGCAACGCCCATCACACGTGTAGCGGACTAGCGGTGACCGATCGATGGACGTGCGTCTCGTACACACCTAAAGGCCGATCAAGTTGATTGATGTCACAAATCTATGACAACTTTGCTGGATTTTTTGGATTTATGATTTATCTTTCTGCATTATTTAGCTTTTAAGTGAAGTACTTTTTAAGATGAAGTCTACAAGTCGATTAAAGTAAATACTATCCTGACTTTATTTATATAAGTCAAAATCACAGCGAGTATCTTCTTCCGTATTATCATTCACGAACCATCAAAATACAAAAAAAAACTAAACTAAAAATTATAGCCAAAAAATCCACCCTTTAACTCTAGTTCTCATTACGCAGGTGATGGTCAAGATGGCAACGTGTTGATTTTAATCCACCATGCCACAACATTTTCTCATCCTAGAATTTAAAGGTGAGGGGTGAATGATTACCTCCGCTTCTTGGTATCTGAAATCAAATCTCAAATCACAAGAAAAATTATCTAACTTACAGACGTAGAATTCGACCGCAGAACGCTCGACTGTGTGTGCGGGCTCGATGGAGGTTCCGACCGCTCGGCGTTCGACCACTCAACTGCTTCGACAGCTCTAGCGCTCCAACTGCTAGAACACTTCAATTGCTTGCTTCGATCGCTCACTTCGACCTCCTTTGCACTAGTCGAAATCTCCTGCCGCTTGACCGCCCCGAGTCTATTTTTCCTGGCAACGAATCAACACATTTGCACGTGATCGTATGCTTCTGACATTTCTGAATGAAATTATCATCGGTAGTGAGTAAAGTTACTGCCGAATGCTCACAGTACATAGCCAGTGATAACTTTCCTCACAAGATATCGTAACTTTCCTCACAATGAGTAGTAACTTGACTTGCATGCATGCAGCAGGAGAAAGAAGAGAATAAATATACTTGACTTGCGATTGTTTATCTTATTTACAAGCTAAAAAAATACAATAACTCTTGCACCAAAAATCCAATATGTGATCCGTTTTCACCATTGTGTTCAAAATTACGAACTTAACAAAACAAGATACATGTTGAATATGTTTTGATGCTACGAAAATTATGTTATATAGAGTTACTGTCATTTCTAAATGAAATTACCATCGGTTCTGAATGAGATTATTGCTAAATCTTCACAGTGTCAAAAAGTTACATCGGTTCTGCATGCAATTATGTGAGACCCGGAATAGAAACTTCCGGACCCCCCTGTGCATTACAGTACTAGTCCCAGATCAAAGCTAGTACACACAGATAACCAGAAAAACGGTACATTGCCATCCACGATTTATTACAATAATAACTGAAGTTTTACATTGGTCATTGCCTTACAAAGGTTCACAGAACCTTAAAACGAAAATAAACACAGCGGAAGCAAAAAGTAAATTCAATAAGGTCTTTTTGATATTGGGTCATCTGCCTCTTGACTTCTGCCTCATGACTTCGGCTAAATCATCAGCTGACATCCGATAAGGTCTTTTTGATATTGGGGCTGTTCCAGGTACCAGATTTATAACAAATTCAATCTCTCGATCTGGTGGCAATCCTGGCAATTCCTCAGGGAAATCATCAGGGTATTCGCAAGCTACCGACACTTCCTCCAACTTTTTCCCTTTTAGGTTGGTTAACATAATGTTCTTCTTTGAGTGCATATCTGCCTCATGTCTTATCTGAATTCCGTCAGAATTGGTAAGAGTAATAGCACGATTGGCACAATCTATCTGTCTTTTATACTTGATCAACCAATCCATACCAAGTATTATATCTATGCCATCGGAGTCTATTATAATAAGGTTCGCTAGGAACTTTACTCCATTTATAACTATGGTTGCACTAGGGCTAACCAATTTAGTCCTCAATTCTTTTCCAGGAGATTGGACTATCATAAGGTTCTTTAGCATACAAATATTCCAATTATTTCTTTCAGCAAAAGCTTTTGTTATGAATGAATGTGTAGCTCCAGAATCAAATAATATAATTGCTGGTACTGAATTAACCAGGAACTTACCCAGAACTACGTCTGGTGCATCTTCCGCTGCTTCTGCGGTGACATGATTGATACGCCCTCTGTTGAATGGCTGTGGAGTCTGAGGAGTCCGAGGGCTTCCCCGTCCTTGACCGTTAGTTGGAGCTCTTGCTGGTGTAGGATCCAGGTTGAAGCGGACCGGGGTTACCGCTTGACGCTTCTGTGGGCAACTGCTGGCATAGTGTCCCATATTTTTGCAATTGTAGCATTGCACTCCTGCAGCTACATTTCTATTCTGCTGTTGTTGGGCTGCATTTCCAGTTCTAGGAGTTTGAGGCAAAGGGCGAGGCGCAGAAATGGGTGTCCCTGGATGACTATGCACTGGAGGCCGGTTGTACTGTTGTTGAGTAGGGCGTTGACGGGAACTGCTAGCAGACTGTTGGGCTTGAAACTTCCTTTTCCTAGCATCAAAAAGCTGACGCTGGGCATCCTCTTGTACTAAAGCTTTGTTCACCAGATGTTGAAAGGTAGGGTAGTCATTGGAGACTAACTAAACTTTGAGGTTGGGGTCCATTCCTCCCATAAACCTCCAGATCCTTGCGGCATCAGTCGCCACATCTTCCGGTGCATATCTTGATAATTGGATAAATTTACTCAGATATGCGGAAACGCTAAGGTTTCCTTGTTGTAGCTGATGAAACTCCTTCCTCTTCATTTCCATAATACTCATAGGAATATGAGCAGTACGAAAGGCTTCCAAAAATTCTTCCCATGCAATATTCTGGGCATCTTGATGTGCGGCACAGTAGTTATCCCACCAATTAGCAGCAACTCCCTTGAGTTGGTGGGCGGCGTACAGAACCTTCTCATGCTCTGCACATTGATCCAGATTGAGTTTCCTTTCTATTTCTTTAATCCAATCATCCGCCTCCAAAGGGTCAGCAGATCCTGCAAAGATTGAAGGTCGGGTTCTCATAAATTCCCCAAGTTTAGACTGTGGCTGTTGAACTGGTGCTTGCTGGACTTGTTGGACTTGATTTTGGGCCAAAGCTTGAAGTAGTTGCAACTGCATGGCCATCATCTGTTCCATGTTGGGAGCTTGAGCTGGTGGAGGTGGAATGTTGTCTTCTGGTTGAGCATTGGGGTTACGGCTACTGCCCGGGTTGTTCCTTGTGTTCACCATCTGAAGCGGTTTCCAGGGTTAGCAAAAAGGTAAGAGGGAACTAGCATAGATAAGAGGTTAGGGGAAACTAAATAACATCCCAAGCCAACACACAAGAAGAAACCAGCAACCACTTAGGGAAAACCTTATTGAAATCAAGATAATTTTATGAATGGCTGCACCACAAGTGCACATAGGCTTGGTACAGTCCATCTAACACACCAAAATATAATAAAGCGTTCTAAGAACGTGGACAATTATTTGGGTACAACTGACTCAACTAACTACTCATCCTCCACGACGATGCGCTCCTTCGGATCCTCCTCGGGGTCCTCCTCTGAATCCGATGAGTGTCTCTGTCCACAACCACGGCAGTTGTTCGGCGAACGCGACCGTGATCGACTCTGACTGAAGTCGGAAAAACCGGAGCGAGATAGCTGGCGTCCTCGGCTAGATCCTCCAATATCAACGTCGGGTGGCGGACTGGAGCGTCGCACACTCTTCCTCGCAGTAAGCCTAGTGCGAGGTCCTGTAGATCTGACCGGAGCAGTAACAGGGGCTGGTGGAGTCGGTGTAGTGGTAGCAGCTCGAAGACGCTCTACCTCTGCCTCGGCAGCAGTCCTCGCCTGAACGGCGTCGGCGTGGGCAGCCTCACTCTGCAGTAGCTGGGCTCGGAGAGTGTCGGAGTGGTCGTAGCTCGACGTAAGCAGCCTCCGAAGAAGTCCGATCTCCTGCTGAGCTCTGGCGTAAGTCGCTGAAGCTGCCAGAGTGTGCTGCACCTGGTGAGACAAGCGCGGGTCGTCCACCACCAGCTGGAAAAGCTCTGGATGAGTCTGTCCTGCTCTCGTCGTCGGGAAGAAGCAAAAAGGTGACTGTCGTAGCTCCTCCTTGTGCCTCCTGCACAACTCCGAGATCGCCAACTGTGCTGCATCCTGGATCGCATCTGAGCAGAAGGTCCGTGGATTCTCAATATGACGCTCAACTGGGTCAATCCTCCCGTCTGGAGCGTAAATGAACACCTCCATGCTCCAGGAGTCCATGCTCATTACTCGCGTGTTCCGCCCTCTGAAAATAGGCTGTTGGGTGTACTTCAGATGCTGCATTAGCTGCCGTAGAAGAGTCGCAAAAGCTCCCTCGCTCTCGCCATGAGAATGGTGATCCCACGGGGCTGATGACGACGAACCTGCCATCTACAAGTTTGGAAAGAGGAGAGATCAGTAAAGATTTTAAATAGTGAAAAGGGAGGACAGAAACAAGATACTAAGTAAGAGGAGAGTAGAAGCAAAGAAGCTTATATATTTTTAATATATTCTTTTTAAACATAAGTCCTTAAAACTTCCCAATACCTAGGGTTCGTCCTACAGTCAAGATGGCTCTGATACCACTTCTGTGAGACCCGGAATAGAAACTTCCGGACCCCCCTGTGCATTACAGTACTAGTCCCAGATCAAAGCTAGTACACACAGATAACCAGAAAAACGGTACATTGCCATCCACGATTTATTACAATAATAACTGAAGTTTTACATTGGTCATTGCCTTACAAAGGTTCACAGAACCTTAAAACGAAAATAAACACAGCGGAAGCAAAAAGTAAATTAATCGACCCATCAATCTGCCACAGGCAATTGACTGGGGAAACGAGTCCTAAGCATCCGGGAAGAATCCACCGCATCCACACTCGGCACAGAAGTCGTACTCTCCGGCTTGAGCTTCTTCATCCTCTGCTATTATATTTATAGAGCAACATGTGAGTACAAAAATGTACTCCGCAAGTCTTGGGAAAGATGCATAGATGCAAGGCTTCGCAAAGGAAGGCTATATGTTTGTTTTGCAAAAATCAGCATTTTATTTTAAATCTACTCATTTACTTCAAAAGCCATTTGATAAACATCTTGTTTTTCATAAATGAAATTAGATAAATAACTTAGTGAAGGTTAAACCACCAACACTAATATCTCAGGCTATCTGCCAATTTTCAAGAAAACCTCAGGTTAAACTACCTGATCTGGTTACACCACCAGATTAAATCATGAGAGTTATACCACTTTCAAGTTTGACAAACCATTTTAT
The DNA here is from genome assembly GCA_017311315.1 of Dendrocalamus latiflorus. Taxonomy (NCBI): domain Eukaryota; kingdom Viridiplantae; phylum Streptophyta; class Magnoliopsida; order Poales; family Poaceae; genus Dendrocalamus; species Dendrocalamus latiflorus. Next base: position 5,077,503 of record CM029641.1, on the reverse strand, counting down.
TTTGAAATCAAAATCAAACTTCTACCATGTGAATGCATTCCTTGCCCGCCCTTGACCGTGGGCACGGCTATTCGAATAGTTTATTACTCTGCAGAGTTTGTACACTTTACCCACAAGAGATAAATTATCTTAATAGTCAACATGCTTCCTTTGGCACGAGACCCAGATAAAATATCACAAAGCCTTTCACCTACTCCAGTATAGCTAGATACCACCCGCTAAGGTTTCACCACAACTCGAATCCACGAGTCGGAGCCCCCTCTTGCGCCGTATGAGTACAGTAAACCCTGTCCCTCACTATGAGTAACCAGTACACCCTGGCACTCAATACACCACTGGTGATATCTAAACTACACCTTTATAGGTTAGTTAGCTAGGTCGTACCCATATAGACTTGTGGTTGCACTGTTTTGCTCAGTTTGGACAAACACAAGCGTCGGTCCTTAAACGACCAGGGTGGCTCATTCACAATCCAAAAATTCTCGTGCTAACCGCACCAGCCAAACCTTCCATCCACCCTTGTCAACTTTTCCCTTTGAAATTCATTTTTACTTTTAAATTAACAGTGGTAACATCCATTACCACTTTTCAAACAAATCATTTAACAATGGTAACATCCATTACCAATGTTCAAACAAATCATTTAACAACACATTTAGCAAACATGCTACTTATTTGAGCATTATTACATTGATTTGCTACGCTAAGCATTTGCTAATATTTAAAAATTCAACAGATGTAATACTAACTCATTATTGAGTCAAAGGAATATCCTAAGTTGACAATGGTACAAGGTAAACAATTTTCAATGGAAGGTATAACAAATTGGATATTTAACTAAATTTTCTAAATCAAATTATCACTTGATATAACATAAGCATGCAATAATTTAAAATAACTACCTAATCATTTTATAAATCATTTGAGCAAGTTGATCAAAGAAAACTTGCAAAACATAGGATCAAAATGATCAAAGGAGACTTGCCTTCCTGTGCTGGGTTGATATCTTCCCGAGCTTGATCCTGAATATCTTCGGACAAATCGGTCTCTACACGCAAATCGAGGAAACCAAATAAATAAAATAAATAAATAAAATTCAAAAAATGAAACTAAATATACCAAATGAAAGATTGGAATTTTAGATGAATTTAGAAATTTGAATGGATCAATTTGGACTTAAAATGAGAAAGTTATGGCTTCCGGAATATTAAACATGAGGGAAAAAGGAAAAACCGGGTTTCGGGAATTATTTTTGTACTGAAAAATACTATTTATGACGTCATCAATTTTCGAATTTTCTGAGCGGGAAATATTATTTGAATGACGGGTGGGTCCGGTCTACCGTGAACCGGATCCACGGACCCCGGGGTTCGCCAACGTGGCGCACCGGCCACATGGCGCCATGCGGGCGCGAGGTGGCGGCCACGCGGCTGCCACGCGGGCGAGGCCGGCCACGCGGGCGGCGCGCACGGGAGGCGCACGGGAGATGGCCGGCCGGCGGCCTTGCCGGCGGCCGGCGGCCGGAGGTGGGGCGGCGAACGGCGGCGGGGTGAGGGGGAGGCGGCGGCGCTTACCGGCGGCGGCGACGGGAGGCGGGGCGGTCGGCGGCGGCGCAAGGAGGAGGTGGCGGCGGGGTGGTGCGGGAGGGCCGGCGGGAGACGGCCGGGCGGCGGGGAGAGGCGGCGCACGGCGGCGGGGTGGCGGCCGGAGAGAGGGAGGAAGGAGCCGGCCGAAATGGAGGAAGAAAGGGGAAGGAAATGGGGAGGGAGGCCAATTTATAGATGGAAAAGAGAGATGAAGAGCCGGCGGTTTAGAGATGATTAATGGGAGGAGACGGCCGGCCGTGAGTGGGGATTGATGAGGGCAATCAAATGCGCACGTTAGTTTGGAGTTTAATTGAGAGAAACGGCCGAAATCAAAGCTCCATTTTCGGTTTAATGGAGGTGGAGAGAGAGGGTGGGAGGAGGAAGAAGGTGAGGTTGAAGATGGATATGACATGTGGGTCCCATGTGTAATAGAGAGGAGAGGAAGTGAAGGGGTACGGGCCGTCAGATTCGCGACACGTGGCAAGTGAATGGATAAGAGGCTTTGGATTTTATGAAGGGGTAAGTTGTGGTGGATGGCTAGGATTAAAACGTGGAGAGAGATGGATTTCATCTGAGGGCGACACGTGGCGGCCTAGGAATATTTTGATTTTTATTTTCGGATTTAATTTCAGAAATTACTAGAAACTTTATTAATACTTCGAAAATAATATTTAATGTCTAAAAATTCCAGAAAAATCATAGAATATTCCTGGAAGTATTTTAGACTTTAATAAAAATATTTTTAATCTCATATTTGAATTTAATAACTTTATAAAATACTTTTTAACTTTGAAAATTGATTTTAAATTCTAGAAAATTCTCAATAATTACTTAAAAATTTAGGGAAGGCTAGGAAAAATATAATAAACTATTTTTGACTTTAATAAAATATTTTAACTACATTTCCTTGTTTTAAATTTTGAAATTAAATCCAGAAAATCAAATAAAAGCCAAGTAAAATCCAATTACTTTAAAATAGTTAATTTAAATTTAAATTTTTCCAGAAAGCCAAATTTTGGGATGTTACAAATTACCATCGGTAGTAAGTGAAGTTACTGCCGTCGCTAACAGTATACAGCCAGTGATAGCTTTCTTCACAGCTGATGGTAACTTTTTGCACAACCAATGATAACTTTATCATAATTAACAAAACATTAGTAACTAAGTATGAGGTGGGATAGTGGAACAGATGGCTGGTTGGATCAGTTAGAAACATGCGCTTATTTTACACTTGCATACTGGTTAGTAAGTCTATATATAATAATTTTATTAGATTGTATAAATATAGTATAATATAAATTAGTAATCAAAGTTATGTTTTGTGTCGATGTCTAAAACAATGTGTGTATTTGTGTTTGGAGGAGTAGCTTAGTTTCCTAGAGGCAGTAGTAGCTAGCTCAATTAACTACGGATCATTTTGCGGTTGCAAGATGTTACAGCTCAACTCCAGTCATTTTTGCACAAGAGAAGAAGATAACAAAATCATCACGTCAGGTTTTCCATTGTTCTTGGCATGGCCATCACCGTTGGACATCTGTGGTAGGTATATTATTACGCTGCAAAATGACATTTATTTAAGGAACAATTACATTACGTGCTTATCATCTTGCCCCCCTGTTTCCTTGCTCGTTGACACCATTGCCGCTAGCATCCTCCTAGGACAAGCTAGGTGACTGCTCTTGCCTCCGTGCGTTACGTAATTCAATTGGTGACCACTGTTGTCACCGTGTGGTGACCACTGACTGACGTGATCTGCAAAAGGTTTTCTTCTGCAACTAGGGATAAAAGCAACAAAAGGTTTTTCTTGTGCAACTATGGATAAATACAACAAAAGGTTCATTACGTTGAAGAAAAATGTATTTGGTGTTCGCTTAGGGCCAACTGTCCTTGGCATTTTGCATTTACTCATACGGATGTTAGGGTAGTTATATACAAATGTTGCCATAGAGTATTTATGTTTGTGAATATCTTGTATTGCAAGTTTTAGAAATAACTACAACAATATATAATTGAATTACACCAGAATTTCAACAAATTTAATTAAAATTTTGATTTTCTTCCCTCACTTTTTTGCAATTACATGTTTTCAACTTCAATCGCATGCTTCGCATTCCAATTTTTTGTGGTCATTTGCATCAGTGGGATCGATATGACGAGTCCGAAGGGTTGAATGACTTCTTCAAAATCTGTTACCAAGGATTATCAACAATACACAACAAAAACATGAACTCACAAGCTCACTAAAGCCAAGAGCAAAAGAATACAACTCACGGCGGAGTTCTTTCCCCAACTGGTCTGACCGCTGACTTAGGTGCAGTCTGACTATCAGGCTTCGGTCGGATCGCTTGCTTCATTGATCAGACCACTCGTGTAGCGATCAAACCGCTCGCTGTTGGATCCCTGCGGTTTGGCCGCTCGCTAAGGTGCAGAACAACACTACACACGATCTAAGAAAAGAATTAATTCTCAAATCACTAATCCAAACATATGGAAATTTAGCACAAGCCCTCCCTAGAATGCTAGGAACATGAAACATCCCAAAATTTGGGTATGATTTAAAATTTAGGAAAATGTTTACTTTAAAAAAACTTTTGATGGATTTTGTTGGCATTCACTTTTCTGGATTTTATTGCAAGACTCTTTGTCTAATTAAGAAAATTACGAATCAAATTCTAGAAATACAAAACTAAATAGGATCAAAATAAATTAAAAGATATGATAATTAAAAATCCAAAAGTGGTGTAACTATACTGTCAAATATTTAAAGCATGTCTTGAAACTGTCCTCAAGTCAAACAATGAAAATGTATACAAACAGGAGCTTAAAAGATTTTTAGAGAAAAATAAGGAACAAAGAAAATTCCATAAAAATTATATTATGAACTGCACTGTGTCACCCCCACCACCACCAATAAATTTTCATAATTTTTGGACCTATATTTCGATATCTAAAAATTCCGTAAACACCCTCAGCATTTTCAGAAAAATTTTGGAAACAAGAATTCCTCCCTCAATGACCCGTCGGGCCCACCGAACAGGGTTCTTCCTCCACGCGCTGCTCTGCCGCAGTGGTAGCCATGACCACGCGGCCGCGTGCTTGTGCCAGCGCAGCTCGCCTCGCCCCCGGTTGTCACCAAATATAATCTCCCATTTGTTATCGCACAAACAACATTAGCACATTCTCGCCCCCATCTGAAAATACAAGACGTATTTCCAAGCATTTCGTTCTTATTTCAAAACATAAGTCTCCTTAATTAATTTGGTGGCCGATCGATCAAAATATGCCCTATAAAAAGAATTTATTCATGATGTTGCAAGTGGCATATTTCAAGATGTTGTAAGTGATGTAATTCAAGATGGGATTAAGGTCGTTGTTGGAGAGCTTTCAGTTACACTAGTTGATGCTAGGAAGCTTAGCTTTGTCTTTTTGGGAAGACAGATCCTTGCGTTGTCATGATTCTTGGTGATCAAGTTAGCAAGAGCAAGAAGAATAGTCAAACAATTGTGATTGGGCCACCAGGAGATCCAATTTGGAATCAAGGCCGTTCGGTGGGTGGAGGCTGATCGGCGCTGGCGGCAAAGACCGGGAGGCGGCAGGAGTGGTGGCTGCTGGGTTATCCAGGGTTCCTTGGCGCGACGTTGCTCGTATGGGAAGCGGCTTGTGGTGGGTTCATTGGATGGCTATGCCATGGCCTTGAGGCGTGCAGAACCCCGGTGTGCTGGTGGAGGTCTTTTTTGTGTGTGGGTATGCGTGGTTTGTTGTGGTTGTGTTGGCGAAAGCCTTGCCGGTGTTCCTACCGGTCTCGACAACTATGACGTCTATGGACGCCATTTTCCTTCCTGAAGGGTTGTCATGGCACTCCATAGCCATCATGTATTCTGTTCTCCAGGTGAAAGCCTTGTCTCGGTGAGGCGGGCGGCGTCGGCGACCCTGGTCGCCTCTTTGAAGACGTCGCTTCGGAGGTTCGTCTTCACACAGGATAGACCGGAGTTTGGGTAGCTCAATTGGAGAAGGTTAGGGGCTTGGTTGAAAGCAAGGACGGAGAAGAAGTTCTGAAGCTTAGTCTTTCTAGCTTTTCGTAGTCCTTAAGCTCTCTTTCTTACTGTTGTGTACTCCTCAGTGTTAAGGCTTTGGGCCTAAGAGCTCGTGTAACTTTTAGCAGTGTATATCCTTTGTGGATATAGAGGCCGGATTTTATATCCTTTATCTAAAAAATAAACTATCGACTTAGCTTGTCTTATCTACAGCAATTTGTCATCGTAGTAACGTAAAAGATGACATCAGAGGGCTTGGCGGTAAACGACTGCTGTATGTATGCACGTGCGACCGCACGTGTTTGAATGTCATGCACAATGTGTAACCGTTCCCAGTTGCGTGGATTTTCTTGTCCCAACCAAGAGAGCCAAGGGTCGCTTTCTGGAAAGTGATGTAACTAAGCATCATGCCTTACGTAATCTTTTAAGAAAGTTTTTGGTTTGTGTATTTGATTACCGACAACATATGTGATTCAATGAGGAAAAACACAACAAATTGAATTGTCTCGTTTGGAAGGGTTTCTGAAGTAACTTAGGAGGTTTCAGACTATATTCTACAAAATTTATGTGGAATTTTGTTTACGAAATTTGCACATTCCAAACATGCCTAACTAGCTAACAGTCCTGTAACGTATCATCGGAGAATAAAGACTTATATGGTACTCTAATATAAAGCTTGGGTATTAATTTAAGTAATTTGTTTTTTACTTTGTGCTAAATTTACTATGATAATGCACTGTTGTCCATGCATTGTCTTTTTTGTTCTCTTTTCTTAACCCATGCATGCATGTTATTTCCCACGGTTTTGCTATTGCACAATCGACTGAAATTTTTTTATCTCTCAGTCACCTAACGTTGCAGTGTACTACTTCCCTCTTCTGAAGTTGTAATCTCAGTCACCTAAAATTACAGTATAAAAAAATGACTAAAGATGAAGGAAAAAACAATCGTTTGTGCAATAGTCACCCCTATTTCCTATGAGTCCACAGTTGAGACAGATCACAAAAAGTAATGGTAAGGTCTCAATACGTAATATCTCCATCTACAGGTAGGGGTGGAAAACGGTAACGGATAATTCGTTTTATCCGATATTCGTATCCGAGAGAAATCCGAATATGGTAAGCAAAATCCGTATTCGAAAATATTCGTATTCGTATTCGAGAATATTCGTATCCGTATTTGAGAGTATTCGTATTCGCATTCGTATTCGAGAATATTCGTATTCGTATCCGTATTCGAGACTATTCGATTCATATTCGATCCGTTTCTAGAGCCCATGAAAAATCCGTACAAATTTTGTGATTCAAAACTTGAATTTAGGTGGTTTAAAACTGGTAACCGGTCAAAAACCGATGAAAAATCGGCAAAACCGTTAGAAATCCGTTTTATCCGATATTCGTATCCGAGAAAATCCGTATTCGAAAATATCCGTATTTGTATTTGAGAATATTCGTATCCATATTTGAAAATATTCGAATTCGTATTCATATTCGTTTTAAAAATATAGATTCGTATTCGTATTTGAGACTATTCGACCGTATCCGATCCGTTTCCACCCCTATCTACAGGGTTCTAAATGCAGAACTCCGTATATGAATGCACGTGTGTGCAAGGTGATCATGGTACATCACCATTTGCGAATGCACAACGCATGCAAGGACTTGTAACATGCAACGCCCATCGCATGTGTAGCGGTGACGATCGATGGACGACCGCGCGCACACATCCAGTTTGATCAAGTTGATTGATGTCACAAATCTACGACATCTTTGACTCTGATTCTCATTATGCACGTAATGGTCAAGATGGCAACGTGCATTGATTTTAGGTGTGCTCTAACTAGTCTTTGGTCGTAGCTTTTAGCTATATAATTGTATTGTAATAGTTGTTAGTTTTTTTCTCAAAGAAAATTTAAAAAAATAAAAAAGGTTATATTGTCACGAATAAAGGTTATATTATCACGAATATGCAAAGAAATAATAGGAAAACAGACAAAATAAAAAGGTAAAAAAAATTTATTAAAAATTGATATATTCTAAGTAGTTTTCACCTTAAATATGCCGAAAGCGCAAAAAAAGTTATAAGCTTAATCCACCGTGCCACAACGATTTTCCCGAAATTGAAAGGCCTGACTAAACAAATGCACGCCACAACTCGTCCCTTTAAGGACAGTACAACCAGAGTATATCATGACAAACTAAAGAAATAATTATATTCACGGACTAATGGTACTGCACAGCATGCACGGTACTACCTGTGCATCTAGGGACAACCTGAGTTTATCATGACAAACTAGAGAAATAAATATATTTACATACTAATGGAATGGCAGTATGGCACGCCACAACTGTGTCGAAGGGCAACCACTGTTTATCAGGAAAAGCTAGATAAATGCTTATGTTCACACACTAATGGAATGGCATGCATGCCACAATTCAGTGTGTATAAAGATAACCAGGGTGTATCGTGATGACAAACTAGAGAAATAATCATATTTCACACATAATAATAGAAATAACTACATTCACATAGCTCAAGGGTAACGTTTCGCTAGTCTTAGTTGTCGGATACCCATTCGATGACCTATGTGGTGTTGAAGGGGTCGATATAAGATTTCCTTCATTGGAAATGAGAAGCTTGAGATACCAACATTGATTTTTACTTGAATATGTATGTGATTTGTTCAAAGTTTTGTGCCGGACATATTTACGTCGGCATAACTTATTTGTATTGTATGGTAGAGGATAAGAATCAATGTAGCATGTAATTTGCTCTATAATCACTACTACAGAGAAAACTATACTAAATATCTCATTATAGATGGTTCTCTAGAATCTATTGATGTTGTAATTATCATAAATGAAATAAACTCGTCCCTTTAACCGGAGTGTATCGTGATGACAAACTAGAGAAATAATCATATTTCACACACAATAATAGAAATAACTACATTCACATAGCTCGAGGGTAACGTTGCACTAGTCTTAGTTGTCGGAGACCCATTCGATGACCTATGTGGTGTTGAAGGGGTCGATATCTGAAGATTTCCTTCATTGGAAATGAGAAGCTTGAGATACCAACATTGATTTTTACTTGAATATGTATGTGATTTGTTCAAAGTTTTGTGCCGGACATATCTACGTCGGCATAACTTATTTGTATTGTATGGTAAGGATAAGAATCAATGTAGCATGTAATTTGCTCTACACTACTACAAAAAAAAAAGCTATACTGGATGTCTCATCACAGATAGTTCTCTAGAATCCATCGATGTTGTAAGTATCACAAACGGTTTTATAAGTATGACTGTCTATGTCACTAGCGATGGTTAGAACCATCTGTGATACATAATTATCACAAACGGTTCTTATTAAAAACTTCTGTGGTAATTGCAGACGTCACATACGGTTCTTAATCCGAACTATCTATGATAATTCACAGATACTGCCAACCATAAATCATCTGTGATAATGGAATACATCACAAACCATTTTTAATTCAAAGTGTCTGTGATAATCCACATATGGTTATTTTAAAAACCCATCTGTGTTGTGACTTATCTCAAACGGTTTTTTTAAAACTCATCTGTGATAATATTCTTCTATATATACAAGGGCGAAAACCTAACTCATTGTACTCCTGCACACACTTAGATTTTCCAACACACCTGCGCGCCTTCTCAGCTCCCCTTTCTCCACCTCCGACGTCACGGCCTCCTCCTCAGCTCCTCGTCATGCAGCTCCTCCTCCCAGCTCCCCATCACCGCCGCCGCCTCCTTGGCTCCCCTTCACACAGCTTCTCCTCCTAGCTCCCCGTCGTCGTCACCTCCTCCTCGACTCTTTGTCGCGTGGTAATATGTATAGCTCGTTGTATGCATTGAGGATCTGCAGCCGACACCAATACATTTACCATCCTTCTCTATTCCTATTGCAGTTTCTCACTTGAGAATATTGCTGCAGTTTGAAAGAGTTGATTGGGAATAATATTGCAAAGCAAGGAAACCCAAGTTTCACTTTTGCTAATCAGCCAAGCTCAAGGTGTGCATCATATGCGTGTCCACATTGATTTCTAATGTATTTCCATACTTATGTAAGTAACATGACATGTATGAATGATTAATATGCGCATGAGTGGATACTGCATTTTTGTAGGTGATCTAATTTAATAAATTGCCATATGGTAATTCATTTGGAATTCCTTTGTTAATAAAAAGCAAGTAAAAATAGAATATTCAATATGCATAGAGAATACAACTTGAAAAATGAAAGGCTACATGAATGTTTTTACTATTCATAAATTAAAAATATAGGATTGGCCCAAACATTAGTATGGATAGAATTTTCTTTATGTCAAGCTTGTCTCTGAAGTTATGACATTTCTAATATCCACTTGAATATAATTTTAGATGATTATCACTTTATGATCAAGGTTCTATAAACATGATTGATTAATCAATTATAAATATAGAAGCATACTAGTGTGATTCATTTTGCTATGCTTAGATTGTAATATTAGTGTCATGTTTTAGTTCACGCAAATGTATATGTATACGTGCATGTATGCGGTATAGTTCACGGTTTAAAAGCTGTCTATGATAACCACCTATTATCACAGACATAATAAATTAGACGGTTCAGAAACCATCTCTGATGAAGGTTATGAACAATCTGTGATAACCTCATGTGTGGTAGTGGATATTGTATTGTAGGCATGATGCTACAGTGTTGAAAAAAAGACGCCGCAAATACGGACTTATATCATTTCTAGGATCAATTTGGTCAAGTATACAGAGCACCCACCCGACCACATACGCTAGAAGTCATGTTTCTTCAGAAGTATCCTATTCATAAAGATGTCATCTCTGTTGAGGATAATATTTTGATTGATAAGCATGCAAAAAAATCAGTCCAAAGCTTGCCACGTGTTAATTAATTTAGCACCCAAACATCAGTTCAAATTCACTTGTATCTACTTTTTAATTAACAATTAGTTGAAAATATCTTTTTGAGCCATAAGTACAATTAAAAACTTACAAATTCTTCGATATTTACTAAATTCATTTTTTGGATCATTATCGCTCTTTTACTAAATTCCTTCATTGTGTGTGTTTTGCCGTAGTCCATAAAACCAGAATACACAAAAACCTAGAAATACTAATATATCACCGTATGCACAGACAGCTTTACTCTGACATTTACAATTCTTCTAGTAACCATCGAAATCCTAGATTTTTATTTTTGAAAAAAAAAATATAAGCCGATCTAATAGCAATACAACATAGATTCCGATTGGCCCACTTGTCAATTGTTCTGCTTAACTGGTTTACGATTTAAACTTCTGGCTATGGCTTTTAGTCTACAGTTCAAATTGCACCGTAACGACGATTAACTTTTTCTGATAAAATAAGAAAAAAATTTAAAAATCGTTATATCGTCACGGACAATGAAAAAGAATAAGAGAAAAAAGAAAAGCCAAAAAATCAAAAAACCTAAAAAATCAAAATAAGATGAAATTAGAAGCCGACGTGTTTCAGATAGCTTCTGGTTTAAGACAAATTGAAGCCGTTTAGAGTGATGCAAACAAAAGGAAGTAGTTCGTTGGCACAATTAAAACAGCTAACTTTTTCCTTTTTGTCAAAGAAAACCGCTGCAATCGACTGTAAACTGAAAGCGAAGGAGAGAGAATCCGATCGAAAGGGAAACCTGTCGTCCCCCACGGGAAATTTCTACCCGCTTGTCAAAAGCCGTTACGTTCTAGACAGTAGAGACCCGGTGGCGCCTCAACTACGAACATGTAATCAATCCAACCCGCATCTAGAAGCCCATGACTTCCTGACACCCGACAAAGTCATCTCTCTCTCTCTCTCTCTCTCTCTCTCTCTCTCTCTCTCTCTCATGTGCAATGTAGTTACGCAAAAATGATTTGTGCTAGTACAAGAGTTTCTTTTAAGGAAGCAAGGAATTGATTTTAGTTTCCAAAAAGTCTCACAATCCAGTATGTTCTAGAAAAAGCAGGGAGACAGAAACTACAAGTTACGAATAAATAGCTTAGCCCAATGTTTGTGCCCCACTCTTAGGGCTGGTGTTGGTCTTGATGGTTGTCCTTTAGGGTCGATGTATTTCTCTTTTTATTAGAATAAATGGTAGAGTTTCTACCTTAGTTTTAGAGGGAAAAAATGTACTTTTTGTCACAAATATATGTTGTTTTGGAAGTAATCAATTTTTCAAATCTTTGACTATTGATATTTTAAAATATTTAAATTGGATAGATAAAAATTATATGTGTAGATTTAATTTCGAAAAGTATTTTTGTCTCGAGAAGGGCTATCATAATATTATAATTCTATTAGGTACAAACTAATTGTTAAAGTTGTATTTTAAAGAGTATGTCGATGTCCAAAATAACATTGTGAAATTTGGCACAAACTCTCCTTAGGATATTAAGAACCTATTCCAATCCTGGAGCGTGAAGATCGATATCAAAGTTTCGAACTTTATCGAAAACAATGAAGGTTTCTCTAAAACCATGCAAAAGAAAGAAATCTTGATCTACTCTTACTTGTGAGTCCTTGATGATCTACATAATCTTGGATTGGTTTTCACATGCCATAGCAAGTTAGATCCTAGCAAAAACTCAAGCCAAAATGCCCACAAAAGCAAAATCCCAAAATCGCCTCTATCCATAAATCCAAGGCAAACTCAGTAACTTCTTCTAGAAGGTGCCTAACTGGATGGAATCAGATCTCTAAGAGATATCTGTACCTCTTAAGCGTCCTTGTCACCAAGAAAGATCAAGAAGAGAGAAATCCAAACAAAAAAGTCAAGCAAACAAAAGTACAAGGAAGTATCTTTGGCACAACTCGCTTGGACAAACTTTGAATGTTCATTTTATTTGAAGAAGAATATTTTACAGTCGTTCTATTATGAATAACAGAGCTCTAAGCCTAGAGCACACACACAAAGAAAATCCTAATATCTCTCCACTTCTTGATAATTCTCTCAATACACACAAGAGTTTATATAATAGAAGCTCTTACCTCCCACTTAACCCAAAAACATATATGCCCTTAGTGGACCACACTACTTACCAATGGAAAAACTCGGTAACCCACACATAATCAGGTTTTTACATTTAACACACTTGCATGCTTTCAAAGTGCGACTTCCACATAGCTCCAAAAACCCGATAAGACGCTCAATCCTCAAAGACGTGACCTAAACCACTAAGACCAATACTACGGTTTTACAAACCGTCACTCCACCCGGTATTGAACAATTTCTTCAATTGCCACCCACCGGTCTTCAAGAAGATGCGATGCCAAATGCCTCATCGCTAAGATCATACGCCTGTTCTAAGGCCATTACCACTTGAAACGCTCGACTCTTATGGCACACTATATCACACCATAGTCCGTGATGCCCAATTATTTGCCATTAAGATTGTAAGTCTGCTCTGAGAACTGTTACCACTTGAAACGCACAAATCCAATTGGCACACTACGTGCATACACTTGCATCTTCACGTTCCTTGTTTTTCTCCCGTACTTCTCCACTTGAGATGTTGCTACACCTGGACTTATGCGACATGTCATAGCCTCAGGATCTCTTCCATAGCCTCGGTCTTACCGCTGACTGCAACAATCATCAAGCACCTGCACATCAAAGAACAAGCAATTGATCCGAGCACAAAATGATATGCACTTGACCCTTATTAGCAAATCACATGTATGGACATACCCATGACTCATTATTGCATAGACTTCCGCCATGACTAACACTTGCATGTACTCCATCATGACTAACAATTGCAAAACCACCTCAACTCAGCACAAGGGTCGGTCTAACCATGACACCCATGCCAATCAGACTACCAAACACACTATGGTCAGATCACCATCACGACCAGTCAAATCGCTAATAACAGGAAACAATAGGTAAAGATGTAAACACTCAAGTATTATATAAGTTATGAGGATATCCACAACTGACTGAATTGAGTAGATATTCGATTCAAATTCGTATTCGTTATAATATGTGATTCGTATTTGTGTTCGAGAATATTTGAATTCACAATCATTTACAAAATATGGATATAAATATGGTAAAAATAATATTCCATCCGTTTTCATCTCTATTGCACACATTTGCAAGCGTTTGGCGTGACATGTCGTGCTCTTTTCGCCAACCCCATAATTAGGGATGCAAACAGTACGGGTTAATTCCGACCGATCCGATACTAAATCCAGTTGGGACCAAATACGGAAAGGTAATTTAGTATCTAGTACCGAATCCGGTCTATACCGAATTGTTGTTGTTGGATATGGTGGCGAAAATAGGAGAGCTAAAATTCGACCGAATAACATCTGCAAACGGTAAATCAGATACTATCCGACCGAATATCCGACAAGCAAATTAGTACCCCAACCGATCTAGCCCATCAACCATCATTGACACCAACCAGCCTAGATTTTTACCCAAGTCTTAACCTACCTCCAGAGCTCAGCCACTCTAGCCAGTTGTCATCAATCCTCTCCGCTTATACTGAATTTGCATATGAATTTATCAGTTTTTGAATTAATGTATAAATTTATTGGTTTTCGAACTTATGTATGAATTTATCGCTTATATTGAACTTGTATTATGCCGGCTATCGTACTTTAGTAATCTAGATATATTTATTGCTAGTTGAATGCTTAAAGTGATAATGGTATGGTTCAATGTATATTTCTTTATGTATGCACATACTATTCGTCTATATTATCTATTTTCGATCTAAAACCATATGTATCCATTCCGATGATACCATATCCGAAACTCCAAATATTTCGAATTCATATTCCAATTTGGCCTTAATTTATCTGACTTTAAATCTTTAAAAAATATATGTTAGAATAAAGTATAAATAATATTTGTTGGAATCTGGTCCGATTGCACTCTACCTATGATTCACCGCCTTTTACATGATTCACCACCCTTTAAAACTCGCAGCAACAAAGACTTGCAACCCCATGCACCGACCCGTCATAGCTTTCTCCTCCGCCCCTTCTCTCCACCCTCTCCGTCTCCTCTAGTGCTTGCGGCTCCACGACGCCATCGTTACCACCCAGCCCTCCAGTCCTCTCTACCACTACCGCGCGCGCGCGCCATCTCTCTCTTCCTCTCCCTCTCTCTCTAGACTTGTAGAGTGACTCGAGATGGCCATGCCGTCGGGGCAGCGGCGGCAGGAGTTCAGCTTCCCGGGGAGCTCGCCGGCGCGGGGGGCCAAGCACGCGCTGCCGCCGAGGCCTCCAGCGAACCCGCTGGCACCGCGGGCCGGGGAGGAGGACTTCCGGTGGCTGCAGGCGTCGCGGCTCGGCTCGCCGGAGTCCGGCTCCGGCGGGTCCGGCACGCCGTCGCCGCAGAGCTGGGCGCACCACCACCACCGGCTCTACCCGGCCTCCACCGGCAGCTCCCCGTCGCGGGCGCAGGCCATCGCGGGGTACCGCCGCGAGATGCTAGACCTCGTGCGCGGCCTCCCCGAGTCCGCCTACGAGCTCTCCCTCCGCGACATCGTCGAGTCCCCGCTGCCGCCTCCTCCACCTCCACCCACCAAAGCTGCCGTGCAAGAACAAGAAGACGACGAGCCCAAGAAGGGCGTCGCGGCGGCCACGGTCGACGAGGAGGCCAAGAGACAGGATGGCGACGGCGCCAAGAAACAGGGGAAGGCCAAGGCGCGGAAGCAGAGGACGATGGGGAGGACGCGGAGCCGGAGCCTGGAGCGGAGCGTGAGCCTGGACACGGGCCTGCTCATCAAGCTCTTCCTGCCGCTCTCCGTCGGCGGGAAGAAGAAGGTGTCGCCGAAGCCCGCCGCGGCCGCCAAGGACGGCAGGAAGAAGAAGCAGGGGAAGAAGGAGAAAGCGGAGGAGGAGTGGTGGAAGAAGAGCGAGTTCAGCGAGGAAGGGAGCAGCAGCAGGACCAGTAGCACCAGCAGCACTAACAGCAGCAGCAGCAGAAATGGACATGGAAATGGCAGCAGCAATCCAAAAGCTCCAACCAGGAGTAGGAGCAGGTAATTAACTTTCTTTTTGCGAATGTAATTAACTTCTTAATTAGGCAGAATTTTCAGTTCAAGTTTATTCAGAAATTTTTTTCTTTTTCCCCAGAAATAGGGGGCAGTAGTAGAAGGGAGTTTGATCAATCTTTTGCTTTTGAGGGGTCTTTTTTCTAAGTTCCTTTTTTTAGAAAATAAAAAAAAATCTGAGTTTGTTTGAACATGTTAGTAGCTTTGTATGTGCTTGAGTTAGAGTGCAAGCTAAGGTTGATGGAATTTCTTTGATTCTATATTGGGTTTTCTCTGAATCTCATTCTTGGGAATTGCTCGTTGTTTTCGTGAATTTTTTTCTGTATCCGAACGGCAGCTGAAAATTTTGGAATTTAAGAAGAAGCTCGCATATTTCAATGTGGTATAATTTACCTTCATAAAGAAAATAAGGGAAAGTTTTGTCCTGTCATCAAGCCTCCCCCCCCCCCCCCCACACAAAAAAAAAGGAGTTGGATACTGCTGTTTGAAATATGACCATAATTGTTATGAGCAGAAACTTTCCCTTGTTGTAATTCTATTGCTAGTAAACATTTTTTATCCCAAGAAATAAGCTTTTCCAATAGATGGAGGAGACAATTAACAATTATAGTTGTTCTAGTCTTCTAGAACATAATTTTTAGGAAAAGACAACCAAATTCTCAGGTCAGAGGCACACACATAGCCACATACAAAATTCAAGGATGGAGATGGTAATAGACTGGATCAAAGTATAAGTTTGTGTCTGCAAAGACGTCTAATGTGAAAATTGTCTAGTTCAGGCCGCTAAACAAGGCACAATTCACTGCGCCCGTTTCTGGTTAGTGTGAAGTCATGGAAGTCTGGAAGCAGATTGGTCGACACGGCAGAGAGTCATAGCTTGAAGTCCATGCTTGTTCCATCACAACCTAACTTAGCAGTCAATTCTTGTACTCAGCAGTCATCTGGGCAAAAGGGGGCATGACTTCACATGATCATTTGTGAAGTCTTCCATTTGCTTTCTCATTGTGTTGAAGATCCCCAAACTGTTTGGTTTCTGATTTTAAGAAAAATTTGCATATGCGTTAATTGTTGATAATCTTGCCCTTGTTTAATGGAATGCTTAAGCATGGTTGGTTATGCTCTGGATTCCAATAGCAATCAAAAGTATGGCTAGTGCTTGTTATCCCTTGAAATATAATCGTTGGATAAATTATTGCTAGTTTTGCTAAACTATTTGTGAATAGTGTTACATCTTTGTAGGGTCATTTGAATATGTTTAGCCACAGTTGGATGTTACATGGAATCCAATCATACATCTAATTTCTGCTCAAATAAATTTTATAGGATCTTTCTTCATGTTGCCTACTTTCGTTCTTTTTTCCTTTTTGAAAAGCTTAATGCCGGCTTCTTGTCACCTGAATCCCAATCATTGCATAAATGCTTTATGTCCCATTCAGCAATGGCTAATCTAATCATCATCTTCCCACTAGGGACTGCAACATATCTAATTCAGCTCATGACAAGATTTTGATCATGCCAAACTTTCATATTCTAACAAACTCTTCTTTGTTTGGTGCAGAAAGAGAATTGGGTGCTATGGTTTCTTCTGGGCAAATAAGAGCAAAAACGGAGTCAGCCAAGATCATGCCAAGGCCACCATCCAGAGGGAAAGTACTCATCAGCATGCCGGACCAATAGGGAGCTCATGACTGATCATACCTAAATTGATGCATGCAATGACTGATCATACACAAATAGTTACATCTTGTCCATGGAAAAGGAATTCTATATTCCCCTTCTATGCTATGTGACATTGTGAACTTCACGTTCTACTCCAGTGAACGTGTAGTCTAGGCTAGCATCATTGGTTCAGACACCAAAGAGATTAGTGTGTAATGTAGACAAATGCATAGGACAAATCACATCCATCAAAGGGCACTACTGAAGTCTTTGTTTTTCACATCTGTCGTACTCTCTGAAACAGTCACATCTCTTGTACTATCCTCCGTCTGTACATGTCTTAACGTAATCTTCTTTTTTTCTAGTAGTTGTCAATCAACAAACAAAAAACAGAGATTGTGGAGGATGACGCACCAAGGCACCAGTGTGCTTGTTTAGTTTTCGTTACCTTTTGTGAGTTTGCCTTTCTTGATAAAATTGTGCTGACCAGATGGCCAAATGATCAATGAGAAGATCTCAAGAGATATTTACACCTAATATACTATTTTGAGGTCAATGTACCATAGTTTTGCTTCGCAATAAAGGGATTTGAGGATTTGCCACGGTAAAAGATGTGCATTTGATGATTTGTCACTCGATATCCCATTGACATCTGCATAGCGGGTAGCAGGCAGATAGCGGATTGACATCTGCATAGCGGGTAGTAGCAGATAGCGGATTGACATCTGCATAGCGGGTAGTAGGCAATATTACAGATGATATATTCTAATAGCGGAATCTAAAAAACACTTATAATTTTGAGATACTCATGTATATATATCTTGATTCATGATTTACTACAGATTACATGATCATTTCCCATTCTTAATTACTTGACTGCTCAAGCAAAAGTACAACAGCAACACTCCAACAAAGTCAACAACTGAACAACATAACAAAAGTACTCCAGGCTTGTGAGCAGTGTAAGAAGTCAACATCAATATCAGAAATTCCGGTACCATAGCCTTGCTTGTAAGCATAGCACATCAGCCAAAAGAAGCCAAAGTAACCTAGAAAATGAACTCACTTCAAATCTCAAATGATCTTCTGTGATAGGATGACAGCAGTTTAGCACCAGTTTGAACTCTAGAATCTAGAATAGATACATTCATACATCGTGTAGCTTGTTACAAAGCAGCTACAAATCAGGTCTCCATGCTTCAGGCTCCAGGCAGCAGGTCCAGCACATGCAGCAGCACAATCAAAAAAAGTTAAACAAAATGCAAGATACAGTCTCCAGGCTCCAGCACAAGCAGCAGGTCCAGCATAGCATTAGAAGAGACAGTAGGTCTAGCACAGTATTATAAATCAGGTTTGGCAATCATAAAAAGTTAAACAAAATACAGGATACAGTTGCCAGCACAGGCAGCAGGCCCAGCACAGTATTCTCAGATGAAATAAAGAAACCAATCCATGAAGGGACCAAGAAATATCAGTTGTCACTGTCGTCATGCAAACCAACTTCTTCCTCTTCTTCCTCTTCACCATTAGAAGATTCAAACTCTTCTTCCTCTTCCTCCTCTTCTTGAATAAACAAACTGCGAGATTTCTTTGTTTACCTCGATGAAACTTTAGATGTGTGTTTCCTCTTTGATTTACTTCTTGCTTGATCTCCATATTCAATATCTTCATTTGGTATGGCATTATCTATAATCCATTCATTTGGTAGCTCACCATCAATATATTTTGCAACCAGTGTGTCTCTATTCTTTTGAGAATACTTCCAATCCAATCTCTTGTTAAATATAACATAGACATGATCATTTTTTTTCACTTAATCTAGTTCTTTTGTTGGAATGTACCTACATAAATACAATTGGCAACCATTTTAGAATTCTATAACATAACATTGCATAAATCTTACTATAAAACACAAAAAAATATGCAGCGTTGTAGACAAAAGGTAATCAATTTACCCTCTCAAATGCAATCCAATTCCTTTCGCGTGTAGTGGAACTACAAGTTAAACTTAAAATTCTGATAGAACTTCCTTAGTTCCTTGGCACTAGTTCCATGTACGGACCACCTATTTGCTGCAAAGAATAGTAAAGAACTAATTAGATAACTTACAGAAATTTTTATTTCATGGAACTAAAATAAGAGTCATTTTACCTAGTGTGATCGTTGAACTATTTCTTTGTCTGATAGCCATTGTTGTTCCAAAAGAGTTCATGGTCTCAGTTTACATACTAAGTTGAGCAATAATATTGTCTTGTGCCACAGTATCATCATAGTACATACGTGTAGCACATTCTATAACTGTTTCCACGAAAACATCTTCTGCAATTTCTTGCTTATTCTCATAGACGTTTAGGTTCAAGTAATAGCCCACTTTATGCAATACAATCTTGAGCCCCATGTTGTAACTATGATTCTCTAAATAGGACCACACTTAGTTTCAGATCCATTTAGACGTAATGCAATTTCTTTTTTGCATTGAGAAGATCACCATAAAGGTATCCCATTGCAGGCACATCACCATCCACTCTCCTAAGTACATATGCAAGTGGCTCAAAATAATTTATAACCACAAGCACGTCATGCCAAAACTTGTTTTCCATGACCAATTTATAAATATTTTGCCCTCCAGCCTTCTTAGACCAATTACTTTACTCCCAATCTTTTGATGCAAATATTTGCTTCAATGCTTTTATTTTACTGTACAGGCTTCTCAAGTTCAAGTAACTAGTGGCAAATCAAGTAGTACTAGCTCAAACTAAATCACCTTTGGTAAATTTACACAAAATAGCTAGTAATCTAACATGTGCATAAATGTGATTTATGATAGACTTTGTATTATGAATTGTATTCTGGACCATAGTTATCTTACTAATGTCCTCCAGCATGACATCAATACGATGGGCTACACATGAGGTCTAAAATATGTGAGGGTACTTCTCTTTAAGCAACTTGGTTGCTGCCATGTTATTGGAAGTATTGCCGGTGACCACTTGCACAAGCTATTCTAGGCTGATCTTAGCAATGCAAGAGCTTACCAAGTTGCAGATGTACTTAGCAACATGAACCTCCAAGGAAGCATCAATAGCACAAAGAAAACATACACCTCTAGCACAATGAGTGACCAAATTTTTTAAGCTTCTCTCACATTGATCTATCCAAGCATATGTCATAACAGCACATCTACTAGAAGACCATGCCTCCTTTTGCCCTTTCAAATATTCCTCCACTACATTGACTTGTCTAGCAAGCAAAGGAGTGCCAAGCTGATAAGGAGTAGATTTCTTCAATTCTGGACCAAATTGTCCAATGGCTTCTATCATCAGATCAAAGGCATCAAGACAAATAGTGTTATGAGGAACCGCAACCTGATAGAACCATGATGCAATATAGTCATAAGTTGTCTGGTTAGCTTTGACCTTATAATGTGCATTAATTGTAGTTTGCACGCCCTTTCTTTTAGCATGAGGTTGCTCTGGACGCTTGTAGTACATGTCTAGTGGTCCCTTGGTAAGGGACTTCTTAGGAACTAGTGTGTTGCCAGCAGATGAAACTCCGACTATAGTTTATTCTACTCCTTCAGTACCATAGTTCTCCACATCATCATTTTCCTCCATATGTACCTCATGTCTTAGATGAAATCAATCGCTCCATTTTTGCACTCTTCGTTTCGTCATTTGCACTTATTAATGCTTTCATCATGTCCCTAACTTCTTAAGGAATCTGTGTGCAGGGAGCAATATCTTCTCTTATTCCAGCTAAATGCTTTTTAGTCTAGTAATACCACCATTGTAGAAATTCAAGCAATATCTGCATCCAACTCAGTTTTTAACTTCCTTCTCGTTTGGCATGGGTAAAGCATGCTCCCAAGCAACATCTTTCCTTGAGGATGTTGACTGGCTTACAGATGCAGATGATACTGCTAATGAAGACATTATGCAAATACAACTATAAACAAAAGATCAGGCTTATTGAGGCGTCGCCTAAGCGTCGCTTAGGCGACGCTTAGGCGGTAAGGCGGCGAAGAAACCTAAGAAGTCGGCCTCGCCTTGCCAGTATGCTATATGGCGTCTGCCTCAAGCCGTAAGGCGTCGCTTAAGCGTCAGTGAGGCGAAGAAACGCGAGGCGACAGTGAAGGCGGACGCCCCAAGAACCGGAAAAAGCAAGGATAAAGAGACGACACGGGATGAGGGGCCAGTGGAAACCTGTCGCATAAGCGGAGGTGCCGAAGTCGAACCCTAGCGCCGCCTCCATCGGTCCATCCCTGTCACCCCGTGGCGCCACCATCCTCGAAGCGGCGCGCCGGCGGCCTCCATCTCCAGCTATGCCCTACCTCCCCGGCCTCCTCCTCCTCCCTCTACCTCCCCAGCTCCCCCTCGGTGCCTCCGCTCGCTCTCATCTCGCTCGCTCGCGCGGCGCTCCGTCGGTCCCTCCCTTCTCCCCGCGCGCCGCCGCCTCCAGGCGCCTCCACCTCGCCCCCCTCCCCTGCTCCCCCTCCCTCTCATCCTCCCCTCGGGGGAGCAGGGGAGGGAGGGGGCAAGGCGGAGACACGCGGGGAGAAGGGAGGGACCGAGGGAGGTGAAGGAGGAGGGAGGAAGGCGGCGACGGCTTGGAATGAGAGAGGAGTGAGGAGGCGGCAGCTGGGGCGAGGTAGTATTAGGGTTAGGACAGTTTACGCTTGAGTCCCCAGATGTTTACGAAATTATAATTAGGTCCTTTGTCTCTTTAGCTTTCTTCTGATTTAATGGTCAGAACTCCGTTTTCTTTGCCTTATGATGTGTGTAAAACGTCGCCTCGCCTCACGCCTTATCGATTAAAAGGTGTGAGGGGGGTGGGTCGCCTTACCACGCCTTACCGCCTTAATAACCTTGCAAAAGATTAGACAATACTTAGTTGCATGAATTCAATAAAGTTATGAAAGAACATGAAGTTCTAAGACTGGCCCAACTAAAACAATGCTTATTGTTAAGAACTTTAGCTGGCAGGCAATAACAACTAACAACTCTCAGGGCAGCTTACCCAATTTCCCTCTTAATATTCTATTGTTTCATTTTCTGGTGCTATACATAGTAAAACACAACCATGAACTTCATCGAATTTTAATCTTTTAGTGCACATAATTTCTTATAATGATGTTCTATCATAATTCCTTATAATGATGTTCTATCATAATTCCTTATAATGATGTTCTTTGCAATATGTAGACCATCATTTTTACCTACATCTAAGCATATTGAACAAATGTATGGTAACACCATCCAATCTATAGTGCCTATAGGCAGCTCTCCGACCACAATTTATTTCTTACTCTTTGGCATCTTGTAATCAACTCACTAGTAAGTGCCCAGTTCTTATAGTGTATTTCCATTACACTAAATTTAACTAATGCACACTACATATTGTGGTGCTGAGCATTATTCCCATCAAGGCAAGATCTATTAGAAAGTTATAACTGCTAATGTTGTCTTATCACAGTAGCCAGTGATTTAGGTGTGCTAGTATAAGGAAAACATAGGACGGTAACTCACACTTAGAATTTTAAGGACATTCATTTGACATTAGTGTTGAAAATTTTGTAGCTAGCAAAGATACCAATCAATGAATACAAAGGTTGTGCTACAACTACAAGAACAGATCATTTTAGTAAACATTTAAACTTACATGGAGCAATTGGTGGTCTCGTGGAGCGTGGAGGTGGAGATCGGAGCACTGCAGCTATCAATTCGTGGTAGAAATAGAGAAGATGACCACTGTCTGCCATCGAGGTCGCGCCGCCACCACGTCGAGCACAACACAACAACAAAGTGGGGGCGGCCAAGGAGTTGTTATGTCTGGTCGGATTTAGAGGAGGATAGGGAGGGGAGGAGAGGAGGAGGCGAGGGAGGGACAAAGATGGTCACGGCATGGCTAACTTGCAGATCGTAGCAGTGAGTGGGAGGGTCGGCTGGTATTGGGCTCCACCAGCGCCAGAGGTGACGAGGGTCGAGGGGTGGTAGGAGCGGTGACCTCTGAAGCACGGACACTTGTCTTTTGTGCCATATCCGTGTCCAGCACCGTGTTCGACATAGACACACCGCGGACTTGTGTCAGCTGATTTAAAAATGAATTTTAAGTTAAAAATTCCAAACATGTCAAACACGGCTGACTGCGAGCCCGACACCAGCCCACTAGCGGAGCTGAACCATAATCCCCCTCCACAACCCCCCAGCTCCTCCGGAAAAAAATTCTATGCGGCGGTGCCGCACTCCGCAGCTCGTGCGGCACCGCCTGTGCTGCCGCCGCGTAGGCGTCCTCCTCAGCTCTGAGCCGCCAGGAAACAGAGACTCACATGAAGAACAACAACGAACTCACGTACGCGAAAGAAGTCTGTATTGCTGCACTGAATGGATTCCTTTTCTGATTCCATGCACATATTTATACAAGAACTTTACAACGTGGTTACTCCCGGCAGTTCACGCAGAAGCGTCGCATTGCCTGCTTTTACACGGATGCGTTGCGTCGTTTCGGCAACCAGCGTATACAGTTACGTATAGATGAACAGTACATACGTATGAGCTGCTGCGGCTCAGAGCTGAGGAGGACGCCTACGCGGCGGCAGCACAGGCGGTGCCGCACGAGCTGCGGAGTGCGGCACCGCCGCATAGAATTTTTTTCCAGCTCCTCCCGTTCGCCTCTAGTACTCCACACCCCCCGATTCCTCTCATCCCCCTCCACACCCCCACTATCTCCTCCCCTCCTCCTCCTCGCCTCCCACCTCCGTCGAAGCTGGCGAGACACCACTAGCCTCGGCCTCCTAGCTCCCACCTCCATTTAGGGCCAGCGAGCCGCTACCTACCTCGGCGTCCCATGCTGGTGCACCTCCACGGCTCCACCCCTCCACTTCTACATGCTCCTAGCCTCCTTTCCTCCGCCTCCTCTCTTGGTCTCTCCTCCAGGCGACAGACTCCCCAGGTCCCGACAGGTGGCGGCCAACCTCCTCTCCCCTCTAGGTGTCAGGCTCCCCACTCCCCTGATCCCAACGGGCGACGACCAACTGGTTCCTCATGGTGGGCGACAACATCAACCTGTCCAAGCATGAGTTCATCGAGTGCTACGATGACCCCATCCGTCGCAATGACCTTGTCATCAGCCGTGCCAAGAAATTCGACCTCGCCGACCAGGTCCATCTCCCTCCCCCTCCGCCTCTCCACCTCTCCCTCCCCACGATTTCCGCTAGGTGCCGTGTGATGAATGATGTTGCCCTGTCCTACAGATCTACGTGTCCATCGCGAACAAGGCGAAGCCCGGTATGAAGATGATCAAGAGCTACGTGAAGATGAAGCAGGAGAACGTCACCAGCGGCATACTCGTCGTGCAGTAGGCTCTCAGCAACTTCGCCCGCAACATTGTGCAGGAGGTCTCCCAAAAGTACCACCTCGAGGTCTTCCTGGTCGCCCCCCCTGTACCACATCCTTCACCTCATACTCATATGTCTCTATATGCTCTCTCTTGTGTGCAAACTAGTGGCCGATGTTTAACGTGGTACAGGAATCAGAGCTTCTTGTCAACATTCAGGAGCACGTCCTAGTGCCAGAGCACGAGCTCCTGATGCCTGAGCAGAAGACAACGCTGCTTGAGCGATACACTATGAAAGAAACCCAAGTAGGATTAATGTGCCTAGTCTTTTGTGACCAGCCCGGTATTCAAATTGATATAAGCATAGCACCATCATGTTGAGAAATTAAGCACATGTAGGTTCAATTTACTCCATAAATAAATCATGACATCATGCACGCAAAATAACAGAACCATCACAGGCATAAAAGATCTAGACATGTAAACCAGGAAACTGTACATGAATAGATCTAATACGGAGAACATGACTGTTACGTACCGACGATTCTGTTCAGATTGGTTTCTCGATGTAGACGCTGCAGGCACGGTACGGATGACGCGAAGTCGATGGCGACTCGCCGAAGCCGAATGACGAGGAAGACGAGCCAGAGCTACAGCAAGCAGTCGCGCAGAGCGCTTCCCAAAAACCTTATTCGCCCTCTCCCGGTGCAGGACTTCGAAGGCGACGGTTCCGGAGACCTGCTCTCCCGAACGACAGTGCACGCCGGCGGCCGGGACGGAGTAGACTACGTGGGACGGCGTAGCACAATGGAGGAGGTAAAACCCTAGATTGATTTTTGCATGTACTGTATGGAGGCGGCGACTCGGTATTTATAGAAGAATCAGGACGCGTGATCAAGACGCCTGCACATTCTCCATAACTCGTAACCGAAACGGATTAGTCACACGTAACCGATCCGGATTCACCGCCACTCAAAACAGCAAAATAAAACTGCAAAAGAAAGCCGCGTCTGCGCAAGCACCTGGAGCGGATTTTGGCGGACCATTCACGCAGGTGCCGTGCGCCCGCGCCCCCCGCCCCGCCCCGCCCGGCCCGGCGAGGCGAGGCGAGCGAGCGCGCGCGTGTGATCCTCTAGTTCTCTCCCACACATGCATCAAGTGGCTAGGAGTGCACCATCCCTTTTAAGGTGGTCTTCCTCTCCTAAAACTAGCAATGTGGTACTAAAGGTCACATGCATGCCTCCTTTGCATGAGTGGGCCTTTGAGATTTATTTAGGAATTATTCTTTTATATGGGCTTAGCCCACATAATCCAACAATCCCCCACCAGATCTCAAAGTCCCACAGAGATTTGCCTGAACTCCAATGTACTGTTTATATATCAGTGTTTCGATGGAGACCGATTAAGGTTGAACATCCACCTAGAACTCCAAGCTACACTTACTCACAACTTGAACAATGGACTACGCCTTGAATTGCAAGTTTGGTGCAAGCAAGCTTCACTTAAAGACTTAACTGATACTAGGCCGCCAGTAGGCTACCCCTCGGTTGGAGCGTATAAGTCATACTCCTTGGTCTCTTCATGAGCTTAATAGGAGATTTTCCCAAGATCTCCATAGACTGCGACTAACAGTCGGGCTCATATAGGTGTGTTCTTTCAAGAACGTTCTGCAAGATAACGTCTTCGCTTTTGAAAGCCAATGGAACACATTAAGGCCTTAACCAACCTGCCTTGCAGTTTCTGAGAGTATTGCATCTTCACATAGAGAGGGTTGAAATTACTCTCCTCCAGTTAACTAATGGCTTGTTTTTCCCAGATCCTAATTCACGGGATCTCCGATCACATAGGTTGGGTTACTACCATAGATAACTCACATGGGTCTCATTCCCATCTCCTTCGATGCACTATCTATCACATTCCGTGATAGTCCCTTTGTAAAGGGATCTGTCAGGTTTCTATTTGTTTGGATGTAATCCAAGGTTATAACTCCGGAGTTTCTCATTTTCCTGACAGACTTCAATCGTCTCTTGACATGCCTAGACGATTTCATATTATCCTTAGAACTGTTCACCTTAGCGATAACAGTTTGATTATCACAGTTCATAAGAATAGCTGGCACTGGCTTTTCCACTGTAGGCAGATCCATCAATAGATCCCGTAGCCATTCTGCCTCAATAGTAGTAGTGTCTAGTGCCGCGAGCTCTGCTTCCATGGTTGACCTCGTCAAAATAGTCTGTTTGCAAGACCTCCATGAAACAGCACCACCACCAATAGTGAAAACATATCCACTAGTGGCTTTGATTTCATCAGCATCCGAGATCCAGTTGGAATCACTATAACCCTCCAGTACCGACGGGTACCCAGTATAGTGAAGTCCAAAGTTCGAGGTACCTTTCAGATAGCGCAACACTCGCTCAAGCGCCTTCCAGTGATCATCTCCTGGGTTAGAAGTAAACCGGCTCAACTTGCTCACAGCAAAGGAGATGTCTGGCCTTGTTGCACTAGCTAGATACATAAGTGAGCCAATTATCTGGGAGTATTCCAGCTGATTCCTAGCAATTTTCTTATTCTTACGAAGTAACACACTAGGATCATAAGGCGTTGGAGAAGGCTTGCTTTCAGAATAGCCAAAACGGCTCAAGACCTTCTCCACATAATGAGATTGCAATAATGTAATACCATCCTCACCTCTAACCAATTTAATATTTAGAATAACATCAGCCACTCCCAGATCTTTCATATCAAAATTTTGAGACAAGAATAATTTGACCTCATTTATCACATTGATGTTTGTCCCAAAAATCAAGATGTCATCCACATACAAGCATAGAATAACTCCCTCACCCCCACCATAGCGATAGTATACACATTTATCTGCCTCATTGATAGCAAAGCCTGCAGACGTCAGTGTTCTATCGAACTTCTCATGCCACTGCTTAGGGGCTTGTTTCAGACCATACAAAGATTTTAACAGTTTTAACACCTTGCCTTCTTGACCTTCTACTACAAATCCATCAGGCTGTTCCATGTAAATTTCCTCATCTAGCTCTCCGTTAAGAAAAGCTGTCTTAACGTCCATTTGATGAACGAGAAGACCATGTGAGGCAGCCAAAGCAAGTAGTACTCGAATTGTGGTCAGTCTAGCAACAGGTGAGTAAGTGTCAAAGAAATCTTCGCCTTCTTTCTGAGTATAGCCCTTGGCAACAAGCCGAGCCTTGTACTTTTCAATAGTACCATCAGGCCTAAGCTTCTTTTTGAACACCCACTTGCACCCTACAGGTTTGCACCCATAAGGTTTATCTGTCAACTCCCAGGTTCCATTAGCGATAATGGAATCCATTTCACTACGGACAGCCTCCTTCCAGTAGTCTGCATCAGTAGATGCATACGCTTCTGAAATAGACTTGGGAGTGTCGTCCACAAGGTACACAGTAAAATCATCACCAAAGGATTTGGTTATCCTTTGTCTCTTGCTCTTTCTAGGAGCTTCACTGTCATCCTTCTCATTTACAAGTTCATGTGTATGTTCAGAAGGTTCAGGAGGTGTGAATGAATTGGGAATTATTTCAGAAGGTTGATCAGTAGTGTTATGTGCATCTTTCATTGGAAAGATATTCTCAAAGAACGTTGCATCTCGAGACTCCATAATTGTACCAACATGCATGTCAGGTACCTCAGTTTTAACTATCAAAAATCTATATGCAATGCTATGATTAGCATATCTCAGAAAGACACAGTCCACAGTTTTGGGTCCAAGCTTGCGTTTCTTAGTTATTGGCACATTGACTTTCGCCAAGCACCCCCATGTACGCAAGTAAGAAAGTGATGGTTTTCTCCCAATCCATACCTCGTATGGTGTTTTGTCCTTATTTCTGTTAGGAACTCTATTTAATACATGATTAGACGTTAGCAAAGCCTCCCCCCACCATGCCTTAGGTAAGCCCGCAGTGTCTAACATGGCATTCACCAAGTCAGTCAACGTGCGATTTTTCCTTTCGGCAATCCCATTTGACTCGGGAGAATAAGGAGGTGTCCTCTCATGTATAATGCCATGTTCCTCACAAAATAAGTCAAATTCGTTTGAGAAATACTCTCCACCACGATCTGACCTAAGTCTTTTTATCTTTCTGTCTAATTGGTTTTCAACTTCTGCCTTATAGATTTTAAAATAGTCTAAAGCCTCATCTTTCGTTTTCAATAAATACACATAACAGAACCTAGTTGCATCATCAATCAATGTCATGAAATATCGTTTTCCACCCTTCGTCAACACGCCATTCATCTCAGAAAGATCTGAATGCAGGAGTTCTAGTGGTGCCAAGTTTCTCTCCTCGGCAGCCTTGTGAGACTTACGAGGTTGCTTTGATTGCACACAGCTATGGCATTTAGAACCTTTGTTGATGGAAACATTTGGAATTAAATTCATACTGGAAAGCCGAGACATCAAACCAAAATTAATATGGCATAGACGTGAGTGCCAAACATTGACCTCATTATCCACACTGCCGCAAATATGGTTCACAGACTTATTGCAGAAATCTGAAAGGGAAAAATGGAACAAGCCTCCGCACTCATAGCCTTTACCAATAAAATATCCATGCTTAGACACGACTACTTTATTATACTCAAACACCAACTTAAACCCGTCTCTACATAAACGGGAGCCACTAACGAGATTCTTGTTTATAGAAGGGACATGCTGCACGTTCTTCAGCTGCACGATCTTTCCCGAAGTAAACTTCAGATCTACCGTGCCAACACCATGAACAGTAGCATGTGACCCATTCCCCATTAGGACGGAGGAATCCCGGGCGACCTGATAAGAAGAAAACAACGAAATATCAGCACACACATGTACATTAGCTCCTGTATCAATCCACCAATTGGTAGATTGACTAACTGAAAGAACAGTAGGTAAATTACCATACCCAGTCCCATCTCCAGTCTTGCCAATGGTCACGTTAACAGACTTAGAAGTCTGTCCTACAGGTGCCTTCTTTCCTTTGTGTTGTGGGCACTTCTTGGCCATGTGACCAACCTCACCGCACACAAAGCAAGTTCTATCATCCTGATTGTTGTTCTTCTTCTTCTTCTTGAAGTTGGTTGTCTGTTGGGCTTTGACAAATTTCCCTTTGTTCTTGCTTGAGGGTTTCTGTACCACATTGGCACTAGACTGCCCTCCATCACCCTTAGACACGGCGTCCTTTTCCCGAGCTTTCTCCTCAATTTCAAGAGACCCAATCAGACTCTCAACAGAGTACTCTTGTCTCTTGTGTTTGAGTGCTGTTCCGAAATTCCTCCATGAAGAAGGTAATTTCGCAATGATACATCCAGCCACAAACTTGTCGGGTAAGGCACACTTCAGGAGTTCGAGTTCCTTAGCAATGGCCTGTATCTCATGAGCCTGATCTACTACAGAACGGTTATCAACCATCTTGTAGTCATGAAATTGCTCCATGACATACATGTCATTGCTGGCATCAGTAGCACCGTATTTGGAATTCAGTGCATCCCATAACTCCTTCGCGTCTGTCATGTGCATATACACCTCGTACAGACGGTCAGCAAGAACACTAAGAATGCATCCAACAAAGAGAGTAGTGGCAGTCTCGAATTCTTTCTGCTTTTCAGCATCAAGAACACCTTCAGGCTTGCCATTACTAACCCAGAATACATTCATAGCAGTAAGCCACAGAGTGACCTTGTCTGCCATCTCTTAAAGTGCACACCGGAGAATTTATCCGGCCTCAGTGCATCGGCAAATCCAGCCATAGTAAAACCACAGTGCCTACAATAAGATTTTTGGATTGTTGAGAAATTAAGCACATGTAGGTTCAATTTATTCCATAAATAAATCATGACATCATGCACGCAAAATAACAGAACCATCACAGGCATAAAAGATCTAGACATGTAAACCAGGAAACTGTACATGAATAGATCTAATACGGAGAACATGACTGTTACGTACCGACGATTCTGTTCAGATTGGTTTCTCGATGTAGACGCTGCAGGCACGGTACGGATGACGCGAAGTCGATGGCGACTCGCCGAAGCCGAATGACGAGGAAGACGAGCCAGAGCTACAGCAAGCAGTCGCGCAGAGCGCTTCCCAAAAACCTTATTCGCCCTCTCCCGGTGCAGGACTTCGAAGGCGACGGTTCCGGAGACCTGCTCTCCCGAACGACAGTGCACGTCGGCGGCCGGGACGGAGTAGACTACGTGGGACGGCGCAGCACAATGGAGGAGGCAAAACCCTAGATTGATTTTCGCATGTACTGTATGGAGGCGACTCGGTATTTGTAGAAGAATCAGGACGCGTGATCAAGACGCCTGCACGTTCTCCATAACTCACGTAACCGATCCGGATTCACCGCCACTCAAAACAGCAAAATAAAACTGCAAAAGAAAGTCGCGTCTGCGCAAGCACCTGGAGCGGATTTTGGCGGACCATTCACGCAGGTGCCGTGCGCCCGCGCCCCTCGCCCCGCCCCGCGAGGCGAGGCGAGCGAGCGCGCGCGTGTGATCCTCTAGTTCTCTCCCACACATGCCTCAAGTGGCTAGGAGTGCACCATCCCTTTTAAGGTGGTCTTCCTCTCCTAAAACTAGCAATGTGGTACTAAAGGTCACATGCATGCCTCCTTTGCATGAGTGGGCCTTTGAGATTTATTTAGGAATTATTCTTTTATATGGGCTTAGCTCACATAATCCAACACATCAAATATTCATTCCTGTGTTAAGCATTGTATACCATTAGATGGTTTATATATAACATGCATGGACAATTACCATTAAATTCTTGTAATTTACTACATCTGAACTAGTAATTTTTCACAATCTAACACCAATTCTCTGCACAAGCGCACATTCAGGTGAGAAATGTTGAATATGGAAAGAAGTATGGATTCACAAGCTGATAAACTTCTGAGTTCTGACTGGTCACTATGAGAGAATGCAAGGCTAAAGTGACTAACTGACTGCTACACAACTTCATTAAGAATAAGATGGCTAGAAGCTGCAGGAGGTACTATGTTTCAAGTTTTTTATCGTGTAGTAGTCTAGTTGGTTGATATGCACAATAAACTTGAATTTTTAATGCATTTTGATTCAGTTGGATTGCATCTGGACCATGATTTAATTTTGATGTTATGCAGCTCAAAACAAACAAAAACTCTTGTTTCGCAAAAGTAGGAATAGACAATAGTGGCTGGCTTGGCTTCATTGTGATTGCATTTACATGCTGGATTCTTGCACTGTTGTGATTGTTCTTATACTATTACATTTATATATATGTAATAATTATATATATATATATATACATATATATAACCGTGTCCCCGTGTCTGTATTTTTTTGGAAAATGGCAAATCCCTGTGTCCGTGTCATGTCGTGTCGAACACGCGTGTCCATGTCCGTGCAACATAGGCGGTGGCGTTGGAGTCGGGGTGGGAGGGGGGTTGTGCTCTGGTCGGTCTCCAGGGGGAGGAGGAGGAGATGACTCAGATGAGGTGGCGGGGGAAGGGGGAATGACTCGCTATGGACGGATGGCTAGGGTTCCAAACTGTGCACATTAGTCCACAAATTTTACCTGGCCTCCACTTGGAATAGATGCGGGCGTAGCAATCGTAACAGGCCGCTATTATGGCCTGACAACCGCAATAGCGGCTGCAAAGTTCAAGGCCACTATTTTGGGATGCTACAACGCCTCGGTAACACCGACCATCTGCAATTGCGGTTGCAATAAACACTATTTAGTACGTTGCTCATGACCTGTATGTCAGTAAGACATCAAGTGATAAATTCTCAAATACACATATTTATAGTAATAAATCCTCAATTATTCCAATAAAATATGGCAGCCCAGCCAGCGAGGTGGAGCACAACAGATGCAAAGTCTCCCACGCTCGACTCTCCGTCTCCGCCGACGCGCCGCCGCCTTTCCCCTCTCCCACCGCGCGGCGTCTCCTCTCCCTCCGTCGCCTCTACCCCACCTCGCTGGCCATGTCCTCCAGCACTTGCGCAACACGATGCTCTACTGACGGCGGCATCGACCCTCGCAATCAACGACATCTGGGTCGTGCTTCCCGATTTGCTTATGGATCCTGGAGCATGGCAAGAAGCACTCGAGTAAAAGGCAAGGAGAAGCGGGGTGCCCTTTGCACACCACCACCACCAATTATGGTGATGACCGTCCCGCCGCCGATGACGTATGGCCGGCGTTAATCCTCGAGAACAGCAGCCACCGTGATGGTTCGATATACAAGGGCATCCTTGGTTGGCAAATCGATCCTCGCATCGCAGACCGTGATGAGACTCGGTTGGAGCCAACAAGGTTATCAGAGCCCACGAATTGCCAGCCAGATCGGGAGACCTGCATCATGCATTCACCATGTCGCATGATGCAGATTTTGTCGTAGAAGCTGGCACCTATCGACGGTGGCTCGATACGGTTACATGGATACATAGCAGCGTGGGATCTTCTGGATTCATTGCCTGCCTGATTATGCTGTCAATCGGAGCAGGGATGATCCTCATTGAGTACGACATGAGGATCAAGAGAGGAGAACAAGAAGATGATCTACAGCTGATTGACGGAGCATCAGACTTCAGCGAGCAAACCACACTGTGGATACCGTTCTCGAATCGCATCAATGGCGACTGTGGCGCAGTCGACCTCACTGTAGCACTTGTTTACGACGCAGTGGAGGCCACAATACAAGCTGCCATATCAGAAGTGAAGAGTGGTGGTTTCAATCTCTCTCTGTCCCTTTGTTTTTGTTAGAGAGCTACAGGAAGAAATTCAGCTCTTTCGTGCTGCTATTGGTGAGGCACTGCTTTTTTGAGCTGCGGCTGGTTAGTCTGATGAATAATTATTACTGAAAGAAGTCGAAGCTAAAACCCAGCTAAAAAACCGAAAAGAATGTGGCTTAAGGGGTCTGTGGTTGCTGCAGCGAAGGACACTTGGATGCATTTGAAGTTCAAGGCAGGTGAAAGGGGCTCTGAAAATGATGTTCACCGCTATCGTTCCTTCCAAGCGAACAACCATGGATGTGCCAGCCAACAAATAAAGCTTGAGCTCGCCTCCATCTCGGTGAAGGTGACCTGGTCGACTTTGCCTAATTCCTCGTGTGTGTTTCATGATTTGTTCAAATGGAATGGGGCGTAAAGGACTGATTTGGTTGAACAGATGGTGTTGCTTTGCATGTGAATTGTTGTGTGTGGTACGTGGAGACAAGTGGAATCTAGCCATTTGGGTTGCTAATTATGGCTCAGGTGATCAATCAAGAGAAACTTACTATTTCCATTCACTTGCCATTTGAAAAAAAAGACTATGGATGCGGCGCGGAATGAGCTGGCAAATGAGTTTCATGAACAATTTCACCTAATATGATGTAAGATGAAAGTCTCACATTTCGGTGAAAATCATCTAGGACAATGCCCTTGACAAAGGGTCAATCATACCATACCAGCAATCTATTGAGGAGTAACAAGATATTAGCAAATTTGCCACCTTTTTAAGAAGACAGAGGGTAAAAAAACATCGAGAACCCAAGAACTGTGTCTCCTCGCTACTACTATGCTAAAATAAGCAGTGACCTTCAAGATCGTACCTCTAAGCTAAGCCATGATACAAGCCAGAAGCAGCGGATCACCATATTCGTAACAGAATCTCAGGATAAAGGAGAAAAGTTCATATTTGTATGGATCAAACAGAATCATGTACGAACCGAGGTTGGAGAAGAGACTGCTTTCAAAAGGAGGCGTTTGATGGCACCACAAAAAATGGAATTGCTCCGATTATGTTAAGAGGCGGGTTCGGTCTGTAATGTTCCATCATACACAGTTTCTGGTAATGAACGCATTAATATGGGCATTTGAGAGTTTAGAAGAAATGCCAAAATAAGTTTCTCAAAAAATTGGAGATAATGCCGTCGGCAGGACTTGGTATGTCTGGGCAATTCTCACAAAAGCCTGCACAGTTTTAAGGGAGAACCAATTTAACTCCATGCATGACTAATGATAGGATATGCGCAGGCACGACAGTTGAGTGAAAAAGATCGAATCTGGTGAATGAAACAAGCCACTTTGCGTAGCAAAAGAAATATCAGCTTACCTGACACGATTTTTCTCATCACAAAAGAATGGCGTTGATGGCTGATATTCATCTGTTCCAAAGTATCTATCTCCAAACTCACCCATTCCAGGGATGACATGGAAATCATCATTTAGACCAAGCTCAATCTCCGATGTCACAATCTTGGCCCTTGGGAATCTCTTGCTGACTACATGCACTCCTTGGGGAGCCTGGATAACAGCAGACGGTTTCAGTGCTGAGTTATTTGGTTTTGAACCAATACGTACTAACTGTGAAGGTAAAACCTAGGTCAACATCCTGATCATGTCAACTATGAGAAATTAAGTCAGATTTCACATTTAAAAGAAAAAAGATATGTTTCTCAATAATAACTTATAATAAGATATAGTTCTCAACAACTTGTGTCATTTTCTGCACCCTCATCTGTTCGGCCATCTGCAGAACCACATATTAAAAGGTTGACAAATTTACTACAGAGATGATCATAACTAGCAACTATAGTCACCAAATTACTTAAGTGAACAGAATTATATTAGTCACAAGGGACAGTTAAGATGATGAAGCTAGAAGATAACAGAGCTAAAATAAGTTCCAGCAAACCATGATATTATAATAGGGAATAACAAAAAAATTATTTAGAATACAAACATCATCCGTGAGCATCAAAGAGCACTTGTGCAATCCATATGAGAATTATAAAAATGTCCAATATGCTCAAATAAATGACAAGAAAAAATACTCAAGACTTCAAAGACTTACTGAGATAAGATTGAGGAATATAATATTTGCTTCCTGTTTACCCTTCTTCAATTGAAGAGGGATAGCTTGAACAGCCGAATTTCCTGATGACAATGGTTAAAAGGGAGAATATGGTTAGACGAGATGAGATTAATATCCAATAGTTGAGCATGTGCCCCTACTTGACAAATATCCTCAGTGACACAAAAAAAAATACTGAGAACTTACGAGAATTTCAGAGAACCATTAATTTCATGCGATTTTGTGTGGGAGGTGGGAGGGGCGAATGATCAAATTTCACAAATCTTGAAGCATTATTGTTAGCAGTGTAGTCGGTGGTTGTCAATCAGGCCATCAATATGAACTGAAAAATTATGCTTTTCACTTTAAGGCATTGTAGAACCTCCAGTCCCATGTATGTACTCAAGCCTTATCAAGTCAAGCTCGAGCTTAATAAGCACGACTCAATTTGAGCTCAAACAGCTTGTCAAGCCAGAGCTTTCTAACAGCCCTAGTTACCAGCATCGGTGGGTGGTGGTAACTGGTAAGAGTAGGGGATTGACGGAAGGTTTGCCTTATTTACAGGTTGGTCTCACTGACAAATAGGTCCCATGGTTAGATCACACTGGATTGAATGAAATTAAATAAAATTAAGGGAGGTTGAAATGTTTTGCAAAAGTTTCTGTGGTTAAGTATTTTTAAAATATGTGGTTTTGTGTTAATGGAGTCGAAATACTGGGGCTTCAGAAATTTATAACAGTGTTTCTTAAATTTTCTTAAAGCTTATCCGAACCAATACATATACAATGTACACTGTCTGACAAGGTATACATTGAGAACAGCACCACAGAAGATAAAAGAATTAGCATAAAATAAATAATTTGCAAACAAACATAAATTTTCTCTTTATAAAAAGACACTTCAATATCATTGTATCGATTTAATGGCTTATACATGCTCCTTTTTTAAGTGCATGCGTTTACAAACAAACAAGATGAATGCCAACAAAATTGTTTTTTATGTGACAGGACAGAAGGGTACTCATGTGCCCAGAAGAGAGAGAGAGAGAGAGAGAGAGAGAGAGAGAGAGATTTTATAATTTCAATGACATGAAAAGTTATGTACTCCGGTGCACAAATAAGTATGAATCATCAACAAACTTGTTCCCAATATGGGGTCCAACAACAGAACATGACTTTTTGCAATATCTTTGGGTAAAGTGTGATAGCTGAGCTGCAAAGACATTTAGAGCTTAGTAATTTGACTCACCCTAAAACATAATGCAAAAGTAGATTAAACCAAACCTTTTGCCCATTATCTCCTTCCCTATGTATAAAAATCTTCCCAATCTTTACACCTTTACAGCATGCCCGCAGTGCATTCTCCATACTTTCGCCACTGGAAAGCAATTGTAGCAAATAACTAACATAATGCATATTTGTTCAAGGATGTATACTGTGTTTTGTTCATAGATGATTTAATAATTAATTGAATTCTAGTTTGTGAGTTGTTCAATAAAGCATGTTTACTAGACAATCAACGATGATATTGTATTTATAGGGATGAAGCCCATAAACCAAAGTGAGACTGAAAACAAAGTTCCCAACATTTTCTAGTGTGGAGCATTTGTAAACTACCATTGTATCGTTTTGCATAAGTTGTCTCAGGCATACAAGCAAGATAATGATATCAGTGACATACACAGTAGCATGGTACAAAATCAGGAATTGTTCGTCCTTCTGTGAGTGCCAAAGTTGTTCACTCAATTAGAGCCTAAACAAAGTATATGATCAAAATAATTTGGAAAAGTTGGTACCTCCTAATCACAGATATACCACACAAAACTCCACACCAGTGTAAACAGATCCTGCATGCATAAGAAAGTGCATAAGGGCAAATATATAAAATTATAAACTATTTACAGGAGAGAGTACAAGTGCAGGTCACTCCAGCAAATAGGCTTATTACAAGAGAAGAATTATGGAGGTAGATAAATTAATGTCCCCATTAGCACTAACAATAGCATTCCCTGTTTGTAACAACCATGCCCCTGTTTTCCTGTAATGATAAACCGTGGAATTTTGAGTAAGCAAGCAATACTAAACAAGCATGATAAATCATTTGTAAAAAGTCCTTGAGGTCTTTTTCCGATTAAAAGAAGACCTCAAGACTCAACTAGTGGGGTCGATATCTTGGACATCTGAGGATTACATGAGCTAGAGATGGGATCAATCTAGTAACTTCACTGTCAAATCTTTCTACAAGAAGCTGATACAGGGACCTCGCATCAGGGGGATTACGAGGATTTTGGTCAGCTTGAATCCCTATTAAAACTAAGAATTTCCTGTGGCTGGTGAGCGAAGGTGTCATTCTCATCAAGACTAACCTTTTGTGCAGAGGGCGGAAAGGTAATGGTAGATGTTATATGTGTGATCAGAAAAGGAGCATAAATCATCTATGTTTCGATTGTCATATTGCTAGCTAAGTGTGGAGTATTATCACAAAGGGTTTGGCGTTACAGTCAAAGCTAGATCATTGGCAGATTATCAGTCATTGGTGCATCGGCATGTGCCATGGATGCCCAATTGCAAATTGTTGATCTAGCTGTGCTTTGTTGGGCAATCTGGAATGTTAGGAATGCCATCTGCTTTAAGGGGGAAAAGTCTTACGTGATCTCATCCTAATGAAGGTGGATTGTAGAAGCCAGATTTGAAGGACCAAATGCAACAAGGTGCTGTTATGAATAGCGCTTGTATTCATATGAGGCCAATGGGCCGGTATATATACACAAAGTACAGGTGGTAAATATGCAAAGAACCCCTCATAACAATGGGGAATAACAAACTATACATATATCTCTAACACCCCCCCCCTCAAACTCATGGTGGATCAACAACACTGAGTTTGGAGAGGTAGAAGCTGTGTTGTGCTCGAGTCTGGGCCTTCGTGAAGAAATCCGCTATCTGAAGCTCTGAAGGCACATACTGAAGAGTAATCACCTGATCATGCACACAAGACCTTATGAAAGAAGCATCAACACCAATATGTTTGGTGAGCTCATGCTTCACAGGATCACGAGCAATACTGATAGCACATGTACTGTCTGACAAGAGAGAAGTCGGTGTAGTGACAGAAACACCAAAATCCTCAAGTAACCACCGTAGCCAAGTAATTTCTGCTGTCAAGAGAGCCATAGCTCGCAACTCAGCCTCTGCACTCGAACGGGACACTGCAGTCTGTTTCTTCGTCTTCCAGGCAATAAGAGAACCACCAAGAAAAACACAGTAAGCAGAGATAGACCGGCGATCAGAGGGATCGCTGGCCCAAGTAGCATCTGAATAGGCCTGAAGCTGTAACGAGCTGGAACGTGGAAAGAAGAGACGGCGAGAGATAGTCCCGCGAAGGTATCGCAGAACTCGAAGAAGGTGGCTGTAGTGGACCTGAGTAGGAGCTGAAACAAACTGACTCAGAATATGAACTGGATAAATGATATCCGGACGAGTAACAGCAAGGTAGACAAGACTCCCAACAAGATAACGATAGCGAGTCGGATCAGAAAGAGGCTCGCCATCAGAGAGTCGGAGGTGAACATTGAGCTCCATGGGAGTCTCAACAGTACGCTGATCAGTGAGAGAGGCGCGATCAAGAAGATCCTGAATATATTTCTCTTGGGACATAAAGAAACCATCTGGAGTGGAAGTAACCTCAATCCCAAGGAAGTAACGAAGAGGACCAAGATCCGACATAAGGAACTGCTCACTAAGACGAGCCTTGACAAAGGCAATGTACTCAGAATCATCTCCCGTAATGATCATATCATCAACATACAGAAGAAGAAGAGTCCGACCACGAGACGAAGTGTGGACAATGAGCGCAGGATCATGATCACTAGCTGAAAAGCCAGCAGCAGTGACCACAGAGGAGAAGCGCTCAAACCAAGCACGAGGGGCTTGCTTAAGGCCATAGAGAGAGCGACGAAGGCGACAGACCATGCCCTCAGGAACAGAATACCCAGTTGGCGGATGCATGTAGACCTCCTCACGCAACTCGCCATTAAGAAAGGCATTCTTGACATCAAGCTGAGACACAGACCAGTGGCGAACAGACGCCACCGAAAGAAGAGTGCGAACAGTGGTCATGTGGGCCACAGGAGCAAAAGTCTCGTCGTAGTCAACACCATGCTTCTGCTGGAAACCACGAGCAACAAGACGCGCCTTATAGCGCTCAAGAGAGCCATCAGAGCGAGTCTTAATCTTATAGACCCACTTACACGTGATGGGATGAGAATGAGATGGAAAAGGAACAAGATCCCAAGTACCAGTACGCTCGAGGGCAGCAATCTCCTCGGCCATGGCAAGCTGCCACTCAGGGTGAGTAACAGCATCCCGGTAGGAGACAGGCTCACGAGTAGCTGCGCCAGCAAAGGCAAAATGGGCAGGAGGCTGAATCGACTGGCGATCGCGGAGAGCGTAGCGAGGAGAAGATGACCCATCTGGGGAAGATGGAGCATCAGAAGAAGATGGAACATCAGGAGAAGATGGCTCATCTGGAAGATCCTCAATGCGAGGTCGACGAGTGTAGAAGATAAGGGGAGAAGGTACTGTAGTGGGAGGAGCCTGCGGAGTCGTAGGAGACGACACAGGCGGCGACAACGGCGGAGAGGCCACAGGGGGAATATGTGGAGACTCAGTGGGACAGGTGGACGAGGGCAAAACAGATATAGGAGTATCTGGAAAGGTCAAGAAAGACAGAGACTCCACAGAGGAAGCCGAAGGAGAGGCAAGACGTTGGTAGAATGGACGAGACTCGTCGAAAGTCACATCCCGAGAAACCCGCATCCGACGACCAACAGGATCCCAGCACCGATAGCCCTTGTGCTCGGCACTGTACCCCAGAAAGACACACTCAACAGACTGAGCGGTCAGTTTGGTGCGTTCTCGAGGGGCGAGGAGAACGTAGCAAACGCAGCCAAACAGATGAAGGGCAGAGTAGTCAGGAAGAAGACCACAGAGACGCTCAACAGGGAAGAGACAGAAAGAGATGTACCATCAGCAGTAAGAACACTGACAGGAGAATCAAGAGGTGTAATAGAAGACAGAGTCGAAGGATCAGGAGTCATGTGAAAAGATGCTCCAGAATCAAGAATCCACGGGGAGGTACCTGACTGTGTAGGAGGTGGTCTCTCAGTGCCCGAAGAGTCAGTAGCAGAACCTGCAGAACCTGTCGAGGGAGAACCTGAAGCGGCAAGTAGGCGTCGAAGTCTGGCTATCTCCTGCTCGGTGAGAGAAGCTGCTGAAGAAGTCGAGGTAGACGTCGTCGTAGAAGCACTAGTGCCAGTAGAAGAACGACGTGAAAGATGCCGCTTCTTCTTGTAGCACTGGGACTCAGTGTGGCCATCCTTGTCGCAGTAGGAACAGTGAGGACGGCCACCTCCAGACGGAGGACGGCCACCACCACCTGTGGTAGCCGCTGGAGGAGGCAGTGTAGCAGGCGGACGAGCGGCGAGCACAGAGAGAAGTGGCATCAGACCAGCACCACTCAAACGAGTCTCCTCTGCGCGTATCTCGGTAAGAGCCTCCAGGAGAGTGACACGAGGGTGGCGTGCAAGGAGCTGGGCACGCCTTTGCTCGAACTCAGGACGAAGGCGAGTAAGGAACTCGTAAACCCGCTGAAACTCCAGGTCAGCACGTACATCCAGGCAGCACGGACAGGTACGACAGCCAGCAGTGCGGAGAGAGTCCAACTGACGCCAAACAGCAGAGCTCTGAACGTAAAAGGCGTCAATAGTAGCATCACCCTACTGAAGAGAGTGCTCCTGGCGGACCACGGACAGGTACAGGGCATCACCAGAGGGCTCGTAGCGCTGACGAAGATGAGTCCACATCTGGAAAGCCGAAGGGAGCCCCACCACCTCAGAAGAGAACTGAGGCTGGAC
The DNA here is from genome assembly GCA_017311315.1 of Dendrocalamus latiflorus. Classification (NCBI taxonomy): domain Eukaryota; kingdom Viridiplantae; phylum Streptophyta; class Magnoliopsida; order Poales; family Poaceae; genus Dendrocalamus; species Dendrocalamus latiflorus. Next base: position 5,036,064 of record CM029641.1, on the reverse strand, counting down.
ACTGGCGATGAAGACAGCAGCAGCCCGAGCGTCGTCATCGTACCACTGAGTGTAGATGGTCAGACGGTCCTTGTAGGAATCCAGATCCTCCTGGTAGGTAGAGGCAGTGTCATCATCAGCAAAGCGAGCGGCCTCAGTAACAGCCTTATCGGCTGTCGAAGACAATGCAACAGGCGTAGGCTCCGTCGGAGGAATAGGGCAAGGCGGGCAGGTGACATCGCCAGAGAGGACGCCCCAGAGACGAAGACCACGCATGTGGATGCGCATGTGAGACACGAAGTCGGTGTAATTAACACCATCAAAGATCACCGGGCAGCGAGGGAGGGAAACGGTGCCCATTGGTAGGCGGCGCTGGACGGCGCGGCGACCAAGGCAACGAAGTCTAACAGGCGGCGCTGGACGGCGCGACGGTTAGAACGACGTTGTTTTTTTTCTTTTTTTTCTTTTTTTTTCTTTAACCGGTCAAACCAAAACCCGGCCTACAAAACCAACTGAGGCAGCAGAGACCGGCCTCAGTCAGGGACGGACGGGCGGACCGGAGTCCGACGGGGGCGGAACGGCGGCCGGCGGCAGCCTACCTCGGCGGCCTCGGATGAGTAGGCGGCGGCTTCGGGCGTAGAGGCGTCACCGACGGCGGCGGGGAGAGGCGACCTCGGGTGGAGACGACGACGAAGGCGGCCGACGGATGCGAGGAGGAGGACGCGGGAGGACGCGGCGACCGGAGATGGGAGGAGGACGACGCGTCGGCGGCCGGGGACGCGAGGCGACGATGCGACGCTCGGAGGCCGCGTCGGCGACCGGGGAGGCGAGGCGGAGGCGCGGAGGCCGCGTCGACGACCGGGGAGGCGAGGCGGAGGCCGCGTCGCAAAACGGGGAGGCGAGGCGCCGCTCCTCACGACGCCGCCGGGGACGAGACGCGGAAGCCGCGCCGGCGACCGGAGAGATGGGATCTGTTGCGGCGACGGTGGTGCAGAGTCGGCGACGGCGCGCGGAACCCTAGGTAAGCCAAAACCCTAGTTTTGGCTCTGATACCATGTTATGAATAGCGCTTGTATTCATATGAGGCCAATGGGCCGGTATATATACACAAAGTACAGATGATAAATATGCAAAGAACCCCTCATAACAATGGGAAATAACAAACTGTACATATATCTCTAACAGGTGCAACATTAATTCAGGAGATGGGCTGGAAGGTGGGGAGCTCAGCTTCTTCAGCCATGTTCATATTGGATTGATATCCTAGCGTTCTTGTGGAGCTGAAGCTGTTTTCTATTGGCGTTAGGTTTTTTTATGAACTTAGAAGTAGACTTTGTGACTGTGTGAACCGCTTTCCTTCGCTCTTAAACGCCGGTTGCAAGTATTGTATTGCTGGATATGCTGTAAAACCTTGGTTCTGTTAGTGTTCCGTTTCTATCAAAATGGAAACAGGGGTGCATTATCCCCTTATTCAAAAAATAAAATGGAGAAGCAAATGATGAATAGCTTCAAAACTCTCAACAAACCAACTGCATGCTAAGAATTTCAACTACATGAATCCAAAGAGCAGATGCATGTAAACTGCATAATGAAAACAAAAGAGAAACATAGAACAAAGATACTGCAGCCCATACACACTAAAAGCAGAATGAGGCACCATAAAAATGCATACAGGAAAGTTATGATTGGAACAAGTATAGAATACTGTAAAAAAATATAACTTTAATTTGATGGGAAATATTAGGACAGGAAACTTTACCCAATCATGTATTAGTACAAATTCAGCATCTTAATGCAAATTAGCAGCGAGTGAAATCCCCAATGCATTTGATGAGATAACTTATATACAGTACAATAATACAGGGAAAGATATGGAGATGGCCACCGTGCAACACTACTTACAAGTCAGAGTTATGACCTGCTTTTCCTTGAAAGGAAGATGACCAAGACCATGCTCGACAACCTATTTTCCATAGTGAATGATGTGGTCTAGGGTTTGGGAGTAGAGGGGATAAGCAGCTGGTCGCCCTCTTCACGCCAGGGACTTGTTCCCTGGGCGCAGGAGGCTCGACCTAGCTATTTCTTTGGGAGAAATTTCTTTATATCCAAAGCCGGCTACCCTTATATCCACAGGTGCCCCTAACAATGGAAACTAGAATATATCATACTAATATAGATTTCCTAATATAAATATCATACTAAGATTGCTTCCTTATCTGAGCCTTCAATTCCTTCATCACTTTCCTTCTGATGATGATGCCTTCCCTGAGTCGGATTCCCCCTGCATCCGCCTCCTTCTCTTCTTCCGAGTCAGTTGCTACCAATTGTGCCGCCATCCTTGCTGTAGCCGAACCAGCAGTTGTCACGGCTGCTGTAGCCGATCCTTGCATTTCCGCTGCTGAACTTGGCACTGCCGCTGCTGGCCTTCGCCACATATAGACTTTACACGCAAAAGCGTCCATAACATTTCCGCCTCTTAGTGAATCAGCTCGTCCTTAAGCTGGAATGTGGTATGATGATCCTTAAAAACATCAAGTGTTCCCAAGTAGCCTCAGCCATCGAGCAACCAAGCCACTGTACCAGAAGCTCCCAAACTCCTCGATTGAGATGAGCACGGACAATCTTTCTCGAAGAAGGGACCACCCGACCATGTACGAACGCTGGTAATAGTACCTCAACGGTTGGGGGCTTACCTTCAAACTTTTTGAGGAGAGCAACATGGAAAACATTATGAATACGCACCTTGGCCGGAAGTTGAAGGATTCCTACTTTCCTTTAGAGTAGAATTAGGCCCTGTTTATTTCCACTTAAGATTATTATAATCTAGCTTATAATCATAAGTGGAAACAAACAGCCTAGATTATAAGGTAACTTATTATAATCTAATAGCCCAGATTATTGTAATCTAATAAGCTTAAAAAGGAGCTTATTTCAGCTTATAGATCCACCTTTTATCTTAAGGACCATAAAACTTTAGGAATATTACCCACCTTTGACATTCATCCATCTCTCAACTCACTTGCCTCTCTCTCAAGGACATTGTAGTCTTTAAACATTCGAATACAACAATCCATAACTCTGATAATCCAGGCTATCAAACACTTGACAGCTTATTTTCCACCAGCTTATTATAATCTAGCTTATATAATCCTCCACCTATAAGCTAGATTATAATAATCTTAAGTGGAAACAAACAGGGCCTTAAAAGGGCTATATAAACCCATAGGGATGGTCATAGAGAACCCAAGTAACAAAACAAATAAGCCACTCATCCAAAGGATTAGAAGTTAGGTAATTGTTTAACACTAGATTTTTGTATAAAGTAAGGATCCGAGGGTCCTAGAAGATTCGAGAGGGCTATGAGAGAGCGAGAATCCCTTGTATTTTTTTGAGGTTGTGCTTAAGGAATTTATTGTCGCCTTCACCAAATCTTTTCTCTCTTGTCATGGTTACTTCAATATTGTTATTTTGGTTCTCACTACGATATTCATCTTCTTCAATCTTGATACTGTTAAGGGTATTTAGGTCTTTTCCCATATCTAGGGTTTGTGTCTTGTGTCCCCTTGTACTCTATATAAAGCCCTCTCAGGGTTGTGCAATACATGATCCATTCATCTTACATGGTATCAGAGCAGGTTTTCAAACCTAGCTCCTCCACCGCCGGCCTCCACCGCTGCTGCCCCCAGGAGGTGCTAATCCCGGGGGCGGCCACCACTCGCCGCCGATGCCCTCCACTCGAGCCGTCGCCCGTGGCCGTCGCGTCTTCCGCTGCATCTTCGCCCGCCACATCCACAGATCTGACCGCAGCCGGTCTTGCCGCCCGGATCCGGCCTCCTCTCGCGCCGGATCCGCCTGCCTGCGCTCTGTGTCAGCTACAGTGCTTTTTTCAGCCAGCTACAGTGTTTTCAGCCATAAGCCACGAGCTTTTCAGCCGAACCGATCACCACCTTAAGCTCCTCTCATTCTGAAAAGGTTTTATTGATCATATACCCTCTCCTTATATGGAAATTCAGGATTTACCCTCCTGACCCACACGTCAGTGACTTATAATGACCCCACATGTCATTGAGGTGGAAAGGTAAATCCTGAATTTCCCAACTAAGGGGAGGATATATGATCCAATCCCCCTTCTGAAAAATAGGAGTTAAGGTAGAAATTAATTGCAAACATACCACTCCATATCAGCTACCAACTCCGCCAGCGGCGGGAGAGCACGCAGGTCCGCACGGCCACGTCCTCGCCGGCACATCCGCTCCCCGCAGCCGTTCCCACGTGCTTCCTCTTCTTGCGCCTCTCGGGCATTCCGCCGAACAGCCTGCGGGCGCCGGTGATGCTGGCCGCGGTAGGAGATGTGACGTCACAGAATACGGGGGAAAGAGGAGATGCGAAAAATCCTCAACGTGCGTCACCTCACCTCGCTCGTCAGAACTCAGAAACTCCACTTCGTAAGAAACATCACGGTTAACATTGGAAGCGTGGCACCCAATGCCAATTGGCAATTTCATTTCAGGGCTGGCTTGCATACCGACTCAAAACAATGTGTGGGCCTTTTCTTTTAAGATTTTGGTTTTTGAAATAGATTTTTTAAACAGTTTTTAAGTCTAAAAGTATATGTACCATTTACTTCGATATCTTTGTTATCTACTGTTATCTCAAAAAGTTCAAACAAAATCCATGAGCGACAAACAAAAACTATCAATTATAATCTAAAAGTATAGCTACAGCCCCCACACAAAATGGTTTAGGTTTCTAGTTTCTGACTTATTTTTTCACTATTCAACAATTTCATCTTTTTTCTGGTTTTTTGGTTTTTTTGAACTTTTTGTCGATTCTTTTTTCTCATATTCGTTTGTACTGTCTGTAATGGACTAACCTATTTTTCTATTTTTAATTTTTTTAAATTTAATTACGCTAAATAAGCCACCATCAGTTACAGTGCAATTTCAGCTAACACAGTGCTTTTTAGCCATAAGCCACTCAAAAAAACCATTTTGAGCACCCCTAGTCTTTAAAAAAATGTCTACATGAAGTTAAATGGTCAAACTAGGAATTCTAAGAATATAAACAAGCTCTAGCTAGTACCATTCCTCCGTGCCCGGCCTAAGAAAACATCCGAGATTTTAAGGAATTGAATGGGTATTTTACATTAGTAAGTGCAGTTATAGAAAAAGGGGTCTAACAAAGAAGAACGAATTATCAAAGAATTGCGATGACAGCGACGAAGGACCCAACGGTCGTGCCTATCCACCAAGTAAAAATGCCGATGTGGTTCGCATATTCTCTTTTCCCCAGAGGGATATATGCTTGAACGAGAATAAACTTTACAAGTAATTAGGAGGAGCATCCAATTTCATGATCATGTAATAGATGGGTTATTTTGAACTGTGAATTATGACTTTTGATTTATAGTTTTTGAATACTGATTATTCGCGAAATAGTACAAAAATAGAGACAGTCACATGTGATTTTCATCAATATAGTTGAAGTCGGTACAATGTTTATTACAATTAAATTATAGATCCCATCTTAAAAGACAAACTGTTTAAAAGCTAATTATAAAAGTTATAAATATAAAGTCTAAAGGACCCTATCTCTAATCTAATCTGACTAAAGTACTGGACCCAAAAAAATGGGTGTGCAATAAGCAAATTTGGCTTGGAGCGGCGGTGCACGGTAAGCCAGCTCAGCAAAGTTTGCTTGTTTTGGCGTCAAGCGTGGGCCCATGCGGTTGATCGTCAATGGAAAACCTTTCGCCGGACGAAGACGGCCCTTAGGTAGTCTAGTGTTTGGTTGCTACTTGATAAAGTTGCGAGTGGGTGTGATTGTTGCTGGATAAGTGGGACGAGATAGGACGGTTCCATTCCATTTACGAAAATACTAGGACATATTTAATAGAGCTTTATATTCTTATTTTTTAGTTTCTATTTTAGATTTTCTAATAATCCACTTATTTGAGAATTTGGGGTTACCTTTGAAAAACCTTTAACTAGTGGATTGGTTTCAGATTTATAATAGGGAGATTAAAGGGAAATAGACTATGCTACTCTTAGTTGTAACACTTTTTATCTGTTGTTGAATTAACAAAAGAAATACGTGCAAATCTCTTACTTGCTTTCATGTTCATGGTAGCATGAAGTTTCTTGCTTGCTTCTTTACAAACACGTCATTTCGTCACGGTGTAACAAGAGGACTAAGTATGTACATACTAGTACGTGAGCATTGTTTATGAATCTGGGTACAATATGCGAATAGACAATCAGCAAGAAACTCTAGTCTCCTACGCTTGGTTAAGCCATATGTACCGTTGTCAGATCGGATTAGCTCGCTTTGCACACACATAAGTTGGTCCAACAGCTAAAGAATACCTGGACAAACTTCAACAAAAAGAAACACAACTAATTAACAGGAACAGGAATAGGGATAACACCGATTTGTTCTGCTATTTTTGTGTATTGTTATACTTCAAACAATTTCTCTTTAACTTTTCATACTATTATATGGTGGATTTCACCAACTTTCATCAATTGTCTTTGCAAGGTCATCACAAAATATATCCATAGCTCTATCACTCGATTGTGACGTTGACACATCCGATGTATCTTGAGAATGACATATTTGGCATATCTCGATAGTATTGTTGGCACATAATTAGAATTCCACTCGAACCTACGAAATAGTATAATATGGCAAAATAAATGAGACAAATGGTAAACTCATATAAAGCAAAATAAAATAGACAAACTCGTATAAAAGCAAAATAAATGAGACAAACTCATATAAAAGCAAAATAATGTCTCATAATTTAAATAAAGTCTTCAAGCCAATTCATATGAAAGATAAAGTATGTAAGACAAACTACTTATAGGATTGCCTTCATAAAACATCTTAAAGGTTACAATCCAACTTCTACTTGCCATACTTAGCATCATACTTTCTTTTAAGCCATTCAAACCATCCTTCGCTACTACGCAATGTAACTAACATTTCCCTTTGCTCCTTCTTTATAAAAAGTTCTAATTTTTCTTCCTCACACACATTTGACTAAACTGAAATTTTCTGTTTTTGACAAAAGTGGAAAAAAGAAGAGGCTGTTGAAGCCAGATTTTACACTGAATACACAAGAACAGTGGCATCCGGGATTGGCCGGGAGGCAGTGGTGGGGCTGGCCGCGATGCTAGGGACTGGAGGGAGGCAGCAAAGTTTGGACCTGGCAGGGAGGCGGCGATGGCGGTGGTGCTCAACCGAAGGGAGGAGGAGGGACCTGGAAAGCGATGATGGTGCTCGACCGGAGGTGTCGGTGCTCAGGTCTAGAATGAGGCGAAGGTGAGGGCTAGGGTTAAGGGGATCAAGAGTGATTGGGGAGTTGGGAGGGGGATGCAAACGGTAGAATGAGACCTTACCTTGTAGAGGAGAGGAAGCTGGCAGGCGCTTCTGTGCTAGCCGTGAAGGCGCCAACGTCACCGAGCAAGCCAACGAGGAAACGTTTGAGTCGCCGCCCAGTCACAAGAACTATTGCCTCCACTGAATGTTTCGGCCGATGCTATTCTCTAGGAAAACCCCCAATGGCATTTGCGGGTAATTCCCCTCAACTTCCATGGGCTAGTTCATTTTATGGGTGTGTGGCTCTCTATGAGAATCCACCTCAACACAACTTCTCTTGGTTAGTTCATTTTGGAACCTGCTCCTCACGAGAAGCAGAACCAGTCAATTTTGATAATCTAGTTGTTTGGCACAACTTTACTAGATTCAACACAGAAGTTGAGAGCAAGAGATCTACCAAACAGGCCCTTAGGTGGTTTGATACCATGAATTTGGCCTAAGGCCAGTCTCAATGGGGATGTTATGGGAGTATCATACACATTAATTAGGGTGACACATCAGCAAAAAAGGAATCTTTGCATGATTTGAGAAGGAGAGAGAATGCAAACGTTTCATGGCCACGAAACGTTTGGGCACCGTTACCAAGTCATTGGTAACCGCATGAAACTCGCGTTGAGGATGGGAGGTTTCATCCCGTCGATCCCGTGCGGGCGGGACTCCGACGCGCGCTCCTCGCAAATCTTCGCGCCTCCATCGGGCCTCTTCCCGCCTCCATGTTTGGTTCGCCGGTCTTGAGACGTCCTTGCAGAACACGTACGGGTTGGCGTGCAAAATGAACCATTACTGAAATGAAAGTACTACTACTCCATAAGTCCACATGTAGGTGGCATATTGGTGGATACATCACTCCAAAGCGTCACTGTATATGTACGTACCATTCGCAAACTGCATGTCAGTTTCTACAGAGTGTGAAAACTGAATGTGAATGTGTAGTGCACATATATATATATATATATATATATATATATATATATATATATATATATATATATATATATATATATATATATATATTATATATAGTAATCAAGTTTATTTGGCCTGAGATAGACTGTGTGTGCGTTTTTAGTTGATCCCAACCATGCAGCCGTACAAGTTATTTGAACACAAGAAATGGCTACAAAGTCATCTAGCATTCTTGATCACAGCAAAACACAATAATTAAATGCTACAGCAAGTCTATGAAATAGTGAAATGAAACTATCCCATTGAGAGAGGTTGTTTCATGTTCCAACTTCCAAGACTAGTAGTATTAGGGCGTCCGCAATGGTAATAGCTAGTACTAGTTATATAGTCAGCTGACGTGGAGGTGAGAGACAAAAGCAAAGACTATTTTATACTGTTGGACCCACATGCTCCTCTCTCATGTTCTTGGACTACGTGAAATAGATCAGCTATTTGCTTGTCGCTAGTGACTACTCTCTCTCCTACTTTTTCTTTGCCACATCAGATCTAGCTAACTAAATAGCCAGCTGTTGGAGACGCCCTTAGAAACAGTGACATGAAACGTTGCATTGAGACTGGCCTAATAAAGCGGGACGGGACACGATTAACAATGATTAGTGACAATTAACATGTTTTATTGCTAACTAGTGGTTATTGGTATGAGGTTAGCGTTGATAAGCAATAATTATTCACAGTTAGTGTTAGTGTGTGTTGATTTATGTATGATTAAATGTTATTAGTGAAAGTTAAGAGTCTATGGTTCAGTTAATTAATGATAATTAGAATCAATTTTTAATTTATATTAAATTTTTAATTTTTTTGCCTAATTTGACCAATTAAGCACTATCTATATTCATTACATATCATCTTATCATCCTAACTAAACAAAATTTAGCCATCTCATAAACAGACCTATCTCATCGAAAAAAATAAGATCGTCCTATCTCATATCATCCATTCATCCCCATCCAAACACTACCTCAGCGGATGGCAGAGCCATCAGCTTGTCCAACCACGGAACCCGATCGTCAATTGCACGCAGATTGATTCATTGACTTATTTGCAGGGTCTATCATCCTATTGGCCGGGCATGATAATGATAGCCGACATAACGTGCCGTACTTATCAAGGCTGAGAGAGGGAAGTTTTTTTTTGTTGCCATTTATTCATGCAATATATCAAGTAGCCAAACAATAATCGATCCAAGTACAAAAACCAAAATTAAAAACCATCGTATCATCTAGATTATCAGATGACGCATAAACTTTTTTTTCCCAAATTCCAAATCTCCAGAAATATAAAATTTGTGGCATCACACATTCACACCGTAAAAAGGTCCACATCAACATTTCTCTTCTCCCCCTCCTTTCGCTAAAAGTGCGTTCTGATTGATGGCTTATAGGTGTCACTCGGTTGAACTAAAATAAACTGATTTATAGATGAAATTGTACTGTAGTTGATTGAAATTATACTGTAACTGATGGTGACTTATTTAGCATAACTAAATTTAAAAAAATTAAAAATAGAAAAACAAACTAGCCCATAACAAAAGAACCGACAAAAAATTCAAAAAAACTAAAAAGTCAAAAAAGACGAAATTTATGAATAGTAAAAAATAAGTCAGGAGTCACAAACTCAAGCCGAAATGAGCGAAGCCTATCATAACATGAGTATTTAGTATTTATATAAATAAATCAAATATCGATAAGGTAATAAATTATTTTAAAAAGACTTCTAATAAACTATTTGGAAATAACAGTAAAAAACTTGTCCGTTTGTTCTTCTGAGGAAAACCGCATAAGCTAAAGAACTGACGCTGGTCTACCAGCACTTCGGTCCTCCTCCTTCCTACCTTTTTCTTTTTCCTCCCCCCGAAACAAAAATTCTCCAATCCCACGGTTGCTCAAATCCACCCCCAATTCTCGCAACATCGTCTCCATTCCTTCCGATTTCGGTGCAGTCAGGGCCTGCTCCACCCTCCCGGATCGGAAAAGAGGCTGCTTCTGTGCTTCCTGGCGCCGAATCTTCGGGGAATTCGCTCAGATTTGGTAAAAGATTCGAGTTCTTTTGGGTTCCGTGGAGCGGAATCGGGTGTGGGTTGGGTGGTAAGGTGGATCCTGGCGCTGATTCGGGGGTTTCTTGGTGCAGGATTTAAGTGTTTTGGAGGAGGTGGGTTTGCGCGACCGGGAGAAATGGCAGCGGCTGTGGCTTGCGCGGAGAGGGCGACCAGCGACATGCTGATCGGACCGGACTGGGCCGTCAACATTGAGCTCTGCGACATCATCAACATGGATCCTGGGTCTGGCCACCCTCTCTATGTATCTTGTCTCCGATTTGTTTGTTCTTTGATTTGTTTGAATTAGTATCACTAGCATACCGTGTTAAGAAGCATTGCTAATTTTGTACTTTGTTCAGCATGGGGGATTAAGTAGGGTTCTGATGGCATCTTCGTGCATTGCTGTGGTTTAGTTGTGATTGCATTATGTGTTGCATCGTGTTGAACTTATGTTATTTGAATATCGTGTAATTAAGTGGGATGCGGTGTTGCTTCATCGGTCCCTTGAATCTGTTGCGCCTGCAAATCGTTTTCTTTCACTGGGTGCTTTTTCCTTATGCTTTGTTTGTTTTGATTTTCAGCCATTTTTGCAATTGATTAGGAATTTGGAGCCTTAGGTTGAGTGTCTGTTATCATGGAGGGTGAGATGTTTCGTTAATTGATGAACAGTTGTGGTTGGTTAGTTGAGTCATAGTCTCATGGAGGGCCACCGACGTTGGTGATGAGCTTTGTGATGAGTTGGTGGTGGCGTTTGTTGTTGTGGTGCAGTTTTGATGTTACATCATGTTTGGTCACGAAATATCAACAATGAGGAACTTTAAAATGACATGGAAAGAAATTTATTTAGTCGTCGCTGCTTTTTTCATTCGGGGGGGGGGGGGGTCATTTGTAGCTTACATAATTTTTCTGGATACCTTGAATTACCTAAGGCTCCCAAGATGGTTAACATGTCTCTCTGAGGGGTGAATTTTTTCTAACTTGCAACCTTTGCTATTATTAAAATCTAGTTATGGGATACAACTAATTGAAGACACTTCGCTCTAAGTATTGATTGATAGTTCGGTTCATGGTTGAGTGATGCATGTTGCATAGTGTGTTTTGTATATTGGATTGGTAACGTTGTTGTTTGGTCTTATATACTGAGGCTAGGAAATTTTTGCAATGTTTTGGGTATGCCTTGTAATTTGTCATGTGTTATACTTTATAGCATGCTGATGAATGTTTGCTGAAGTGCAGACAAGCAAAGGATGCACTCAAGCTCCTAAAGAAACGCCTTGGAAACAAGAATTCAAAAGTGCAAATTCTGACACTTTATGTGAGTATTGCAAGATCTCTTCTTGTATATTTAATTAGTGGAACTCAGTATGTCATCTTCTGGGTTCTGTTAACAATTATTGGGTGTTGGTGCAGTGCAAGTTTTAGCTACATCTAATGGCTAATAACAATAACAACAAAGCCTTTTGTCCCAAATAAGTTGGGGTAGGCTAGGAATGAAACATTATCAAGATCAAAGAGATGAGAGTCTTGAAATAAATCCTACAATGCTAAAACCTTAAACCGTACAACCTGCTATCTGAGCCGAGAGCCTAAAACACTGCCCCCTAACTTTTTTATGGTTCCGGTACGTGGATCGCTAACTTCCATGCGCTCCTATCCAAAGCTAAATCTTTAGATACATTCCAATCCCGCAAATTTCTTTTAACTGCTTCCTCCCACGTCAGTTTTGGTCGACATCTACCTCTTCTTACATTTTCAGTATGTCTTAAAATTCCACTACGTACCGGTGCCTCAGGAGACCGTCGTTGGAGATGTCCAAACCATCTCAAGCGATGTTGAACAAACTTCTCTCTAATTGGTGCTACCCCCACCCTATCACGTATATCATCATTGCGGATGCGATCCTGCCTTGTGTGACCATAGATCCACCGTAACATCTTCATATCCGCTCCACTCATTTTCTGTATATGTTGTATTTTAGTCGTCCAACATTCTGCTCCATATAGTATCGCATGTCCGATCGCCATCCTATAGAACTTACCTTTTAACTTTTGAGATACTTTTTGTCATATAGGACACTAGATGCTTGACGCCATTTCACCCATCCTGCTTTTATCCTGTGGCTCACGTCTTCATCAATTTCATCGTCCTATTGTAGCATCGATCCCAAATAACGAAATGTGTCCTTCTTAAGCACTACTTGCCCATCCAATCTAACATCTCCATCATCTGCCCTAGCACCACTGAAATCACACCTCATATACTCAGTTTTAGTCCTACTAAGTCTAAAGCCCTTCAATTCTAAGGTCTTCCTCCACAACTCGAGTTTCCTATCAACACCTATCCTACTCTCATTAACCAGCATCACATCATCAGCGAAAAACATACACCAAGAGATATTTTCTTGTATGCCCCGTGTGATCTTGTCCATCACAAGGGCAAAAATGTATAGACTCAACGCTGACCCTTGGTGTAGTTCTATCTTAATAGAAAAGTCATTAGTAACACTACCATACGTTCTGACATTAGTCACAATATTTTCGTGCATGTCCTTAACTAGGGTAATATATTTTGTTGGGACTCTTGGGTTTTGAAGCGCCCACCACATGAGCTTTCTTTTGTCATAGGCTTTCTCCAAGTCAATAAATATCATGTGAAGGTCATTCTTTTGCTCCCTATACCTCTCCAACTATCGTAACAAGAATATCGCCTCTATGATCGACCTCCCAAGCATAAAACTAAATTGATTTGTCATCACGCTATTCACTTTTCTTAAACGGCGCTCAATCACTCGTTTCTAGAGTTTCATTGTGTGGCTCATAAGCTTAATACCTCTATAATTAGTACAACTTTGAATGTCTCCTTTATTTTTTAAAATTGGTATTAATGTACTCCACTACTCGTTTGGCATTTTGTTCAACCTAAAAATGCTATTGAACAAATTAGTTAGCCAAACAATCGTCACTTCTCCTAGGCATTTTCACACCTCAATAGGGATGTTATTATGCCCCAACGCCTTATCCACTTTCATCCTTTTTAAGGCTTCTCTTCCGACCCCTGGATTCTTCGAACAAACCACTTATCGGTGTTGTCAAAACATCATCCAGTTCAATCATACTATCATCATTATCATGATTGAACAACTTGTCGAAGTAATCTCTCCACCTATCCTTTATCTCCCCGTCTTTTACCAAAAGTCTATTAGTGTCATCTTTGATGCATTTAACTTGGTTGAAATTTCTTGTCTTCCTTTCTCGAATTTTAGCCATGTTGTAGACATCCTTCTCTCCCTTCTTTGTACTTAGTTTCTGATAAATTTCCTCATATGCCTTGCCTCGTGCCTCAGCCTCACTCACCACTTTCTTTGCATTCTTTTTTGCTGCTTTGCATTTCTGTACATTGCCATCGCTCCTATCATGATACATGTGTTTTTAGCATATCTTCTTCTCCTCAATAGTTTTTTGCACTTCCTCGTTCCACCACCATGTGTCTTTTGGTTCTCCTCTTGTCTCACTCCAAGCACATCCGTTGCCACCTTCCTAATGCGAGTTGCCATATTTGTTCACATACTATTCACTTTGCTATTCGCTTCTCCCACGTCCCACGTCGCTTCCATGACCATCCTCTCCTTAAACGCCTATGCGGTATCTCCTTTGATTTTCCACCAATTCATCCTCATGGCTCTGGCGACCTTAGCTTGTCAGACCCGTAACCTAAAACGAAAGTCGAAGACTACCAACTTATGTTGCTGGACAACATACTCTCTAAGTATAACCTTACAGTCTAAGCAGCCCGTTTGTCCTCCCTCCTAACAAGAACAAAATCGATTTGGCTAGAGTGCTAACCACTGCTAAAGGTAAATAAATGAGCATGTCTCTTTCTAAAGAAGGTGTTAGTTATCATGAGATCGTAGGCTACGGCAAAGTTTAAGATATCTTCTCCCTCTTAATTTCTATCACCATAACCAAAACCCCCATGCACCCTTTGAAACCCTCCACTAGTTGTACCGACATGACCATTGAAATCGCCTCCTAAGAAAATCTTTTTATTGATAGGCACATTTCTAACCATGTCATCTAGATCTTCCCAAAATTGCCTCTTAGCGGTCTCATCCAACCCTACTTGTGGAGCATATGCACTAACAACATTCAAAACCAAGTCACAAAATATTAGCTTGACTAGGATTATCCTATTCCCTTGCCTCCTCACGTCGACAACTTCACTCTTGAGGCGCTTATCGATTAACATGCCTACTCCATTCTTGTTTCGTTCTGTTCCAGTATACCACAGCTTGAAGCCAGTATGCTCCACCTCCTTTGCCTTCTGATCCCACCCATTTAGTCTCTTGAACGCACAAGAAATCTATACGTCATCTAATCGTTGTATCAATTCTCTCTCTTTCTTTACCTGTTAAGGACCCTACATTCCAACTACCCATACGAATCCTACTCTCCTCGACTAGCTTCCTTGCCCCTCGCACTCGTCGAGTAAAGTGCGAAGACCCTTGCCCATTTTCCACTACATCCGGGCGCCGACATTGTGCGTCACTAAGTGAGTGACGTCCTGGCCCTTGCTCATTTATCACCACACTCGGATTCCGATATGACGTGTTGCTAAGAGGGTTACGCCCCAATGAAATTTTTAATTTGGGTTTCATTCCATGAAAAGATGGCATGATTTTTACGTTGGCTTGCCAAACCTAACACAACCCTCCTCCTTTTTCCTGATTTGGGACAAGTTACGTAGAAAACTACATAGGTGGAGTTATCTAATTGCTAATAACGCATAGCAAAATTTCAGAAATCTTCATCCAATTGCTAATAACACATAGCAAAATTTCAGAAATCTTCATCCAATTGCTAATAATGCATATAAAAAATTCAGAAATCTTTCGAAAAATTTCAAGCGGTGTAGATAGTTCTGCTGACTTTCATGTGTATTTTCATGTGCTGATTTGATGTGCATGGCTGTCTTCTTTTTTCAGGTGCTAGAGACTCTAAGCAAAAATTGTGGGGATGTTGTTTACCAACAGATCATTGAGCGTGACATATTAAGTGAAATGGTTAGGATGGTAAAGAAAAAGGTGATGAGAATACCCATTCAGTGGTTAACGACTATTTTCCTACATTCATATGCCTCTGTGGCTCTTAATTTGATTTTCATTTTATCTTTGCAGCCAGACTTAAATGTTCGGGAGAAAATATTGAGTTTGATTGACACATGGCAAGTGGCTTTTGGAGGTCCATCTGGAAGATATCCCCAGTATCATGCTGCTTACCAAGAACTCATGGTACTTTCGGCCTCTGTTTCTTTTAATTTTTTTCTGTTGTTATTTATCCTGTGCAATCACATCATTCTCTGTTGTATACTTAACTACCGTGTCCCTTAACTTCAGCCTGCTCTACCATGTTTTCAATGGGAACTTAAATCTGCATTTCGGCAATAATTTCATGGGTTAGCTGAGCCAATTGCTTCCGTCCGAATGATGACCAGGGTAGCTTGCTACCTTTGTTTGCAGGCTGCTGGTGTTGATTTTCCACCTCGTGTGGAAAATACGGTTCCACTGTTTACACCTCCTCAAACTCAACCATTAAGGCATCCACATCTATATCCTCCTCCAGGTCAAAGCTATGAAGATGCAGCTATACAAGCTTCTCTTCAATCTGGTGCCCCTTCTGCACCTGCCCTTAGGTATTCTTTTGTTTGCTTGTGAGTTTGATTTTGGATCTGGTTCCTTTTCAGTTCTTGTTTATGTTTCCTGTTAGCGTATTGCAAGCATTACTGGTATCATTCATCTTTTCTTAATGCCATTTATGTTTGCATTTTGTTTGTGCCTTGTTTTGTTCTTTTTTTCCCTTCTCTTGGTTACATTCCCTCCTTCGTAATGTCTGAAAAATAGTTTTTGATTAATTGATTGACTTACCCACATTTATACTTTTCATTTGTGTAACTTTGGGTTGATTATTGATTCACAAAAATACCTGGTTTGAAACAAGAATGACCCAGTTTTGCAAGACTTACAGTCCCCGAAAACATCGAACTCACGACATCTATCAAATACAACACACCTCCCACAGCCACGTTATAGGACTAGACACTTTGTTAGACATATAAATAGTCTAGGGTGTTATTTGCGTTTTGCCATATACATGTATTGGGCCTCTGGTCTCTTTGCAATACAATAAGCCTCATTCTTACATAGTATTAGAGCAAGGTTAGGTTAGGGTTCCGGCCGCCACCGCCGGCCCGCCTGCTCCTCCCTTCTCTCTCTCCCGCTTGCGCTATGCTTCTCTTCCCGCGTGCACCCTTTGCCCCGGCCGCCACCCACCTAGATCTGGTCGCGCCGCCCGGCCCGCCCCGACCCCGCCTTCTCCTTCCCTGCTCCGCTACCGCCTACACCCCGGCCCACACTTGCCGGCGCCACTGCTGCCCCGGCCAGCGCCAACGCTGCCTTGGCCACCTCCCATAGTTGGCCGATCGACAGCAGCCAGAGCCACCGTAGCCAGCGCCCCAGTCGCCTCGGTCGACTCCTATGCGTCTCGGCTCCAGTTTTGGCCCAATCTGCACCAGATGGCTATTGTCGGTAGCTCCTTCACCATCCCGCTCCCGGGACGGAACTTCTGGGAGTGGGTTGTTCACCTGAGGATTCATTTCAACAGCCAGTGTCTTTGGGGTCATCTCGCTGGCGAGTACCTATGTCCGCCTCGTCCCACACCGCCCCACCCAGCCCGCTCTTCCTGCTGGTGCGGATCAGGCAGCTCAGGACAAGGCCAATGCTGCATTGGAGGAGGCCCTAGAGCTATACCAGTCTGAGCTGCACGCTTTCAAGCGGTGGTAGGATGCTGAAGCTCGTGCTACCGCCATCCTGGTGGGTAGCATGACAATGGCTATCTCCATGGATGTGGCAGATCTACCGATGACATAGCTTATGTGGGAGCGCTTCCAAGCTCACTACCAACCGACGAGTGATGCTATGTATTTCTCAGTTGCGCACCGGGCGCATTCCATTCAGTAGCTTGATGCCATCGTTAATGACTTCTATCAGCAACATTCTGAGGTGTGGCATCAACTTGACACTCTGGGGCCGAATGTTTGTTGGACCTGCCCCTACTGTGTGCAGCTTCGTGCTCACCAAGAGACTCATCATCTCTACGACTTCCTAACGTGTCTTTGGCCTGAATTCGAGACTGTGCGGGCTCAGCTCCTGACTCGTCACCTGCGCCCGAGCTTAGTGGAGGCTCTCACGACTGTGAGTGCTGAGGAGACTCGTCACCGTGGCGCGGCTCAGATGCAGGCTGTCTTGTTTGCTTTAGCGCCTATTTCTTTAGCGCCGGCCGTGATCCCTGCTCCAGCTCCTAGCGCCCTTGTAGTTGCTGCTTCTATTGCGAGTCTCCACTGCACCTACTGCCAGTGTGACGGCCACATGTATCAAGATTGCTACAAGCGGAGGAGGGACCAGGGTCGATAGGGTGGACGTCCCTCGAAGGGCTCGGGCGGTTCCTCCCACTCAGGAGCTGATGCATCTCACTAGGTCTCCTCCGGTGATGCCGCACAACAGCTCCTCTCACTCTTTCAGCGCCTTGGTGTCGGCTCACCCTCAGACTCCTCGGGATCGGCTCATCTGGCTCTTGCGTCTCAGTAGTCTTCCACGACTCCGCCTCCTCTCTCGTCAGGTATCCTATCTCCATGGATCTTGGACTTTGGTGCTTCTTTTCACATGACACCAGGTTCTACCCACCTCACCTCACTGCACCCCACACCCCACAGTTTTCTCTTCTACTGTTCAGACTACAAATGGCACCTCTCTTCTGGTGGCAGGTTGTGGCACTCTGTCCACTTCCTCTTTTCATATTCCTGCAGTCTCTCATGTTCCTCATCTTACTGTGCAACTTATGTCGGCTGGTTAGATCACTGATCATAACTGTCATGTTGTTCTTGAGTCTGACTCTTGTTCTGTTCAGGACCGCCGCATGAGGGCTCTGCTTGGTACTGGCCCTCGGCGCCGTGATTCGCGGCGTCTTTGGGAACTCGACTGGCTTCATCTGCCTTCTACTGTCTCAACCAGCCAGTCAGCCCCTGCCACTACCTCTGCCCTTGTCGCATCCTCCACTATATTCTTTGTTCAGTGGCACCATCATCTTGGTCATTTGTGCGGATCGCGTCTATCATCACTAGTTGGTCGTGTTCTTGGGTCTATCTCCAAGAACAAGTCTCTACATTGTAGGTTGAAAGCTTGGCAAGCAACTGCAACTCCCTTATCCCTCTAACGATTCTATTTCTGCGCATCTTTTTGATCTTGTATACTTTGATGTTTAGGGCTCGGCTCCTGTCGTTTCGAAAGGGGTCATCGATATTATGTGATATTTATTGATGATTATTCTCGCCATACTTGGATTACTTCATGCCCTCTCGCAGTCAGGTTCTCTCTATTTACCAGATGTTCGCCACCATGGTCCGCACTCAGTTCAATTTGCCCATTCGTGTGTTTCGTGCCAACTTTGTTGGTGAGTATCTTTCTGCTGCTTTGCGTCGCTTTCTAGCTGAGAAGGGTACTCTTCCCCAGTATTCTTGTCTAGGCGTTCACGCTCAGAACGGTGTCTCTAAGCGTAAGCATCGTCACTTATTTAGACCGCTCATACTCTCTTGCTTGTCTCTTCTCTTCCCCTTCACTTATGGGCTATGATTGTTTCGACTGCTACTTTTCTCATCAATATGCATCCATTGCCCTTCAGGGTTCTACTCCTGTCGAGCGTCTCTATGGTTGAGCCCTAGAGTACAGTCACCTTCGTAGTTTCGGCTATGTCTGTTTTGTCCTTCCACCTCGTGAGCACACTAAGGATGCCTTTGGTTGAGCTTTTGGGAGCTGCTTTTGCTTCCAAAAAGCCAAAAGCCAACCAAAGGGGTGGAAACCAGAAGCTGCTTTTTCAGAAGCAGTTACTTTTGGGTAGTACAGTTTTGAAAGCACCTTGGACCCTGCTTTTGGCTTTCTGCTTTTTGAAATGGTGAAAATAGAGAGCTGTTTCACAGTTGTTTCAAGGAAAATAGAGATAGGAGGTAAGTTTTATACTTGTTTGAACCAAACAGCTTACAACTTTTCCACAGGCCATAACCTACAGCAGCTTTTCCACAGCCCACAGCTCACAGCAGCTTTTTCAAAAGCCACAGCTCAACCAAACACACCCTAAGCTGACTGCTCAGTTAGTTTAGTGTGCTTTCCTTAGCTACAGTCTTGAGCATAAGGGTTATCGTTGCTACGACCCTATTGCTCGCAGGATGAGGATATCTTGGGATGTCACCTTCAACGAGCCTTTGTCGCTCTCTTTATGGACTCAAACAAGTCCATCGTGCTTGGTTTGACCGCTTCTCTTCTGTTGTCACTGCTGCCAGCTTCTCCGCCAGTGATCACGACCCTGCCCTCTTTGTCCACACCTCTCCTCGGGGTCGGATGCTCCTCTATGTGGATGATATGATCATTACTGGCGATGACTCTCGGTATATTGCCTTTGTGAAGGAGTGTCTTAGTGAGTAATTATTGATGTCTGATTTGGGCCCGCTTTGTTACTTCTTTGGGATTGAGATCACTTCTACGCCTGAGGGCTACTTCCTCTCCCAGGAGCATTACATTCAGGATATTCTTACTCACGCTTGTCTCACTGATCAGCGTGTGGTAGATACTCCTATAGAGCTTGATGCTCACCTTCGGTCTACCGATGGCGAGCCTCTTGATGATCCCACTCGCTACCACCTTGTCGGGAGCCTTGTCTACCTTGGCATCACTCGCCCTGATATCTCTCACTCAGTTCACATACTGAGTCAGTTTGTTTCTGCTCCTACTTAGCTCTACTACAGTCACCTTCTTCGTGTTCTGTGATATCTTCGCGGGACCATCACTCATTGTCTTTTCTTTCCTTACTCCAGTTCTTGCAGCTTTAGGCGTACTCTAATGCGACCTGGGCTAGCGATTGCTCTGATCGCTGGTCTCTTTCTGCCTATTGTGTTTCCTTGGCCTCTCCTTGATTGCCTAGAAGACCAAGAAGCAAACTATCATTTCCTGTTCGAGCGCTGAGACTGAGTTGAGAGCTATGGCGTCATTGATAACTGAGATCACCTGGCTTCGGTGGCTACTTGAGGATTTTAGTGTTTCCTCTTCTGCACTAACTCCTCTCTTCTCAGACAGTACTGGCACGATCAGCATTGCTCAAGATCCTGTGAAGCATGAGCTCACCAAGCATATTAGGGTGGATGCTTCATACATGTGATCGCAGGTGTAAGACCAAGTTATTGCTCTTCAGTATGTATCTTCGGAGCTTCAGTTAACAGTTTTTTTCACCAAGGCACAGACTAGAGCTCAGCATAGCTTCTACCTCTCTAAACTTAGTTTTGTTGATCCACCGTGTGTTTGAGGGGTTTGTTAGACATGTAAATAGTATAGGGTCTAGGGTGTTATTTGCATTTTACCATGTGCATGTTTGGGCCTCTGGCCTCTTTGCAATACAACAAGCCTCATTGTTACATTTTTAACATTGGAAGCCTATTCACAGGCTCTTCTAGGTGGATGTGTAGATGAAGAGTGTCATCTCTAAACTAGTATTGGAACCTCTGCTCCTTCTGATGATTGCCATCATCCTCATTGTTTGTCCTCATCATAAACTCCAAAGCATACTGGCAAGTAGCAACAAAACATTACATCGACTATTATTTTTACTTTTGCCTCCCTGATGTACATGCCACATATCCTTAGAACTAGAACCATGCCAACTTTCAAAGATTTTGTAATTGCATTGGTATTTCTAGCAACAAATAGAGGTGTTAGGTAGTCTTGCTACAAATACAAGGAAAAATATTTATTTCCTTGTGATGGTCTTATTTTCATAATCATGCCAGACAGTAGTTGAATTCTTATACAACAACAACAAAGCCTTTTGTCCCAAATAAATTGGGATAGGCTGGGAATGAAACCTCCTCAAAGTCAAAGAACCGAGAGCCTTGTAATGAAATCTACAATGCTAAAACCCTAAGCCCTATATCCTGCTATCTGAACTGGGAGCATGAAACACTACCCCTAAACCGTCTTTTTATGTCATGGTTCTGGTACATGGATCGCTAACTTTCATGCACTCCTATCCAAAGCTAACTCGTTAGATATATTCCAATCCCTTAAGTCTCTTTTAACTGCTTCTTCTGTCAGTCTTGGTCGACCTCTGCCTCTTCTTATGCTTTTGGTACGTCTTAAAATTTCACTACGTATCGGTGCCTCAGAAGGCCCTGTTGGAGATGTCCAAACTATCTCAAACGATGTTGGATAAGTTTCTCTTCAATTGGTGCTATCTCCACTCTATCACGTATACTATTATTGCGGATTTGATCCCACTTTATATGACTACAGATTCACCGCAGTATTCTTATCTCCGTTACACTCATCTTTTGTATATGTTGTCTTTTAGTCGCCTAGCATTCCGCTCCATATAGTAGTTGAATTCTTGTACTTGTGTTTATCTCATAATTCTTGCAGAAGAACAGCTTCAATTATAATCTAACTTTCCTTTTGTTGTTCAATGCGAATTACAGTCTAAGTGAGATTCAGAGTGCTCAAGGAATTGTGGACGTGCTGGATGAGATGTTAAATGCACTGGACCACAGACACCCTGAGGTGACTTTCTTCAAGAAAGCATTAAGTTTTAATGTGGTGTAGTATAATCCTTTGATCTCTTCTGTAGTTTTGTTTTTTTCATTCAGTGAATTTTAATATGATCTGGGATCTCTTCTGGATTTATGTTTTCTGTGGAAAATGTAGACATAAATAATATGGTTTGTTTCATATCTTCATACTATACTAGGATGATTGTAATTTTACATGTAGTGAACTGAGGTATTTCATAGCATGTATTCTTGATTTTCATAGAGGAGGTTGTTAATATTTTTATCATGCCATTATTAATTAGGTGATTAGGTCTAATGGTCTATAATGGATGACAAAGTAATTTGTTTACTCAGCTTCCAACTTATGACATGTCTGGAGTCTAGTATATTATTCACTCAGAGCTTATTCATGCTTGCTTCCTCACCAGTTTACCGGAAATGTGTGAATTATTTTACTCGATCCATTTTGATCCGAATGAAACATGTTTAGCATCATAATTAAATAGAGATTTCACAGTTGTAGTCTTTTCTAGAACTTGCTCTGTTTTTCTGGGTGAATGTAATAGTGCCTAACATTTTCAAATGTTTTCAATGTATGATGACAAAATAATAGGAGAATTATAATGGCACAGTAATCTTTGTACAATTGAACTTTTGTGCCATAAGTTGGTTGATGCCCACTATATGGCTCACTCTATTCACTCTATGCTGGCCTGGATCACTTGTCCTTAAAGTTTTGGCCTAGTTAATTGTTTCTTAAGGTCAATCGATTGATTTTTTTAGTAAAATAAAACTTATATTGATGCCCTGTCTCTTCGCTTCTCTGTTTTTAATAATGTTATCCATGTGCCAATGTTCTTTGCTGTAAATCTTGATCTGATTCTGCTTCATGCTGTAGGGTGTGAGGGAGGAGGTCATTGTTGACCTTGTTGGGCAGTGCCGATCTTATCAAACTCGCATCATGGATCTTGTTAGCGATACTGGGTATGTATGTTTTTACTTTGAACTTTTGATACCATGTATTCTACATTGTCATGTGACAGAACGTCTGGTATTCTCTCTGCAGTGATGAGAGCCTTTTATTTCAGGCTCTAGGACTAAATGACGAATTGCAGCGTGTTCTTCAGCGTCATGATGACATAGCAAAGGGAGTCCCTCCCAGTACAGGGGTACCCATGCCTGTTGCTGCTAATGTAAACCAAGGGACGGCACCTCCTAGGCCTACTGGGGCTTCATTTTCCCCACTTCTTAATGTACACCATGAAGATGATGAACCAGAAGATGAGTTCTCCGTGCTTTCCCGCAGGCAAGCTATATTATTTTCTCAACTAATATCTATTACTAATTATTTTTCATACATGCTAATGTTATTCTAAGGCTCTGATCTTTGGATAGTTGCTGTAATATCAACCCATATCATCATTATCTTAAATTGTGGGATGTTGACTATTAAGAAAATGTTTAGTTTCTTTAGGGTCATGTCATTTTACCAGGAATCTGTGGTTTGTTTGATTCATCAGCTGATATACAGGTAAATGCTTTGTAGGTCTGCAAGGGATGGCACAGCAGCACAGGGCAACCTGCCTTCTGTTGCCAGAAATGAAATGCCATACCCAAGGCCATTTCTTCCTCCACCTCCAGCGTCAAAGAGGCCTATTTACACAGAGGCGAGCAATGTGGACTATCTTAGTGGAGACTCCTACAAGTCAGAAAAAGTACCAGATGATTTTATTAACCCAACAGCCCCAGCAAATACATCTGCATCATCTCATTCAAAAACAGAAATGAATCCACCACCAAATTATGATAACCGGTCAGAAAGTGTGTCTGACAACTTCATAAACCCAACAGCAGTATCCAGCTTCTCTAGTCCTTCTCGTCGTATGAGTGATTCAAACCGTTCATCTGTGAATCGGCAGGAGAGTGTACCTGATGATGACTTTATAAACCCAACCGCGCTTCCTGGTTTTTCTTCGTCCTCGACTACTAAGAAGTATGAAGATTCCAGTGAAGATCTTCCAAAAGCTCCGTTGGAAGGGCGAGCTCCAGGTTCCCTACCGCCGCCTCCGGCAAGGTATGGACAAAGACAGCAGTACTTTGAGCAACAACATGGCTTTCCTGGTGGGAACAATGGAGGTGGCTACAATGGACTGGTGTCACAGACAGAAAACCTTTCTCTTAATCAAAAGAACACTGAGAATGAGAAGAGTGCATCAGCGTCGACAGCATCCCGCCGGACCAAACCTGAGGATTCCCTTTTCAAGGACCTTGTCGATTTTGCTAAGAACAAGCCGTCTTCTCTTAAACCAGCCAACAGCCGCAGGACTCGCTGAGAGGGATGCTTTGTTGTGTAACACACGTACCGGAGTTGGTATGCTGTTGGTTTTACAGGTTAGCGGCCTTAGATATACTAATCAAATAAGAGGGTTCAGACTGGTTGTCATTACCTTGGGAATTATTTTGGTTTTGCATTCGACATTTAGAATCACAGATGTCAGATACAGATACTTGGTCATCATCCTGGGTGTGTGCTGTGTAGTGAGTTGCTTTTGACCTTTTGCGATATTTGTTTTCGATTCTGCTTCCATTTTACTTAGCTGTGTATATTTCTCTATTTGACAGCAATATTCATAGTTCAGCTTGCAATTTGAAGACTAGAGTTCACTGTTCCTCTTCAGTGTGGAAAAATTATGACCATCGCAATCGTCAGCTAATGTTAGTTGCAATAGATTAATTTGCTTTGTTTTTGCTGTTTACATATTGTTCTAAGGTAAAAAAATATATATATCATTAACATATTAGACTTTTTTAAATGATTAGTTTATTTAAAGTTAATTAAATAGCTTTAACAAAACAAGGTTAATTGAATGTAACATGAATAAGTGTACCTATATTTATAAAATTAAATTCAAAAAAATCTACTATAGACTATCATGTATGAAAAATAATTCAAATTTTATATAGAATATATATGCTTTAAAAATATGATAAAATCGTGATTATGTGAAAACACTAACTGTATCCTGTCAAACATGAATAAGTGTACCCAACTATATCCTGTCAAACATGAATTAGTGTACCCATATTTATGCACGCACTGAATGTAAAGAATGCTATATATGATCTTTTTGGCAAACCGCTTCGAGGCTTGTTCCACAATATTAACATGGGTCTGAAGATTCCTTTGTTGTATGACTCAGCACACCGAGTAGGTTATGGTACAAGTCTTCGAATATACCCAACCTTACTTCTAGTGCCTTATACTTCACTCTAAGCCTTAGCATAGTTGCCTGTGCGCTAGAATCTCCCATCTATGGCCAGAATTATAGAGCATGGCTCAAAATCCATATCATCTACAATCTTGCTATACATGACATTTGCAATGAAGCTTGAAGATATGTTCTCGTGGGATTGCATGGACTCTATCACGACGCATGGGTGCGGAATTATTATAGAGCATTTCCAATGGGTGTCCCACTTAGGTTGGTATGCATGCACTCACTGAGGGTATCTATTTATCTCACACTTTACACTGTAGCACCCCGAGTTTGACTTGACTACCCTGAATGTCCTCCGGTCTGACAATGCCCAAAATTTCACAGCTTCTTGTACGGCCTTCGTGCTTTTATACATCGCTCGTTCTGTGGTCTCCCATGGCATACAATCACCTTCATTCACGGCAATATTGTCGAATTGATATGTGTTCCACTCCAACCGAATTGGTACGTGTTCCACTCCAACGAAATGGCTTGCTCATGTCCACCTTACTTATCATCCAAACCTTTGTTGTCGCACAATGCCTTGTAATCACGATCTTTAAGCTCTATCAATTTTACTAAGGTTTTGATATGCTCACCTTTGTCTACAACACTCATAGCTTCCTAGGTCTCGGTCATGGGAAGGTCTACGTGCTCAACTTTAATTGTATCGGTACTAACTGCCCCATGTTGGATCATACAGTACGTGTCACTGTGGCGGGATTCCCCAACTTCTTCGGCAGCACCACCAACTGGATCTTCTTGTGGCACATAAGCCGGAAAGACCTTCTCGTAGACTGTATGACATCTACAAATTCGGGCCCTTCAGGTCCATTAACTCCCATTATATATGTTGCCGTGTCGGGTCATAACACCATGTAACTTGATCGTGCAACACATGGTCCAACAAAGAACGCATGATCCAACCATCACATCACATTGTCAAATGTATGCTCCTTTAAATTTGACAGACTAGCCGTCACAAATAAAAAATCACGTAAATCAACTTTGTCTACACCCATCCATGGAACGCACTCTCCATAGTATCCGATACACGTGGTGGAATCTATCAATCTGGCTGTGATCAATATGGCTTTTTTGTGGCTTACAGCTGAAAAGTACTGTAGCTGGCTGGAAAAACACTGTAGCTGACAGAGGCTTATTTAGCATAATTAAATTTAAAAAAATTTAAAAATAGAAAAACATATTAGCCCATCACGTATAATGTAAATAAATACGGGGAAAAAAGAACCGGCAAAAAAGCTCAAAAAAGCCAAAAGTTCAGAAAAAGACGAAACTTATAAAGAGTGAAAAATAAGCCAGAAACTGAAGTCAAAACGAGCGGTGCAAGAACATGCGAAGATTGACTTTAGGCTGTCACAATTAATAGTACCTCTACAACTATTCTTCCAAGAATCTTTATTTTCATTTCTTTAATTCCCACGCGCGTCATGAACATTCGTTGCCGTGCAACATTGTGCCCCAGGAAAGTAATCTACATCTACTAAATTTAAGTAATCTACATCTACTAAATTATCTTAAGGGCATGTACAACCCACAGACGGGGGTCGTCTGCAAGAGTCTAGAATCTGATATACAGACAACTAAAAAGACAAGTCCTACAATGGAGAGTCTGTTTCACTGTCTGCAAGCTGTTTAATGCTTTGCATGTAGCCAAAATCAATCATGAACACTATTTTGTATACCATTGTGTTGCTATTTGATAGAAAATGGATCAAGCTTAAATAAGATGAACATGATTACAATATTTTTTAAAAAGCATCAATATAAATGATATATTATATATAATTGCAACATTTTTGTCTAATTTTCTTTGTTTCCGTAGCGCTGCC
Source organism: Dendrocalamus latiflorus (assembly GCA_017311315.1). Classification (NCBI taxonomy): domain Eukaryota; kingdom Viridiplantae; phylum Streptophyta; class Magnoliopsida; order Poales; family Poaceae; genus Dendrocalamus; species Dendrocalamus latiflorus. The sequence goes on along the minus strand of CM029641.1, from coordinate 5,008,957 downwards.
ATATGTGCTCGATTAGATCCTTCTTGAGTTGCCTATGTGTTGGCCGAGCTTTGATAGCGGAATTCCTCTGAAGCACCTCTGCGAAGCATGGATTAGGGTTGTCGCTTGTACGCACTTCAGGTGGGAGCACTATCGTCGCACTCGGATTCTCATTCAAATCCAAGGAAACTCTAACCACTCCCTAAGAGATTTTGAAGTGTATTCAGAACATGTGTACATAAAGTACATGAGCACATATATGATTCCCTAAGACTTTCCCAAGTCACTGTGAAAAACCCAGTGAGCAGGCATTGCTTAGTACATAACTGTCACCCCTATCCCCATGCTATTTTAGAAGGCAAGACATCAAAATTTAGCAATCTCATTTATGTTATACCGATGCAGACTGAAAAAAATGACATTATTCATATATGAATTGAACTAATCTTATCACCTATGAACAATGTTTCTCTCATGGAGGTAAGTCAACCCATTAAGAATTTGTCTTGTATATGCTGAAACATGAGTTTCTCGCAGGTGGTACTTCTGATACAAAGATGCAAGAGATCCTTGGGTCACTAGTTCAGGATCATCAGCATCAAAAGAAATAAGTACAAGAAAATCTATGAATTTATATACAGCACAATAGCACATAGTATTTCAACAAAATGATGCATGATCGCAAGATGAGCAACTTACTTTGTCAGTTCCATAATATTGTACTATGTTCTCATGTTCAAACTGCTGTGCATTGTCCTGAAAAGTTGAAAAATACACTGCTATGCATTGCTCTGTTTTGCTATTGCTAGTTTAACCTCCACCCAAATCTTCACCCAAATCACTATCATCATATAGTGTGCTGGCAATATACTCAAACATACTTTAGATTCAAATATACTGATCTCAAAATTTTGCCAATTTACCACCTCTGCAGATAACATTTTCTTTACAGAATTTCTCAAAAAAAACGAAAAGATGTACTCCATACACAATTTTGCATAAGCTCATAGTTGCCAAAGAGGCAAGAAATAATAGTTCAATCCAAATATAAATAGGCTTCCCAGAGCTAAAATACTGAAGCAGCAACACGAGTTCTTCCATTGAACATATAGCTAACAGTAGAAATCTGGGCACAAGGAAGTAGACCCTCCTGTTAGGCCAAACAAACGCTAACGAGGCAAGTTTATCAACAAATGAAACTAATGGCAGGAAATAATATAGTAGAGGAAGGCATTTCAGTAAGACTATAAGGCAATGGCCCCCTAGATTTTTTTCCCATACACATGAGCAGCACTAACGTGACTCTAACAAACTATGATAAATCGATAATCCCTCTAGTTATATTAAGCATCGTATCTTTGTTTACCTGAAAACTTCCACACTGGGAACTGCAAACACCCAAACGCTTGTACATTCATTTAACCACCGAATAGTCAATGTAAGTCAGAACTTAGCTTAACCTTTCTTTGTTCTAGCTTTTGATTTGCAAGTCAGAACTAACAGAATAACAGATTAGCAATGCAGCTCTTGCATTAGGGATACATCACACATGGCATCTGAACTTGCTCTGTGATATAGAGTGTAATCACAACAGCTAAACTATCAAGGCATCTCCGTATCCAACTTGTAGAAGCAAAAATTAACGAAACAAAAGACACAATTACACACATTCCGTTCAATCAGTAGGTCACTACATCACTCTGATTCAGGGCAAACCAGTTCAGCCACGCACCTTCATTTCGTAGCCCATCGCCTCCAGCACCGAGGCGACGCTAACCATCTGAAGCTGCATTGCGTCGGGAGACAGATCCCCGAACACCTACACAAAGTCCAACCGCAAACATCGAACAAATCAAATACCACATCGCGGAAAAACGGAACCAAAATCCTACCCCCACAACGCCCAGCTCAACTCCTCACCATGGCAAGGCGCGGCTTCCGGAGCCCGACCCTCCTCACGGGCCTCCCGAGCTCCGCCAAGCTCTCAGCCTCCTCCCTCCGCTCCCTCGCCCACCAACATACTTTAGATTCAAATATACTGATCTCAAAATTTTGCACCTTCCACGGCCGAGGGTAGGGGATGGGGCCGCAGCAGCCGTGGCGGCGGACGCGGACGGCGTCGAACCCTTCCTCTTCCTCAGTCCGGCCGGCGGGGACATGATGGGTACCTTCGATGGGGACCGAGCGAGATGACGAGCGAGCGAGGACGCGGGGAGATTTGGAGTAGGAGGACGATTTGGCGCGGAGGCGATTTGGAGTAGGAGGACGATTTGGCGCGGAGTCGGAGGGCGCGAAATCTCCCGCGCGCCATCGGTGACACAAGGGTCCGCGCGGGATCCGAGCGCGGGGACGACTCCTTGGAGACGAGGCCGTACACCGCTGCTGCGCCGTCGCTTCCGCCTCGGAGCACGGGACAACGCCGTCGTCTCGCGAGGCGATGCGACGCCTGTCTCTCCGCCGACCGGAGGGTGTTTTTGCAAGAATGACTGCACGGAGACGGGAAAAAGACGGCGTTGTACATGCCCTAATTAATTAACCTTGATGGATCATAGAAATCCATCAGCACGGCATCAAGAATCAAGATGCTCATCATCACCGTCCGATCAAGAGCAGGCGAAAGGGGTACCGCCACGTCATCCATCGGCCCAACACATACATATCAGCAAAGCGCGCCGCGTCAGCATCCAGCACGAGGCTAAGCTCAGGGGTAAAATTTTTGAAAAATTACCATGTCCGGGAGCAGTAAATGCACCCTTTCTTATCCCCTTGCCTGGATTTTGGAAACGTACGTCGCGCCGGTGGGCGCAGCTAATCAGGGACCAGTGGACATGTCACGGGGCTGACGTGGCGCGCTCCCATTGGGGGACGGCCGGGCTGGTACGTGTCCGCTGCCTCCCTGTGGCAGCAGTAGTATACCCGCGGCGTGTGACGTGGCATGGGGATTCGTAAATTCCCTCGTATTAAGGCAAAAAAACACATGGGTAGATTTATCATTTAAGACCACACACTTTCACACCCCCTGGATTGTTCTTAATTACATAGATGCTCCCAGGCGGGGTCTTATTTTAATTTACTAGCTTAACTTTTAGACTCGTATACCTGCAATTTGGTTTTTAGTAACTACAGGGATCTGAATGTGAAATTGACCTGTGGAAACGCGCCCACGAGAGTCCTTCTCGCGTGGGGCCCGAGCGCCAGTGTCTGTGTTCAGGTGGACCGGGTCTACGTGGGATTCTAAACCCCTCGCGTTCTCCGCCCTATTAAACCCGTGAAGTGCTGCGTCGTGTCGTCTCAGAAAATCTTCACTTCGAGTCGGATCATATAACTCCTCCTGTCCTGTCCCAGTTCGCGTCATGGCGATCTGTGGGAAGGTCTGGATCTCGCTGCTGCTCGCGCTCGCGGTCGTGCTGTCCGCGCCGGCGGCGAGGGCGGAGGAGGCCGCCCAGGCGGAGGGAGGTGAGGCCGCGGCGGAGGGGGAGGCCGTGCTGACCCTGGACGCGGACAGCTTCGACGAGGCCGTCGCCAAGCACCCGTTCGTGGTCGTCGAGTTCTACGCCCCATGGTGAGTCTCGGCGCCTTCTGTTTGCGGTGGGTGGTAGTGTTTTGGGGAGCCGGCTCCTCTCACGTGGAGGAGGAGCGTCGGCTGAGCACAGCGGCGCACAGTGGTGAACCGCGAGGAGAAACCCCAAATCAGGACTGTGCAGGGCTTTTCGAAATCACTGTAGCTTTTCGGGGTTTGGATCGTGGGGTTCGACTTCGAGGGGTCTCAGATGTTGCGGGGGATGGTGATGCGTTTGGGGATCTGGTCTGGGTGATTCGATGCGCCTGGGGTTCGCTGTTCTGGTGGGGTTCGAGTCGGATTTGGGGGTTTTCGAGGGTTTTAAGGTTGTTGGATCGGGGTTCCTGTTGGGATTTTCTGGGGTTGTTGGTGTTGATTGTCTTCTTGTAGGGCCTTCTCTGGGGTTTAAAGTTTGATTTTTTTCCCTTCCTACTTTCAATTATGTATTGCTGATTTGTTGTTATATGATTATTATTGGTATGTATAGATGATCTCGGTTTGGCCCGAAATTTGTTTTGAGTTGTAGCTAACATTATAGAATCAATTTTGTAGGTGTGGACACTGCAAAAAACTGGCTCCAGAGGTAATGCTTCTATATCCTGGGATCACTTCCTTAACAGCAGAGTGATGTGTTGGATGGTTTAATCTCATTTGTGAAATTTCCATGTGTCCCCTGTTGCAGTATGAGAAGGCGGCCCAATTGCTGAGCAAGCACGATCCGCCGATTGTTCTTGCTAAGGTTGATGCCAACGAAGACAAGAACAGGCTTCTTGCGACCAAGTACGAGATCCAGGGCTTCCCGACCCTTAAGATCTTCAGGAACCAGGGAAAGAACATCCAGGAGTACAAGGGTCCTAGGGAGGCTGAGGGAATTGTTGAGTACTTGAAGAAGCAGGTTGGCCCTGCTTCCAAGGAGATCAAGTCGCCGGAAGACGCAACAAACCTTGTTGATGACAAGAAGATCTACATTGTAAGCTCCCAATTCAACTTGACACTCTTCCAATTTTTTTCATAGAGCAGTTATCATCTTTAGTCATTGCTTTGTTGAATCTCTCGAACTGCCTGCTGACTAGGGGTAACAATTGCAATTGTATAGGTTGGTATCTTCACAGAATTCAGTGGCACTGAGTTTACAAACTTCATGGAGGTTGCTGAGAAGCTCCGGTCCGATTATGACTTTGGTCACACTTTGCATGCCAACCACCTCCCACGTGGTGATGCAGCAGTGGAGAGGCCATTGGTTAGGCTATTCAAGCCATTTGATGAGCTCGTCGTAGACAGCAAGGTTATAATCTACTTTGAAATCCAACCATTATTGTGTTTACTCATTTTTTGTTGGACACTCATATATTTCGTACATATTATTAAATATTCCGCATTTAGAACTGTTATATGTAATTGTCGGCAATGACACCTTGCTCCCACATTTTGCAGGATTTTGATGTTACTGCTTTGGAGAAGTTTGTTGATGCAAGCAGCACCCCGAAAGTAGTTACTTTTGACAAGAACCCTGATAACCACCCTTATCTCTCAAAATTTTTCCAAAGCTCATCTGCCAAAGTAAGCATTTGATACTAATAGCTTCCTAAGAAGCTTTATTACTATTTCTATAAGCCATTGATTGTTAAGTTTGATAATTTTATGAAATTTTGATAGATGGTTCTTTATGTCTAGTCAATTTTCAGCCTAAGTCTCCCTGCAGCCAACTTAGCTTTTCGTCTGTCATGTACTTTTAATGCTCAATCTTCCTGTGCAATTACGTAAACATTGCAGGAGACATTAAGATTAATTTTATCTGGGTATTTGAAGCATATATTTATAGGATTGGGCTATTACGTCTCTATTTAATTTCAATAGCCTGACAGAATTTCTGATTTTGTTACATAATCACCCATGCAATGCTTCCTAGCATGTTGGAAGTTTGCATTGCTCTTAAACATCAAAAGAGTTGAAGTATATGTTTGTAGTGTTAAAACTTGTGTTTTTTTTTTCAAAATTTCTTGTTGTGATCATTAAACCATTGTCTCAGAAAAAGTTCTTTCATTTTTTATGGGAAAAGAGCTCTTTAGATATTGCAGGATGGGTGAATTTTAGTTGTTGCTGATTACTGATTATTTTCACTTCTCTTCTGTGGCACCAAATGATGTGCAGTCTATGCTATTTTTGAACTTCTCCACTGGACCATTTGAGTCCTTCAAGTCTGCTTATTATGGCGCTGCAGACGAGTTCAAGGACAAGGAAATCAAGTTCCTTATTGGCGACATTGAAGCCAGCCAAGGTGCCTTCCAGGTTTGTTTCTTACTTCCTCCCCTTCATCCAAAGTTCCAAACTATTAATGCATACATATGTCTTGTGCTAACGATAAATTTGTTGAGATATAGTACTTCGGGCTAAAAGAGGATCAGGCACCCCTTATTCTCATTCAAGATGGCGATTCCAAGAAGTTTTTGAAGTCACAGATTGAGCCTGATCAAATTGTTTCTTGGTTGAAGGAGTACTTTGTAAGTACTCTTATACATAATTTATGTTTGCATTTTTTTGTTTCTATTTATATGATTTTAGGTTATCTGTTTAACCTACACATCTCATAATTCTTTATATTTGTAGGATGGTAAATTGTCACCATTCAGGAAATCTGAGCCTATTCCTGAGGTCAACAACGAGCCTGTTAAGGTTGTTGTAGCTGATAACCTCAACGATGTGGTCTTCAAATCTGGCAAACATGGTATCCATCTTCATCCTTGTTAATCAATTTTTTTCGTGAATTAGGCTTGATTCTTATAGTAATACTATCAGTGTTTGATCCGTTCTTAACTGAAACCGGTTTGATGGAAATGTCTAGTATAAAGTATTTGTTCTGGTCATTTATCACTGTGATAAAGTCTTTCTATCAGATTATTTATCTCATTGATTTACCGATTCGTATTGCAGTTCTTATTGAATTCTACGCGCCCTGGTGTGGACACTGCAAGAAGCTGGCACCTATCTTGGAGGAGGCAGCCACCACACTTCAAAGTGATGAGGATGTCGTCATCGCTAAGATGGTAACCTTTCTTCCCGTCTGTGTTTACCATTGATCTAAGCAGAGCCATCTGTCTGTTGGGGTTTCTGTTCTTCCCTATCATAAGCTCAGTTTGTCTTACCCTCCTATCTTGCAATCATGTTTGCAGGATGCGACCGCCAATGATGTGCCCAGCGAATTCGACGTCCAGGGTTACCCCACCATGTACTTCGTCACTCCCAGCGGGAAGACGGTCTCCTACGACAGCGGCAGGACGGCCGACGATATCGTCGACTTCATTAAGAAGAACAAGGAGACGGCCGCTCAGGCGACCGAGAAGGCGGCGGATTCCACCGCCACCGAGCCTCTCAAGGATGAGCTCTGATCAAGGTTCGTGCCTTGATTTTGCGTCGCCCTTCACCACAAGATCTCGCGTATATTTTGGCCCTTCGATCTGTGGCTCCTTGATGCGTTGTGCTGATTAGCGTCCTTGTTTGATTGATGCGCAGTGCAGTGCTTGGGCGTGGATGCTTGTGGCTGTAGACATGGAGAGGAGAAACTGGCGCCGACATGTTTGACAGGTTTTGCGAGGGGATTTGTTCATGTGTTGGCTCGCTCGGGCATGTCTGTATCCCATCGAGAAAATACTGTACAATCAGTTGTACCAGAGTTAATTATAGTGGCTGTGGAAAAGGATCGCGGAGGAGTTGAATAAGTGGCGCTAGTGCCTCGTCGCAGCATGCGTATGTACTTCCAATAAGAATGATCAAGTGGTACCAGAGTTCGTTATAGTGACAGTAGAAAAGGATTGCGGAGAAGTTGAATAAACGGCGCTAGTGCTGCCTCGTCGCATCGTGCATAAGTACTTCCAATAATGGTGATCTAACGGGATATTGGTTATTGCCAAAATTTCGCTGAAAATCACCGGTTATTAGTGTCATCGGAAATTCAAATTGGACGAAAAATTTCAGATTTATCTATTTTTTTATCAAATATAAAGGATATTTACAATTTTTCAACTTTTTCTTATTTAATCTGAAAAAAATTAAATTTCGATTCAAAAATTTTATCTAAAAAAATCTGCAAAATCCAATAGCAGCCGATTACCAGTTACATTTCTATCACCCGATAAAATTTGCAAACCATAGCGTTTCCTGATTTGGATGCATACATGAACGTGATAGTATCGCCTCTGACATTGTAATGATACATCTTCCTGCCGCACTACTGGATGCGGTAACCAAAACAATGCCTCCGCTCGTACGCGTCAGGCCCCCCCGCGTCTCCAAAAGTGCGAAAAATCAACACCCTTGAAAAGTTGGATATATTTTTTTGTTGAAGCCGCTGTCCGTGGATACCTGGCAGTCACAAATTACTAATCAGAAATCAAAACCAAAACAAACCTTGTAAACTTAATCAGAAATCAAAACCAAAACAAACCTCGTAAACTAATCGCCTGAGGAAGGGGGAGACCTGCACAAGGCATAAGGATGGCTATATTGTCCGCACCCTTGCATGACTCACTCATTGCAGCTCGTCACAACGTTGAGATACTTGACGGTTCGGGGGCTAGTCGGCACCTTTCACAACTGTAGGGTCATCACTCGGTACAAATAAACCTGATTTGGTATAAAGAGCAGCCAAGATAAATCAAATTACCATAATACCCTTTTTGAATCCCACACAGCAATAGGAAAAACAGCACAACCTTCTAGATGCCACAGTCACACAGGCCAGCTCAAGCCATCGAGAAGGCTGGGCACAGCCAGACAGCACAGCCAACTGAAGAAAAGGGAAGTGAGAAGAAAGTTTGAGCACGACACCAGAAAACCCAGCCCACTCCTTCCTTTCCTTCCCCACCCCAGTCCAAACCCTCAAAACCCACAGCCACAATCGTCAACTAGCACAAGGAGAACTCAAGGTCAGCCGACAGGGGTAAGACGTCGGCAAGAGACCAGACCGTAGGCCAGCAAACTGTAGGAGACGACCACCATCAAGACCGGCCAGTCCACGATCAACCGGGAAAGCGACCACCAAGCACAACTCGCCATCCTCGCCAAAGCAACCAAACCCACCGGCAAAGGTAGCCCACCAACCCTTCTCAGTATTAGCAGCAAGTTTTTAAGAGGAAATCATGCAAACCTGTAGCCAACTAGCAATCAATAAGATGGCATAGCATCGCTACGGCACCAGGGGACCAGCACAGAGAACTCACCACCGTCGGAGGGAGCGGCGCACCTTTGGTGGCCGGGCACTCGCACCCGACGGCCACCAGCACTCCCCCGGCATACCCATGACCGTGGACCCCAATGTGCCTAGCCACGGCGGTACACCGCTGTGCCTCTCGTGGATCAAAACCAAAAGAAAAATATAGCAATGAGCTAGGATCGAGGTAGTAGTAAAAGATAAAGCAAAGTAATAGTAAGATGTGCCCAGCGAATTCGACGTCCAGGGTTACCCCACCATGTACTTCGTCACTCCCAGCGGGAAGACGGTCTCCTACGACAGCGGCAGGACGGCCGACGATATCGTCGACTTCATTAAGAAGAACAAGGAGACAGCCGCTCAGGCGGCGGATTCCACCGCCGCCGAGTCTCTCAAGGATGAGCTCTGATCAAGGTTCGTGCTTTGATTTTGCGTTGCCCTTCACCACAAGATCTCGCGTATGTTTTGGCCCGTCGATCTGTGGCTCCTTGATGCGTTGTGCTGATTAGCGTCCTTGTTTGATTGATGCGCAGTGCTTGGGCGTGGATGCTTGTGGCTGTAGACATGGAGAGGAGAAACTGGCGCTGACATGTTTGACAGGTTTTGCGAGGGGATTTGTTCTTGTGTTGGCTCGCTCTGGTATGTCTGTATCCCATTGAGAAAATACTGTACAATCAGTTGTACCAGAGTTGATTATAGTGGCAGTGGAAAAGGATCGCGGAGGAGTTGAATAAATGGCGCTAGTGCCTGCCTCGTCGCAGCATGCGTATGTACTTCCAATAATGATCGAGTGGTACCAGAGTTAGTAATAGTGACAGTAGAAAAGGATTGCGTTGAAGTTGAATACATGGCGCTAGTGCTGCCTCGTCGCATAATGCGTACGTACTTCCAATAATGGTGATCTAACGGGATGTTGGTTATTGCCGAAGTTTTGCTGAAAGTCGCCGGTTATTGGTGGGGTTCGATAAAGATTCCAACCGGTCAAAAATTTCAGGTTTATCTAATTTTTATCAAATATAAAGAAAATGTACAATTTTTCTTTTTACATCTGAAAATTTAGATTCCAATTTAAAATTTTCATCTAAAAAATCTGAAAAATTCAGTAACGGCTGGTTACTGGTTCATCCGATAAAAAGTTTGCAATCGACAGTAATGCTACATCTTCCTGCCGCACTACTGGGATGCAGTGATCAAAACAATAGACCTGTTCTTTTTAGCTGAAGCTTATGGTTTTTAACTGCGACTTATGGTTTTTGAGCTATTTATATAAGAGATTAAAGAGTACCAGAAACTCACGTGTGATTTTTGCTGATATAAATGAAGTTGGCACAGTATACACTATAATTAACTAGTAGATTCTATCTTAAAAAGATACTCATTTAAAAGTTAATTACTGTAAAAAAAAGCTAAAAAATAATTTTTAGAAGCTGAAAAGGACAGACACAATGCGTAACTCATATGTGTCAGACGTCCCGTATCTCGAAAAGTGCGAAAAATCAACACCCTTGAAAAGTTGGATATTCATCTTGGTTGAAGCCACTGTCTGTGCATTACCTGGGAGTCACAAATCACTAATCAGGAATCAAAACCAAAACAAACCTTGTAAAACAATCAGAAATCAAAACCAAAACAAACCTTTAAAGCAATCGCCTGGGGAAGGGAACAGAGGTTTCACTCCGACCCCTTGGGGGAGAGACCTGCACAAGGCAGAAGGATGGCTATATAGTCTGCACCCTTGCATGACCGACTCTCTTGCAGCTCGTCAGAACGCTGGACTGTCGTCTGCTTCTCTGCTCTTCCAGAACAGCGCACACTAACGCTCGTTTGCTAAAAACTTTTGGCGACACAAGAGGCCATGGGTTAGATTTCAGACAATTTCACGACCTAATATGTAATTGGTGTGAGCTGTAGTGCTCAATATTGCTTCTAGCTTATAACTAAAAAGTATTGTAGTGGATGAAAATGTACAGTAGCAACTGTTACCTTTTTCTAAGTAATTAAATTTAAAAAAGTTATATCATCACAAAATATACAAAGAAATAAAAGAAAAAATAAAAAAGTAAAAAAAATGAAATTAAGAAACTGACATATTTCAAGTGCTAGGAACAGAAGTTGTTTGTCAGGCAAAAATTCGATCAGGTTGCCTCATCGGTTGGGCTACCCAATGGTTACTGGTATAGTCTTAAAAAAACGAAACAGGTTACTGGCATCTTTGTGTTGCCACGCACATCTGGAACTGTGGATCACACATGTAGGTTAAGATCATTACATAGAAAGTTCCTTTAGAGACACCGATAAAAGTCACCAATCATTAAATAATATTTCTTTGGGTATGTGGTTTCGGTGCACGCTTGCACAACACAAAGTCAGGACTAATGAAAGAAAAAGAGAAAGGAAAGTCAGGACTATGTCCTTTTTAACTTAGCCGAGTTGAGCAAGCTTAGGCAGGCCATTGGAGGGCTCTTGACTTCTGATTGCCCGCAATGGTAAACCCTTTTCACATTTCTCTTTACCCTCGAGCTTATCGGAGACGACATTTTATTACTTTGCGGTTACCGCTTAAAAGGAACTTTTGGATACATGTAACACATCTTTACGCCTTGCTCATTTCAGTTTGAGCTTCTAACTTCTAACTTAATTTTCATTATTCATAAATTTCATCTTTTTCTAAATTTTTAGCTTTTTTGAGCTTTTTTGCCGGTTTTCTTTTCCCGTATTTGTTTGCATTATCCGTGATGAGCTAACATATTTTTTCTATTTTTTAATTTTTTAAATTTAATTACGTCAAATAAGTTACCTGTGTAATTTCAACGAGCTACAGTGCAATTTCAGCCATAAGCCACTATTTTTCAGCCCAACCGAGCGAGCCTTAAGCCCTATTTGGAACGCGGGGTTTTTGAGATTGAAAATATTTCAAATGCTTCATCCCCACGAGGGTCCATGGAGGGTGAATCTAGCTAGTCCAATTTAGAGATTCTCTGATTAAAGGTGATATATATATATATATATATATATATATATATATATATATATATATATATATATATATATATATATATATATATATATATATATATATATATATATATATATATATATATATATATATATATATATATATATATATATATATATATATATATATATATATATATACCTATGATGTAGTCCATTGTTGCAACAAAGATACAATCACATGATTTTCTCTCAAGTTTCGATCAGCACTCAAACCTAGCTCTATGCATAGCCACAAATATAAAGTACATCCCATGCATGGGGTCCTTTTAGTGAGAGTGCACTTGCTAGTTCCCTCATCAAGGCATCCTAAGGGGCCCCCATCCATCCTTGCAAGTCAATTAATAACTTAATAGTTTGCTACTACATCCAAATCGAAGACCTGGCCAAAGCTCAAAATGAAGGTTGGTTGGTGAGTGTGTCCAAACCTCAGAGAACCAACCTCCTCTTGACAACCATGCCAAATCAACAAGACCAAACCAAAGAACAATGGTAAGTGAAGTAAGCTACCTAGGTGCATAGAATAGCATGGCAGTCCTCTTGCTTCACTCCTCCTCTTGCTCCCTCCTTCCTTCCTTCCCCTTTGAAAATTCTTCCCTACTCCTCCAAGAAACCTACCATATCATGCAACTATGGCACAACACTTGCACATAAACTACTCACCCTTTGCTTGGCAAGCTCTTTGATTCTTCCCATGCATGCATGACGATGAGATGCCTCAGGCCGAGCAGCCGCCGGCAGTGCCCGCTCCTCGGCGGCGACACCGCCGCCTTCTGCTCCTCGCTCGTCCAGGGGCTCGCGCACCTCGAGAGCACGCTGTGCACTGACGACGGCGGCGGTGGATCGGTGTCCATGAGGTGGTGCGCCGACGCCATGCGGCTGGTGAAGCGGATGCAGCGCGAGCTGCTGGACATCTTCAAGAAGGCTGACGTGCCGGTGACCATCGACTCCTGCGGCGGCGGCGGCGATTGGTTCGAGCACTACATGCAGGAGACCGCCGCGCTGCTGGACTTCTGCAACGCGTTCAAGTCGGCCGTGTCGCGGCTGCAGCGGTACTGTGTGGTCGTGGACTTCGCCGCGCGGGTTGGCTGCGCCACCGGTGGCGATGTGGCCGTATTGCTCGTCGCGGAGAGCGCCGCGCCCTGCGGACGGTGGTCGGAGGAGACGGAGGCGTCGTCCGCCGTCCGCGACAAGCTGTCGGACGTGAAGGCGGTGGTGAGCGAGACGGAGCGGCTAGGGAGAAAGATCATGTCCGGCAGCACCGGGGATGCCGGCGGCAAGGGCGGCATGGTCGTCGTCACTCTCGTCGCCAAGATCACAATGGCCATCGTGTCCATGTTCGTGCTCCAGGCGCTCGCCTCACCTGTCCCCGTCGACGCCGGTGGCCGGTGCACGTTCGGCTGCGCCGCCGTCCCAGTCCCGGAGCTGCGATCGTGGTGCGAGTCTCTGTCGGTGATCAACGACCGGTTCCCGAGGCGGGCGAGCGTCGCAGAGCACGAGAAGGTGGCCATGGCGGTGAGGGACATGATCAACGCCAAGATGGGAGGAGAGGAAGAGAGGAATGGACAAGAGCAAGAGATGGTGGAGCTGCTCAGGACAAGGTCAGGTGAGCTCAGGGAGGGAGTGGAGATGTTTGATTGTGTTTTGGATGAAGTCTTTGATGAGGTGATCAAGGGCAGGAATGAGATGCTGGGGATCTTCAGGGACAAGGCCCTAACCTAACATTGGGGGTGAATTTTAACTATAGCCTCTGGATTAATTAACCTTGCAACCTGGAGAAATCTTCTACTGTCATTGGATGGATGCTAATTGATTGATCAATTGGATTTGTTTTGTAAAGGGTGTAGAAGTTCTTGTGAATAATGTGTGCTGCCATGTGTAAGTGTTTGTGAGATTGCTTTGGTTTCATTTCCTTTGGTTTGTAAACTTGTATTGACAGTGTGATGTACTGATCAATAAAACACTTGACATTAATTATGTTCAATTTAGTAGATCACATAGAATGTTTAAAGATTCCTAAAATCAGGCAAAAAAAATCGCTAATTTGGAGGAAATTGCAGAATGCAGTTTCCTGTTGTAATATTACATTACATTTCAGTAAGACCATCGAGGATGACATGAAAATCATATCCTCATTTACTCCATAGTTCTACAGCTTTATGATAATACACCGCTCATGGCCGGTTCGACCTGGAGTCCATGCCCAGCCATGACTTGCCACAGATCATATCCAAAAGAATGAACAAAACTTCCATGGAGAGCAACAAGAACTTATGAAAATCAAACAGCTAACATTTCCTAATCCGCCTCTGTCAATTAAACAGCTAACTGGCCTGCAGGATCATACAGTACAGGGGTAAAATTACTTGCGACCATATATTAAGCATAAACTCCTTGACAGGACATAGATATTGGCAATGAACATTCCTGCGCCTTCCTGAGCTGTATAAAAAAAATATAGTCCTTGAGCTCTCCCTTCTATCCCCATCTTTTGAAAGAATATCTGTCATCTTGTTAGTTGTGGACTGCTAGTTCTCTCTTCTGATCGATGATGGAATAGCTTTGCTATTGAACGCCTCTCACAATCCTGAAAATTGTAGAACAATGAGTTAATTAGATTCAACATGGTTGTGGTCAACCTAGCTATGATGGTCCACTGTACACACCTTAAACATATTAAGGTGAAACGGCTTGTTGGGATTCATCCTTCTAAGCTTCAGGTATGTATATGCAAAGCTGAGCTGGTCACGAGGTGTGAAGCGATCAACCTCATTGAACCACAGGCAAGAGAATAAGTTGGACATTGGTGTGTGTTCCCTCACGATGAAAGAGCCTTCAGGAACATCTGTAGCAAGTAGAGATTCTTGGGTCAGCAGAACTCATACACTAGCATAAATACTAGCAGGTAAGAGAGCATACAGCTTGGTAGCAGTTTCTTGGGATCTGACGGGTTGAACCTTGTCAGTCCGTCTGCTTGGTAAAACTCAAACTGCTGATCAATTATTGTATGGTTGAACTTGTTCAGCTTTTTGTTTTGTGCCACTTCCTCCCAAACACAGTGCCGATCATAATGATTGGAAATAGCATATTCATAACCATGCCGCCAAAGAAAATACTCTAGGATAAGGATAGGATCATTTTGTAATCGCAATTTGCTGTCCAGCCAGATTGAGAACCTGATACAAGTAACAATGTACTTAGACGATGATATTACAAAACAGGATGGTAGAATAAGCACATTAGATTTAGGACAAAATATATAGATACTTGTAAGATGCAAAACTGAGCACCAGCCCGCATGACGGTGTAACACCCCAACCCTCCACAGAGCCTAGGATGCTACCACTATGCACTATCCAACTCAAATAAGCGTTGCTAATAAAAATTTGGCAGCACCTCCCCTATTTAAACAACTTCCAACAGGGAGCAATCAACACAAGAATGTAGAATAATTGCAATAAGCCAACTAACTTTATATTGCACATAACCATAAAAACAGAACTCTGAGTTCCATGACTATGGAAGCTCAGCACCATGGGCTCGATGCATACTAAACCAAACGGCGAGCCACAAAAGACTTAACACTAGATTAAACATAAAGGCTCGGTGTAAGGCTAAGCTGTTATTTCATTTATGCAGTGCAAAAAGGACTATTCTCATTTTATGCATGCTGTCAATCCAGATCTCCCTAAAAAAACGTGTCCAAAGAATCAACAAGCACAAATCCAAAGACTCAGCAAGCACATGATAAAACAGTAACATCAATTTAGCAATTCAATCGATTTCATGACTGTAAGTTGTAAATCAACTCCATAACTATAAACTGTAAATTAATCCCACGACTGTAAACTATAAATCAAATTCATGACTGTAAACTGTAAATCAGTCCCACGACTGTGAACTATAAATCAAATTCATAACTGTAAACTGTAAATCGATTCCACGACTGTGAACTGTAAATCAAATCCATATATGTAAACTGTAAATTCCTAAATCTCTGTAGATGAATCACTTTCTGTCACTTTCATGCAATGCAATGCATCTGTAATGCATCTGTAATTGTAGCTTATACCGGTATAGCGAAGGATACACCCATCGATGTCACCCTCTTCCTCCATTCCATGGAGGTGCCTACCTCTATAGATCTTATTCAAGAGCACTCCGGACTAATCATATGACTTTCTCACCGATCTAGCTCTCATGCATTTTGCATGATGCAACATTCTTTAAATGTGGATATCTAATCATAAGCAATACTCATCACGATATGATTAGCCTATAATCGTATATATTATCTCATAAATACTGCAAATCATGGTAGGAAAACACGAATAACAAGCATTCACCATAGTTTACTGTTCTACCATGCACTTGCCTGTTAACCTGGCAGACGGTGCGTGAATGGCACCAAACTCGAACTGCTACTTGAACAAGCATTAACCAATTCAATTCATTGCTAACGCAATACATTCATATACGAGCAAATGACATCACTCTTTACGCACAACCCGACATAACCAATTCTTGTCCCACCGGACAACTTCCTATTGTCCTGGTGCTTCACCAATCCGAAAATTTAACGATTTCGTCATTTATACTTGCGGATCGAATTCTATACGCTTAATCCATCTTTGCTCGCTTTTGGGCTGAAAAGGTAAGGCCTCTATTCTTTCTTTTTGATAGTCCTTCCCTTCAATCAGTTATACTAATCAGCCTCATTTCAATTTATCATCTACTAGCTAATATTTCCAATGCTACTACCACTCCGGTATTTCTCACCACTAGCACTACTTCCCACTCTCCTGCCATGAATTTAACATAATCAACGGCAACAACACTAATTCACCGTTCAAGCATCCATCCTCATAAACGATATTCTAACGGCCACCCAAATCAATTCTAGTAATGAACATAGTAACTTGAATAAGATTCAATGAATGGGCAGGGAGAAGGTTTTCGAGGCGTTACCCTGGCCTCGAACGACTGGATCGGGGCACTACCATCTTTCCTTAGCCAGATCAAATAGATCTGACGGCAGGTCAGACTTTTCTTTTCTCTTCTTCATCTTTTCCTCCCTTTCTTCTTTTCTTTTCTCCTCTCCTTTTCCTTCCTCTTTTCTTCTTCCTTCCCTTCACGGCCGGCTCCTCCCATTTCTCCCTCCTCCCTCACTGGACGGCCTCTTAGCCAACTCGGCTCCTCCCCTCTCACGGCTGGCCAGCGCCTCACTCCCCATGGCCGCTCCCACCTCCCCCTTCCATCTTGACCGGCAGGGGGACGATACAGGCAGCTACGGCGATGAGTGGCACAGGAGCAGCAGGGTGGCGACGTCGGCGGGGGAGCAAGCGGGCGGCGGCGGCGACGTGCGCGAGTGGATGCGATGTTCGTCAGCAGGAGGGGAAGGCACGGCCGGAAACCGAAGGGTGGCGGCACAGGTGACCCGCAGGGACGCGGCAGCATGCAGCCAGGGGAAGCAAGGGCGGCGGCAAGCGACAGCAACAGGGGGCGACGGGGCGCAGTCGGAGGTGTGGCAGCGCCGGTGGCAGCTAGCGCGAGGGAAGGCGGCGGCACCCTAGTGAGCATAGGGGGACGATGGCATTGGTTTGCACGGGGAGGAGAGCAGCTCGGGTTTGGCCTCCTCCCCTCTCCACCTGGCTCGCTTTTTTTTGGTTTTTTTTTGGGGGGGGGGGGTCTTGGGCTGGGCCGATGCCTGCCCAAGTCCCCCTCCTTCTCAGGTATTACAGACGGCTTGTGTGCTACTTGTGTGAGTGAGCACATTGACATTTGCATACTATAAATTTATCATCAAGATAATATACTTTCAGGTTCAAAATAAATCGTAGATTCAACATAGTATATCAAAATTTGAGCCGTTGCAAGTTCTGCTCTACATATCTTTTATAGCACGACGTATGTAAACACAACAAATCAAGTTTAAACGCCCTAAAAGTGAAATTAAGAGGACTTCTGAAGTTCTCAATAAAACTTAGATTTATTTAGCTCAACTTGGAAGCAGAATGTATACATAAGTGGGAAATAAGAAGGCCATTTCCTGTCTGTGGTTGTTATGCAATTGGGTAGGAACAGAATAAACTAGTAACAGACCAAATATTAAAGGGCATATATCCAAGTGATGTCAGCATATGTGAGATCAGCAACACTGCCAAAATTAAATTGAAGAAACCAGGGTGAATTACTACTAAGTAACAAGTTACACACAGACATACTAAATTATGATGGACTAAAAGGTGTGTCAAGCAAAAGTTTAGTTTTTTTTCCTTAAAAGAAGGAAAATCCTAGAATTTAACAATGGGCAGTACAAGAATGATGTTTCAAAGAAAAGTTGTGTCCACTGAAATGCATAGCTCATCAAAAGCTATATACAGATTTTCATTATTACCTTGATAATGGGAAAAGCCGATGTGCCAAAAACTTTGGTATTTTCCCCACTCTCCGCATGTCATTATAAGGCATATTCTTAATCAATATGATCTTCCATATACCAATGAAGCCCATGCTGTCCATTTTATGGCCTTCAGATTCTAAAGTTTGCAATGTCACTTCATCCAAAAACATAGCAAAGCAAACTGTCTTCTTTGAGAGACTTGTGATCTGCAAAGAAGTCATAGAATAACATTTCTCAGAGATATCACCAGATTTTCCAATCATGAAATAAACCATCAATCAGCAACTTCTGAAGCATCTTGATACTTGAAAGACCATATGAATGCTGGAAGGGTGAAAAGAAAAGTTTAGCAGCTGTTTAGCTTGCAGAAAGTTTATCAGCTGTTTAGCTTGCAGTTCGGTGTGTGGTTATGGTGGTTTTAACTTCTAACAAATGCCAAAAAGAGGCTTTTGATATTGTACTGCACATCCAAATAAATGGACATCATTGTAATACTGCAGGAGGTAGGCCTATTAATCTCTCTGGTGTACATATCTTATGTTTATATGTGAAACTAAATAGCAGTAAAAATGCTACTCTTAACTTGACAAATTCCTAGAACAAGATATAATGTAATGTGAAGCTAACAAGATTAGAACTTTCTGAAACAAAACAAACCAGAAGTATACTTTTGTGACGTACACAAAAAGAAAAGAACCAAAAGAAATAAATTGATACAACATACAAACTGTTGAGCACAAATTATGCAGGACAGGGGAAGCACAGTAAATTAGTCAAAAGGTACGCATCCAGAAAATATCGTACTGTTTTGCCAAATGGAGTCCTGAGACGATCAGAGTTTCCAAAGATGCAGGAAGATACAGCAATGTGGCATTTGCTCATGTACTTTTGGACATCCTCTGATATATCAAAACCAGTGCTTGTACCGTTAGGACCCTTAACAAAAGCACATTTTAGTTGTTGGTCATGAGCTAAGTATGACTCCTCTCTTTCTTGTAGACTCTGGTGGCCAGCAAATCTTGGCTCCCAAAATTCTGATCCAACAGGTCTCTCTTCAGCTTCTACATACTCCAAATTAAAACTAGCAAATTTCTCATTTTTTGCAGGCTCTACAAGTTGAGCAGTGGAGTTCAGGAACCTCATTTCGCAGGTTGAACCTGGTTAAGTTTATCCAACTGATTAGATAACCATCTAAGAATAACAAAGGCTATAAATAAGCTTTTTACAAGTACATAAAAAAGACATGATACCAGCTCTTTAATAGAGATGTAGATGATTGCAAACAGTGCCATATTTGATAATCAAGAGATATTTATGGTACAACAAATTATCAAATATAGCAATCGTATTGATAAACCTCATCATCAAGATCACAAATATTGATTTAGACTTACACAAAGTACTACAGCAACTACATCATCATATTGTTCTGCTGCTAACATTCTCAGCTAATTAGTCTAAAATGACCAAGTCATATAACACTAGCCCCATATGCTAGCCTGTAAATAGCTAACAGGAGCTGGTGAGCTGCAGAGGGTCAACGTTCATGCAGTTTTTAGGTTTCTATATCCAACAGCAAGTCATGAAGATGGTGTGGCAATAGCATATCGGTTGGTGGTATAAAATGTCCAAGGCATCCAATATTCAGCTCATGTTATTCATGTTGTAAGATGGAGGTAGTCACTAGGTAGTAGGTACAATACACATGTTATTCATGTTAAAAGATGTAGGCAGTCACTAGGTACTATAACGCATTGTTAGAGGATTCTCATGAGCAGATTTCATGTTTCTAAATAAAAATAGGAATCTCACTATCTAAATAAAATGATGATCTTGCTACTGCAGAAAACATTTTTTCCCTCATCTACAACATAGAATTATCTCAGATAGCTACAACAGGCTAGTAAAGCGAAACAAAATGCAGAAAAGCTTAGGTTGTCCTAAGCCAGTGGGATCAAAATGTCACTAAGTTAAACTAGAAAATCAGGTTTCTAAATTTGAATGGTCCGATTTTATCATTTTAATTTTGAGGAGGGACAGCAACTCACCAGATTTCTTACGCTTCGATTTCTTCTTTGACCCTTGTTTCTTATCACCAGTCAATGAAACTTTCTTTTGATCCATGTTACCGGCATCGCCGCCATCACTAATCCCTCCACCTGCTTCTGTGTGTCTCTCAAAGGCGACATTTTCCTTCTTCTCAACACTCGCATGACTACCATCACCAAGCTTTCTCCCACCATCAGATGAATGCAGCTGAGCATCATCAAAATCATCTTGTGCATCGATACCATCATCATACTCATCATCTGGATCAACCTCTCTCATCCCTGTGCCCACTGCTCCCATGGCAGCCGCCTCATACTGCTCCAGCTCTTTCCTGCCCCCCTCATTGTACAAGGTCCCTCCTTTCCCACCTTCGGCCACCTCCGCACCCTCCTTCTCTCCACCACCGCCGGTCTCCAAGGTCAACCCTTTCTCCTCAACACCAGGATCAGAGGTAACGCCTTTCTCGCTGCTGCCGGCAGCATCACCGGCATTTCCACCTGCACCCGAGATCTTCTCCTTCTCGTCCTCCGAGTAGTCCTCGTCGCGCCGCCGATCGTCCCGGTCCCAGTACCTGGAATCCCGCGCGCTCCGGCCACCCCCGCCGTGGCCGAACTTGAGCTCCTTCCAGTTCTTGCTTTGGTTCCACTCCAGCAACCCCACCCCGCCGCCCAAATCTTGGCCGATCTCTGCAAAAATACACACAGAAATGACATTAAGAGCGAACGAAGAAATCATCAAATCAAGCACGCGAAGATGGCATCATCCAAATACGAAAGGGAAAATTCATCATATACCCTCTTCATAGTTTAAAATCTAGAATATACCCTCCTACACATCCAAATTCATAATATACCCTCCTTCAATCTATTTGCTTTAGAAAATACCCTCTTTATACCTTTTGAGTGTATTTTTTCATATTCTTGTGTATTGCATCACTTGAAATGACCAAAATACCCCTGATTAAAGTTTGTACCCATTTTGCCCTTTTACCCTTGGATGTGAATCATGCATTAAATTCCGTGTTGCGTTGGTAATGTGAATCTAAACATTCAGGAGAGTGATTTCGTGAGAACAAAAGAATTAGATGCCAAGTCTTTGGCGCTGCTATGCTGCCAAGTCTTATATAATCCACGCACAAACGTTAATCAAGTGAACACATTCATATATTTTTTTAAGAAACAGAGGGCTCTACCACACCGGTTTCATTTTTATTAACGAAACCGCAAAAAAATAAACATTGCCCGTCTAAAATTTTCCTTGCTTTCAAGGACACACGTGCTTCCTAGTGACTGCAAGGGTAAAAGGGCAAAATGGGTACAAACTTTAATCAGGGGTATTTTGGTCATTTCAAGTGATGCAATACACAAGAATATGAAAAAATACACTCAAAAGGTATAAAGAGGGTATTTTCTAAAGCAAATAGATTGAAGGAGGGTATATTATGAATTTGGATGTGTAGGAGGGTATATTCTAGATTTTGAACTATGAAGAGGGTATATGATGAATTTTCCCAATACGAAATTGGATCAAGAACTCTCCATTCGCATCGAATCGCACCATGGACGAACCAAAACGCGTCAAAGATGCTAATTTTCTTTTTCAAAGCAACAAGAACACCACGGACCGCGTCAAACCATCGCCAAGAACCCACCAGGGATGCCGGAGGAAAACACGAACCTGCGGAGTGGCGGGAGAGGCGGCGCGAGAGGAGGAAGACGCCGGCGAGGAGGAGGGCGGCGGCAGCAGCGGCCGCGGCCGGCGAGCGGCGACGCGCGGGCTTCCCGGGGCGGCGGATCCGGGAAGGTTTCGAGGGGCTGACCCGGTGGTACTCCGGGAGCGGGTGGTGCGTCCCGCCCCGGGAGTCGAAGAAGCCGCCGCCGGATTGCCTGTACTGCGCCATTAGAGGTGGTGGTCGTGGTGGTCGCGCTCGTGCTCGACCACCATGGACGGAGGAGAGGGAGAGGAGGGGAGGGAAACGGAGGGCTTTTTTGTAATTTGACGGGGATGGTTGGAGGGAGTTGGTTAATTGCACGTGATGGTGATGGGCGTTAGGAGGAGAAGAGGAAGACTAATGTAGCTCTGATCTCTCTCTAGTCATGGAGGTTGGTGAGGATCAGAGATGACGAACAGACATGTCACAGAGACAGAGAGAGAGATTGCAACACCCTAATCCTCCACAAGGTCTAAGATACTACCATACACCCTTACCTATTCAAAAATATTACTATTCAACTTTTAGCAGCACCTTCCCTGTTCTTTTATATCATTACCCACAGATATCAAACCACAATTAACAGTAGGATAATTGCAAACACAACCAACTTCATATTTTACAAGTCATAACATTAACATAAACGGTGGACTCCACGACCATAGAGATCCGCCATCCTGGCTCGTAAGCAAGCTAAAACAAACAACGAGCCATAAGTCTTAGCATTATAACAAACATAAAGACTCCGTATACGGCTAAGCTATTATTTCATATGTGCAGTGCCAAAAGTGCTATCCCATTCCATGCATGTCGTCATCCTTCACCTAAAAACAACGACAAGCAAGGGTGAGTCCGAAGACTCAGCAAGCACACGATAAAAACAGTAACATCACTTTAGCAATTCAATCAATTTCACAAACTGTAAGCTGTAAATCAACTCTATCCCTGTAAACTGTAAGTCAAGTCTGTAACGGTATTCTGTAAGTCAATTCTATGTCTGTAAATTGTAATTTAATTCTGTAACTGTAAACTGTAAATCTACTCTGCAACTGTAAACTGTAAATCTACTCTGCAGCGGTAAACTGTAAATCACAACTGTCTGTAACTGTATCACTTTCTGTCACTGTAATGCAATGCAACATCATGCAATACATCTGTATGCAATTGTATGCTCTGTAACTGTAGCTTATACCGGTATAGCGGAGTGCCCACCCATCGATGGACCACTCACCTCGTCCTCTTTCATACGAGATCACAACCTCCACTCCCGTGGAGTGCCTACCTCTGTAGGTCTTATTCAAAAGCACTCCGGACTAGTCGTAAGACTTTTTCACCGACCTGGCTCTTATGCAATTGCATGATGCAATATGCTCCAAATGTGAATGTCTAATCATAAATGTTACTCATCAAACTATGATTAGCACATAATCACAAGCATCCTCTCATGAATACTGTAAATCATGGCATGGAATCACGAATAACATTCATCACAATTTACCGTCTACCATGCACTTGCCTGTTAACCTGGCGGACGGTGCGTGGACGGCACTAGACTCGAACCGCCACCTGAACAAGCATTAACTATTTCACTTCATCATTCATGCAATACATATGAGCAAATAACATCGCTATAACGTTCAACTCAATCTATTCAAATCCTGTACTATCGGACAATTTCCCATAGTCCCGATATTTAGCTAATTTGTAAAATTAGGTATCCGCACTAATGAATGATACCTAAAGGGTCCCCTGTAGCCACTCTAAGCATCGGCATATAAATCTGTGCACGACTCGGTAATTAAACAGGGAGAACGATTTTCGAGGCGTTACCCTGGCCCCGAGCGATCGGATCGGGACAGCCTTCCTTTTTCTCCGTCGGATCGGGCAGATCTGGTAGCGGGTCAAACTTCTCTTTTTTTCCTCTTTCCTTTCTCTTTCTCTTTCTTCCTTTCTTCTTTTTTTTTCTTTTCTTCCTTCTCTCTCTCCTTTTCTTTTCCTTCGGCCGGTGCTCACTTCTTTCTTTTCTTCACCCCCACGGCCGGTGCTCTTCCTCTTCCCCTTCTTCACCCGCCGACAGCTCCCTCCCCTCTCCCTCACTCCCCACGCTTCCTCTTCTTCCTCCCAATCGGCTGGCGCGCCCCCCTCTCTTCTCCCCGCCGGAGCCGACCCTCCTCCTCGCTCCCCTGTGCGGTGCGCAACTAATGGAGCCACGGAGCAGCGAAGGTGGCGGGCTGAGGGCGGCAGTGGCGCGCGCGAGCGACGGCCACGCAAGAAGCGGCGGCGCCGGGGACTAACGAGCGGCGGCGAGCGGCAACAAGCTCAAACGACGGCAAGGCGCGCGGCAGCGACGCGCGGCACGTGCGTGAGCGGTGGCGACAGTGACGGCACCGGGCTAGCAAGCGGCGGCGCATGCGCAAGGGGAGAGTGACAGCAGCACAAGGTGAGCTCGGGGAAGAAAGCAAAATCGGGTTTTTGCTTCTTCCCCTCTCCAGATGCCTCTTTTATATGGGCACAGCTTGGGCTCGGTTGGGCCGGGCTGGGCCAAGCCGGCCCAGATATTACAGAGATTCGGTAGAAAGAAGTTCATTTTTGAAAAATGTGGTGTTACTTCGTCGACAAAATGAGATTACATGTGTAGAGAGAGAGATTCAGGTAGAAAGAAGTTTATTTTCCAAAAAAATGAGATTACATATGTGTGAATTGAATCTGTATTATTGGATCTATTCTTTTAGGCTAGATTTATAACTTTTGCTATGGTTTATTAGTCTATAAATAGTAATTGCTAAGAAAAGACAAAAATCGCTAAAAAAATCAAGAAAAGATCATTGGGTTCATATATGTAAAAGGTTTGATAAGTCTATTTATAAGTTCAATTAGATGAAGTTATATCCGTCGAGTGTTCGATTTAATCTAAAAGCTACATGTTCTTAGAGCTTCTTTTATCTGGAGGGGAAACAACCTATTCTCTAAAGTCTGAATTGCGTGCATGGTTATCTTTGTGTCACAAGGAATAATTCTGAACACAGAGACTAGAAGGAGACATATGGGATGGATCATGCATGGTAAGATAAAAAGAGTTATCCGAGAGAGTGAGTAGTTCGCTTTCTAGTTAGAACTCATAGTCTGTTCTGGCAATGGCTGCAGCTTATGGCTTTTGATTGAAATTTTTGCATTTTAATTATTTACGGTACAAATTACGGAAAAAGATACTCACTTGCGATTTTGGATGGTACAGATGTTGGGCTTTTAACGTGTACATCGTTTAACTTGTAGACCCCGTCTTGAAAAAATACTCTGTTTAAAAGTTAGGTACTGTAGCAAAAGTTAAAAGCCATTAGCTTCGGAAGAAAAGAACAGACCTTAATTGGTAACTACTCGATTTGTCCGAACTTAAATAATGGTTCAAATC
The DNA here is from genome assembly GCA_017311315.1 of Dendrocalamus latiflorus. Classification (NCBI taxonomy): domain Eukaryota; kingdom Viridiplantae; phylum Streptophyta; class Magnoliopsida; order Poales; family Poaceae; genus Dendrocalamus; species Dendrocalamus latiflorus. Next base: position 4,983,626 of record CM029641.1, on the reverse strand, counting down.
ACTCTAATGGCTACCTAACAGGAAAATGGAATAGCCGACACTCTCTTTGCTAAACAGATGTACGAAGGGAAAAAATATGCACAACATAGATGTTTCACTTACAAATATCATGCCTGATCCTGTCGAAATAATAGCATTGCTCATTTAAATCATGCCTACCACATATAAAAAGTTTTAAACATCTTGTTAAATGGATGTTCATATGAATATAACAATGAGTACCAACCATTAGTTGTCATGTCGTTTTCTTATCTCATCGCAGCTGATTGTCTACAATTAGAATACATTACTAATTTGCCATGTAAATGCTTCTAACCACATACATGGTAGTACTTTTGGAATATTGGCGGAGTTCTTTTGGACTCTCAGTCGACTTATGCTTATACTATCTACAGTAACTAGTTTTTAAACGATATGTTTTTCAAGATGAGATCAACAACAAGATTATAGTAAAAAATGTACTTAGTTTAGCTGTATCGGTCAAAATCACATATAAGTATTTCCCTATACGTACTACCTCTTCCAAACAACTAGAATTCAAATATTTAATCTATAAACTATCAATCTAAAAAAAAATCTATCCATTGAACATCTAGAGGGATCCAGAAATAAAAGGTCAACAGAAAAGAACCAAATGGTCATAGACTAACACAGAGATCAGAGGGCAGGGGAGTGGCAGGGACAGATTTGGCAACGAGTGCTAATGGCGATGTCTTGTGAACACTGATCATTGTGCAGCTGTCCGTTGGTGTGTGGTTTGTTGGTTTCGACGTATGTCGGTTTGTCGTTGGTGTTATCGGTGTCTGCATTGGCGGATCCAGGAAAAATTTTAGGAGGAGCTGAGCAAAAGCGATACAGCGACATAACTCCACTATGCCCCTCCTACACCATACATCCATAGCTAAAAATTTATGGGGAGGCTCCAGGGGTTCGGCAGCAGTAGGGGGGGCTCGAGCCCGCCCCACCGCTGGATCCGCCCCAGGTGTCTTGCGACCCTGCCTGTGGGAGAGACGATGCCAAGTAAGAAAAACATGGGAGCAACGCTGCTGCTGTGCCAGACAAGGTATATTCCCTCAGTAAAACTTTATAAAACATATTTTAAAGATATTATCTATAAAAATACAATGTATTTTATATTCTGATAAAAATTAGCGCGAGATTTTTTCTATACCCCTAATAAATATCCCGTTTTACTTTATATTCTTTACATTCATACGTTGAATATAGTGTTTAGAAATAATAATTTATGGTTAAAAGTAATACATTGAATATAGTGTTTAGAAATAATAATAATTTACATTGAATATACATGTGGTCACTATCGCTATTTAGTCCTTGGTGCCAAACAATTGTTACAGTGTAATTGTCACCACAGAAGTGTACGTGTGGTACAACGGGCTACCAATTTTTTCTTCAACTATTCAAGCTTTTATTTTTTATATAGAAATGTTGAGTTGGTTATCTTAAAGTTTAGATATAGCAAGAAGAGATTACATGATCAATTTAGAAATTATACAATAAAAACTCGAACCTGATGTTTAGACAGATTACACCAGATGCTGCACCAGTAGGATTATCCACCGACTAATGATACACGAAGCTCAACAACACTGTTGCACTCGATGCTATTACACTTTTGGCCATCTAGGTTTTTTTAATTTTAGCCCTCTCATGCGAAATTGCACTACCGGTCCCTAGACAACCGTGATAGCAGCGGCATGTGACACATGTGCTTGCTACACTTCTCTACCGCAGCAGCAAGTCACTCACGAGCGTGGTAGTGACAAACCCACTGCGATATGGCATTGCAACAGAACCTACCATGCTGTGGGACCGCAGCAGGACATGCTAGGTGGAAGCATTGCCGCTGACTTTATACACTTGTCTATGGGCCAATGAGGGGTAAACCCAGCATGAAAATTGAGTGGGGGCAAAAATGACTTTGGTTTTGGATTTCTGCTTTTTTTTTTGACTAATTCTAGATCCAATAGGAGTACTTTTGTTAGACTAGTGCGGGCACAAATGATGATATATTAACTAATATAAATGTAGGCTAAAAATTAAGTGGGACTTGTGTCGCTAATTCTGTCTCGGCGCATTACAGCAACAATAGCTGTTGCGCTTAGGCACCATAGTAGAACTTGCTGTGGTGGAGGCAATCTTTTGTGGTCAGGTAGTGCAACAGGTGGCACGCACAACAGCAGCTTAGTTGGTATAATATTGGTTTTAGTTGACCTAATTCGTGGGTTAAATCACACCAATGGTTATTAACAAGAAAATAGAATCCTTGTAAAAAAGAAAAGAAAAAGGAAATAGACTTAGGTGTCTCTCGGTTTGGCTGAAATAAGCTGGCTTATGGCTAAAATTGCATTGTAGCTAGCTAAAATTACACTGTACCTGATGGTGGTTTATTTGGCGTAACTAAATTTAAAAAAACTTTAAAATAGAAAAAATAGGTTAGCCTATCACATACAACGCAAATGAATACGAAAAAAAACCAACAAAAAAGCTAAAAAATCAAAAAATAAAATTTATAAATAGTAAAAAAAGTTAGAAATCAAAAGTTCAGATCGAAATAAACAAGTATAAAACAGCTGACATTATATATGTACGTATGCACGAAGGGAAGGAAACAGCGCGATGGATGAATATTTCACTTTTAATTAATTTCATGCCCATCATGTCAAAATAGTACTAAGTAGCTCTGATCATGTCTATCACGTATAAATGCCTATCTATACGGATGCAACAACTGATAGTGGCCATGAGTTGCCATTTCATTTTCTTCTGGCACCAGCAACTTATGACAGCATACATACTACCAACCACATTGCCCGTTGCAATATGAATACATCTCATCACACACTTTGGAATATTAAGCAGGTACAAGGATTTGGCAATAAAAGCCCAGGAGAATGGCGATCACCAGTATATGAGATATTTTACTATTTGATTCATTTTAAATAATATTTTATAGTTAACCTCTCACATAGCTTATTATTTCCAAATTTGAACCTATTGGCCCCGCGTAACCCGTGGTGACATTTGACGAATTAACGACTTTGTTTTATTCAGCTTTTGGCTTCTAATTTTAGCTTTTGATTTCTCCAAAAATTAAAAAGCTAAATATCAAAATATGACAGTCTCTTAAAGCGGATTTTTCAAACTATTTTTAAGCCTAAAATTATATATATTATCATCTCTATCATCCGCTACTGTATAAAAAAAAATCGAACAAAAAACATCATCAGCTGGGAAAAAAACCACGAGCCGTGGCCCCATTACTTGCGACGCCATACTTAGGGATGGCAATCGGGCGCGGCGGGTACGGGTAGTACTCGCCCATACCCGTACCCGCGAAATACATCACCAATGCATCACACATTCAAACATCACCAATGCATCACACATTCAACAACTACAATGAAAATACAAATTGACATAATTCCTCACGCATAAACAAATTAAGTTTACAATAAAAGTGGAATATACGAAAATAGCTCAATTTTTTGGGATCAAGCAAGCAAAGGCAGCTCCCCATACAGGTTCCAGCCCGTAAACAATTGCAGTTTCAGTTGCTGGAACATCGCCCATCGCTACCATCTGTACACAGAGATGTATATAAGATAACTTCATAAATTAAGCAAGCCTTAAACAAGAATATCCCTAACCTCTGCCCACAGGCATAACATTGTAGAAAAAACTCCAGTGTACAATGCTGGTATCCAAGAAAACGAAGCTGCTGTATCCCAAAAGACTTTGTAACTTTTGTTAGATGGCGGGTAAACGGGTAAGACGGGTACGAGTAGAGATTACCTGTACCCGTGCCTGTTTACCCGATGGGCAGAGAATTCCCCCATTTTCATACCCGTGGGCAAAAAATACATCTCATACCTGGCTCTATGGGATTTTTAGGGTATTTTATTTTTCCTTTTTTCCGTATTTTTTTGCATTGCATTGTTTGTAAGGACATATTTTTTTCTATTTTATTTTTTTTAAATTTTAATTACACAAAAAAGATTACAGTAGTTACAGTGAAAAATAAACAATGCTAAAAAATCCAAAAGACAAAAACATAAGTCAACTTAAGTATAACCTAACAATGGCTAGTTTAGGGATAAGCAGCTATCCCTGAACGGCTAAAGCACCAATCCATGAGGCCATGACTAAACAAATACTACTTATTTTGCCCATTTACTATCTTAATTATCGGTATTAGTATGATATTAGGCGGCGATCGAAAGCCCACCTTGCATACAAACGGAAGCTACAAAAACTTTACATAGTTCTTGGAGTACTACCAAACTTAAGCAATTCGATCAGTAAAGCCCGTTTAGAACATAGGAACTTCTTTCCTAGTTTTATGAGAAGTGAACTGATTTATAAGAAAATCCTGCGTTTCAAATATACCCTGAAATTTCTCCCTCCTCTACTTGCTTCGATTTCATTGCATAGCTAGTGACCTTCAATTCTCACTACCTTATTCTCTTTATTTATTTTATAAATAAGTCCGTTCACATATTAAAGAATGGCAATGAATCGTGATAGAACATACTGCCAACATTATCTTACTAAAAAAACAGAGAGCAAAGCAAGGTTGAATTTGAACCTCGACATTCACCGAGACAACGAGATGCCATAATAGATACGCACAATTATTATTTTTAATACGCTGCAACTGCTCCTGGATGTAGGAGACAAGCATGAGGTCCTCCTCCGGCGTCCATTGCCCCTTCTTCACGCCCACCTTGTCGCAGCACGACGGTCTCCCCACACCGCCACCGCCTCCTCCACCGCCGCCGCTTTCTTGCGCGATGGTTGCTGAGAGCTCGAGCGTATTATCTTGTAGTGTTGGAGCGCTGCCAAAAGGATGTTGCTCCCGATTGGCCTTAAGGTGGTGCTCATTTGGGCTTTTTTTTTTTGTAGCTTATGGCTGAAAAGCACTGTAGCTAGCTGAAAAAATATTGTAGCTGACAGAGGTTTATTTAGCATAATTAAATTTAAAAAATTAAAAAATATGTTAGCCCATTACATATAATACAAACAAATACGGGAAAAAAAGAACCGGCAAAAAAGCTCAACAAAAAGCCAAAATTTCAGAAAAGACGAAATTTATGAATAGTGAAAAATAAGCCGGAAGCTAAAAACTGAAGCCAAAACAATCACAGCGGCAATATTCATGCTGATTTGAAGGCCTTTTCTAGAGGTAAGCCTTTTGTAGAGGTAACTCTTTCTTGTCACTTTTTTACATAACATTATAATGGCTAACTTTATGCTGCTGAAAGAGAAGCAGGCTATTTCATTTTTGTTTTTAATAGCACGCAGAATGTCTTTGACAAAAAAATGTATGCTTCTCTTAGATATTTTGTATGCATTTGCTTCGTTTTGACATTGGTATGAAACTTTAAGGACTCCCGCAACTTCTTTTTTTGGAATTGAAGGACCACATGAGAAGTCTAGATTTTTGTTATCATGAACCATTATTATATTGGAGGTATTGGGATTTATATTTTGCTAAAAAAATATTAAGTGTTTAGTTCTGGCGGTCAGACCAGCCGTCTCCAGCGGTTTGACCGACCGTCTCTACCGGTCAGACCGACTAGCCCTAGCCCAGTAAGACCAGCCAGGGTTGGCGGTCTAACCGGTTGTGCTATGATGCTTTCGGCTGGGTTTTGCATTTTAGGAATTTTGGTCGTGGGTTGAGTTGGTTTAACCTATGTCAGTGCATATATGTTGTATGATGTATGTTTTAGCTAACGCGGCTTAAGTTGTGAAGAATTTATGCCTGAAAACTATTTCTTTGTCTTTAGATATACAGAATCGCTTGAAGTTAATCATGGTCAACGGCGGGTATCGGGGCTATGGTCATAGAGGAGCCAAGGCTTATAACGATTAAAGATATCGGATAAGATGGTTAAACTCAAGCATGGCACAAGAAAGATGGGAAATGTTGAAGAGAAGTTCGAGCGACGGATTGTACTATGTGGCTTAGTCGATCTAGTGAGGCATGATCTAGTGGAACTGAAATGGGATAGAATTGCCGACGCATGGCAAGCAGTGGTGCATTTACACGTGGCTAGCATGACGATTGCTTGCTATGGAAGATGAAGACTAGGTCAAGAAAAGATATTTTGGTAAGTTGACCAAAATATCAGAAACTTCCTTGGATGAAAACCGCGAAACTTGAGCGACGCTTGGGAAAGCTATTTAGGTCAAGAAGAAGTTGAGATAATCAAGTAAATCAAAGGATAATAACTTAGCAGATTCGGACTTATGTACTTTAAAAAAACATGCTTAAGTGTAGCATGTGAGTAAAACCTGTGTTATGTGGAGTTAACAGGTTTCTCCATATGTGCTAAGTGGATAGTATCTATTAGGGTTAGATGGGGCTAGTTGCTTTATCTATTTAATGGGTTGGGATGGAGACTTGCTAGTTAACCATCAAACATTTACTCATTAAAGCCAAGTGTTTTAAGGGCCATCCAACCTTTGCTCATTGAAATCAAGTGTTCTAAGGTTAGGGTTTAAGAAGGGTGAGTACTGTGTATACTCTTTTGTCCTCTGGGGTGGAGTGCCTACAAAATCTTCATCCTCAAGTAGCAATATATCAACTTTATTTATCTCCCATGGATCTCTCTTGTTTTTGTTGATTTCCTCTTGCTTTGGTTAGTTTTGATATTCTATCTCCCCTTCTTAATCTTACTGGATGCCAAGGACGAGTTAGTGATAGGAATATACCTTGAAAAGTAATCACCATCCATCTAGGCATCAGCTTTGGCAAGTTCTTGAAGTTGCTTAATTTTTGCTTATTTTGGTTTCTCCGAGTGATTTCTTGATCAAGTTACTTTTGCCTTGATTTCTCTTGTATTCTAGCTTGCCGTGATATGTGGGAATACATCTAGAGCTATCTTAGTCATCTCTCACCCATGAACAAGTCATATTCATCATTTTTAGTTTTTGCCTATTTGTTATGCATCCTTGCTTTAAATTGAAAAGGGGTATAACTTTAACAACGATTCTCTCAATGTTGGTTGGAATAGATTCATGACATCCTAGTAAAGCTACATGTCACGTGTTTATGATTTTTTTGGTTTTGAAATAGCGTTATTTTTACTATTCCCGTGCTAATTTCACTATAGCGGTCTGACCAGCTACTATTCATGGTCTAACCAGCTACTATTCATCGGTCTAACTAGGGTACTATTCATTTTGCTCGGTTTTCGCTTGGATTTTTCTTGTGGTGATTGGTTTTTGATTTTCATAGCTTCTCATAACTATTGCAGTGAAGATTGATAATACTTGGAGAAAATTTAAAGGCACCATTCACCTTCTCTATTGCCATATCGGTTCTACATGAGTATTCTAAGATCAGTGGTCATTTGATTATTTTTCTTACCATATTACTGCTCATGCCGACATGATGTACGGTGATGATCAGTCAAGAGCTTCATTACAGTACAAGTAGTGCCCTTGGTCGACCTGTCATTATAGGATAGCTACATATTCCTTCGACTTGCGCGTGAATCTTTTGCTTGTGCTCATTGGTAAGATTCTTTTCGATTGTACAATTTTTCAGTCACATCACTTATTCTGAAAAATTGCTTCGATAATCCACTATTAGACCATGTGAAGGTCATGAATAGAATGATAATGAATAATTGATTTTTTGGGTTATATTAAAATCAACGTTTATGAAAGTATCGGTTGACCACGATAAATTGAGCACAACTGAACGATCGAGACAGAACGACCACGCTAGATCAACCACGGCATGTCAAGTATGCATGTGTCTAGAGTACTAAAGAGGTTAGAGACTCCGGAGTCGGAGACCCCTAAGTCGAAGAGCAATCGTAAGTTACAGTGAACCTACAGTGCTGGGTCGATAGTCGGAGCTATAGTACCTGATCGGTACTCAGTAGTTAACAGTTGATGGTCGGGAACTACATTGCCTGGTTGGTGATCGGTAATTATAAGCTTTGCGATCGGTAGTCATAACCTTTGAGTGCTACGATGCTGAGTATTCATGGTTTTTGAGTACTCGTTGGGCCAGCAGTCTGACCGGCCTATGCATGGCGGTCATACTAGTCTCTCTGAGTGGTCTGAGGTTGACTTTTGGAAAGCATGAACATTCTGGTCATGGATGATTTGGTTGCTGTTTATGGATGAACAAGGGTGTGTTATGCATGTGTGGACCGATGTTAGTCAAGTTGGAGAGAACTTGTGCTGGGAAAATATTCTTTGGTCTTTGTATATGTAGGTTAGGCGTGGAGACGATCATGGTCGATGATGAGGAGGACTGGGACTAGGATGGGAAAATCTGAGGTCTAGGCGGTCGAGGATGTCATGGGGTGGTCAGGCTCACGCTACAGCACATGGAGATCAAATGTGGATGATGTGTAGAGAAGCTATGAGAGGTGCAGTCCTAAAGGTTTCGACACGTGATGAGTTAGGAGCTGTGGAAGGTGTCCGTAACTGGAAGGTTTAGAAATTTTGGAAAACCAGTATTTGGAAGGGTTTGAGGTCCTTTGATTTTCGAAAACAGATAGGATTTCGTGTCCGTGTTTGATGAGGATACGGGTAGGGCTCTAGCATATAAAAAGAGGGTGAGATCAAGAGTTGATGCAGGCTTTTGAGGGGAACTTAAGACGGCTTTTGAGATAAAGCTTTTATGCTACGGTTTGCGGGGTGCCGTGGGGACACTTTGTGGTCACAAAACTTGTTTTAGAAATAAAAAATCAGATCTATTCTTAAAAAGTTAGTCGGTGCCAACGACATTGTATTCTGGGCATCGTCTTCGACTTGTTTGCATGCAAAATAGTGCGTGGTGAGATAGCATTTCTCCGTCGACTTGATCGCTTGCCATCAGTAACATTTGTGTAGGTGATCAAGAGGTTTTGCTCCCGGGTCGGAGATTTTGAGTATGTGCAAATCAATTGAAGATCAAAGGTTGAAGCGGTCGTAATTTACGATAGGCAAGGAGTCTTTGACACCTGAGCGGGTGAGCACCGAGTTGTCGAAACCTTCATCGAGCACGTACAAAGGGGTCGAATGTCTTGCGGTAAAAAATCTACATCTGGTAAGTTAGATTGTTTTTGCTTCTAATTTGAGGTTTGTTTTCAGGTATCAAAATATGGAAACAATCATTCACTCCCTCTGATTGCAGCATATGATCCTACATCCGCCAATTGAATTTTGCACAAATCCTGAATCATTTGACTATGATTACTAATGGGTTGACGTGGATGAGCCCCAACTCTCCATGCTTCAGAATCCGTAATATTTTCTTTTTAGTGACACATGGAAGCATTTTTCTTTTCTTTTCCTTTATATGGTACAGAGCATAATAATGGTGCCTTTTTATCCATGAAAAATTCATTTTAATACGATTTAGATCTTGATAACTGCAAGTCTGTAAGTTGGAACATTGAAAATGAAGTCTATGCAATTTGTTGGCTCTATGGATGCTGCAACGGTTTCAAGTTTTGGACCCTTGCCGATTGTTCTTGAAAACCACACTGCTTGATTACCTAGCACATATTCTGCATTTCAATTCGAACATCACTAGTTTGTGCAATTTCAGTGTGTATAATCCTCATTTTTCATCCAAGTTGGGTATCCTATGTCATTTTTTTCTTGGTGTGTTAATGGGTGCGAACTTGGGGCTGGCTGCAGGCGCAGGGGGACAGGGGAGTAGTTAAAGATGGTCAGTGGCGACTAAGGCGTCAATAGCGGAGGAGAAGCTGCTGAAATTTTGTTCTGGGCAATCAGACAATGGGAACTCATGCAATCAAACTCGTGTTAGAGTGAAAAATATAGAAGCACTACTCGAAAAAAGTCTGTCCCAAAAACAGACTGCGGATAACAAGTGCCTCCGCAGAGTGGCTCTTCTCGGAGTCAGAGAGTGCCGCGAATGTTTCTGACGTTCGATTGCTGCTGCAGATGGGAGCAGCTCGCCTTCGAGGAGCTCAGCTTCGTAATGGCGGATTTAGGATTTTATGAATGGGTGTTCGTTAATTACATTTTGTTACATTTTTTAATATATATATATACTTATATTGGTTTATAAAAACTAAAGATAAAAACCACATTTCTAAGTCTATTGAAAGTCAATAGCACTAAAAAAATTTGAAATAATAAACTAATACTAACACTTTATTTTGTGGCAGCACAATTACAACATTTTAGAGTAAAACTAGTACAACTTTAGTTGACAACACAAGTGTGCAGTTTGTTTTTAAATAGATATTAACTTCAACCCACTTCTCTTTTCTTATTTTCTATGTTAGCATATTAAATGGTGTTTTTCACACACATAGAAAAAGAACTAGTACATATTTTTTTTCACATATGTTGTCTCTATTTATGGTTTACCTCTCTCTAAGAATAACAATTAACGTGGGCACTTTGATGAACATATTGTTTCCGAAAACTAAAATATAAATATTTATAAATCGAAACTAACTCTCCTAAATGATGTATATTTTGGATTGAAAGGATTATATAAATTCTTATGACCACTAGATTTATGATAATTGGCACCATAAAATTCTTTTGAATAAAGCATCTAAAATAACTGCACACACGCGCGGACCGTGAGGACCAACTGCTGACTGTTGGCATAGGGAGCAGCGAGTAGGCCGGGGAAATTAGTGTCAATCAAGGGAAGAAAAGAAGGAGTTGCAACAGGACAAGAGGCGGGGAAAAGGTAGGAGGAGATCGTGGCTTTCTCGCTCCTCACTTGGGTAATGATTTGGTTTTCTCTATGTTTGTTAATTTAATTAGAGATTAGAGTTGAGATTAGAGAGAAAGTGAAAAGTATTTGTTAGGGAAAAGACTAGTATATCGGCTAATCTGCTATATTGTTCTCCTGTAATTTTGGGTATTGTATGGAGTAATTTAAAAATGTCATCTACTAGATAATTGTAGAGAAATTCGACAATTTTATGTATAATATGTATTTATGTTGATCAGATAAATAGATTTTAAGCTATGAATTTTGTAATCCGGCTATCTGGTAAATTTAACATCTTCTAATACCATATATTAATCTGTAGATTAAAATTACTGGATGGAATATTGGATGATTTATCTACATGAAATATGTAGATAATTAAGGTTTCTAGAGATCCCATGAACATGATCTTAAATCCAGATAATTTCCTAGAAATATCTAGATATTTTAGATGCTTTATTTGAAAGAATTTGATGGTGCCAATTGTCATAAAACTAGTGGTCACAAAAATTTATATAATCCTTTCAATCCAAAATATACATCATTTGGGAGAGTTGGTTTTGGTTTATAAATATTTATATTTTATTTTTCGGGAGCAATATGTTCGTCAAAGTGCCCATGTTAATTGTTATTCTTAGAGAGAGGTAAACCATAAATAGAGACAACATATGTCAAAAAAATGTACTACTTATTTTTCTATGTGTGTGAAAAACACCATTTAATATGCTAACATAGAAAATAAGAAAAGAGAAGTGGGGTTAAAGTTAATATCTATTTAAAAACAAATTGCACACTTGTGTTGTCAACTAAAGTTGTACTAGTTTTACTCTAAAAAGTTGTAATTGTGCTGCGGAGCTCGCGCGGGAGGAGGTACAAGGCGATGATATCGGCATCGGTGGGGTTGAACTTGTAGCTGAACAACGCCGACACGCAGTCGCCGAAGCCGAACTTCTATGCCTCCATCCCTTGCTACGCTCCACCCTTGCTCTGGCCGTGATCGATCTGCTCCCGACCAGAGCTACCAAAACAGGGTGGGCACTGGCACGTATTTATGGACATGGAATACATGATCCAGCTACAAATAGTACCCGGACTCGAAACCAGAGAGAACAATCTCGAGCTCGCGAAAATTCAGAAACTTTTCGCGCGAAAGATTCAAAACGGCGTGTCGGATTGAGAAAAAAAGAAATCCCGGGAACTCAAGCAATGAAATTTTTCGACCAAGCTGAAGCCGAAACATGTCATGCACTCCCATCCAGGGGCGAAGCCAAGTTGTGCTTGCCGAGTGCACCGGCACCAGGGAAAAAAATAATTTTAAGTAATTAGCAATTAAGTTCCACCGTTTGTGCACTCCCTTAGAGCTCAGTACGTGCACCACCCGGCCTGCAGCTAGCCCATATACGCCCATATAGCCTGCAGTAATGTATATTGAAGTTATTTAAGTGTTATGTGTGCACTCGGGTCCTTCGTGCTCTAGCTTCGCCCCTGCTCCCATCACTAACTTACGTAGTGAAATTGCCAATCTAATCCTCATAAGCTTCTTGCCTCTACCCTTGCCTTGGGTTGTTCTTGACTCTGCCTCTTCCGCCACTACCCTCCATGCCAAACTTTGGCGACGCTTGCCGGGTTGCCGGGTCAATGAGATGATGCACATCTACCGGAGGATGCATCGAGTGAGAGGATGTTGGGGGAATCAGTGAGAGAGGAGCGACAGATTGAGAGGGAGAGTTGCAGCCTAGAGGTGAGGTTGGGGAAGAAACGGGAATTGCAGAGGCGGCGAGGTCAGAGAAGGAAGGATGGTAATGCTTCTGAGTCCTGATGTGCGGGTCCCACGAATAAACAAGAGGGAAAAAAACAACTTGTCCGTATAACCTATTTATCACTAAAATTCGATGACAGATTATTTAGAATCTCTAAGAAAAAACTAGAAATTTTTCCAAAAAGCAAAATACTAGAGATTAAAGAAAAAGTCCATATCAAATACTGTAAGAAATAACCTAAATTTGAAATAAAAATTAGCAGCTGATTTATAAATGAATTATAACAATAAACTAAAAAGGAAAGTCTATAAGAAGTGCAATCCAAAAATATGCAAATTTAGAGTAAAAGTCAAAGAAAAATACCGTTTGTTTTTTAATTTCGGACTAAGTGAAAAATAGAAAATTTGGGTTTTATTCATAATTAAAATTACAAAATATTTCAATTTGAAAAAAAATAAAATAAGATAACAAATTTGGTTTGTATATTTATAAATTAGGAATCAAGATACATTATATAATAAAAAAACAATGATAGGTAGTTTACAATCGCTAAGAAAAAGATAATTACTAAAAAGTTCTCATAAAAATAAAAAAAACATTATGATCATTTGTTTGGTGGACCTCCACAGGATGGAGGGATTGAGAGTGAGATCATTAACAAGTGTTCACTCAGTTATACCAATGTAAGCTATATGATGTGTGTTATGAGCATGTAGTATAGAAAAATATTGCAATGATGAAAAAAGAATGATGATATAAATAGGAAATGTCAAGTAATGTTATATTTACTATTTTCTATGCAAGTATTTCCGTCAAAAAGTATCTGGGGAAGAAAATTTTGGTCACATGTGACAAGTATTAGGAAAGAAAGTGAGTATTTTCTCTCTTATAATATATAATATTAAAATATCATAAATGAAGTTTTGCAACAATCGATTTTTCAAAAAACAAAATTACATATGTATTGCCAAGTCATTTAAACATATTTTTAAATATGATGCCTGCGCAAGTGTGCGGACCACCTTGCTAGTTTATCTATAATAGTCTCATATAATTATTAGGTTGTCTATATAATTACTTATACACGTAGAAAGTCATTTATAAGATCATCTGTTAAATAATATACAACATATTTTTCCTTTTTCTTCTCTCTCCTTCATATCCCCAAAATTCTATATATCATAAACTTAAAGATAACTGACATATACCATTATACATGACTTAAGTGTGCAATTGTGTTGACTATGTTATTTCCGATAACACACAAAAGGCTAATATCTTTGTATTAATAGAAAGAGAGGAAAGACAACCACTGTAACACCCTGAAATTTAGAGATTTGGGAAAAGTGTAACCTTTGAGTTATTTTGGAATATATTTCTATTGATATTTGAATTTTGTTGGATTTCTTGGAATTTTGGTCTAGGTTCCAATAATGGAACAAACTTGTGAAAAATAATAGAAATTAAAGTTTTAAAAATCGAATATGAAAAGATGATCCATTAAAAGAGGAGTACAACTTGAACCCAAAAAATTGGAAATTCTATTTTTAGGGTTGCAATGATAAATAGATGAGTGAAAATAAAACTAAAATATAAAGAAATAACAAAAATGAAAAGATGTAAGAATAATAGAAATGAAGAAATATATGCAAAGAAATTCTTCATACAAAAATGTGTATAAGAATAGGCTTGGAAATATATATAAATCTATATACAAAAAAAGAAAGAAAAGGCCTTGCGGCCGGCCGAACCAGCCTAGCCCAACCCAACCCAGCCGGGCGCTTCCCCTGCCCCCGCAGCGCTCGAACAAAGGCCACAGGCCGAAGCCCTCTGCTCGGACAGCCCGGCGCCGCAGCCATCTCCCCCACGACGCCCCCTTCGGACCGCAGGTCCCCAGCACCACGCTGCACACGTCACCAGGGGCCCACTGCCACCTCGTCGCCACATCGTACTACGTCACCGACTGGCCGTCGTCGCCTCAACCGTCCCCCCTGCGTGGTCGTCCCCGAGAAACGCGCGAGCCCCACTCCCTGCTGCTCGTCGCCGACCCATCTTCGGCGATCATTGGCCCCCCACCGATACCCCTATCGGCTTCTCCTCGACGCCGGGAACCCATTTTGCCCGCCGCCGCCACCGATCCTCCGGCCGCCCCTTGCCGGCAATCCCGCCGCCCATACGCCGCCCCGGCTTCCTCAGCTTTTGGACTCCTACCGCTCGGCTTAACTATCCTCTTCTCCCCGGCTTAGTCAGGTAACACCTGGGATCTGACTGGTCAGTAGCGCGCGCTCTTAGTGCTAACGCCCGCGTTCGAGCCCCCGCTCTGCAGCGTTTAGGCACAGTTTTTGGCTTAATTTTTGCTAAGCAATAACAGTAAAGAAAATTAAGGAAAAATCAGGAATAGGTCCATAAATGATGCTAAAATTTATTTAGGTATAAATGAGCTTAATAAATATTTCATCATGGATTAAATATTACATGTTAGTAGCCAATATGCCTTTAACCTTTATGTTAAAGCTTAATTCCTAACTAAGGCATAATGAGACTTTGATTAGAAATATTGTATAGGTGTATGCTCTCATGAAATGACCACTTAGCAAGTGAAAATTTATTAAACAATAAAGCATAAAACCTTGCATATTAGTAAATGTTATAAAATTAACCTTTGTAAAGTTTAAACCATAAACCATTGTCTTTATGCCCTAGCAATGAGGAGAATCATTTTTGACTAATAAATGATGAGGATCCTTTTTCGATCATAATGCTCAAATTAAATTAGAAGCTATAGTGCATACAATTGATTTACGGTTAAAATACAAGTAATTATAAATAATTCATTCTAACCCCAAATTAAATGAAAACACATTTCTAAATTCAATAAAAAATCAAAGTCTATCCAATGGAACTGAAATCATGAATTTTGGAGTTATTTGGATTTTCTTGCGAATGTTTACTTGGTTTACTGATTTGATTTTTATCCAAATTTTCGCGCACGTAACAATAGCGTACGAGGCTCAAGAAGAAGAAGCTGAAGCAGAAGCCGCTCTAGGCAACCAAGAACAAACTCACTGTGACCATGGCGAGTTAATACTTTGATCATGTTGAACCTACATTTTCTGCAAATTACTTTTGTTTAAATTATCAAAGTGCACGTGTTATTTTATATGCAAATACATGTTTAATTTAAGATTCTAGTTATATGCCCATTGTTTGACTTGATTAATATTACACCTCCTTTGAAATGTTTGAATATGTGAACCTTGCCGCCTTAGCAAAATTATAATAGTTACCTTTCAAAAATAAGTCCGTAATTATACGCCCTGCTTAGCACTGCTTAGATAATCAGGGCACGACAATGCCCAAGCATTACTTTCAATTATGAACAACTGAGTTTTTGGGCAGTCATGGTGGTAATGACTGGTATATATTGGTATGGTTATTTTATGTTCCCAAAAACCCCAACTTGCTTAAATATCTGGGCGGATGGTTCGAGGGTGTGTGTGGTGCAATGGAAGCACAAAATAGGTAGTGGTAGAACCACCCAGATACCCCTAAGGACTGAATCTTGTCATGACCTCCTATGTAAAACAGTGCAACCACAAGTCTGTAAACTACAACTTGACTAAGTAAATTTATCGAAACTCCCGGACTCATCTCACCGGTAATGGAAATGAGTGGATATGCAAGGGTAAGTGCAGGCCTAAAGGGACACCGAGTGGAGGGTGAAGTAACTAGCCGTACTAGTGTTGCGGGGAGTGGAGCCCGGCTGCGCTAGTAGACGTGGTTACATCCCGTGCAACGTATGGGACCCATCGCAAGTGGGAGCAGCCCATAGGGTGAGATGACAACAAAGGCTAGATACTTTGAAAAGTCACTGTGATGGTTTACTCAACCACATGTCTAAGGAATCATGTGGGGCAACTAGTGGGCTGTTTTTTGTGGGTAAAGTGTGCAAACTCTACAGAGTCAAAACTATTCGAATAGCCGTGCCCACGGTCATGGGCGGACATGGGAACATAACTAGAGATAGTTCTATTTCAAAAATTTTGCGGGTGAAACTGAAAAAATTGGCAGGCAGTGGAAAGCACTGATTTGAGTTGTCCTAGGTGTCGTCCCAGTGTTAATGTAAGCGGATATAACGCTGAAAGTATGACATACATTTCGAAGATCATGTAATGGTGGATGGCCTCTGGATCATTAGTGATAAAGTATTCTTCTACACAAATTATGCTTTAGTTCAAAATGATAGGTCTTAGGCAATTTCTAGGCAATGTATTTAAAAGCAATTTCTGGCAAATAAATTAACCCGAGCCTCCCTTTGACAAGCCATGCATATTACCTATTACATCCTGTGTGTTGGCTCGCGGAGCACGGTGGATTTATACTCACCCTCGCCTTACCAAAAATAGAAACCGGGAACCAAGACCATTACGCACATGAAGATACTCCGGCTACGGATGGAGGGGAACAACGCTGAGGATTAGGACGATTCCAACGCTTTTTGGTCCTAGGCAATTAGACTATGGTATTGTGTGCCTATAAATATTGCTTAAACTTAGGTAATATTTATATGGCACATGTTTACCCCCAGTCGCTTGCCTGTGGACTGTGGTCTTACCTTGTTTATGCTTCTGCTATCGCTCTTTTGTAATGTGAACATTTGGCCTGATCGGCCTTTATGTAAAACTGTTGCCTGATGCGGCATAATTCAAACTCAGTTATATAATATTACTGTGAGTTGATGTGATTCATGTGATGTATGAAATGATTTAGCAATATACCTGTGGGTACTATCTACTGATCCAGTGAATAGTGCAGTGTTATCACAAGAGATTCTGGATTGAAAAATCCGGGTCTGACAACCACCATCCAAAAGGCATACAATACGGAATTAAATAATCAATGTACCCGCCAAATGAAAAACAAGGAAAACATGAAAAATCAAATTGAGCTACACTTGGATCAACTAAATGAAGGAAAACATAGAAGGCGAGCAAGGTGACAGCACGCCGAGGTCCGTATAATATTGCACGACCAAAATTCATAACTATTTCGGAAGTGCTTAACTCCCTTCCTCCAAATTTATCATGGCGACGTGACCTTATTGGTCCCAAGTTAGTGGCGTGGAATAATCTTCTTCCTCGTTTGACTACTATTCAGTTGTCCCAAGGTCAGGATGTGTTTCGCTGGTCCTTACACCCAAATGGGCAGTTCTCGGTGAAATCATTCTACCAAGCCATGATTCGTCCAGATGTCCCTAATTTGAATAAGAGAATATGGAAACTAAAGGCACCCCTGAAACTGAAGGTTTTTTTGTGGTATCTCCGGCGAGGTGTTGTGTTGACTAAAGATAACCTAGCTAAGCGTAACTGGCAAGGAAGCAAAACATGTTGCTTTTGTCACGAAGACGAGACAATTAGGCACTTGTTCTTTGATTGTCGTCTTGCTAGAGTGGTATGGAGTATCCCCCAAATATCCTTCAATATAACTAAACCCCAAAACGCATCACATATGTTTGGAAGTTGGCTAAATGGTGTAACTAAAAACTTGAAACCTCTAGTTCTGCTTGGGGCAGCAGCTATATGTTGGTCAATTTGGTTACACAGAAATGACATTATTTTTGAAAAGAAACACTCTTTCTCTCCCTTGCAGGTTATTTTTGCGGCTTCTCATCGACTCCGTTCTTGGGCTACTCTACACAGAACGGCTTTGCAGGGTTTAGTGGTGGAGGCCTCACAACATTTGGACCGTGTGGCCAAGGATATTTACTCCCGGGCATATGGGTGGCGATCTAGTCTACGGATTGATAGTCATTAAAATTTTGCATGATTTTGATTGATGTAGCTGTGTGTCTCCGAGCGAGGCAGAGGCTGGAAGTTTATTCCAAGGCTTTGTATCATCTTGATGTACTGTTCTTGGTTATTTAATAAAGACTTCCGAAATCAAAAAAAAAGGACATCGACTTCACAAAGCCATATATATCCTTTTGTTGGGACAAACTAGTAGAGAGAACTAAGGAGATGTTTGGTTCATGGTACGAAGGTGTATGAGATGATCCCATTTGGGATAGCATAGTTCGTCTGATTTGGCTGAACGAGACGGTCCAGCATTTAGATAGAATATTCTCTACTGAATCATCTAAATGGAATCATCTCATCTAGAATAAATTGGTTCCATCCCTTCAACTAAACATAGGGACGAGACATATTCTAGACCATCCGATCCAGGTACGCACTCCAAAGGCATGCAAGCAACCAGACGTCGTTTCTCAAAAAGATTACAGGCAAATTTCAAATAACATCACACTGTATTCTATATCCCTATTTATACATACACCTAATGTTTTATTTCATTCCCCGTGGTGATCAATATGTCATGCCTACGTTGAGAAATAATTTTTACTAGTATCATTAATGTCAATTGAGGGGGAAGATGAAGTTTGACTAGTGGTGAGTAATGAACTAATTGCGTGGCGGTTCGATCAAAGCGCTTAGTTGAAGCGTAGATGGAAGATGAAGTTTGTTGTCGAGACAAGATACTGATCTGATGAACTGCACGCTGGATAATCGATGTCGGCAAGAATGCATATCGAGCTGTGTATGTACCGGAGGTTCCATTACCTTCTAGCTGTTAATTAGCCTACCAAATGACACCAAGGACATCAGTTACAAAAGTTATGTTGACAGCTAGGTCTATAAACAGGGATGCTAGCATCCTTTAACACAAGATTAATTTAAGCTTCAAAGTTTGTATATGCGTCTCAGTCATATCTATGAATCAAATTCAGACGCTTCTTTGAGTGTCCAATCCCTAAATAACTAGTATCAGAGAGAGTTAGTCCTAACCAGGGAAAACATCCTCGGAAATTTTTTTTTTCGCTCCACACAGAAAATTCCGAAATAAGGAAATTTTCGAAATTTTTGTTCAAAAATTTTAATTTCAAATTTGAATTTTTGAGGGGAAATGAAAAAATAGTGCTTGTTTTGGGGTTTGAACGCACAAACCTCATGCTCACCCACCGTAATCTTTTACCACTAGGCTAGCTAAGTCTTTTTTTTTGTGATAGATATAAAATCTATTTAAATCTGAAATTTTGAACGAAAATACACCTCTTCCACTAAATTTCGGACTCGACCAAAAATTCCAAAATTCACAAAATTCAGCCAAAATTCGGCCGAAATTGTAATCCCTCCTAACATCACCAGATAAAATTATGTGATATAGCTTAATTATTTGGCATTGTCATAATCTATTTCTGGATCGCCCCCCTGCCTCCAGGTGTCGGAGAGTTGAGCAACCACCACCTCCTTGTCCTCCGGCAGCTTCCGCATCATCCCAACAAGCACCGCCAAATATCGGTGCTGCGCCGCGCCGGCGTTTGCAGGACGTCGGCACTAGCCGGACCGGAAATGCCTCAAGGCAGCACGCCTGCCGGAGCTCGCTTCGCTGCCAAAAATGCTCGCCGGAGATATGAGAGTCGGGTGGTAACCCCAGAGAAAGTCGATCCAATCTCGATGCAGATGCGACTTTGGCGCATCACGGCTTGTCGAACTGGATCCTCCAGGAGGACCTCGCCGACGGCCTGTGCACGCCGCCGTCTTCTTCCCGCGGTGCCCTCCGGAGGTCGTACAAGTAGACATTGCCCAACTTGCCGAACAGCACGAACAGAATGCTGCCGCAGTCCCACGCGTCCCGATCGCGCACCGCCGCTCCCACCGGTGGTCCGCCGTGAGTGTCCAAAGCACGGTCTCGAAGATATCATGCGTCGGAATGCATGTCCGGCCCCATACCTCCATCAGCCCTGACCTGACATCCTTGCCTGGGCCCGGGAGGCAGAACAATGGTGGTGACCACCTCAACGTCGACGTCGAAAGCTAGCAGCACCGAGCGTGCCCATTTCTTAGGTGATGCTAGCGAAGATGTAAACTTTGGCGTCTTCTATGGATAGACAATCCCTCACACGGAGGTGCTCGCTCGAGGACACCGTCCTCGGTTCTTTGCAGCCAGCGGCGCTGCCGAACGGCGGCGCATTCTCGAAGGCGTTCTCGCTCGCATGTGAGCGCCTTGTAAGCCTTACTCGACGGGCTGTACCCGAGCCCGCAGAAGTGGCGCCAGAGCGTAGCCTTGCCGTGATCCGTCGCCGGCGGCAAGGAGAGGCGGATGGTCTCCTCCTCCCTGGTGGCCGAGTTGACGAGGACGGCGTTGACGGATTCACCGTCTTCGGAGAACGCGGTGAGGAGGACCAGCCCGTTGCACGTGCCGGCATAGCCGTAGTGGACGTACGGGCTGCCGGTGCCGACGGCGTGCTTGATGCTGAACGTGGGGCCGACGAGGTGGAACGCGTGGGGGCGCCGGAACGTGTAGTAATCTATGAACCTGATGAAGCAGGCGATGTGCTGGAATGTCAGCGCCGAGCCGAGGCCAAGTCCGGGCTTCAATAGCAACTATATCACCAGCGGAAGCAAATGTGAATAAATAATTTGACACACTGGATCGATCCAAAGCCTTTTATTTGAAAGGAAACAATAATCGAAATAAATATAGCAAATCACAGTGTTGAAAAATCGTGTGCCATTCATGCCCATGCTCTCATGCAAATATACTCTATTGACTTTTTACCTGGAACAGAAAGAACAAATGTGAGATTGAAAAATCTTAGCAAGTAGCCAAACATCGATAAGTGAAATGATAAGGTAAAGAAATACGGCAAAGGGTAAAAGGAGTTCTGGGTAGCCACACACCAAATATGACTGCGGTAAGAAAACGGTAAGAATTGCATAAAGAGATATGTGTTACATGTAACAATGGAAATCCATAAGTAATAAGGAGAGTGGCGATTATGTAATCATAATAAGAAGGTAATTATGGCACCGATGACAATAAATCATATGCCAAGTTATATGAGAATAGTCAGGCACACACCTTGACTGTATATCTATGACGGGGTGTTAATTTCCCAACAACGAGATTATACGGCCCACCCGTAAATTGTTGAGTGGGTATTGTTATTACCCCTATATATGATACTCAATGATGAAATTGTACTATGTAAAGAGAGAGACCAAGATAAAATGATTGGCAATTAATAGGAAGGTATCATTAAGTGACGGAGATGATATTTGGTATGTAATAGGAAGATCGGAAGTAGACATTTTATATGATAATAACAATAGCGATACAAGCAACTAAAACACACTATGGTTAAGAATTAACAACCCAATAAATCATTGGGTTTTGTTAAATATCATCCGGATTTTTTTTCTAACTATCATCCAGATTTAAGATTGTTGGATTAGAGATCCAATGGCTATAAATTCTCCCCTTCCCCTTGAAAAAAATCTCTCATCTTCAAAAATAAGGGTCTTTTGATCTCTAATCCAAGGGTCACAAATTTGGATAATAGTTAGAAAGAAAATATCCAGATGATGCCTAGACACTCCCCATATTATGTCTGCTAATGTAATTAACAATGGTAATCCTATGTTCCTATCAGAAACTCCAGAATTGGGCAATGGCTAAATCCAAGTTAAAACATCTTTGACCCAACACAGCACTACAAGAACCGAATGCTAGTTATCCCATAATCCATGTGTGCTTAGCTTCAGTAATCCAAACATCAATTAATTGTCAAGTAGACATCATAGATAATCCATGCTAATAAATCATTGGTAACATAACGTTAGTCATTTGGACTATTGGGAGTTTGGGACTAATCAACCAGCGACCATGCAAGTAGAGAGAATTGATTGTTAAAAAGATAGCTACTGAAGGATCGTCAACGATTCTTGTCTGGCAAGCACTCGGCAGATTGACGGCACAAAGGATTGGAAATTTAATTGTTGTCAGATAAATATGGAAGGATTGCCGCAAGGTGCCTGACAAAAGTTCAGTAGATCGACTGCACGACGGATCGTGAATGCTCTTCTATCCCTAAGCGTGAACCTAAATGCAAGCAAAGGCAAAGCGATTAAAGAAAGGTGATTAAGGAAAAAGGGATTAGGGACATAGTTGAAAGGACACGGCTGAAAGACGTGCATGCATGCGAACGGCCTAAGCCATGCTTGCACTCACGGTCAGCCGAAAGCCAAGTACGCATACAGAGTTGGTGCAAACCCATGGCGTCAACGGCAGGCATGCGGCAGCGACGGCGAGAGGGCGCACGGCGGAGGCCTCGCCTAGCGTGAGCACCGGTGGTCTCGCTGGTGCGCGCGACAGCAGCGAGCGACGGCGGCCTCAGGATCACTAGATGGGTTTAGAGTGAGAGAGAGATAAGCTCTTCCCCTTTGAAGCTGGTGCGTGGAGGTGAAGATTAGTGAAGGGGTAAAAGAAGGCAAAGCCACATCCAAAATTTCGGGGAATCTAGTGGTATTTCTTTTTTTATTTTCGGATTTTATAGTTTCAGAGTGTTACATAACAGAGGCGCGGGCTCGCCGCATGGTGTGGCTTGTCGCCGTTCTCGTCGGATGCGCGAGCTTTTCATCTGAGTCGACTCGCCGATGACACCACAGCACAACCTAGTCACCTAGACAGATTTTATTTATCTATAGAGGGATAGGGAGAGATATTTAAAGGCCTCGCTACAAGCGGCTTCAGTTTCTAATTTTTTAGACTTTCGACTTATTTAAGTTAAGAGTTATTTAAAACATGACAGCTTCTAATTTAGATTTGTTTTGACTTTTTTTTGTTTTTTATTTTATTTCTTTGTACTGTTAGTAATGATATAATGGTTTTTAAAATTTTAATTTTTTTAAAAAAAACTAACAATTGTTACAGTATAATTTTAACTAAAAGACGCAGCTAAAAGGCTGAGCCAAAAGCAAGGTGGTGCGTCACCTTTGCCGGAGCCCAGACAAGAGAATCTGGCGCCAGTACACGAATCTTATAATGGATCCAATGGTGCCGAGATTTGTAGATTGTCATGCAACACAAATCATGTGCTGGAGTTCCTTCTCACCGGAACACAAAATTTGTAAATTTTTCACTCTGAGCTGATCAAACAGCTGCCTGGCTTTTCTTGAGGCGGCATCTAAAAGCTGTCTATGCATGCTAGATAGGGGCCAACTCAAAACGCGGTGTGATTTTTTTGCTAGACGTTCAACAACCCACTCAAACTACTCCAGACTTTCTCTCTTTTCCAAGACAAATGAAGTAGGCATGGTTGTCATCTTGTCTGATGCCTTCTTTGTTCTGTGACCTTTTTAATTCATACTATATAATTAAAATAGGAGTCTTAACTCACAATAAAAGGAATGACATCAAATTCACTATCGCGGGAACTGCATTGATATTCTCACATGGCTTGCTATCCTTGGTTGAAGCCTTGCACAATCTATAGAGAACATGTAGTCATATACTTCAAAAATATGCATTTCCACCAAATAAATACCAATGGGAGCATGTTTTTATTGAAATTGGCACAGTTCGAGGCAAATCTACCCGCTCGTTTCAGATTCTGGCTTCTGGCTTATTTTCACTATTTATAAATTTTGTCTTTTTCTGATTTTTTCGATTTTTGATTTTTTTCGGTTTTTTGAGTTTTTTTGTCGGTTCTTTTTTTTCCTTGTATTCGTTTGCGTTGTTTGATATGAGTTAAAATATTTTTTCTATTTTTAAATTTTTTAAAATTAAATTAAGCCAAATAAGTTACCTTCAGCTACAGTGAAAATTCAGCCAGCTACAGTGCATTTTCAGCCATAAGCCACAGCTTTTCAGTCCAACCGAGTAAGGCCCTAGTGTTTCTTTAGAAAAAAATTAGTGTAGTTGGTCCTATCTCTCCCGTTGGCTGGGTCCAGTGGGATCCTTGTATAGTTGTAATTTTCTACCATTTTTTCCTTGTTTCTCTTCATTTTAAGGGTGTGTTTGGTTTGCTACATTTTTTTGCCAAGAAATTGGCAGCCACACCTTAGGCAAGATTTGGCAAAAGTATGGATCTACGACAGGTGGGCTCCATGTCTAAAAAACTATGGCATGAACCACACAACTACCACAAAAGTTTGGCAAAGCATGGCAGTGAAACAGACATACCTTAAGAACTTTTGGACTGCTTCAATCCATTTAAGTAGAGCTCTTATAAATGATGCATAAGTCAATGTAGTACCGGTATGGCAATAGAGAGGATGAATAGTGCCTTTCTAATTTTTTTTTGAAGTATTCATTGATCTTTCACTCTAGTAGCTATTAAGCTATAAAAATGGGGATTGCAAGCCAAGACCAAAGAAAGGAACTCACAGCCCTGACAGTCTGACTACAGGCAATAGGCCAGTATGACTGCTAGGGGTGGCGGTTGGACCGCTCCCATGTTCTAGAATTAAAAAATCAGCTCAAGTTGATGCAACTTTTGGTACAACTCCAAAAATCCAAGTCCAAATGAGATAAAATTTTGCACACATCTTGCATAAGGTCTCATAAATCTATTCCATCTAAGAATCGCAAGAATCATTATCAAAGTTCATACATTTTTCAAGAACAAGTTAGGCTACACAAAACTGGGCGAAAACCAAAAACGACAAATATGACTTACCTGTGGGTGGAGGATGGCCAAAATGATTTTAGATGTATTTTTACATATCACAGCAAGCAAAAACTCTCAAAGATACGAGGCACAAACACTTGGATCAAGAAATCTCCCAAGAATGTCAAATCCAAGCAAAACCGGACAATTTCAAAAACTTACAAGACATAATGCTTAGATGGATGGGGATAGATCTCCATGAGTCATCTCTATCACTTACACGTCCTTGGTATACAATAAGATCAAGAAGGGGAGAGAGAAGATCAAAACCAACAAGATCAAGAGCAAATCAACCAAAACAAGATAACTCTATGAGAGATGAACAAAGTTGACGTATTACTACTTGAGAATGGATATTTTATAGTTACTCCATCTAGAGGATAAGAGAGCACATCATAGTATTCACAATTCTCAAATCCGAACTGTAGAACACTTGGCTAGACTATAGATGGTTGGATAGTTAACTTGCAAGTCTCGACCTCAACCAATTAAATAGATGAAGCAACTAATCTATATCTAACCCTAATGGATATTATCCACTAACATACACGAGAAAAACCTGTTAATCCTATACAAGATGGATTTTACTCACTGTAACATCCCATTTTTTGGGAATTTGGAATTTTTGAATGAAATTTGCCTTTTGCACTCTTTTTAAATTTTTAGCAAATAAAAAACTCAAATTGGAACTCAAAAATGGAACTCAAAACTAAAATAAATCAAAATCAAAAATAAAATTCAAAGGTCAAACTCAAAATCAAATTTGAATTCAAATTCAAATTCCAATTCCAAAATCCAAACTCAAACCCAAAATCCAAATTTAAAATTTGAAATCTTTGGCCAGCCCAACTTTTTCTTTCTCCCAGCTGGCCCAGCCCAACTCCCTTCCTTCTGTATCTAGTCGTGCCCTGACACGCCCGCACCACACCCACACTGGCACATCATGCCGAACCCGTGTGCACACCACCCGCTACTCTCCCCTCTCCTTCGCACTCTTGGCCAAGCGCCTGGCCCATGCCCGCCACACCATGCCACTCTGCCTAGACCACCGTGCCCCACCCTGTGCGTGTTCAACAAACCGATGCTCCCCCTTGGCTATTTAAGCTCCCATTGCTCCCCCAAGCTCGCCATTGCATCCCCACATTTCACCATCCACTCCTCTCCCGTCCAATTTTGTCTGAGCGATCTCGGAGCCAAAGCTCTATTTTTGGCCATCACACTCATCTCACTGCAACGCTACTCTGATGAGTCTATCCCTCTCTCAATTACTCCGGTGTGATTGCCTTGTCTTCTTCTCTGTGCTTCCTCCTCAATCACGCTTTCTTCCATCATAGCTCACCGACACCGTCTTATCCCCCCAAGTTTGGCCACCTCACTGACTCGATGAACTAGCATGCCATCATTCAAATCATCCCAACCAGAGCACCTCCGTGACCTCCCCAAGCCATCCCCGGTGTCACTCCCTCCTCTCCTCCCCTCGGGTGAGCTGCCCATGGTGACCCACCCTCCACTGCCTCGGTTTACCGCTACCCACCACTTTGGTAGGCCCCTGACCTTGCCGTCACCACCAGTATGTTCCCTAGAGCCAACCGGTGCTTATGCGTGCCTCGATTAACCATCTCTCCCTCCTCCTTGCTACCTTTTTTTGTCCCCGCTTTCAGTGACCTAGCACCACTGTCGACCACCACCGAGCTCAACTTGAGCCACGCCACTCCGCCTACAGGTGCGGCATGGCACCAGCAACCCATTTTGGTAGTTGTTGGCGACCATTGCTACATGATCCACTGGTGATGAGCACGGCAACGCCGTGTTCTGGCTCGGAACAAAAAGAGCACTGTAGCTCATTGATTAATTAAGACCATAATTAATAAGAAGTTAATGATTGTCATTAGTTCAAACTATTCAGCCACCAACATGTGGGCCCAGATCATTAAAAATCTAATTAAAACTAGTTTAAAGCTGTGAATCACTAACATGTAGCCCCTTCACTGTGCCTGAGTCCACATGTCAGTCACTCTTCCCTTTTCTTTCAAGAAAATAATTCAAGAAAACAAAAACCCCGAGGGCCCTACCAGTTAGGCTCTAGTAGCATTTCCAGTAAGAAAATAAATAAAAATCCTCGGGCTTCACCTATAAGTGAGAGAGCACTCTCTCCTCTATTTATTTTGGGATTTAATCCTGATTTAAATTTTTGAGGGCCTATTTTCGCTCATTTTAAATCCAAATTGAATAAAACTTATTTCTAAATTCATCTAAAATCAAGATCTTCCTATTGAAAGTAAAATAGTGAATTTTGGAGTTAATTTGGATTTATTTGTATTCTCTATTATTTATTCAACTTTCATCACAATCATTCAAGTAGATTACGAAGATCCGGAAGAGCTGCAGTTGGAGCCCAACCAGGACTATCAAGACCAACAAGCTTGTGAGCCAAGCGAGTCAATACTTTGATCATATTGAACATACATTTGAATGTAAATTATGTTGATTTAAATTATCAAATTGCATGTTTTAATTTATTATGCAAATTTATATTCGCTTTAAGGTTCTAGTTACTTGCCTATTGATAATTGCACTACTATGCCTCAGCCCTTGACATTTGAACAAATATTACTTGTCACCCTAGAATTAATGGTAAATATACTAGTTAAAAGGTTGTATCTTGCACCATACTTAGCCTTACTTAGATACCTGATGGCATTTATTTGCCCCGACATCATTTCAAACATGATGTTGGGGGAGTGGCCCCCACCTTTACCCATTTGGCCCGCTGGGCCAATGACTCATTAAGCATGTGAAAGGACATCGTACCCTTAGCAGTATAAGCCATAGCAAGGGCATTGTTTCAATCCAGCCCTAAGGTCATATATATAGCCTTGAGGGGAGGAAGAACAAACAAACAGCTAATTTATTATTCACCTTCACTTCTAATGTATGCGAAGCTTCGGGTAGCCCTTAGTGGTCTCCCCGTAGCCCCTCATTCACTGTTTGGCCTATAACTACAATAGTTAGTGCCATTCGTAAAGACCAGCACAGAAGCTACAAGCTAAAGGAACGATGGCACCCAAGAAGCGCGAGACTAAGCAAAAGAGAAGCACGACTGCGATGAAAACTGGGGTGAGGATGCAGGACCGGTGGTTGAGGGACCCCTGTTGCCATGGCAGTGACACTTCGACATGACCGGTAACAAACATCACCCACTAGCAGGCGCGCAAGCAGCGATGCGAGAGGCCCTGTGAGCAGAGGATGCAGTGGTGGCTCCCCCTAGCAGCCTCGATGGCACTCACGATGTCACCTCTAACGACCTTAGCACCCGCGATGTCACCTCCAATGACACCCTAGCACCTGCGATGTCACCTCCAATGACCCTGGTACTTGTGCCGTTGTCTCTGATGACCCCGGCGCCCTCACCGCTACCACACAACAGATGGGGGATTTGGCAGTGGCCCTTCCAAGCAACCCTAATGGCACCCACACTGGGACCTCGACCGAGCATGACACCCTCGCTGTTGCGACACGGTGGATGGAGGGCTCTTTAGAGGTGGTCGTCGGGATGCTGCAGCACGAACTAGCGGATCTAAAAAAAGCCATGGTGGGATGTAGGAGGCTCGGAGCCAACAAATGCCTACGATGACTATAGGCATGGGGATCCCGAATGCTTCACACACAAAGTTAATCCGGATGTGGTTTGAGGTCGTTGACACGTGGAGAGTGTGCTCCTTCAAAATATAGGGGGCGAGGAACATGATTGTTACACGATCTGTGTCGTCAAGAGAGAGAGAGAGAGCTGCGCACACCAACACAAAGTAGAGGGTTAGCGCGAGCTCAGCAATGGCCAACACAAACCAGCCATGCGACGCAAAAGGCGGGCAACTTACCTGGACCGATAGGCTTCATCAACGAGCAATAGAGGGGCAGAGGCCATCGCAATGAGCAGGGCTAGGCTGCACATGCCACAACCGGGGCAATAGGGAGATGCGGAGCATGTAGAACTTTTCGGTGAGATCTCGCATGTTGAAGTGAGTGCCACCTTGATAAGCCTCCAGGCGCGTTGCTCATCCTCACAGTCAAGCATCGCAATAGGTGACATGTTGAAGTCCATGAGCGCCAAGAGCGCTAATTGCCACCGCAAACCATCATCAAAGAGCGATGCTAATGACGGCGCAGTTGCGACCATCGCAAAATTAGTGACGAACAATGCTCAGGAGGGAAGCAAGAGGAACAAGGAAGAAAACTAGCAACAGGGACTCATTTGGATAAGCAATAGATTAGCTCAAAGTTGGCGGGAAAATAAATTACACATAACACTCATAAAAATATATGGGTACTGATGAATAGTGTAAGGAGTTGGGAAACAAAATAACAAACAATTACTCGCAAATATACAAAATAGATAATTCAATCATGAAGGGAAAAACAAATAACACATAGACGCACATAAATATATACGGGTACTTGATAGATAGTTGAAGGGTGACCGAAAGTAAATAACTAGCAAACAAGCGGAAAATAAATAACTAGCAAACATTCAAAATATGTATGCATTTGATAGATAGTTCCATGACAAAAGGCAAACAAGTAAAAAAACAAATACCCATAAACGTATACAGATGTTGGGGGATAAACCTTAATATTTTCACCGCAGTATATAATCTTGCAAAAAAACAATCACATGGCGGTATTCTTATCAACTTCATCGATCCTACAACTTTTCATGACATGGCACGATTGTCCTTTTTTTTGAAAGGATCTCTAGCAATTAATCCCTGAGAATTAAATAAAATCTTTTTAATTAAAACCTCACAAATTATGCTACTATACGTACTTCAGCAATTATTGCCACCAAAGCTTCTCATTTAGGCACTACAATATCCTCCTTGACCATCTCATTCCCCTACTATACGTACTTCAGCTAATTAATTTTAGGATGCACTACAAAGAGCATCCTCCCCAAATTCCATTCAATTCAATGTAGCCAAGATTTGCAACCTTTTTGGCATCTAAGGTTTGTACCAGATTGTCACAATCTCAGGTGATCAAGGACCATGATAATGTCCACTGCTTGCCCCTGCAAAGAAAAGAGAAAGAAATTCAATGAAAGAAAAAGAAACATATATCTATCATTCATGCCCCCATTCCTAGCACATGCATTATATTCTTCTCTCCTACACACTGCCCAAAGACTAAGAGGACCATCATCTCTGGGCCCAGCTAATGCTGTTCCTCATTTTTCTTTTTGGCATTAGTGGTAATATTGAATCAAACACGACCCCATGATGGGACATCCTGTTCTAAGGTTAATCTATTTCGAAGCGAACTTGGTTGTTGCGCCTGCTCGGTTGAGCTGAAAAATAGTGACTTATAGTTGAAATTGTATTGTAGCTGACTGAAATTACACTATAACTGAATGTGACTTATTTGACATAATTAAATTTAAAAAAATTAAAAATAGAACAAATATGTTAACTCATCATGGACAACACAAACGAATACAAGAAAAAAAGAACCGTCAAAAAAGCTCAAAAAAAGCTAAAAGTTTAAAAAAGAAGAAATTTATTAATAGTGAAAAAATAATTTAGAAGCCAGAAGCTCAAGCTAAAATGAGCAGGATAGAGTCCATAGTCTATCCTTTACAAAATTAAAGGTGTATAGTTTTTCTAAACTTTGCTGTAAAATAGTAAGACATGGTACGCTATACATACAATTTTGCTAGAATCTTACCCTTCTCTCTCCACATTTATTTTCAAATACCCACTCAAAACACACTACATTTTCTCTCCTTTCCAAGGCAAATGCGAAGTAGTCATAGTTGTCAGTCTTCCCCGTTGGCTCCTAGGTTTTATTACCTTCTTAATTTGTATACAGTCAAAATAGCTTTATTTCTCAATAAAGGGAAAAATACCAAATTCATTACTGCAATAACTATAATGATACCTCCCATAGCTTGGAACCTTGCCTACAGTCTATAGAGAATACAATACATAGTCATGTTCTTCAACAATATGCCTTGCCACCAAATAGATTCAATGGAAGCTTAGGCCCTGATCAATATGGCTTCAGCTTATTTTTGCACTATTCATAAATTTCGTCTTTTTCTGAACTTTTGGCTTTTTTTTGAGTTTTTTTACCAGTTCTTTTTTTCCTCGTATTTGTTTACATTATACGTGATGGGCTAATATGTTTTTTCTATTTTTAAACTTTTTTAATTTAATTATGGTAAATAAGTCTCTGTCAACTACAGTGCTTTTTTCAGCCTGCTACAGTGTTTTCAGCCATAAGCCATGAGGCTTTCAGCCGAACCGATCACCACTATGTTTATTGATAATCACAATTAGAGGCAAATCTAGTGTAGTTGTTTATTTTAAGAAAAATAGTGTAGTTGGACCAATCTCCCGTTGGCTGGGTCTGCTGGGATCCTTGTATAGATAGTTGTAATTTTCTTCTTCCCCTGTTTTTTACTTTTTCTCTCCATTTTGTGAGTACTTTTTGGACTAGTTCAATCCATTTCAATAGAGCTCTTATATATTATGCATAACTCATCCATGTTTCCTCGCAAAAAAAAAAGTATGGTGGATAGTTTAAGGGTGGCAGGAAA
The DNA here is from genome assembly GCA_017311315.1 of Dendrocalamus latiflorus. Classification (NCBI taxonomy): domain Eukaryota; kingdom Viridiplantae; phylum Streptophyta; class Magnoliopsida; order Poales; family Poaceae; genus Dendrocalamus; species Dendrocalamus latiflorus. Next base: position 4,952,031 of record CM029641.1, on the reverse strand, counting down.
CAAATAACACATATATGCTAATAAATATTAGGGTACATGGTAGATTAGCTCAAAAGTGGCATGAACATAAATAACTCGTAAACACCCATAAAAATACTTTTTCCTGTTCATTTTTACTTGATATTTTTAACTTTTTACGGTCTCTAAAATGTGATTTTGGCCGCTACTTTTTATAATTTTATAATAAGATATACTAATAAAATTACAATATTATAATGCTATTTTTAACGATAAATTTATTGACATAATTTTTGTATAGTCGATTTAGATAATTTTGAGTCTACTGATGTCAAACTTTAAAATGTTTGACAACATGGATTCTAAAGTCAAGTAAAAAAGAACGGAGAGAGCATATGGGTTATTTCCACGGTGACAAGAAAATGATAACGAACGTACACTCATTTGGGTAGGTGACATATTAGCTCAAAAGTGGTGGGAAAATATATAACACATGAATAGTTTAAGGTGTTAGGTGATAGATAACTGAAGGGTGACCAAAATACATGACTAGCAAACAAACTGAAAATAAATAAATAGCAAACACTCAAATAGGTATGCATCTGATAGATAGTTCAAGCGACAAAAGGCAAACAAGTAAAAGTAAACCATAAATAAACATATACAGATGCTGAGGATTAACATTGATATTTCACCGGAATATATACCATGCCAAAAATGAAAAAAAAATCGCACGGCAGTGCTCCCATCAGCTCCATCAATCCTACAACTTTTTCTTAAAAGGACCTCTAGCAATTAATCCCTGACAATTAAATCAAATCCTTTTATTTAACGCAGAAGCTATTGCACAGTCGCCTGAATCTTTCTGAAGTTTCAGTCGATTTTTTTGACCGTCGGTTTGAGCTTTGCGATTCGTATTAGACCTGTCTCGATTGTAACGGGCCAGCCAATTTTATCTAAGGTGATTCAAACCCGACCCATTGCCATTTCGGACAGCTCACCGATTTGGGCCGTGTTTTTACTTCTCTTTGCTATTCCTCGAACTGCAAGCCCTTCATGTACGAGTGAGGGGGAAGAGAGCGGAGAACTCCAAGAGGGAGAGAGAGCAAGGAGGTGACTGGGCGATTTGGTCGGGATTGCAACGGCGAGCGGCTTGGGAGGCGAGCGCCAGAGATTTTTCAGGTGCCCGGTGAGGTTCTATTTGAGTTTGCCGACTGGATTTGGTTGTACTCGATGCGAGCGGCATCAACTGATGATTTGAGGTATGATTTTTCGGTCTATATTTGTGGTGTTCCACTCCCCCTCTACGGATTGTTGTGATTTTGATTCTATATAAGCTAGATCTAATCAATTTGTGAAATCGTACTCGTAGTTATTTATGTAGTGCATTTCAGTTTTCAGGGGGATAGCAGCCTCGATGTGCTGCTGTTTGTATCCTACTCCTCCTTGCAGCTTCTCTTCTATTGCAAGACGAAGGCCATGTGCTTGGCCTTGTCAGAGGCCACAGCTACGGCCGCCGCCGTTTGCATCTGGCCGGGCACTCGAGCATGACTCCGAGCACCGTGAGACGCTGCACAAGGGATTTCTTAGAGGAGTTGTACTCCGCCATCGAGATGCACTTCACGCACAAGAGCTCCTAGAGGAAGGAGCTTGTTGCGGAAGATGGCCGGCTGGTCGGGGTGCGCGGCGGTGAGTGTGACAGGCATACAAGGTATGCTGTATTATTTTGTTCCGTGTCCTTATTTATGGCTGTTCTACTCAAATCTCGTCGAGCGATTGAATTCTAAATTGTCACATGCGTGTTGTTGAATACCTGCATGTGGCTTGCTGTAGCATTTGTGCCCTGTCGTGCCTAGCAATTGAAGATGCAGTTAAACAATTTGCGTCTTGTCCTCCTTTCTCCATAAATAGGCATGCAATTAATTTGTAAACATACCCTATGATCAAAGCTCGTTGTTAATGTTTGGATATTTAAGTTCTTTTTTCTATTTTTGTGGTTGTGGGAAACATATGCTATGCAATCACTCTTTGTGGTTAGTCTTGCAATCAAATTCAATTTTGGTACCAAGTCATTATGTAAATTTCCAAAAACATTTTTTTGACAATGTAGCACCCTTTTAGAATATATAGTGTTATAGCACCCTTTTAAATTTTGACTTCGACTTCAAAATATGTTGGAAGCAACAAAAAAGATAAGTTTGTTGTGACCAGTAGCATTCGTCTTTTTCTTTTGATTTATCATTTGTCAGATTTTCCCCATTTTTTGTTTATTTTAACACATAATGAATTTGAACTTAAAATTGTATACATATATAGAGTAAGTCGAGCAGTAAGTCTAGATTTTTTTGGGATTTTTCATGTTGATTTGTTACTCAAACGGAAAGTGATTGTATGAGTGCACCAAAGGGGGTGATTGCATAGCATACATTGCCATTGGTGTGATGATTTAAAATTTTATGCAGTACAGCAATTTTTATGAAAAATTCTTTGTAGATCTGTTTCCTTTGCTGCATGTCTAAAGAAACATACCTATGGATATAATCGAAGAAATATTTATAAACTACAACTTGCATACCAGTTTATTTAGAATTTTAGTATCATTTAATGTGCAATTTTAGTTCATATTGTGTGCAAATTTTATTTGTCTCTGTAATTTGTAAGGGTTCACCAAGAGTACAGATTTTATCTAGCTTAGAGTCAGAATTTTATCTTTATCCTTTGTCTGGGTTCACCATGTTTGGATAATTTTGTCTAGATTTGATTTTTTATTGTTTCTATTTTTTCAATCTTTTAATGGTCTACCTAACTTATGTCTACTTAGTAATCATTTTATAAAGCTAAGTATGGATTGCAAATGTGACTTGAAATTCAGAGTTTTGTTATAATGAAAGGTAGTATATCTGATTCAACTACCTCTTTGTAGTTAAGTAACTAATATGTGACAAGAACCACTTATATAATGAGTAACTTTCCATTCTAATTATTTTTATGTTGCCCAAATCTGACAAGAACCTTCTTTGATATGTAATTCAGTAAAGAATAGACATATGTACTAATCATTCATTTGAGATATAGGATCTGACCCTTTCTATGAGTTACATCAATCCTCTCAAATCTGCTAGGCTATATGATGTTTTGTGAGGCTTCATTTGTTTTTGGTATATGTAATTTTTTTTGTGGATGATAGTTTCATGGTCTGAAGTGTTTCTAGTTTGTTAGGTGTTAGCAATTGTGTAGAGATTTGGTAAGAAGGTTACATTGCTTTAGCGTAGTTGCTGATATACAATCGTGTATAGATTTGTTAGGAAGGATAGTTTAGTTATGCAAAATTTCTCAGTGCCTCTATCCATGCTTTTAGAAAGGAAACAATTTGTTAGCTGTCTATACACATGCCATGCTAGTTATCTACCTCGAGTGTCAAATTGCAAGTTGTCTGCACAAATATTGCACTACCAAACTAAGTGCAATTTTATATTTATTTAGGTGTAAGTTTTTCTTCAAACATATTTTTGCTGCTGCATCTGTCTAGGATTTATGTCAGAAGTCTCTGTTATTGTTACTGCATGCACGTACTATATGTGAGTATTGATTTACATAAGTTGCAATCTTTGCTGTTTTAATTTTCCTAAGTATGCAAAACTCATTATGATGCTGACATGTTGTGTCCTATGTACTTGTAGATCTCGTGCTGTCCTTCCCATTCTAGACATCTTATTAAAAAATAACATTGGTTAATGTTTTGAATGCCAAGCCATATGCAGACTAAAAAAATAAAAGCATACAAAATGCTTGATTGATCCATATACATTGTACAAATGCCTTGAGAATTAAGATATAAACATTCTTTGTGGTCATGAACTATTTATTAAAATTGCACTATAAAACTTGCCCATTTTTAGCTGAAGTTTCAATATCTGGTTTACGCAATTTGAGTTTAAAATGAGTGCAAGTTTGTAATCTCGGTTAGTTCATATTTTTTCATCCAGGGTTCAACTAGCTTAGGCTTATTTATGTTTGGTTATAGGGATAGACTATTGCACAGGCGACTAAAATTTTTTTATCTTTCAGTCACCTAAAGTTGCACTTTGAATCACTTGAAATTGCACATGTTTTTTTTGAGGGGGGCTGCAATTTTAGTTGATTGAGAGTGCAATTTCAGGTCACCTGAAGTTGCACTCTGAATCACCTAAAGTTGCAGCTGTTTTTTTAGGGGGACTGCAATTTTAGTTCATTGAGAGTGCAATTTCAGGTGACTGAAACATAAAAAAATTTCAGTCGCCTGTGCAATAGCAAAACCATTGGTTATATGATTTTTTTTATATATTGACATTTTTCTGTATTTGTAGGGTGTTCACCAACCATTATCTTTATCTTTGTCCTACTTAGAAATAATTTTTCTACTTTAATTTATGTTTTGTAGGGGTTTACCAAGGTTTAGTTTGATTTTATAGGGATTGTCTCTGTATTTTGTAGGGTTCCCAAGCCTAAACTTTTTTATGTCTAGTTTAGAAAAAATTGTTGTCTTTATATTTTGTTTTGGTTCAATGCTTGTGAATCTTGTAGATTGCTTATGAATCTAGCTGAACTTGCACTGCTATGCTTTATGCAATTCTAGTATTTGTAAACTGCAATTTATGTAGGGATTTTCTGAATTTTGTAAGAGATCACCTGGTTCAAAATTTTTCTGTGGATTGTAAGTTAATGTATTCAGGTTTCCTTTCAAAATTTACAGTTTAGTTTATATATATATATTTTTTACTTATGTACATCAATGTGATTTTTTATGCAATGCTCATATTACAACCCATTTTTATTGTCATGGTGAATAATCCTGTTAGTGAATAAGTTGTATACCATTATAACTAAACTTTCACTATCTTGCCATATGTAGGTTTAGTACATTGTCATTGCAATTTCCATTCTAGCGGTTTATATAATGATCATTTTTCCAATCTATGCAGGTTTAAATAGCTGCCTCCCTCATGTCAACTGATGGTGCTAAAGCCTTGTAATATTTGTCACTTGTACCTCATTCTCATGTGATGATTGCTTTGCCATGGTAATCTATACAAATCAGTTGACCAACTAGAATTGTTCCCATGTTTGATTTTGCCACTTCTAGTCAGCAGCCCTATGATTTTGTTTGTGACAACATGTTTGTTAGATGTTACCTGTGTAAGTGTCGCCTATGGGCCATCCTTCATCTAGTTAGTCCACTTGTTCATTTGACCTACTTTGTATAATTCAGTCAATGTGAAGCTATCTGCTCGATGTGAAGCTAGTTTGGGAGACGAGACGAAATTGGTAGCAGACAATGTGAAGCTATGATTTTTTTTCTTTGGTAATATGCTGGGTAGTATCATACTTGGTCAGCTCAAACTTGTATTGATATGTGATGTGCAATTTTAGCTCATAGACTATGCAAGTTATCCTATATGACTGCTTAAAAATTCCTTTTAAAATTTAAAGTTCAAAATGAATTTTGCTCTGTCTTCTATAGGTTCACCAAGTATAGGATAATTTTGACTTAGATCATCTTTTGTCATGTACTTTTTTTCAGTATATGTGCTTGGTTGGTTCTAAAGTTTGGTTTAGCTTTTTTAATGTCTGTGCTTAGTTCAGTGCTTAAACAGCCACTAATAACTGGAGTTATAGAACAGTGCTTACTTCCGTGAATTTTTGGTAAGTAGTCCACATTTTCAAGGTTAGGTGAAATGGTTACATTAAGCTCATCCAAAGTAGATCATGTACAACACAGACTTGTTCAATTTTAGGTGGTGTTTGGTTTCTGATTTCTGTATATTTGAGTTGGGCCTTTTTTTTCATTCGTTATTTATTAGGGCTTCGGCTTTCTTTTCTATTGGGTGTTTTGGTTTTGTGTATTAGGTTGTATCGGATTGGCTGGAATTTGCTTAATTGTGGCCTATGCGAAAAGAGACCGTTAACGGGTGGGCTGTGCGAAACAATCGGACCCAACAACAGTAGGCATAGCCAAGCCCAACAACAATAAGCACAGGCCAGAACAGCCAAAACAATTGAAGACAAAAAAGCTAAAGCTACAACACATCACAATGTTACGCAGGGAATCGGGTGGTCCACAGAATCGACTGAAACTTTAAAAGTTTTCAGGCGACTGTGGAATAGACACCCCCTTTATTTAAAGCCTCACAATTTATGGTACAAATTATTAGTAATTATTAGCACTGTAAAGCATCTTATTTAGCACCGCTTATTTCAGTTTCAGCTTATAGCCTCTGACTTTTAGTTTACTATTTATTGATTTCATCTTTTTCTAGCTTTTTGGCTTTTTTGGCTTTTCTTTTTTCTATATTCGTTTGTATTGTTTGTGATGGGTTAAACTGTTTTTTCTTTTTAAATTTTTAAATTTAATTATATCAAATAAGTCATCATCAGTTACAGTGTAATTTCAGCCAATTACAATACAATTTTAACCATAAACTAGTTTATTTTAACCGAAAAGAGTGGCCTTGAACTGAATTATTCTCCTTGACCATCTCAATCTCCTAGCTAATTAATTTTATGATGCACTATAATAGCATCCTCCCCAAATTTCACTCAGTTCAATGTACTCAAAAGATTTGCAAACTTTTTCTTTTTTGGCATCTAAGGAATCTACCAGATTGTCACAATCTCAGGTGATCAAAAGAGCATGATGATATCCCCTGTTTGCCCCTGAAAACAGGAAGAAAGCCGAGAAAAGGGAAAAGGATATCTATCTCTGGTTCATTCCCCCATTCCTAACACATGACTCATGTTCGTCTCTCTGCACACTGCCCAAAGAGGACCATCGTGTCAGCTCCTTTTTTATCCCGACCCCCCAATTTTGTGAAAAGACTGACCATTTTATCCTCAGAAATTGCTAAAATCCACACAGAGAATTAGGGGTGTGTCACTGTCTGTCAGTGGCTCCATAGACCCTAGCTAAGCCCTAGGAGTCGAAGGACAAATGACACCATCCGTGCCAAGAAAAGAAGGCAGAACTGTGTCCCAACGGGAGCCAGGCCAGGCCAGCCACTCCTCCAGTAGTAACTGAAGTCTGAAGGCTCCCACAGCTACAAACCTCGGCGACGTCCTCCCCGCAAGAATCATCATTCTTGGCGCCTCCTCGCTCTGGCGTTGTGAAGAGAGAGGGAGAGAGGTAGGGGGTAGGTGAGAGAAGTGAAGGCTTTGGTAGACATCGTCGGGCGCAAGAAGCCTGTGAGCAGGCGGCGCGAGCAGCAGGAGAAGGGGAGCAAGGCGGCCATGGCGGCGAGGGAGAACGGGAAGGGGAAGGAGAAGGAGAAGAAGGGGAGCGAGCAGAAGGAGGGGGAGGCCAAGAAGGTGGTCAAAGAATTCTTCAAGGTGTTCATGCCCGATCAATCCGGGGAGCGATTGGTGAGGTTCTTGAATCCCTCTGTGGTGTTTAACCTTTTATTGATTTAAGTTGCTACATGTTTGCCTTTCTCGATCAGATGTTGATTGTGCGCATTCGGCCAGAAAGATCCTTCCTTTCTGACAAGCTATTTCAGTAAAAAAAAAATTGTGTTCTCTGATGTAGGAATTTTTGTTTTTTTTTATTACGTTTGTGAGGCTAAAGATGGACTGGTAATTTCTTTATTACATCTTTGAATTTTCTATGTTCTTGATGGATTGTTTCTTTTTTTTCCTTCTAATTTAACCAAGTTGTTGAAAGATTCTAAACAGGTTCTGCTTTTGGGTGTGGGAATAAATATGCCCCCATGATCCACAGTCTTTATGATGATAGGAGAATTTCCTCTGTGAATGCATATTCTTGGGCATGAATGATTTGCTTTCACTTATTTGTTTGGCAGTCTTAGTTAGTTCATTTGTTCTCGATGAGGGTAGAAGACTTGATTTTGATCTGTTGATCTTCATGTCACCGTGTGATTGGAGTATATAAACTGGTCAGCATCAAGCTAAAACAGCATTGTATATGCGTACACTGCTGTCTGTTTTCGGTTGGATGCCTTGATTCTCAGTGTGGTACTTTGTTTGTTTGCCTTGCTTGTTTAATTTACCTGATTAGATTTTTTTTTGCTATGCTTAGTGCTTACCACTTATGTGTAGAAATGTGCTTTATCAGTCCAGTATATGGTACAATGTTTCCTAAGGAACCCATAATATGGCATCTTTTGTCAGAAAAAAATGTTGTTCATTCACATAGCGGTCCCAATTTGTCAGGTAGGGACACTGAAAATTAAGTTGGCACAACCAAAAGTAGTTTACTTTGAGAGAGTTTGCTAGAGTCGTGGACATAAATGCATAATTGATGTTTTGGATGAACAGATGGTATTTTCTCTGTTTATATATGCTCCATGCATCAGTAAGAGAGGAAATAAGAGAAACAAAGGTATAAAGTTTTCATTACAAAGGTATAAAGTGTTCATTACATGTTCTCTCGGTCACATAGCAACTAGTTGTTAAGGCAACTCATATTTTTATTCATCCTAATGTGCACATGAATCGGTCCCAATCTTCACCACTTAGGTATAGGTATTATAACTCAGATATCTAGGGTTACTGACCTGAACAAAGAAGCAGCCAACCTACGGGTTGTTGCACATGACGTGCTACAGAGACAATCTCAACAATGCCGAAGTCTGAAGCACGATATGGGGGTTTTTGCTATCCATAGAATTAACAAGAGCTTGGTTCCTTGTGATTGGCCCTTTAGTCCCTTCATGAGGAGCAACTTCTCATTATATCTCTTGGCCATCAGCAGCATTTTTGTGCTCACCTTGTGTAGTGGTGATGTCCTCATCACATCACCAGAATATGGACCAATTTGAAAGTAGAGGGACTAATTTTGACAGTCTTAAATTAGAGGGATCAAATCAAGCATCAAGGGTCAGGATCAATAGTGCATTTTACGCTTTTCTGAACTCACGTAAACCTTAACGTTAAGTAGACTGTACTAATGATCTGTTAAATCTTTTTCCCCAAGATTATGGATATGGTACTTAAAATAAAAAGTTTTGTATATGAACATCATTTGTGCACATTATTGCATGGTCTGATAAAAGGCTGCATCTTTTGTCAATATACTATTTGTCAAATGCATTACTGTGCTTTCTGTTGAATGGAACAAGTGCTATTTAGAATATGTGGCGATTTTTTTTTGTTTATGCACAATATCTTGAGATGGAATCTGAATGCTGTTTTGCTTTTGAAGGCAAAAATTATGTTTATTCATTGGTAATTCTTTGAGAGGGTTTTAATTGTTAGTTGGTTTCTAATAATTTACTTTGTTCAGTCATTATACCCACATGTCATAATTACTTTTTCATCTTTGAGGCTATGATTACAGGCTTGCTTTACTGTTCTACGACAATTGGGTGCCTGGCATATAGTTTTTGTTTGATAGCTTTGTCTTTGAGCTGAGATCACATCTATGTGTAGTTCACACTGTTAACAATTTTTATGTGTAAGCAAGAAAAAAAAACAAGTTCTTATACATTGATACTGTGCAGAGAATTCCATCATCATTCAATCAGTACCTTCAGAATGAGCCTACTGGAGTGGTTTCCCTAAAAGGTCAAAGTGGCAATACATGGCGTGCAGAGCTGGCTTCAGACTCTGAAGGATTATTCTTTGTGCATGGGTGGAAGGAATTCGTCAGAGATCATTCCATTGAGTTTGGTCACTTTTTAGTGTTCCATTATGATGGACGCTCACAATTTTCAGTGGTGGTGTTTGATAATTCAGGCAGTGAGAAGCTGTCAGCTTTCCATGCTCAGCCTTGCAAGGATGTAGTTGTCAAAACAGAACATGATGAAGGGGACATGGACATGAATGTAGCTGGCCCATCAGAAATATTGGCTCTCCCCCTAGAGGCGAGTAATGAAACCACGAGGAAGAGGATTAGAGAAATAGATGATCTCATGGTAAATGGCTCTCCATCGAAGAAGTGCTCTGATGTCTTGGAAAAGGGTAATAAAAAAAGGCGCGGAGCTTCGGTTGGTACTTCTAAGGCAGCGTCTACAAGCCTTAACAATACTAAAGGTAAAACATCCTTTATATTTTAAAAATGGTATAAGTGAATAACTAAATATATTTATTTTGACAGACAGCATTGAGTTTATTGCAAAAAATATATGTAGTAGCTGGTAACAGTTAATTGTGCAATTATTTTAAACTGTTGGAGCGACAAGTCGGCAACATGCCCCATTCGTTTCATGTTTAGTACTGCACTTGTTTGGTTGCCATGCATGGTCATACTTCCGGAGGCCATATGCTGTGTCAATACAGGCAAGTAATTGCTAGAAGAGACCATCTCTAGGCTCTAGGTTAGAGATGGCTAATATCATTTTCCTTAACGCTTATTATAAAATTATTGTTGTAGCTAGTAGTTGTTCAGAATCCTAAGGATTCATATGATTTCCATTCAAGCTTACATTTGCATATCATAGATTCCTCAAGCAGCATGTCAGACGAGAATATCTCTTGCAACAAATCTGCAAAGTCACAACCCATACTGTTCAGAATGAGCAAGGATGTGCCTCGACGTGGTAAAAGTAAGTTCTTCGTCCCCTAAAGTTCTTTATTAGCCTAAGTTTGCTATGATGTGTCATTAGTAAGAGATGAAATACTTTTCGGCTGCATGATTCTGTAAATAATTTGATGCTATTGCACTTTTCAGGCATTATGAAGGGTCAAAGACAACCAGCAGTAATATCGCAGAGGCGTCAGGTAACTGAAGAAGAAAAGAACCATGTTCTTCAAAAGGCAAAGCGATTTAAATCTAAAAATCCATTCACCGTGCAAATAATGATGGCATCTTATGTCTATGTGGGATTTTTCATGGTAATGTAACTTTTCCCCCATACATTACTACTTATATTGAGTCCAAAACTATTCCCTTTTCTGTGTGCATGAACAGGATTCTTTAATGCACAATTCAAAATAACACAATGATACTGCCAACTATAGTTACAAATTTTATTTTATCTATTTTTTGCTCAGTTGTTAAAGAATTTCCTTCATGGTTTTCCAATAAAGTTCTGAGCGAGTCCATTGATCATCAAATCCATTTGTATCATTACTTTAGGAGATAAAAAATCTAGTGACCTTTGTCTACGAAATTATCAAGTGCTTTGATTGTGCAAGAGTTTAATGATCCAATTTATAGGTGTGAGGAGACCAGAGAGTCAGATTATTGAGAGAAGTCCTGGAGTCCATTGTCCAGTTCAAAATCTGGAAATAGAAAAGCGCGCAAGTAGTAATCCAAAATTTTGGATCTTCACAGTAGGGAAACAACCGATATTGTGCGCTTCGTTGAGTTCCAGGAAATTATCGTGATAAAATGGCTACAGACCTTGAGTCAGTCCTTGAAAAATATAACTGTTTTTATACCAAAGGGACGGGAAAGCCCGCAGTTCCTTTTTATTAAAACTGAAACTGCAATGATCCATTACAAAAAGTTCAGATACACACCAACATGGAGCACACAATCCAGATGAACATCCAAGGCACAAAAGCAAATGACAAGAGCAACCGCATAACAGCAGGTTACCCCTCTAAACAGTGTTAGAAATAATCTTGCCGAATCTGATTTTGAGACTATGTTGAGTTTGAATTCTAGTTAGTTTCAGAGTTGATTTATGTATCCGATTCTAAGTTTGTAAAGCTGTGTATAAATAGAGGAGAAAACCAAAGAAAAGGTGTAGCGATTCAAGCATCACAAAAGATTTTGTGTTCTCATATTGTCTCTATTTGTAGCTTTCAAAAGACAATTGATGTGCAAAGACAGAGCTAATCAGACCTGTCCGATCAGCAGAGATGCTCAAACCATCCGATCTTCATTGAAGTTATTTTGATCGTCCGATTAGCATTGGAACGTTCGTACCACTCCGAATAGTAGCTCGCACGATCAGAGCAGGCCGAAGTGTCACTAGTTTTTTTGGCCGTTGATTTATGATCGGGTGAATCGGGTGCTTGTGTGCATTCGGACTAGTCCGAAAGGCAGAGCGATTGTTTTCAACATCTTTGAGTGATCGTTTTTTTTCATCATCTGGTATCAGAGCTTGGTGCCGATCAACTAGTAGAAGGAGCAGCACATGGCAGGGAACAGATCTTCGTCGACAATGGAGGGGCAAATTCTCTTCCATATCCAGTTTTCAACTCAGAGAACTACCCGGCATGGTCTATAAAAATGCGGGTGAATATACGTGCCCAAGGGGTCTGGAACGCGATGGCTGATCCGGTCGACGCTAGTGGAAAGGTCAATCCAAAAGAAAAGGCAAAGGAAGTCAACATGAAGACCGATCAAACTGCTTTGGTGCTTATCTATGCTGCCATACCCAACTCGATGCTCAGTTAACTTATCGGAAAAGATATAGCAAGAGAAGCTTGGATTGCCCTTCGACAATGCACGAAGGAGCGGATCGAGTAAAGAAGGTTCAGCTACAAACTCTTCGAGGAGAATATGAAGAGTTGCACATGAGTGAAACTTAGTCAGTAGATGATTTTGCAAGATTAACTGTTGTGGTCAATGAGATTCGATCTCTTGGAGGTACTATGAAGGAAACTACAGTTGTCGAGAAATATTTGCATGTTCTACCCGAGAGGTTTGTACCGGTGGTCACAACTTTTCTATACTCAAGTGATCTCCAAAACATGAAAATAGAAGAGGTAACAAGATCTCTCAAGGCTCATGAGGGATTGCTTAAAGGGTGTAAGGTCAGGACTGATCAAACATTGTTAGTGAAAAGTGAAGAGAAGGTTGAAAATAAAACTTGGCGAGAATCAAATCCAAGCCAAGGAGGAGGCCGGGGATCTGGCAATTGGTATGGACGTGGTCGTGGTCAAGGTGGTCGTGGTTTTGGTCGAGAAGGCCATCGTTTTATTGCTGGTTATGGAGAAAAAACAATACAAGATGAGTTCTCTTACAATCGAGACAAGCCAAAAGTCAAATGCTTTACCTGTGACAAAGAAGGCCATTATGGTGCAGTCTGCAGAGGTCATATTAAGTGCTATGAGTGTCAAAAGTTTGGGTACTATTCTGCTGACTGCCGTTACAAGAAGAAGGATGAGGCAAATTTAATTCAAGCCAAAACAGAGCAGGAGCCAGCACTTCTGTTGTCCATCTATGAAGAGAAGAACACACAAATTGTGATGTTGACTGAAGAAAATGTCCAGTTGTAACTACTGAAAGTTGGAGAAGAGATGGTGGAGTCCAATCTTTGGTATATCGACAATGGTGCTTCAAATCATATGACTGGACAGAAGGAAAAATTCAGTGAATTGAATGAAGGCTTTCGAGACAGAGTGAAATTTGGAGACGGATCAGTTGTTGAAATAGAAGGCAAAGGTACTATTTTGCTTCAAACCAAGAATGGGGAGCAGAAAGCGTTGACGGATGTCTATTATATACCTTGATTATGCAATAACATCATTAGTTCGGGTTAGTTGACTGAGGAGGGATGCGATGTGTCGCTAAAAGGACCGTACTTGTTACTGCATGATCGCGAGGGACAACTGATAATGAAGGTGATGAGAACTCCAAATCGGCTATATAAGATTGAGTTAAAGGCAATCAAGCATGTCTGTTTCGGTGCTCAGGTGGACGATATGGCATGGTTATGGCATAATCGACTTGGTCATGTAAATTTTCAATCTTTGAAGCAGATGACTGAGAAAGGGATGGTTCATGGTCTGCCGCCTTTCAGTCATCCATCTCAAATGTGTGAAGGCTGTATTATTGCCAAACAAACAAGATTCCCGTTCCCTCAGCAAGCACAATATAGAGCTACACAGCCCCTGGAATTGCTTCACATTGATCTCTGTGGTCCTATTACCCCTGAGTCAAATGGAGGCAATAAATATTTTCTCCTTCTTGATGATTGTTCTAGAGTAATGTGGGTATACATGCTGAAAAAGAAAACAGATGCCAAGGACATGTTTCAAAAATTTGTGACTCTAGCCGAAAATTAGATTGATCATAAACCCAAGGCAGTAAGATCTGATCATGGGGGAGAATTCTTGGCGCAAGAATTTGAATTAATCTGTGAGACGAAAGGAATTAAAAGGTATTTCACAGCTCCTTATAGTCCGCAGCAAAATAGAGTAGTCGAGCGGAGAAACTGGACAGTTATGAATATGGCAAGAAGTTTACTCAAAAGTAGACTGCTACTGGGAAGTTTTTAGGCTGAGGCTGTAAGACATGTTGTGTATATTCTCAATCGAGTACCCACAAAAGCTTTAGAAGGGAAGTCTCCATATGAAGCATTAAGTGGAAGAAAACCAAGTTTAGAACACTTGAGAGTGTTCGATTGCTTAGCATATGCAAAGGTGCTCACTCATCTGAAGAAATTAGATGACAGATCAAAAGAATTGATCTATTTAGGAGTTGAGTCAATAACCAAAGCTAGTCGGTTGTACAGTTCACATGAAGACAAAATTGTTGTGAGTCGTGATGTGATATATTGCGAAGATAAAGCATGGGAGTGGGAGGCAAAGCTATCAGAAGAAAGCAATATGCAGAAGTGGATTTCTTTCTCAGTTGAAGGAGAAAACAATGATGAAATAGGTCAATTTCATCTTCAAGAACCGGTTACGCCCATGCCGAGTACATCTGCAAGTCCACAGGGGGCTGCAGAGGATGTTCTAGCTTCTCTAATTGAACAAGAAGTCTTGCTTATTAGAAGGCACCTGTTTATAGAAGTCTTGCTAAAATTTATGAGCAGACCAAACCCATTGAGATGTCTGAAGAATTGCAGATGATCACTGCTGATGAACCAATGGGATTTCAGCAAGCTTTAAAGGAAAATCATTGGAGGACTGCTATGCTGACAAAGCTTGACTCCATAGAAAAGAATAGGACATGGATCTTGACAGACTTACCTCATTATCATAAAGCCATAGGGCTGAAGTGGATTTTCAAGGTCAAAAGAGATGGAGATGGGAATTTTGTTCGTCATAAGGCAAGACTTGTAGCAAAAGGCTATGTTCAGAAAAAGGGCATAGATTATGAAGAAGTGTTTGCACTGGTTATAATATTAGAGAGTGAGATTGATATGTGCTCTTGCAGCTCAATTTGGATGGGAAGTACATCACATGGATGTCAAATCTGCATTCAAGAGGTATATGTATCACAACGGGATGGTTTTCAAGAAGGTAAAGTATATCGACTCTTAAAAGCCTTATATGGTTTGAAGCAAGTACCTAGGGCCTGGAACAAGAAACTAGATAGTTCCTTGGTCAATCTTAGTTTTGATAGATGCAAGCAAGATCCAAGCTTGTATACAAGAAATACTGAAGAAGACATACTGATACTTGGCATATATGTTGATGATCTTATTATCACAGAAACATGTGATCAAAAGATTGAAGAGTTTGAGAAGGAGATGATGAAGCAGTTTGAGATGAGTGATTTCGGACTTGACTTACTACCTCGGCCTGGAGGTGAAACAAAGTAATCATAATTTTACAATCAAGCAGTCGAATTATGCAAAGAAAATTCTTGAGAAGGCGGGCATGACGAGATACAATCCTTGTTAGTACCCTATGGAGTCAAGGTTGAAACTCGACAAAGATGAGAGGGTGTTTGTTGGAAATAATCCTACTGAATCTGATTTCGAGTCTGTATTAATTTTGAATTCGAGTTAGTTTCAGAGTCGATTTATATATCCGAGTCTAAGTTTGTAAAGCTGTGTATAAATTGAGTAGAAAACCAAAGAAAAGGTGTAGCAATTCAAGCACCACAAAATATTTTGTGTTCTCGTGTTGTCTCTGTTTGTAGCTTTTGAAAAACGACTGAGGTGCGAAGACGAAGCTGATCGGACCTGTCCGATCAGCAGAGACGCTCAGACCATCCGATCTTCATTGAAATTATTTTGACTGTCCGATCAGCGTCGGAACGTTCGGACCACTTCGAACAATAGCTCGCATGATCGGAGCAATCCGATGTGTCACTTGTTTTTTCGGTTGTTGATTTGCGATCAGGTGAATCGGGTGCTTGTGTGCATTCGGACCAGTCCGAAAGGCAAAGCGACCGTTTTCAACATCTTTGAGCGATCGTTTTTTCCATCAAACAGTAAACATATCACACAAGAATCTGACCTTTCTATATACTTCCACATATTGGAACTCGATCGAGGGGTTTATCACCTAGCCACACGTCATACCAAAAAGCTGTTTGCTCCCCTGAGTGAATTACCTTTTTCATCCCTTTACAGAAACTGTCCCTTGCTTTGAGCAAGCCATTCCAGAATCGGGAACCTCCTATTCTCTTAGGACAGCTTAAGCTGGATTCTCCTTCCCTGATATATTTAGCTCTGATTCTTCTTTTCCTCAAGGGTGATTCTTGGGCTTCATCTCCTTCCAGCCTGGAGAGTGGAGAACCATTTCCCCAGTAAAATAGAACTGGTTGGGTAGCAAAATACTGTTACTGGCAGCCACAGCACAGCTGAAGTGCATTCACAGCTACAACGTTTTGCACTAATCATCTGGATCTGAGTACAGATGCTGCATTATCTTTTGCTACATGGTTATGCATTGATCTTCTTGACATTTCATTTCTAGTAGGTGTTCTTTCTCCCATAAAAGAATTAAGTTTTCTTTTCTTTTTATGGTGTATTTGATAATATCTATTGAAAATATGACAACATACACACACATTATGTATAGGAAGGTAGTTTCCTATATAGGAAACCTTTTTTCTACTCTCGGAAGCAGTTACTCCCTATGTTGTATCTCACAACATAGGGAGTATCTCGTGCAACGGACGGTGTGTACATATAGTATATGAGTTTATAAGATTATCTGGATGCCATGGTACGTACGCTTTTCCAGAGGTGATATGTATATTTTTTTAGACATACTTGTTTTTATGTGAGAATATGAAGGTATTTACAAAATACGCTAAAAACCATGGACTCTCTTGCAATTTTTTCATGTGTACCATATTGTAGTACCCTATAATTAGTATATGAGTGTACCTAAAATCAGGGGCTGCTATCTTGAGTTCATGGTTGTTCAGTTGAACACCCACTATTTTTTGCAAAAAAAATATAGTATATACTAGGTATATTACACAAATATACTCTTAATTGAGCTAAAATGCTACATATTTGTACCCAAAACATATAAATCAGCCCAATCCAACCCACACCTCTCTCTCTCTCAGCCCACTAGAGCTCCCTCTACAATCATCAGACCCACCACAACCCAAATTCCCCAAGGTCCCAACTGGCCACCTAATCCTAACTGGCTCACCTCTCTCTCAACGTGGCGGCGGCACGAGGTAGTGCCACAGTGTCACAAGCCCACAATGGTCGCACACGACGGCGGCCAAGGAAAGTGAGAGGGAGCACGCGGCTTGCAGTGGTGGCCGGCAATGGCAAGCCAGTAAGAAGTCAAACCAATTCTCAAATCAGGACCACAGGTGCGCTCTAGGAGTTAAGTAAGGGCGCAAGGCGGTGTGGGTGAACAAGAAAGTGACACGACGAGTTGGGTGGCGACGTGGCGAACAGGGAGGTATGATTGTATGAAACGCACAGCGTTGCGGCGAGGTCTCATTCCCAGGTGAGCTGCGTTCGGTCTCCCACTCTCCCTTCCAATTTCGAAATCAGCAAATCCCAAATAGTTCATTGAATGATTGTGCCTTTGTGAAATGTAGATCGTAGAACCTTCAAAAATGAAGAAGTTTGTTGATTTGAAATATTTGTAGATAGTGTTGGTTAGATTAACATAATAAAAGCAATTTCCTTGAACTATTAAATTGGCTAACATAAAAATGTGAACAAGTTAATAAGGTGGTTCTAAGGAACAATGAAATGGATATCCCTAAAATTGCATGAAGGGTTGTAGAGTTAAAATTGTATTTTGCTTAATTATTTTGCATTTTTTCTACATTAGTTTTTAGATGTTTTTGGTTGGGACAATTTGTATTTTGATTTTTTTCCACCAATGACCTTACCTTTTTTTTTCTTTGAGCAATATTTTATTAACTCCGAACATCCATCTCAGAAATCCTGGGCCTGCCATTGCCTAAAATGATAAATGAGTATTTTAAATTTGTTTAGGTGATATATCAGAGGTGGGATATATATATATATATATATATATATATATATATATATATATATATATATATATATATATATATATATATATATATATATATATATATATATATATATATATATATATATATATATATATATATATATATATATATCACTAATTTGTACTGGCCTTCTTGTTGTAGCGCATTGTTTTTAACAGGGCATCACTATTTTTTGTGACAGTAAACAATTTGCAAGCATTTCGCTAACAGCATCACAAAGAAGCCAAGTTTGATACTGAACTATTTTTGCTTTGATACTTTCTGAGTTCCGATTGTATCGAGAAATGTTTGTCCCTTCCTCCAGGGAGCAAAACATTTTTACCAAAAGCTAGTATTATGATTCAGGTTCTTTCATCTGTCTAGTGAGTAGTGGTGTAATATACCTGTGTATTTACTCGCTGCCTTATTTTTTCTGTCATTGCTTCCCTGACTTGCTTCCTTCTATTGCAGAATATCCCATGTGGATTTGTCAGAGAGTGTCTTCCCCGGACCAGCAAGACGTTGACACTCTGGGATCCACAGGGAAAGGCCTGGGAAGTTAACTATGTCTACTACAGTGACCGTTGTGTTGGCTCTTTCAGTGGTGGCTGGAGCAAATTTGCTCTAGGCAATAATCTGGAGAAGTTCGATGTCTGCATCTTCGAGCTCTTTATGAAGGACAACATAAAAGTGCACATCTACAGAGTTGTCCCGGAAATAACTCCGTACCTCCCCAGTTCTAGCAAGAAATGACAGGGTTGTGTTCGCATGCTGGAGGGTGCAATTCCATTGATCTGGGGCTCTAGTGGGCAATAAGAAGACTATTCACATGTTGGTGATATTTAAAACAAAATAAATGACTGGCTAATAAACGAAGCTATGTTCTGGTTAGTTTGTTTAATGACCCTGTTGTATCGGCTCAAGAATAATGTTGCAGACTTGCAGCCATAATAATGCTACGTTATATGAACAATATATGCTAGTAATTTGTTGGCGCCCATTAATTTCCATTGATATTCTTCTTGATATATGTTGCAAGTACTAGATTTTACGCAGATTATAACGAAAGAATATTTGCCAGATTTGAGAACATAGATCGATACGCTTCTGCATATCTGATCAGCTTTGCCTGGGCTGGTGGTTACAGACATGTGGCTCTGGTGTGCAACTGTAGCTTTGATACCTGATAGAAATTGGTTGTTAGTTGTGAAATATCCTGATTATTACTGCACTTTTTTTATGGGAAAACTGTTGCTAAACTGACTTTCTTGTGATCATGTTTTCTCAACCACTGATACTTTTTGTGGTGTGACCTGTGACAGGCTTCTAACATCTGCACAATTCTGATTCAGTTTCAGCATGCTATTGCTGGCCAACAATGTTACTCATGTTATAGCATGATTAGTTATGATTTGGGAACAGCTTCTTCCTATGTATGAAGATACCCAACAAAATTGCAGATCGGTGTGAAACCAAACCTGACAGCGTACAACGGTACACAACACAACCAATTCCTGCTGCTTGAGACCAACCGGTTGGTTGCTCTGTCCCTCTCATGGCTCTTGCCTTGTGCTTCACTTTGTTAGTTAGAGATCGATACATCGATATATACCGATCTCCGTAACCAATTTCGCATACACTACAAATGCCTAATCAGTCAGTCAGACTCAGGCCCCTTTCTCTCTACTCCATTCAGCAATGGAGAAAAGTCACTCCTAATCAGGAGACTTTTCAGAGTGATCTGCACTGTGGTTTGACTTATTTGCAGTACTAGTTACTAGTAAAGTGAGAGCAACAGCTATAAATTAGACAGGAGATATCTGAAGATGTTAGGTGAGAGTTTTTTTTCACTGCTCAGTGATTCAGTTCGCAGATTAAGAACAACAGAATGGCATATGAAATGAAATTTTGGATTTTGTATGTCACAGTTAGGGCCTTCCTTTGTTCATGTCTGACCAGCTTTGGCATGCACAATTATTAAGATATCTGATGGATCAGGTAGGGCATTAGGATTTAGGATTACTAGTTAGCACCCCAGCAGATGTGTAATGAGGATACCCTGATTTGAGTATGTTGGTTGCAGTTCTTAAGTGCAACATTTATGAAGTTGGGAGTCCTGGAGGCAGCTGGTCTCTGCCTCACGTAGACATGTTGGTGAAGTCACCAGAAAATTTTGGTTCCTTCACATTTAATAGCTCCTTCATTTTGGTAGGTTTGATGGCAAGACATCTGCATCTACGCGGTTGGTGACAAGTGACAACCCTGTCATGGTAACACAATAAAAAACATGGCAACAAATTCCGTCTTAAAAGTACAACGCCAAGAGGTAGACGAGTGTAACTTACTCCCCATCTCTGGTAACAGTAAGTGCTGTGTTAGATATGGACACGGTCTTACAAACTTGATCACCAATTTCTATTATAATATACTTGTAAAAGCTAATAAAATTATAATGTTACGGAGTATTTATGAGATAAATATTTTTATATAATTTTCACATGGTCAATCTAAATATTCACAAAGATATTGTTGGTCAAAGCTAAAATAGCTAGACTGCACGATTTTGAGAACTACAATATGTTGTGGTTAATAAACATAGATTGAACTCGATCCAAAAACCAAACTATTATAGATTATTCAGAGGACAATACAGTGTTGTGGCCAAAGCTACAATAGATTCAGAGGCCAATACATTGAACTACAATAGATTTAGAGCTACAATAGATTCAAAAACTAAAATCTAGATTATTCAGAGGCCAATATATTCAGAGGCCAAAATTTAGAACTACAATAGATTCACAAAGATATGTTGTGGTCAAAGCTAAAATAGTTAGACTGGAGTGAGTAATTTAGAAGCAATTTTCAGATGGAATTATGACCCCAATCCATATGTTGTGGTTGATAAGCATACATTGAACTCGATCCAAAAACCAAAATCTAGATTATTCAGAGACCAATACATTGTCATAACAAATAATTTACAAGAATCGGAGGGAAGAACAGGAATATGTAAGTAATTAGGCATAGGAATATATTGATGCCAAGAAGAAAAACACACTCTTCAGCAAAAATAAAAAAATAAAGAAGAACCACTCGGGTTATTTGTCTTGTGAGAGAAACATCAAACAAACATGTATATATCAATATATATACACTAGTAATTAATACGCCGGTATATAACTCATCAGCTCTTAACTTCTTAATTATTGGAGCCCATCTGATCAGATGGGTGCGGTTCTTTGGTTCCTGGATTTCTTGACCAAGAACAGCTTCTTGAGCAGCCTGAGCATCAACAGCAGGCTCCATCTCCGGCGCCGGACCACGCTGCCAGCGTTCAGGTGCTTGCCATGCTTCTCCATGCCGGCGACGACGAGTCCGACGCCACCGTCGTCGTCGAGCCAGGCCTCCTTCATCATCATCAGCTGTCCCTCGTGCAGAGGGCTCAGAGGGCACACCGGCGGCGTGCGAGTGAGCTCCTCGTTGAAGTCCTCCCACAGCATGTCCATCTTCTCCTCCTCGCCATGCTCACCTCCACCCCACGGTGCCGCACCGTCGTCGTCGGCGACGGCGACGAACCACGGCAGAGGGGAGCCGAGGCCCAGCTGATGCTGAGGGAATGCCGGAAGCTTGCACTGCCCTCTTGGGACAGCATTGGGGAAAGTGAACTCATCCATGCTAGCAAGCTAGCTAGCTTGCAAAGTTACAATTCTTCAAGGTGTATATGGGTGATGTCTCTACTACTCTCTCCCTATATATATGGAGACCCTTCGTATGTACTAGTAGTCTAGTACTAGCAGGTATGAGAGGTCTCAGTCTCATGGGGGGTGCAACATCCTCATCCACCTACTTGAAATGTGCTTGGCTGTTGGAGATCTGGGCTTCAAGAGATGGATGGATGGCTATGCAATAATGATGGGAGTGATGATATGGTGCTTAGTGCACTGTTGTGCTAAGATGGCAAGCACCAAAAGCAAGCCATGCCTATTAACCCTAGCCTCCAAGGCCTTAATACTTATAGAGCCAAAGTTGAGGGGCAAATTAAAGGCTGTGTAGGTTGTAGAATGCACCCTGAAGAGAGAATGTTCATGGATCTGACCTTCCTAACAGAAGCTGCAAGATGCTGGACTGGACAAACCAATCACATGTCCAAGGGGGGAAAAGGGATTGGTGTTGCATGGTTAGGGTGATTGAAAAGCAAAGGGAAGCTGGGATCCATGAACACACTCCTACATAGGAGTACTTTTAATTTGAATGGTTTTGGAGGGAGGGGGTGTGTGGCAGCAATGCAGCATAGATGATGCAGGCAGTAGTGCTTTTCTGATGGCTTTCGGCTAAAGATGTGACGTTGCTTGGAAAGATGGAATCTGCCTCACTCTGTGTATATACTTTTCTGATAAATACTAAAGATGACTGGATGAAATGTTTTGCATTGTTTTTCACAAAAAGGAAAAGATGTCTGAATGAAGGAAATGCCTTGTGTAACAGAATGTTTGGCTCGTTCTGCATTGTTTTTCTTGGGTGTAGTCATCTTGGTGAGATAAGATTCTAGAGACGTAGTAACATATTAGTATACTAAAGATAGGCATGCTGGGTATCTGAAAAATCTGTACCTGAAATCATACTATTAGCTGAAATAGCAAGGTGGCAACTGAAAACATACAATGTGTGTGTTTACTTTCACAAGAAAAGCAAGGATGCAACGCCAATGAAAACTTTGGAAGGACGTGTGCTTGATTGCAACATGGTTGATTGCGCAATCCACAGGTAGCTGGAACAAGCACAAAGAACTTGACAAGTGAACATCTCATGATTTTTTAATTTAGTTTTTTTTTTTTAAAAAGTCTTGGCAATTTAGTGGGAGCTGGAATCTAAAGGATTGGCTCAAAGAAGCTGTGTGCTTCTTTATAAAGGCAGAGTGGATCCAATCATTGAAGATATTTTTTTCTTGAGCACTTCAAAACGTCAAATTGGCTAGCTTTTCCCCCCGAAACACTTGATGTCTCGAGCAAGAAAGCAAGTCGCACAGATGAACCAAATTTTGCAGGACTTTTTTTTTTTGCTTTAGTAACAGTTCAAATTAATGCAATGGATTATCATGTTTAAGATTCTCCACTGTACCACGAAATGTCATCTCATGCATGATATCAACCAAATAGAGTGGGAAAAGACAACTTTTCAACCTTGAACTCTAACTTCGGTTCAATTTCCTCTGACTATTGAAACCATCTATTTTACCCACTTGACCTAAGTCAGGATAGTTTTCCGCCGATATGTCATCCACGTGGATGTCAGTTTGGCACTAAATTTGAGTTGGCTCACCATGTGGCTTGTACTTCTTTCTTCTTCCTCACTCCCCTATACCATTGTCTCCTCCACTCGGCCCACCCCGTTCGCCTCCTCCATGCGCCGCTTGCACCACGTCGCTGCCTGAAGCCATGAGTCATGCTATCATCGACACACCTTGCATCGACGTGGCATCGCCAACCACAACAGTCGATCATCTATCTTGCACCATGACTTGGCCGCTATCTCACGATCCCTTCCCTTTACTTAAGCCGCAGCCACACACTGCGCTAGGTTCACCTCCCCCTCCCCTCCATATTCCCCACTTCCCCTCTCCATTCCTCCTATCCCTGAGCTCAAAGAATCGCCTCTGCGCAGCAGCCGTGAACACTGCCAGTGCGCAAACCCCTCTCTGGTGAGCTTCTCCCCTATTATTTTGCGTCAAAACATGTCCCTGGACCTCCTATACATTTTCCCTAACTCGATTTGGGAATTCAAACACAGGAGATCGCCGACGGCATCGTCTTCCTTGGGTCTGGCCAAAACCGCTGCCACCGATGCGATCCTCTCTTCGATGAAACTCATTCCAATTCCTCCCTCGTAGAGCATCCTTACACCTTATATATGCTCATGATGCGCCTAAGTTTTATGGATCATCTGTCATAGTGCCTTGCTGGGGTAGCAATGCCACCGCTGCCACCATTCGTAGCTATGTCACTACTGTAGTTTATATCCCGCTACGTCGTCACCACCCATTGGATCACGTTGACTGTGAAGTTCTATTTTTCTGCTTGCCTACCATCACTGTGGTCCCCCTCGCCAGTGCCGAGCTCAACCAGAGCTCCCATGGTGCTACTTTATTCTTCCTATGTCTCATATGACACGTAGACCTAGGAGATTATGGGTGGCTGATGAGGATTGACACCATGAATCCATGTTGGTGACACATCACATGAAAACCACCTTAGTTTGGGTAAGGGGGTAAAGTAGGCGGTTTCTGTAGGACCGGTATAGCAACAGAGGGGGTGAATGGCGCCTTCAAATTTTTACCCTAGTATTCTCTTAATCTTCACTCCAATATCTATGAGAAGCTATAAAATCAAGAAGCCAAAAATCCAAAAATTCTCGGTGCTATAATGATTTCAGCCTATGAATAGTAAAAACATCACTATTTAAAATCCAAAAAACCATGAAACTTTTGATCCATCAATCCAAAGGCTTAAAACTTGAATCAAAGCCAATTCATGACCTTAAGAACCTATCACAACCAAAAAAACTTGAAATAACTTAAGATAATTGGAATATTTTGTTTTGTGAAGCTCTATGGCACTAAAACCGGGCCAAAAACAAAAAATAAGTTAACTCTCAAATGAAAACTCTAAATTACTTGAAATTTAATGTACAATTTCTATATGGTGTTAAGAACCTATTTCAATAAATGATCAAGAAAATCATTACCAAAGTTTTGACCTTTTTCTGTTTGAAGTCAAATTGCACCAAAAATGGGTCAAAAATTACAAATGATGAATATTGCTCGTGGGTGAATGATGACCAAGATGTCTCTAGATGTATTTTCATATATCCTAGCAAGCAAGAGCACCAAAAAAATTGAGGGAAAAACAACTAGATCAACAAACCACTCGGAGAGGCCAAAAAGAGCAAAAACTAGGTTTCTTCATGAACTTGTCAACCAAATACCTAGATGGGTGGAGATTGATTTTCAGATGTTATCTCCATCTCTTGCATGTCCTCGACACAACAAAATCAAGAAGGGGAGTGAGAAGAGGAAAAACCAACTAAATCAAGAGTAAATCAATCAACACAAAAGAGATTCATGAAGATAAATAAAAATTGATGTATTGCTATTTAAGGATGAAGATTTAGTTTTAAGAGATGATGGTTAACCACAAGTCTCCATCCCAATCCCTTAAATAGAAAGACTAGCCAACCACATATAACTCTTAATGGATACTATCCACTTAGCACAATGGAGGAAATCCGATAACCCCCACATATACGGGTTTTTAACTTACTACACTTATACATGTTTTTCAAAGCACATAAGCTTGAATCCTCTAAGTCCCCAGCCTTGATTCAATTTGATCTTCTTAGATTCTTCTTGACCTAAACCACTCTCCCAAGTACCTTGGTTTTGCTTCAAGGTAGTTTCTGGTATTTTGGTCAAACTATCAAAATACCTTTTTTTGACCCAGTCATCTCCTTCCATTGCAAGCAATCGTTATGCTTGCCATGTGTAGGTGTACCAATAGTTTGCCATGCGTCGATAAATCTCTTCCGTTCCAGTTCCACTAGACCACCACATCTCACTTGGACCGACCAAGCCACATGGTGTAAACCTGCCGTTTGAATTTTCCTTCAATATTTTTTTGCCTTTCTTGTACCATACTTGAGCTCACCATCTCACCCGATATCCTTAATCATTCTGGGCCTCAACTTCTCCATAAACATAGCATCGATCTTTGCTATTGACTATGGTTAACTTCAAACGACCCTGCACATCCAAGACAAAGAAATCATTTTCGGACATAAGTTCTTCACAACTTGACCCACATTAGCAATAACATGTCTCATACAACCTATAACCACTGACCTAGGTCACCGAATTATCCTAGGACTCAAAATTTTCAAAATCATTTATTTCTGCAAGCTATCAAGAAAAATATGCAAATTCTAAATTTTTATCTCCACCAGAATAATAATGGTTCATCACAACACAACCATGAACCTTCTCATATGGTCCTTCAGTTTCTTTAGTTTGAGGTTCTTAATTAGAGAATTTTCACGGTTAAAAATCGAACCGAGATCAAAGTTAACGTTGAAAAGCGGACTTCTAATAGAGTGATGCGCTCAACACTAGCTTTGCAACTTGCAAACATAAGGATCTCGACATATCTTGTGTTCTGTCGTATCACTACTACTTTTGTGTTATGCGCTATCATGCGCATGCATTTAGAAAAAAAAACATATATTTGTATGTAAGTATGGAATCTTCTCCCTAGTAACTCTCACCCTTTTTCTCATTGTAAGTGGGTTTCCTTTGAAAAAGAGTAGGGACTTTCGGAACACACCTCCAACGATTCATAATTTGCCTAGCTTCCTTTTAGGATTCTAGACCCGTACTATCCTATCACAATTTTGATCTACACTCACTTATCGAGCTACTCTCGATCTACACCATTCGATCAGAGTTTATAAATATCATATAAAAAAGAAGTTTGTACGTATAACATTGCTCGATCAGTTTTTTTGTTTTTTGTTTGAGCGAAGCATTGCTCGATCAGTCAACCACAGGACAAGCGTGGCAGCGCCATGAAATATAAACACAAGAATTAATGGACCACTGCATTGGCCCTTGGCATGGCAGGCCAAGAAGCCACCACAGCACTGCTGGTCCAGTAGGTATTCATACCTGGAAATCGACAAACATGGACACACAGTACCATACAGTACAGAACATTATGTAGGGATGTAGGGATTGATTGCTTGCTTCTTTTTTTGAAACCAAACGCTTGCTTGTGAGAACATGAAGTGACTAATTAATTAATTGGATGTACACATAATTTAGCAAGTTAGTAACAAAGTGTTGGACCTGTTATTTTGAATCTGTTATTTTGAATTGCAGCTTATAGTTTTTAGTTATGATTTATTAATTTAATAAATAGCTATTGCTGGGAAAAAAAATCAAAACCCACCGAAAAGGTAAAAATAACAACGCCGTTGTCTGTATTGGCATGCATGCTACGGACAGATAGTGAAGTAGTTGGACGGTCAAGTTTGGTCGGGAGACATGTGTGCGTCAATAACCGAGCTGTGCGTGGTCCAATCCACGAACTACGCCTGTGCATGCGCATGGTCCAATCCACGAACTTATTGACGCCTGTCGACATCTCTGGTGTCCTGAAAGAGCCCTGATATTTGATCGACGGTGATATTGGTATAGATAATATATATAATTTTAGATTTAAAAAATTGTTTGGAAAATTAGTTTCAAAAAATCGTTTTGTTATTATGATTTTTGGAGAAATCAAAAGTTCAAAAAGACCAGAAACATATTCAGTGCATCTCACCGCGATGTACCCCGCTCGGTTAGGATGAAAAATAGTGACTTATGGTTGAAATTGCATTGTAGCTGGTTGAAATTACACTGTAACTGAAGGTGGTTTATTTGGCGTAATTAAATTTAAAAAAATTAAAAATAGAAAAAATATGTTAGCTTATCACGGACAACGCAAATGAATACGGGAAGAAAGAACCAACAAAAAGCTCAAAAAAGTCAAAAGTTTAGAAAAAATTTATAAATAATAAAAAATAAGTTAGAAGTTTAAGCTAACATGAGCGGGATGTAAATCTCTTTTTGTAAGGTAGGAGTAGAACTCTGTTTATCCGTCTTTCAATTTGCCATGTGGATAAACAGCGGCTGCCTAGCTGCCTGCCTCCCTCTAGCGTCGATACCAAGTTAAAGCGTACACCCCATGAAAACTTCAGAAAGACGGCACCTCGGTGGCCAAGACTGTCTCTTGTTGTACGAGGTTATATATAATGTGCTTAGTGGCTCAGTATGCTGGTGGGGGATGTTGCAATAGGTTGACACTGTAGTCCAATTCACTTCGATGCCCTACAAAGGAAATATCCGGCACTAATCGAAGTCGAGAAAACTCGAAGTTACGGGGCACCTTAGCGAATAGGACTACTTGGTGTTGTATGCGCTGAACGGTTGCTCATGCATCACAACTATCCTAGATCAAATTAGGCTTATTTTTAGTAGCTTATAACTGAAAAACACTGTAGCTGACTTATTTAGCATAATTAAATTTAAAAAATTAAAAAATATAAAAAATATGTTAACCCATTACATATAATACAAACAAATACGGGAAAAAAAGAACCGGCAAAAAAGCTCAATAAAAAATCAAAAGTTTAGAAAAAACAAAATTTATAAATAGTAAAAAATAAACCAAAAACTAAAAGTTAAAGCCAAAACAATCACTACCAGATGTTAAGTTTATAAGGCCAGTCTCAGTGGGAGTTTTATCTGCATTTAATAGGCTGCCACATAGGCATTTTTGATGATATAGCAACATTTTTAAGAAGAGAGAGAAGAAGTGAGTTTCATCTAGATGAAACTCTCTTGGCACGATTACCAACTCTATATGAGTCATGAAATTAAATGTCTATGAAACAATAGAATGTGTCATCCATGTTTCATTTCATTTTATATGATATGGTAATCTTAGAAACAACGTCATAAAACTCTCCACTGAGAATGACCTAATGGAGCTGTCTTTTAATCCCATTTGGAACGTCTACTCAATGTACATTCATTGTCTACTTTAGTCTACTTTTATCGAGTACCCTGAGTCCCTGACCTGACACATGCATGCACTGATATGACGCACATTAGCACGTATCTAGGGAAGCTAGCATCTGTTCCAATCTTCACATGCACAGTTTCCTTTTTTTTTTTTTTGCCATAAAGAAAATGCACAGCTACCTTCCTCTGCCTAACTTCTCCGGTGTCCCAGACAGTTAATTTGCTGCTACGAAAATACAGTGTCATGAATGCAAACGGTTATGTTTTTTGTACTACAGCTTATAATTTTTATCTTTTTTAAGATAGTAATAGATAATAAAGACGTTGAGACAGATGACGTACATAATTTTAAACTCAGAAAGCTATTTAGAAAATTTGATTCAAAAAATCATCTTATTTATTTTAATTTTTAGAGAAGTCACAAGTCAAAAGGCTACAAGAACAACATCGTTGTGAACTGCTCTGCACTCTTGCGGTGTTCATTTCCATTTCCTCTCAGTCTTTAAGCCACGTTTGGAACTCCCAGTTCCTGAGAAAATAAAAGAAAAGTCTAGAGTTCCAAAGGGGGCCTAAATTTTAGCAAATGAGGTTTTTTAGGACAGCCAATTTTGTTTGAGTTGTTTGGACCTTCTCATTCACCTTAATCTAAAACATCATATCGATTTGTCACTGTAGGATTTGTCCACCTGTATAATGGTTTTGAACTAATTGAATATGTCATGAACCCACTGTATGTGTAACATTGTAAGTGTATTAGGCCAAAACGTCCTTTAAAATATGACCACCGGATGATCCCAACCAAAGCCATTCTTTGAATTAGAATCGACCGTGGGACGCGAGCAATGCTAAATCGGTCCTGCTCAAGAGGACTTATTTTAAGTGGTTTTTGACTGAAAATTATTGTAACTGGCTAAAAAACATTGTAGATGACGGTAGCTTATTTGCCTTAATTAAATTTAAAAAAATAAAAATAGAAAAAACAGGTTAGGTCGTCATGGACAATACAAACGAATAAGGGAAAAATAGAACCGATAAAAAAACTAAAAAAACAAAAAAGATGAAATTGTTAAATAATAAAAAGTAAGCCAGAAGTCTAAACCGAAACGAGCGGCCTTTGAAGGGGCAATTGGAACACCGGCCAACTGCTCCCTTCAAAAGGTAACACCATGATCGAACTTCTAACAGAGGTTAGATAATGGTTCTGTTATTTTAGGATTTTTCAAATGGCTTTCGATCCTAAAACTATATATGTTATTTATATCAACATTTATACTATCTATTATTATTAAAAAATAAACAAAAATTACCAGTCGTAACTTAAAAAATTAGAGCAATTTAACGTGTTAGGTGGCCACCCATCCATTATTACAGCACGGCTCAGTTCGGTCCCATGCTGCCGCATTGTATGTTCAGGCCTACAAAGGCACAGCTGGGCAGGTCAACGGCCTTCGTCCTAACCCCATCATTGGGTAGATGCTACCTAGGATTTGGTATTAATTAGTTAATCAAGCTTTATTAATCCAGGTGGTCTAGCAAGGCAAATGATTAGAAGGTGACTACTCTAGGAGTTGTTTGGAAGTGACTGCATATAGGATTCTTAGTAACCTTCAGCTAGTTGAGTTTATAATAAGTTTGCTCTTTCTGGACATGAACTAGTACAGTAGGGCATGTCCAGTGCAAACATATATTCGAGACGACGCAATATATGATGCAAACTCTTAATTATATGAACTATTCGATAAGGAATGGATAGATCAGATTCGGGTAGTCTTCAAAAGGTGAGCCCTTACGAATAATTTTTCGAGCGGTAAATTGATTTAACTTAATGTGCAAGCATTAGAAATAAAATTGCGGTTGGTAGAGTTACACATATTCTAGTGTGGAAAAATATCAAGAAATACTCCATACGAGTACAGGCTGTACGTTGATAGTTTGAATTTTTGCCATATATAACAATTTTTCAACACGTATTTACAGAAATAGCCGTATGCGAGCGGTACTGACAAAAATAGCGCTTCTGCCTTCCGATCACCGGGTGGCAGCGCGCAATAGTCGACACGTGGTGCCTGCCGTCCGGCTAGCCGACAACAGGTGACCTGCCGTCTGCCCACAAAATGGTAGGTGATTAAGCCGGTTAATTAGCCGACTTAATTATCTGCCTAAATTCATAATTTTATGTTATATTTATTTAAGTTTTTAAATATGGTAAATGAACTAAAAAATTTACAAAATTTTTGTTGAAGCTTCCCGAGGCATTGTAATATATTGTATAATTTTTTCATATGATTTACTATTATTTGCTACCTCTAAAAATTCTTAGAGCGACACATAATTAACCGAGCAATTAAGAAGTTATGTGTCGCTCCAAGAATTTGTAGGACTAGCAAATGGTCTTGAAAAATGACAAATGTTTTGGTAAAGCTTTGAAAGCATCTAGGCCCTTAAAAATGATTTTGGTAATTAATGAAATTAAGAGAATATGGAATATGGGACTAACGTGTTTTAATGAGCATGCGAAGGGTTAGTCTACACACATGAGCGACAAGATGCAAGTCAAAGGATACGCGTGAAAATCAATTTGCCTCAAGACAAAGGTATACTTAGAATAGGACCCCTTTGTATTTTTACCGGTCTTAGGTGAATGGTGGAAGACCGGATTATAGGATAGATGATCGTACCATCAAGGGGGATCTTGGCTAGTAGCTTGAACACATATCTCCTGTGCCAAATGGTTTAATCTCAACTTGCATCCATTAAAAATTCAGTTTTTAAATGCTCTTGTGCTCTGTCTGGAAGAGCGGTAGTACCGCAGTTTTGAACGTCGGAACTACCGGAAAGCGGTAGTTCCGCAACTAAAATGCGGTAGTACCGGCCAGCGGAAGATCCGGTTTTGGAGCGGATCAATATTTCCAGAGAGCACCCTTGGCTCATTTCAAATCTTGCAGGAACGGAAGTACCGGCTGTTTCAACGCCGGTACTACCGCTGCGAGCGGTAGTACTGCATCCTAAAGCGGTACTTCCGGACCCCGGAAGATCCGGAGGGAGAGCGGATCAATTTTTCCAGAGAGCGCCCTCCGGATGAAGCCTGGATTTTTCTGGAGCGGAAGTACCGGCTATTTCAACGCCGGAACTACCGCTGCGTGCGGTAGTTCCGCTACTCAGAGCGGTACTTCCGGAGTCCGGAAGATCCGACTTCAGAGCGGATGCATTTTTCCAGAGAGCGCCAAATCTGGGACCCTTTGGTTTTGGCTGGAGCGGTAGTACCGCGCCGACTTTGCGGAACTACCGGGTAGCGGTAGTACCGCAAATTTCAACGGCGGTAGTACCGCGCCGCCGAATCCAACGGTCACTGCAGACGTCTGACATAGCCGTTCTGGCGCGAAGATTTGGTAGCGGTAGTACCGGTCCTTGGGAGCGGTAGTACCGCTCGACCAGAAAATTTTCTAGAAACTGGGTCAAACGGCTAGTTTTGGTTGGTGGAGGCTATAAATACCCCCACCACTGCTCAAGGGCTCATGTTAGAGACTCATTGCATATTTCTCAAGCCCTAGAGCATTCACTACACCTCAATTCTTTCTTTGCACATCAAAGTGAGGTGGTTGAGCATTTAGTGCTAGATTTAAATTGCAAATCCATTTGGCACTAGGTTTGCATTCAAGTGAACACCGGGATCTATTACTCTTAGTGCTTGCCGGCACTTGGACGATCCGGTGGAAGTTGGCTCCGTGATCTTCTCAAGAAGATTGTGAGAAGACCCGGCAAATTGTGAAGGTTGGAGCTCGCCTACCCGGAGTGGGGAAGAGCTACACTAGTGATCGAGGTGCTTGGCTCAATTCGTGGAGCCGGTCCGATACGTCCGGGCTTACCTCAACGTGGACTAGGGGAAACCGGCAAGTTTCCGAATACCACGGTAAAAACATCGGTCGTGTCCCTTGTCTCTTTAGCTCTAGTTCATTTGCTTCATTGTGATCACTTATTTGTTTAGAGCTAAGTTGTTAACTAGAATTGTATTGGATTAATTGCTTTACATCTTTGTCTATTAAAATTGTGAAGAATTAATCTAGTAATCAAGAAAAATTTAAAAACCTCCTATTCACCCCCCCCCTCTAGTCGGTATCCTTGATCCTACAAGTGGTATCAGAGCTTGGTCTCTCACTTTTAGACTTAACCGTCTAGAGAGAAAAGGATGGCTAGTGAGGGGATTTCGGTAGGAAAGGCACCTCTATTTGATGGCTCAAATTATGCTTATTGGAAGATTAGAATGTCAATTTATTTAAAGGCCATGAGTCGTAATATTTGGAAAATCGTAAATGATGGTTACGTCATGCCACTTGATCCCGACAACCCAACGGAACAAGATGGGCGTAACACTCATTTGGATGCCCAAGCCATGAATGCTCTTTTTGGAGCCTTAAACGCGGATGAATTCAATAGAGTGAGCAATCTTGAGACGGCTCACGCTATTTGGAATACCCTTTCGGAAATACACGAAGGGACATCCACGGTTAAGGAGGCAAAATTGCATCGGCTTAGGATTAAATATGAGACATTCATAATGTTGCCCCATGAGGACATCAATGAGATGTACACACGGCTCAACAACATTGTGAATGAGCTCAAAGGCCTTGGTACTAACCTCTCGGATCTTGATGTTGTGAGAAAGATGCTTAGGGCTCTACCGGAGAAGTACGAGATGTTGGTAACCCTCTTCCTCAACTCACCGGAATTGGCAAGAATGACGCCAACACAACTCTTGGGTAATCTAATTACCAATGAGTTGTACAAGAAGGACAAGGAGGAACTTTTGGAGCAATCCACCTCCAAAGGGAAGAAGATCACCGCCTTCAAGGCAAAGGCGGTGGCAAGTGAAGAGTCCGAAGATGAAGAAGAAGACTCCGAAGAAGAACTTGCCCTCCTTGTGAGAAGGATGAACAAGTTCATGAGAAGACGCTCAAATCGAGGAGGAGGCTATGATAAAGGCAAGAAGTGGCAATCATCCTCCAACAAAAACAAGTATAGCAACATCCGTTGCTATGAGTGCGATGAGAAGGGGCATATAGCTTCACAATGTCCCACAAAGAAGGATGACAAGGAGAAGTCATCCAAGAAGAAAGGCTATCAAGGCAAGAAGAAGCTTTTCAAGAAGCTCCACAAAGACGGCAAAAATGAAGCCCACATTGGTGAGTGGGATTCCGATGAGGAATACTCCGACTCCGACTCTAGTGAGGATGAGTCTCCCAAGAAGAAGGGACTTGTCGGCATCGCCATCAAGGAAGCTCCATCGCTATTCTCCACTCCCACATGTCTTATGGCAAAAGGGGAGAAGGTAAAAACTCTAGATGACGATGAACCCTCCTATGATGATTTGATGGACATGTTAGTAGAACTAAATGAATTTCTTGGAAAAGAAAAGTCGAAATTCAAGGTTTTGAAGAGGGGGCACATAACTCTTCAAGAATCTTATGAGTAGCTAAAGGAAGCTCATGACTTGCTTCTCCAAGAAAATTAAAATAAGTCTAGTACGAATATTGGTATATCTTGCAATATTTTGAATGAGATGCCTAGTATAGAAAAAGTAACATCTAGCATGTCTACCTCTTGTGATGATTTACTTTCTATGCCATGTTCTTCTAGAATTGATTCATCTAATACTTCATCTCAAGCTCATGATGATATGCTAGTAAGTGAAAATAAAAATTTAAGAGAACACGTTCTAAAATTGAATAAAAGTTTGGAAAGAGCATACAAGGGAAAAGACACCCTTGATAAATTGTTAAGTACCCAAAGATGCTCTTTCAACAAGGAAGGACTTGGATACATTCCCAAGAAAGGTAAGAAACCGGTATCCAAACCTCCAAGGTTTGTAAATGAGAATGGTAAGTATTGTACTAAATGCCGCAATGTAGGACATATGGTAAATGATTGTTCTAAAAGTAATGTGCATTCCATTGGCTTGTATGATTCTTGCTATATGCTTAAGAAATCTAAAAATGGAAGTGTAATTGCTCATTTTATTGGCACCTCGATTTTGGGTGCTAAAAGAAAATCCATTTGGGTGCCCAAAACCATGGTTACTAACCTCCAAGGACCCAAACAAATTTGGGTACCTAAAAGAACTTGATTTTATTTTGTAGGTGAACTATAAAACCGGTGGAAGGCATTGGGTGTTGGATAGCGGTTGCACTCAACACATGACCGGAGACCGGAAGATGTTCACCACCTTTGAGAGTGGAAGCAATGACAAGATCACATTTGGCGATAATAGCAAAGGAAATGTATTGGGTTTGGGTAAAATTGCTATCTCAAACGACCTTTCAATTTCTAATGTATCTCTAGTTGAAACATTAAATTTTAATTTGCTATCCGTTGCTCAATTATGTGATCTAGGCTTAACATGCTCATTCTCAAAAGAAAATGTTGTAATATCAAAAGATAATAATAATGAACTCGTTTTCAAAGGTTTTAGATTTGGAAATCTTTATTTAGTAGATTTCACTTCAAATGATGCATGCTTAAAAACTTGTTTAATTGCAAAAACTTCTTTGGGTTGGCTATGGCATAGAAGACTAGGTCATGTGGGTATGGTTCAACTTAAAAAGCTTTTCAAACATGATCTAGTGATTGGCTTGAAAGATGTGAAGTTTGAGAAAAATCGACTTTGTAGTGCCTGTCAAGCCGGAAAACAAGTCGCTAGTTCTCACCCTTCCAAAAGTATCATGTCAACCTCTAGGCCATTGGAGCTCTTACACATGGATTTGTTTGGGCCAACAACCTATAAGAGCATCGGAGGAAATAGCTATTGTTTAGTCATTGTGGATGATCACTCTAGATACACATGGGTCTTCTTCCTAAATGACAAGAGTGAAACCTCCGGGATTTTCAAAAAAATTTCAAAAAGGGCCCAAAATGAATTTGATTTTAAAACAAAGAAAATTAGGAGTGACAATGGTTCCGAGTTCAAGAACACAAAAGTTGAAGATTTTTGTGATGAACTTGGAATAAAGCACGAACTTTCCACAACCTACACTCCAGAGCAAAATGGGGTTGTAGAAAGGAAAAATCGCACATTAATTGAAATGGCTAGGATAATGCTTGATGAATATAACACTTCCGACAAATTTTGGGCGGAAGCAATCAACACCGCTTGTCATGCCATAAATCGCCTTTATTTACATCGACTCTTGAAAAAGACTTCCTATAAGCTACTTGTTGGAAGAAAACCGAACATCTCTTATTTTAGAGTATTTGGATGCAAATGCTATATTCTAAGAAAGGGTGTTCGGCTCTCTAAATTTCAAAGTCGTTGTAATGAAGGTTTCCTATTAGGTTATTCTTCAAATAGTAAAGCATATAGAGTTTATAACAAAAACTCGGGTATAGTTGAAGAATCATGTGATGTACAATTTGATGAGACTAATGGCTCTCAAGAAGAGTAAGAAAACTTGGATGATGTAGGTAATGAAGGCTTGCGCAAAGCTATGGAAAACATGCAAATTGGAGACATCAAGCCAAAGGAAGATCCATCTTCACCAAGCTCATCAAAGCAAGTAGAGTCTCCCACATCGTCTACTCCAAGTAATATACAAGTCATTGAAGATGAACAAAAGGATCAACAACAAAACAACTTCAAGATTCACAATGCGACTTCCAAGGATCATCCAATAGATTAAATATTGGGTGATGTGAGTAAGAGTGTTCAAACTCGCTCTAAAGTAGCTTCATTTTGTGAACATTACTCTTTTGTTTCTTCTCTTGAGCCTAAACTTGTAGATGAGGCTCTAGATGATCCGGATTGGGTACATGCCATGCATGAAGAATTAAACAACTTCGCTCAAAATGAAGTATGGACCTTGGTGGAAAGACCCGAAGAGCACAATGTGATTGGCACCAAATGGGTCTTCCGAAACAAACAAGATGAGAATGGCATTGTGGTAAGAAACAAGGCAAGGTTAGTAGCTCAAGGCTATACTCAAGTCGAAGGGTTAGACTATGATGAAACATTTGCACCCGTTGCTAGACTTGAGTCAATTAGAATCTTGCTTGCTTTTGCATCTAGCTTTGATATTAAATTATTTCAAATGGATGTTAAAAGTGCTTTCTTAAATGGAACAATCTCCGAACTTGTATTTGTTGAACAACCTCCGGGGTTCGAAGATCCTAAATGTCCTAATCATGTTTATAAACTTTCAAAGGTATTGTATGGTTTAAAACAAGCTCCTAGAGCTTGGTATGAACGCCTTAGAAATTTCCTTGTCTCGAAAGGATTTAAAATTGGTAAGGTAGATACAACTCTATTCACAAAAATCATTGGTGATGATTTCTTTGTATGCCAAATTTATGTTGATGACATTATATTTGGTTCTACTAACCAAGATTTTTGTGAAGAATTTGGTGATATGATGTCTAGGGAGTTTGAGATGTCCATGATAGGAGAATTAAGCTATTTTCTTGAACTTCAAATCAAGCAACGCAAAGATGGGACATTCATAAGCCAAACGAAGTACATTAAAGATCTTTTCAAAAAATTTGGCATGGAAGATGCAAAGCCAATCAAGACACCAATGGCAACTAACGGGCATCTAGACCTCGACGAAGGAGGTAAGTCGGTAGATTCAAAGCTTTATAGATCCATGATTGGTAGTTTGCTTTATCTTACCGCATCTAGGCCCGATATCATGTTTAGTGTATGCATGTGTGCTCGCTTTCAAGCTTCACCAAAAGAGTGTCATTTAAAAGCCGTAAAGAGAATCTTGAGATATTTGAAACATTCCCCAAACATAGGGCTTTGGTATCCTAAATGTGCTAAATTCGATCTAATTGGATATTCGGATTCCGATTATGCGGGTTGCAAAGTGGATAGAAAAAGCACCTCGGGAAGTTGTCAATTTCTAGGTAGATCCCTAGTGTCTTGGTCCTCAAAGAAACAAAACTCCGTAGCACTCTCAACCGCCGAAGCCGAATATGTTTCCGCCGGGAGTTGTTGTGCTCAATTATTATGGATGAGGCAAACATTGTTGGATTATGGAATAAACTTTGATAAAGTGCCTTTATTGTGTGACAATGAAAGTGCCGTGAAAATATCCAATAACCCAGTCCAACACTCAAGAACTAAGCACATAAATGTACGTCACCATTTCTTGAGGGACCATGTTAGTAAGGGAGATATTTGCATTAGCCACATCCGGACCGAAGACCAATTAGCGGATATATTCACCAAGCCATTAGATGAGAACCGTTTTTGCAAGCTTAGGAGTGAATTAAATGTCTTGGATTACTCAAATATTGCATAATTTTATGGTAAATTTAAATGCATGCTCTTTGAGGAAGCTTGAAAGGTTGTTTGAAATTATATTTTTTATGCAAAGGATTTTGATTTATAAAAGGAAAAATGCAAAAGTATTTGAATATAATAATTTGTTCTATTTAATGCATAATGATCCTTAAAGACTTTAGTTGAATGCAAAAACTAGGGATCATTTGCATCTATAGTCCTAAAGTTCAAATTCTGTGAAGTCTCAGAAAATGCGGAACTACCGCTGCCTTCTGCGGTACTTCCGGGGAACGGTACTTCCGTCCGAGGAAGCGGTACTACCGCTTGGCGGTACTACCGGCCAAAACGGCGGTACTACCGGATTTGCATTTAAGGGGGAGCAACCGCCCGAACCCAAGGGTTTTACTCTGCTGGCGCAACGTTTTTTTTTCCTCCGGAACTTCCTCTCCGCTTCCGCCCTAGCCTGTACAACCCTCCTCTCCTCGTTCTCTCTCTCTTTCCCACAAGAACCACCAAAACCGCTCCTTAAATCCTCAGATCCAGTTGTGATTTCTTAGTGTCTTCGACTCAAATCAACTCCAAAGGGTTCAACTCCTTCGACCCTCAAGGTATTTCGGATCAAAACCTCTTTTGATCTTCATCTTTTTGAACCCTAGGTCATACTTTAGGTTAAATCGAAATATAATTGATTTTGCCAACTATTTCTAGGAAAATCGAGTATATTTGGTGCTTAAGGGTTTATACAAACCCATTCCATGGATTCAATCCAAGAAAACACCAAAGATCCATTCACATTTCCAAAACCCTAGAATCAGCCAGAAAGCGGAACTACCGCTCGACTGTTGCGGTACTACCGCTGAGCGGTACTACCGGCCCAGAATGGCGGTACTACCGTTTTGACTGAAAATCTGGCAAATTCAATTCAATTTCTTTTTAATCTATCTTGGCTTTATTTCCTTCTATCTCATAATCCATTCTTCTTGTTTCTAGATGCCTAGAACAAGAGCCGCTTCCAAAAAGTCCTATGCCTCAGGGTGTTCCTCAAGTCCTCGTGCTCTTCCATCCCCCGAGGTGACTCAAAAGGCAGCCCAGGACAGAGGGAAGAGGCCTGCGTCAGCCCCTGAGTCTGACTCCGGATCTGAAACCGAGTCTGAGCATCCTATTCCTCCAAGCTCTCCCATGGAATCATCTGAAGAAGATATAGCTGGAAGGGAGTGTCTTGAAATTGATCTGAAAAAGATTTCGCCTGATGAGTATGCTCGCCTGCGTCACACCAACCAGTATGAGTTTCCATCAAACTCAATCAATCCACAATTCCATACCAAGTTCCAGGAGAAGATATTTAATGAGATGTATGGACCAGATCGCCAGTTTGCAGATCATAAATTCATCAACTGGGATCATATTGATGGTATTGACAAGTATGATGGAACTTTCCGATTATTCCAGACAGTCGGCCTCAATCAGCTTGTAGCACTAGGACGTGACTACAATGAGACCTTCATCCGACAGTTTTATGCTACAGTGCACGTCTCTCCTGACCTTCAGAACATGACTTGGATGACAGTATGTACCAGATATGAGGCCACCAAGCATGACTTTGAGCTTGTCTTAAGGGCGGAACTAAGTGCTCATGAGAAGGTATATGACAAACCTGCTCTCAGTCTGGATGCCATATATCCTTACTATAATACTGCAGAAAAATTCATACTTGGCAAGAATGTTGGACTTCAACCCATTCCCAGCTTGATCAATCGCATCATCAATCATACCATTCTTCCAAAAGGTGGTAACTATGATGCCATTCGAGGACATGTCTGGAATATCCTAGACTATATTATGAAGGGGGAGAAGTTTGATGTAGTGGATGTAATCATGAGGGAGATAGTTGCCTCCAAAAATGATCGCTACAAGCGCATTAACTATGCACCCTATATCATGGCTTTGATTGACTCTAAGTTTGTCTATCGTGGAGGTCACGGTGGTGTGCATAAGCCATACAAGCCAAGACCAGAGCCTCCCATTCCCACTGGTTTTCGCGCTAGACAGACGACAGCTCCAGGAGCAGGTCCATCAGCAGCAGCAGCAGCAGGAGCAACAACTCAGTCACAGGAGCCTGGCCAGCCCACTCTTCAGCAGATCTACTCTTCTGTGCTTGAGGGCTTCTCTACTCTCAACTCTAGGATGGATAGGGTGGATGAGCGTCTCGACTCCATTGACAGCAGTTTGACCTCGTTAGATGGTCGGGTTGCAGTTCTGGAGCGCTCTCCCTCGCATCGTCGCTATGGTCGTCGCCGTAAAACTGCTCATGATCCTCCGCAGCCCTCTCAGAGTTGATCTCTTTTTGGTACTTGATGCCAAAGGGGGAGAATAATTTGGGGCTGGGCTAGATTACTTTTGGTATTTGAACCTATGGGCTTGTCTTCTATCCTTTTTTATTTACTTATCTTTAATGGATAGTTGTAATGAACTTATGTTTGGCGCTTGGATGTAATGAACCTTATAATCATGAGTTGATGATATTACTTAGTTGTCTATCTCTCATTCAATAACTTTGTCTTGTGCATCTTGTATAAAATGCCGTAATCTTTATCTATGCACATGTTTAGTGGGAGCCATATTCCCTCTTGGACTCTAAAATGAAAATAGTTTCTTTTATCTAAACAAATCTTATTACATAGGAACTACTCTCTCATTTAAAGTCCACATAGAATATACAATTTGTTGTCAAACATTTTGATATATTCAAATCTTTCATTTCTCAAAATTTGGGTTGTCATCAATTACCAAAAAAGGGGAGATTGAAAGCATCTAGGCCCTTAAAAATGATTTTGGTAATTAATGAAATTAAGAGAATATGGAATATGGGACTAACGTGTTTTAATGAGCATGCGAAGGGTTAGTCTATACACATGAGCGACAAGATGCAAGCCAAAGGATACGCGTGAAAATCAATTTGCCTCAAGACAAAGGTATACTTAGAATAGGACCCCTTTGTATTTTTACCGGTCTTAGGTGAATGGTGGAAGACCGGATTATAGGATAGATGATCGTACCATCAAGGGGGATCTTGGCTAGTAGCTTGAACACATATCTCCTGTGCCAAATGGTTTAATCTCAACTTGCATCCATTAAAAATTCAGTTTTTAAATGCTCTTGTGCTCTGTCTGGAAGAGCGGTAGTACCGCAGTTTTGAACATCGGAACTACCGGAAAGCGGTAGTTCCGCAACTAAAATGCGGTAGTACCGGCCAGCGGAAGATCCGGTTTTGGAGCGGATCAATATTTCCAGAGAGCACCCTTGGCTCATTTCAAATCTTGCGGGAACGGAAGTACCGGCTGTTTGAACGCTGGTACTACCGCTGCGAGCGGTAGTACCGCATCCTAAAGCGGTACTTCCGGACCCCGGAAGATCCGGAGGGAGAGCGGATCAATTTTTCCAGAGAGCACCCTCCGGATGAAGCCTGGATTTTTCTGGAGCGGAAGTACCGGCTATTTCAACGCCGGAACTACCGCTGCGTGCGGTAGTTCCGCTACTCAGAGCGGTACTTCCGGAGTCCGGAAGATCCGACTTCAGAGCGGATGCATTTTTCCAGAGAGCGCCAAATCTGGGACCCTTTGGTTTTGGCTGGAGCGGTAGTACCGCGCCGACTTTGCGGAACTACCGGGTAGCGGTAGTACCGCAAATTTCAACGGCGGTAGTACCGCGCCGCCGAATCCAACGGTCACTGCAGACGTCTGACATAGCCGTTCTGGCGCGAAGATTTGGTAGCGGTAGTACCGGTCCTTGGGAGCGGTAGTACCGCTCGACCAGAAAATTTTCTGGAAACTGGGTCAAACGGCTAGTTTTGGTTGGTGGAGGCTATAAATACCCCCACCACTGCTCAAGGGCTCATGTTAGAGACTCATTGCATATTTCTCAAGCCCTAGAGCATTCACTACACCTCAATTCTTTCTTTGCACATCAAAGTGAGGTGGTTGAGCATTTAGTGCTAGATTTAAATTGCAAATCCATTTGGCACTAGGTTTGCATTCAAGTGAACACCGGGATCTATTACTCTTAGTGCTTGCCGGCACTTGGACGATCCGGTGGAAGTTGGCTCCGTGATCTTCTCAAGAAGATTGTGAGAAGACCCGGCAAATTGTGAAGGTTGGAGCTCGCCTACCCGGAGTGGGGAAGAGCTACACTAGTGATCGAGGTGCTTGGCTCAATTCGTGGAGCCGGTCCGATACGTCCGGGCTTACCTCAACGTGGACTAGGGGAAACCGGCAAGTTTCCGAATACCACGGTAAAAACATCGGTCGTGTCCCTTGTCTCTTTAGCTCTAGTTCATTTGCTTCATTGTGATCACTTATTTGTTTAGAGCTAAGTTGTTAACTAGAATTGTATTGGATTAATTGCTTTACATATTTGTCTATTAAAATTGTGAAGAATTAATCTAGTAATCAAGAAAAATTTAAAAACCTCCTATTCACCCCCTCTCTAGTCGGTATCCTTGATCCTACAAGCTTCCTGATGCAGCGTGCTACGTTGTGTAATTTTTATATAATTATTTTCACCACTTTGCTACCTCTAAAAATTATTTAAGTGAGATACAATTAAATAGGGGATTAAGCACTAATGGCCGGACGACAGGCTATTAGCCCCAGTCATTAGTACTTAATCGCCTTTTTAATTGCATGTCACTCCAAGAATTTTTAGAAGTAGTAAATAGCAGCGAAAAATTATGAAAAATTACACAGCGTAGCATGCTGCCTCAGGAAGCTCCCCCAAAAATTTCGTAACTTTTCATAACCATTTGCTACCTCTAAAAATTCTTGAAGGACATGTAACTAAACTGATCATTAAGCTAATTAGAGGGCTAATCACCTGCCGCCCGATTACTAGACGGTAGGTGACCTATTGCATGGTGACCGGCGGTAGGCGGCCTGTCGCCCGATAATGGTGGATACGGTAACAACTCTTATAAATATCAAAATCGTACAAATTTTGAAGCCACATTCAGTGGATAAAATTACCAAAAATTACACAGTCAAGTACGTTATATCGAGAGGTTGTACATAAACTTTCGTAATTTTTAAGCTCATTTGCTATATTAAAATTTTAAATAAATAATATGCAAAAAATTAGGGCAGGTGATTAAACCAGCCGTCTGACCATGGGACGGCAGGCCACCAAAGTGGGCCAGGTGGCGCGACGGCAGGCTGGGCGGCAGGCCCACGCGTCAAGCAAGTTGGCGTTGCCATTCGGTCACCGGACAACAAAAGCGCTATTTTGTCAATATGGTCTATGTACTGTTATTTTTGTAAATATAGATATAAACATTGTCATATATACTAAAAACTCTTGTAGTTTTTTAAGACCCAAGTAGCTAACACAAAAAACATGCCTATGCTTTGGCCTGCACCTCAATACTTTTGTCACGGCTTCAGATAAAAACCAGACAGTTCTACAACATAACAAGCTGGTCCCTAAGGTATACTAACACCATTGTATCCAGATATAAACATGGTGATCTTACCATGATTGAGTAATGATTGGTTAGAAGAGTCCAAGTATACGGCATCTTATCCATGCCCAGTAATTCTAGCATTTTTAGTGGGGTAACTTCTCTATCATTTCATTTACTGTTGCAATTACACATATTTCTACAGCACAGTGATGAATGGAGAACGAATTAATTGATCATCCAATCTATAAGATGGAATGCAGATAAAAATTAGAATACACTAAACTAACTCATTAGCCAAAGAGAAATATCAGATGTATATATATTGTCAGTAAACTTGAAGACAGCAGATTACTGTTGTTCAGTAGTAGAAGCTTTACGTCTTTTAGCATAGGAAGGGAACAAATAACCTGTTGCTGAGTGAGCAGTTCCACTGGCCTGGGTAATGTAAGCATCACTAAGGAGTAGCATCAGCTTTTGCTGGATGAGAAATGTAAACAACGTGCCTGTTGTTTAATGGTTTCTAAAAGTGGCTTTTGATTTTTACTATAATACCTAACTTTTAAATAGAGTATTTTATAAAGATAAGTTCTACAAGTTAATTGTAGTACACGTTAAAAGCCTAATATCTGTATCAACTAAAATCATAAATAAGTATCTCTCTTCGTAATCTCTATCACATACAGCTAAAATTCAAAATTTTCAACCAAAAAACTATAAACCGCAACCATTTCAAAGCAGCCAACATATGACTTCGCATGGTGTACTTGCTTGGTGCATGTAACGAACTGTTCGCTGTTCTGTGTTGCTCACGGGCCAAAGTTACAGCGCAGACAGGACAGCGGTGACAAACAGTCAACTGCATAATGCCTAACTCGGAGGTCTTAACACACATTAGCACCTTTCGAATGACTCAAGACACACAGAAGTTTTATCGCTACAAAATACCGTGTAACTTTTCTATTTTTTTCTCATTTATAGACTCAGAGGTTACAAGTACACAGGTTAACAAAATGTCCGACTCTTCCGGCCACGATCCGCACAACTCGCACTCTCCC
This sequence comes from Dendrocalamus latiflorus, assembly GCA_017311315.1. NCBI lineage: Eukaryota > Viridiplantae > Streptophyta > Magnoliopsida > Poales > Poaceae > Dendrocalamus > Dendrocalamus latiflorus. The sequence continues at coordinate 4,907,613 of CM029641.1, read as the reverse complement.
CACTACACAAACGACTTACTCCACTAACCAACTCACTCAGTTAAGTGGACACGATCAGTTACGTGCAGATTAACTGCTACCCAACCCTATATACGACCGCACACAATCCTTCGAGTCTTGCTTCGGGTCCTTCGACAAGTCCTACTTTGAGTCCTTTGACCATTGTTGTTCGACCACAGTTGCTCGACCATGCCACCGACCACGGTTGCTCGACCACGCCTCTTTGACCATGGCACTTAACCGCTTCACCGACCATGGCTTGTCGACCATGGCTGCTTCGATTGCATATTCGATCACGGCTTCATTTTGACCGCTTTACTGGCCACGGCTTGTCGACCGCATCTTCGGTATTACCGCTCACACAAATGGTACTACCGGTCTTTGAGTACTGACCGGGATACTATAGCTCCACGAGTACCAACTGTCGATCAGTATGCATCCACGACCACCATAGCTACGACTACTGTAACTAAGACCACTGCGCAACTCGACTTATGACTGTGACTGCTACGATCAGTTAATTATAGCTTCAACTACTACATAGCTCGACTTACGATTGCGACTGCTACGACTGGTCTCTGACTGCTCTCCGACTTTGGGTCTTTGACTTGTACTCAGACACACGAGTACTCGACACACGACTATAGAGTACTCGAACACATTGAACACTCAACACAACTACACAGTATTCGATACGACCACATTGTACTCAAACACACGAGTACTCGACTACGACCATAGTACTCGACACACGAGTACTCAACACCAACCACTCTCAATAACGAGATTAGTTCTAACACGCAACATATGCTAATGTTGTTGCTGCGAAAACTAGTATTAATTGAGTTGGTAGTTGTAGCAGCTATATGTCTACATGTTTGAACCTTAGCAGCAACTTCTTTTAGAAAGCTACCGTCTTAACTATGGCCATACTCTTTTAGGCTGTGGCGAATGACTTTTGATTGCGGTTGATGGCTTTTGTGTGGATGGTGGAAACACCGACATGGATAGTGCACATGGTTTTGTGCTCGAGAAACCGTCTATAGATTCCGCTTCAAGAAATCGCCCTATTTATTTTGATTTTTAGAAAAGCTAAAAGCTCAAAATAACTGTGCCTATATAAATTGATAGTTAGGGTGTTCAGAAAAAAAGATCATAAGGTCTATGTGGCAACCTTATAGCTACCTTTAAACATTGTGGTAAATATTTTGAGCCTGCCATAGCTTGCAGATAGCCACAAGCTTGTGGCCTGTCCACAGTGAATAAAAAAATGGCTCAATCTCCTCTCTCCCATGTCCGCACTCACCAGTCACCACGAACCAAAGTTGTCATTGTTGCCGTCTTTGGATCCAACCGTGAGAAGCTAAGGAAGGGGCACCGCCTCGGATCTAGTCGTTGGGAGGCAGAGGAAGGGCCACTGCCTCCACATCTGGCCGGCAGGAGCGCGCCATCGTGATGTCTCTACCATGGAACTTCTCCACACCGCCATCGACTCGTCGTTAGATCCAGCCACCGCCTCCTTGGGGAATGGTCGATATCATCAGATTTGGCCACCGTGAGCTCGAGGAAGGGTTGCTGCTACCGGATTCGACCACCGTGAGCTCGGGGAAGGGCGGATCCTTGCTCCTATCACTAAATGAGAACAAGAAAGATGGGGGTGGGAGGCGTGGCGCAGTGGAGATGGGGGCGGTGAGGTGAGCGGGAGGGGCGATGCGGCGGAGATTGAGGGCGGTGCGGTGATCGAGAGGTAAGCTGGAGGGACAGCGCGGTGGGCGGAAGGTGAGTAGGAGGGGTGCCGAGTGGAGAGGAGGGGTAGCGCAATGAGCGGTGGAGAAGAGCGGCGCGGTGAGACAGAGGGGCGTCGGTGTCTGTGGGTGCCATGGTGGCAACTAGTATGGGTGGATGGGTTCCCCTACTTGAGCCCTCAAACCTCATATTTGAGAGCCAGAGCAAAAAATTGAACTCCAACAGGGCCCCTACTTGGCTCTCAAAAATAGGAGGCCTCTCAAATGAGGCATCCAAGCCCTCATTCCTAGGGCCCCCTACTCAGGCTCTCATTTTTCAGCTTTCTCGTTTTTTGTGGAACATTTGTGCTTTCAATTTAAATTCGGAACAAATTTGAATATTCGTATTTGAATTCGTATTTGAATTCATATTTGAATTCAGAACAAATTTGAATTTAAATTTGAATGTTATGTGATGAACTTTGTGCTTTCAATTTAAATTCAGAACAAATTTGAATATTCGTATTTGAATTCGGAACAAATTTGAATTTAAATTTGAATGTAATGTGATGAACTTTGTGCTTTCAATTTAAATTCGGAACAAATTTGAATTTAAATTTGAATATTCGTATTTCAATTCGTATTTGAATTCAGAACAAATTTGAATTTAAATTTGAATATTATGTGATGAACTTTGTGCTTTCAATTTAAATTCGGAACAAATTTGAATTTAAATTTGAATATTTGTATTTGAATTCATATTTGTGCTTTCAATTTAAATTCGGAATAAATTTGTATTTAAATTTGAATATTCGTATTTGAATTCATATTTGAATTCGGAACAAATTTGAATTTAAATTTGAATATTCGTATTTGAATTCATATATTTAAATATTGTCCCTCATTGTGAAATCATAAATATTTTATTGTGTATTGTGCTTTTGTCCCATACATATGCATATAATGTGTGAGGAAATAGAGGGAATTGAGAAGTAGGTGCCCTGTTTTGAGGGCTCCTGCTGGAGTGCAGCCCAGAAAACAGTGCCCTCAAAAATAGGGGGAGCCCTCAAATGAAAAGTAGGGGGTCTGTTTTGAGGGCTACTGCTGGAGTTGCTCTTAGAGCATATACAATGGTGTTGTTGTCCATAGTATCTTTCTATATTATCTGTAAACAATATTAAAAATATCTTTTATAATAGATTGTTTGTAAGTTATCTAGAATAAATTATATGTAAAATATAAACAACATTGATACAATGACATAAAAAGCACGTATAGCAAGCTATTTTCTTGTGTTTCTATCGTCTATAGAATTACAACCGATCTCCTTCTCTCTCCTTTTTCTCTTTCATCCACCTTATCAAGATTCTTATGTGACATCTCTTATAGACAGTTTTTGTCACCCTATTGTACATACCGTTAAATGAAGGAAGAGAAACAGGGAGAGATGATCGGATTATTTTATTGGACCGTGGTCCTACCTTAAGGCTCTTTTCAAGTGACAAATATTAGAGTAATTTCCGCAACATACATTGGCATGTTCTTTGCGGCTTTTAAAAGTGACTTTTGACTTTTGCTATAGTACGTAACTTTAAACGAAGTATTTTTTAAGACGGGGTTTACAAGTTAATTATAGTATACATTAAAAACCCAACATCTATACCAGCTAAAATCGCAAGCGAGTATCTCTCTCCGTAATCTATCTCGTGAACAGCCCAAAATTAAAAAAAATCAGTCTTAAGTCATAAGTCACAGCCATAAACCAAAAAAGAATAGGCCATAGATGCCACCTTAAGATCACCGGCTATAGATTGTGCTCCAACAATCTTTTGGTTTAAGTTTATGGTTGGAATTGTACTGTAGTAGCTGTTGTTTTTTCTAAGAAAAAAATGAGAAAACCCGTTATATTGTCACGGACAATATAAAGGAATAAGAGAAACAAATAAAAGGTAAAAAAATCTAAAAAAACCAAAATAAGCTAAAATTAGAAGACGATGCATTAAGTGGTTCCTGGCTTAAATTAACCAAAGTAAAAAAAATTCAGAAGCTGAAGCTATTTTGAAATGGGTATAAAACATTGAGAAATTTTGATATTTGACACTGAATACGTGCGCCTCTCAACTTTTAACCCCCAATTCGCACGCCTTTGGAAATTTAACCCTGTCACTGCGAATTATTTTGATTCAAGGGATTCTCTCCATTTTCGCAGTGACAAGTGTCAAAATAGAAAAGGAGAGAAAATGAGGAGAATCCCTTGAATCAAAAGAATTCACAGTGACAGGGTTAAATTTCCAAAGACGTGCGAATTGGGGGTTAAAAGTTGAGAGGCGCACGTATTCAGTGTCAAATATCGAAATTTCTCTAAAACATTGGAGATGGCCTTGAAAAATGGAGGTCAAGATGTGCTTCTCGTACACATAATTTTCTTTTTTTCATTCTTGAGAAAAATCTTTATACATACATCCACCCATGCTCTAAGAGCAACTGTAAGAGATGGGCTAAAACATCCCCTAAAACAAATTTTGGTGATTAGTGAAAAAAACCCTCCAAAAGATCCCCAAAACCACCACTAAAAATTTTAACACCCCCAATATCTCACCCCACGCGTCCCCAATCACCGTTGCCGCGCGCGAGTAGGCGATTCCGCGCCCAATTTTTTTCCCTTCGCGCTGCGTGAGACCTACCTGAGGGCGTCGGTAGCTTCCTCCCCGCCGGTGCGGCTCCCCACCGGCGCCCCGCTGTTGGAGCACACTGGCTGCCTGCGCCTCTCCGCCGCCGCCTCCAGGCACATCCCCTCTGGCCGCGCACAGGCGCCTCCTCGCTGGCCGCGCACATCCCCTCCGCCCGTGCACAGACACCTCCTCGCCGGCCGCTGCGCGTCTGGCGGCGCTTGGTGGTGAACAGGCTCGACAGTTGGGCCGATTTATAACTAATATGGCCCATAAGTCCATGTAGCAGATTTAAAATATTTAGGGGACCAATTTTAGGGATGATTGTTGGAGCAAAGGAGTTATATTGATCCCCAACTTTTTAGCATGTCCCCTAAAATGAGATTATAGGGGATCAAATTTAGCCCATCTTTTGGAGCTGCTCTAAGGTTCGGCTCACCTACAGGGGTCACAACACATTACTATGTGCAGGCCAAATAAAAACAGGACATCTGTCTCTAGAGGTCCCACCATGAGTCCATATCCCTTGACTGGAGTCTGCAGTTCTGCGAAGAAACAGAGCGAGAAACGGGGGGAGAGAGGGAGGGAAGAAGTGGAAGGAGGATGGGGGAGAAGGCGGCTGACGCGGCGGCGGTGGGGGACCAAGACGACGGTCAAGCGGCGGCGGGGGCTGTGGGGCGGCAGGATATGCGCCTTTTGCCTGCAGGAGAAGCTGGGGAGGCTGGTGTACTCCTCCAAGTCCAGCCCGTTCTTCCCGGTCGGCGGCCACCTGCCACCCTCAGCCTCGCCGTCGTCGCCGCCATACTTCCGTTGCGCGGCCAAGGCCCCGCCGTGGCTCCACTTCCCCGCCTCGCGAAAGTTGATACCTTTCCACAGGAAGAAGACATCCTCCTCGTCATCGTCTTCCTCTGCCTCGGCGGTCCTGTCCGCTTCGATGGCCGGAGGCAGGCTGAAGAAGAGCTTCTGGTCGTTCCTCTACCTCTCTTCCTCGGCCGACGCGCAGGGCCAGCAGCTGCGCGCGGGGACGTCGTCGGCGTCGGAGCGGAGGCTGGAGGTTATCGGCGAGCCAGAGAGCCCGAGCCAGAGCCAGGTCTCATCGTCGTCCTTCGGGCGGAAGGTGGCGCGGTCGCGCTCCGTGGGGTGCGGCAGCCGCAGCTTCTCCGGCGACTTCCTGGAGCGCTTCTCCAACGGCTTCGGCGACTGCACGCTCCGGCGGTGCGGATGACGATGATGACGAGCACGACGACCTGTACGAGCACCAGCACCGGATCAAGTGCACCGGGTTCTTTGGCGGCCTGGGCCCCACGTCGTCGTCCTACTGGCTCTCTGCCACCGAGGGCGCTAGCGGCCAGCCCTGGGCGTTCGGTATTACCGAACCGATCGGTTCGGTTCCTCGGTACCCATACAAATTCGGTTCCTACGAATCTCGGTACCGTTAGGTTCCTGAAAAAACTCGGTACCGAAGAAATTCGGTATCGGTTCTTTCGGTTCGGTTCCGGTATTTACCGAAATTACCGAACAGGGTACATCAGCATATAACATCAAGTTCAATAGCCAATTTTGACATAAATGTAACATGATTTCATATAGAATAAGTGCCAAATCATACAGAGAAAAAGCCACAAATACATAATATTTCGGTATTTCGGTAAACCGAGGCACCGAACCGAATTTCCTCGGTAAATTCGGTTCCTAAGAACCTGGAACCGAACATGGAACCGAAATTTTCGGTTTCGGTACTTTCGGTTCGGTTCTCGGTAAATTCGGTTCGGTATTCGGTTTTCGGTTTTTTGTGCCCACCCCTACTAGCGGCTGCGTCGGCAGCGGAACGAGGAAGTCTGACGGTCGGAGCCACCGGAGCTGGGCGTGGGCGTTGGCCAGCCCGATGAGAGCGCTGAGGCATTGTCCGTATCCTTCCCGATGACATCATCATCAGAGGCAACAGCCGCGGCGACGGTAACGAGCTAAAGCTGCACGACCGGCCGGTTAATCACCCCCTTCGCGATTCCCGTTTCTTATCTCAAACCGTATACATTTGCTCATTCGCTGTTGGTTTTTCCCTTTTTGCGGCCTCTTGTCAGTTTATGTAATTTCACGAACAAACTGCTCGTAAGTTGAAATGTGCTGTGGGTTTTGGGTTGATTTTGCTTCTACTTGTGATGTCTTTTCATGTGGGATTGATCTGCAAAAAGAAGACACGCGCGGGAACTGCGGAGAGGACAAAGAGAGGAGGAGACGCTCGCGGGAAGAAGACAAGCGCGGGAAGAAAGACGCTCGCGGTAAGAAGACGCGTGGGAAACGCAGACTCCAGTCAAGGGATATGGGACTCATGGTGGGGACCTCTAGAGACAGATGTCCTGTTTTTATTTGGTCTGCACATAGCAATGTGCTGTGACGCCTGTATGTGAGCCGAACCCCTAAAAAAATCTAAGAGAGATGAAGAGGCAAGCTAGAGCCTAGAGCCTTGAGGAAGAGGAGCGGAGAAGGGAAGGAGACGCCAGCGTGGCAGATTCCTTTCTCTCCCCTCCAGAAGGGCATATTCCACGAGCTCCCCGACCCACCGTGCCCACAGGGCAAGGCGTGCGCGTAGACTCGCTCTATGCACCACGAGAATGACTAACCGTCGGATGCATCGGTGGACGGCTGAGGGTCGTCCGCGTGCACGAGGCTGTGTGGGCCGTCGCGTGGTCCGGTCGGGTTCTGACAGCCCTGGGATCCGAAACCCATTTATTTGGATTCGCCTGGAATTTCGGGGAGTTATGCACGTCCACCCCCCGTAGTTTGGTTATTTCGAAATTAGACTTGCTATTTTGCTCACAATTTCTCTTCAAATGCCATGCCTGAACTAGGTGTTCGTGTTTGGCTTTGCCAAAATTTTCCCACCAATTTGCGGTAACAATTGGCTAAGGCTTGCTAAAAAACAAATTAGAAGAAATACATCACACCAAAGTCTTACCAACGTACTAAACGCTGGCTAATTTTGGTTGAAGACTTGAAGTGACCTGATTTTGACAAGTAAAATTTGGTAATCCTTGGCTCATGTAGTACTAATTTTCCAAATGCATGTACACAAACATATTTTGGAACATTTTCTTTTGAAAATAAACATGGGGGCTACCTATTGCATTAAATGTAGTTGATAATGATATACAAGCATACTTACATAGTATAAACGCATTTGCTCACCTACGAAATAGTAGTTGAATTGGTAAGAAATGCTACATAAGTAACCAAGTATACGATGTTTTTCTTTACACCTCAGCAGAAGTTCACACATACAAAACGAAAATCCATATAGAATAAAGATTATAAACAATCTTTAGTGCAAAATCCAACTAGGACTAGAAGCAACTTTTACGATTTGTTTAAGGGTGGATTCAGTGGCGGAGGCAGGAATAATTTTCAGGTGTGGCGGGGTTTATAAAAATCAAACATGTATAGTGAAACGAAGAGACGAGCAGTCGATCGATCAGGCCAGCTTCCATCCGTTCGGTTTGCTAATTGCGGCCCATCACCATCAAGCGGAGCCCACCAGCCCAGCCATCAGACCCATGTATTGACGTATGTATGTCATGTATATATACTGGTATACTACATATATTTAGTATTTTCTACAGATTTTAGGTATGGCGTCCGCCAAACCTTGCCAGATAGCTGGCTCCGCCCCTGGGTGGATTCTTTTTTGCTGCAATTGATGGTTTATAGTTGCGCTGATGACTTTTGATTCTAACGCGAATTCTTATACGAACGAATCAAATATTGATAAGTCAATTCGAAAAGGTTATCCTAATAAATAGCTTCGAAAAGACGACAAAGAAGTCAACTTGTTTATTTGTTTGAGGAACCATAAGTCATAATCTAAAAAGAAGGGGGGCTTAAGAGTTGTTTTTTGAATTACACCTGTTAGTTTTTTATTTGTGTTTTTTGACACGATAGCAGATGGTTGAGACACTGTCATGGATGGTACACATGTTTTTGAGTTCAGAAAGCCGTTTAGAGAATTTGTTTTAAGAGACCGTTCTATTTTGACGTTTGGTTTTTTGATTCTTAGAGGAACTAAAAACAAAAAAGAATAGTGATTAAGACTTCCCGGTAAAGCAACATATAAATAAATGATTCCTCGAGGAGTCCGGCGCATAAAATTCCGGCCCCTTAAAATTCCCACTTTCTTCCCACTTCTCCTTTTCCCTCCCGCTTCCGATTACCTCCCCCTCTTTCTCTCTCTTCCCCTCCCTCCTCCTCCCCAGCCTTCCTCCACTCCCCATGTCGGCGGCCGCGGCGGCGTAGGCGGAATCGGCGGCGGTGTAGCGGCGCGGGGAACCGGAGGCGTGGGGGCGATGGCGACGCCCGCGTCTGCCGGGCGCGGGGCCATGTCGACGGACAACGCCAAGGGCCTGGTCCTCGCGGTGTCGTCGAGTGTCTTCATCGGCGCCAGCTTCATCGTCAAGAAGATGGGACTCAGGAGGGCCGCTGACTCCGGCGTCCCCGCGGGTGAGTGCGTCGCGTCGGTGGCTAAGGCCCGCTGCTCTGGAACTTGGATCTCCCCGTCGGTGGGTCGGCCGGTCAGCTAGGGGGTCGAGTAGGGTTGTGTCATTTATGCGGTTTCTTTGCTGATTTGGACTCGCGGGTAGTGGAATCGAGCGGAGGATGGGTCTGTTGCTTTGGTTTCTGGTGGCTGTTTTTGGTCTGGTTGGTGAGAGGGATCTGTTTGCCGTAAAAAAAATAGTGGAGTTGTTCTTGGGTAAAATTGGTAGTCCAATTGAGTCAAAGAAATTCCTCATGCGGTGGAATTTGGGGCTTCTGAATTTGAACTTTCCGAAAACTTTTCTTGATTTTGTTGGTCAGAGGAGTCGAGGCTGAAAATGGTTAAAAAAAAATGGGCACGGAGACGTGTTTTCCGCGGTAGATTTGGCTGCGTGGAGAAGTCCAGTTGAGTCAGATGGTGAGTTTAGTCAACGACGCCTCTTTGCATTGCAACTGGATGGCTTGATTCTCTTTTTTCCTTTGCGTTGTGAGAAAGGTGCAATCATTTGCGTTGTGGAAAAGTTTAGATGCAAAAGTAGTCCAATCGAGTCAAGAATGTTTCTCTTGTTCTTTTGGTTTCAAAGAGGGTCAATCGAGTTTAGATGCAAAAGGTTTTTCTTTTGTTTTACATTTGCGATGGCATTTGTTTCTTGTCGTTAGTTTTTTTTATTGGAATTGAGCTGAGTGAGTATGAGAAAGTGGTCTTTTGGGCTGGGATGATTGCCTTTTTGCAGTTGTCCACAATTGGTAAATTTGTTCATGGGTGGTGTTCAATGTCTGTGGTACGGTGGGAGGATCATTGTTTGGATTGGAAAAATTTTGATTCTAATGCTTGCTTATTTTTTATTGATGTCTTCTCATAAGCTTACCAATGTAAGCTATCTGATCGAATCATGGATCTTTAGTTGTAGATGCAGAGATTGTATCTTGGAACGGTTTGGTTATTTTCGATTCCCTTTTTTGTTGGATTTGGTTGTGGAAAGAGTGAAGTCAAGTCAAATTTGGGGTTGCTACTTGCTTAAATCATGGAAATGCGATCAATGGTTAAACTGAAATGCAAGGTGCTTCCTTAAATCATGGATGGATCTTAGTTCAGATCACGTGGTTCAATTAAAGTGGTTTGTGATGGAAATCATGACTAAAACACGCCCTTATGGAGAATGAAAAGGGGATCAGTAAATCTTGAGTACGCTGTGTTTGTAAATCTCCTTGTTGCTTAGTTTGGTCTTCAGTATGCCAGGATGAAGTTGGATCCTTCTTGTTGGCTAAGCCTAAATGTTCGTTTCAATGGTAGCAACATTGCATATGGTTTAGGTGGTGGTTCATGGTTTCTTGGTGGGAGGAGTCATTTGTGGCAGATGGTCATGGTGGTCCTTTTCTTCTTTTTATTTTGGTGTTGACCGGGAGAACTTTTTCTGCATGATGGAATGCGACATTTGGTTTCCTTATGCATTTGTTTAACTAACTGGTTTAATTTAGTCAAATGTGTTAAAGAGTCGAAAAGCTTCAGTTGTATCTATCTTCTTAACTCCGAAGCCAAAAATAAAGGAACTTCTTTGCACAGTACTGCAGTAGTTTTTAGGGTTGTTGTGCTTAGTTTTTTTTAAAAAAAATATATATGCTGTTTACCTCTTTACAAGTGGATAGAAAACACAATTTTGATCATACTGGTTATTTTGGATATGATATGCTTAGCCTATGTAGCACGGACACGTGTCCAAACTGCCGTATCCGTGTCCGACACCGTGTCCGACACGGATACGACACGGACACGGCTCGGACACGTGTCGGCGACGTATCGAGCAATTTTGGAATTAATTTTAATTGCTAAAATTCTCGACACGTGTCGGACACGATAAATACACGAGTCGGACACAGCCCAGGACACAATTGACCTAGAGCCGGCCCACGAGAGAGCCGGCCCATTACCGTGCGCCAGCAGCCATCCTAACCCTAACCCTACCCGAGACGGCGAGACCCCATTCGGCCATTCCCACGTCTTCCGCCTGCTCAAGCATCGCGCCGCCGCCCGCCTTCCTCCCCGCGCTTCCCCGGCTTCCTCCCCGCACGCCGCCGCTGTTTCCCCGGCTTCCTCCCCGCGCGCCGCCGCCGTTTCCCCGGCTTCCTCCCCGCGCGCCGCCGTCGCTTCCCCGGCTTCCTCCCCGCGCGCCGTCGTCGCTTCCCCGGATTCCTCCCCGCGCACCGCCGCCGCTTCCCCGCGCGCCGTCGGCTTCTTCCCCGCGTGCCTCTGCCGCTTCGCCGGCCTCCTCCCCGCGCTTCCCCGGCTTCCTCCCCGCGCGCCGTCGCCGCTTCCCCGGCTTCTTCCCCGCGCGCCGCCGTCGCTTCCCCGGATTCCTCCCCGCGCACCGCCGCCGCTTCCCCGCGCGCCGTCGGCCTCCACCCCGCGCGCCGCCAGCCTCTGCCTCGCAGTCGGCACAACAGTCGGTAATAACATTTAGATGCAGTATGGTTTAGATGCAGTCGATAATAACATTTATACTTGATTGATTGTTTGCTTGATTGTTTGTTTGCAATAATATTTATGCAGTATGCAATAACATTTGCTTGATTGCTTGTTTGCAATAATATTTATGCAATATGCAATAACATTTAGATGCAGTATGCAATAACATTTATACTTGATTGCTTGTTTAACATTTATGCTTGATTGTTTGTTTCATCATTCTAGAAAAATGGAAGCCTCTAATTCTAATGCTAAAGAGGAGGAAAACACAAGCCACAATAGGTCAAAGCTTCCATTGTGGAATCATATTAATATTCTAGACAGGGGTGGTCAAGGAGAAAATAATACATATATATAATTTATTTATTATTTAAATATATATAGCCGTGTCGCCGTATCGGTATTTTTGGAAAAACGGCGAATTCCCGTGTCGGTGTCGTGTCGTGTCGTGTCGACGTATCCGTGTCCGTGCTAGCTTAGGAGGTCGGACATCTTAAATCAAGATGCAGTTGGTTCATGAAAAATTGAAAACAAATTCGTTCTATCACAAAGAGATTAAGCAGAAGAATACTGTAACAGTATGTGTAACATTTGGAATTAATGAACGCATGGTTTCAAATGAGTAAGTAGGAATTCTGATTTGTACCGTAATATTGTACCTACTGTAACACTTTCCTCAATAATTAGTTACTTTTCGTACAGCCAGAAAGAAGCATCTGAATAAAACAATGCCCAGTTTCCCGACTTATCATTAGGTATTAAACATGAAGAGATTTGATGTTCCTTGCAACAAAGTCTGCTGGTGATTTCAGTTTAGTTACCTTCAAGTCTGACCAATGCACTGATATCCTTCATGATATTTCATAAATTCTGTAGTTGCACTTTCTACAAGTTTTAGTGCAGAATGTAATAAAATTTTTTATTTACATGAAACAGGATATGGAGGGTTTTCTTACTTAATGGAGCCACTTTGGTGGGTAGGCATGATTTCTAGTAAGCTTCTTTCCATTCTTTTTAAATGCTATGCCACTTCTTTACTTTCTATTATATTCCTTCCTTTGTCACACATATGTGCACAGTGTTTTTTTCTTCCAAAAATGATATTGACATATTGTTGGTGTTTTCTTCCCTCTAATCTAACACATAACATCTTCTGTCCGAACATTTTCCCATTATTATGTTTGCTTTTTAAATGCCCTGCTGACCATGATGAGATTTTTGTTGGCTCTTAGCCTCTCACCCTGTTACCTCATGTTGGTCGTGTAATTCATGTTGATTTCATTTCCCTCATGGAAGCAAACATACAAGTTTGAGAATTGTGATTGACAGGGGTGGTTTATATTAGGAGAAACTAACAATTTGTAATTGGGGTTGAAGCCAATGCAGCGAAAAAGCATTTCTTGATAATTTCGTAGGTGCAACTAGATGCTAGTAGAATATTTGCATTGCACCAATACTGGGCTGTGAAAACTGAAAAGTGGCCCGAGAGAGCAAGTGAATCCCTTTCATCCGAATGTGATACTTTAGCATGAGCATCTTTTAACGCTGTTTTCTGTTCCTGGGGATCTATTGTTTCTCCTAGTTATTCTATCTGCAAGATCTTTTGTTGAACTTTATTGATTGGAAGTGGACAGAGTCGGACATCGTTGGAGTTTTATAAGTTTGCAAAAGTGCTTTTCCGATACTAGCAAAGTTGCTGCTTCACTTTTTAGGAAAACATGTTACTGATACTTTTGAAAGGAAATAAACTTGACTAATGTTCACTTACATGGCCTCTTATGAACAGTGGTTGTGGGTGAAATTGCTAATTTTGCTGCTTATGCATTTGCTCCCGCTATTCTTGTCACTCCTCTTGGAGCACTCAGTATAATCATCAGGTATAGTCATAAGAGTTCCATAGCAAACTTACTAACAATGTGCTTTAGCTAGCTACTTATTAAATCAAAATCACAATACTTTGTAAATTTCTGCAGTGCTGCACTTGCACATGCCATTCTACAGGAGAAACTGCACACCTTTGGTATACTTGGTTGTGTTCTTTGTGTAGTTGGATCAATCACAATTGTACTCCATGCCCCACAGGAGCGTGATATTGATTCTGTAAGGGAAGTTTGGGATCTTGCAACTGAACCAGGTATATACTATACTGAAAAATGGTGATCACAATGTCATCATTAATTTTATTGCTATTCATGGGCTAGATTAACTCATTATTTTTCCTTTGTTCTCTCAGGTTTTCTTTCATATGCGGCAATAGCAGTTGCAGCAGCCTTGGTGCTTATATATTTTGTTGCCCCTCAACATGGACAAACAAACATCATGGTGTACATTGGAGTCTGTTCTCTTCTAGGATCTCTCACCGTATGTTTTCTCCCCAAATATATCACTCTAGCATAATCTGTCTTGATGTTTCTCTACTGGGAATTTTTTAGTAAGTCCCATTTTCTATCTGATAGCGAGAATTTAACAGGTTATGAGCGTAAAAGCCCTTGGAATTGCACTGAAGTTAACATTCTCAGGAATGAACCAATTATTCTATCCTCAGACTTGGGCTTTTGCGCTAATTGTAGCCACCTGCGTAAGCACCCAGATTAACTATCTAAATAAGGTAAATGTTCTGATTTTCTTATTCTGTTGATGTACAATAGATGTAGACACTAGACATATTAGTATTTGATCCTTGCAGAGAAAAACGCATATTAGCATTTGAAAGTGATTCTTCTAAATATGGAAGCCATTTTGTAGTATCAGAAGAGATGAAACTGGACTTTAGAATAACAAGGGATCTTCTATCAACTTGTCTAATGCATACAATTATCATATTATCTGTCTTTAAAATAATCTTAATTGGTTTTGATAAGGTGAAGGGGCTTAGCATTAATTACATATTTACATTAAACAAAAGGACAGGGTAGCGTGCAGCTTATTGTATGCTCCGTGTTATGCGTTTTCAATTGACAGTTGTGATTTTTTCTGCTAAGGTGAGCCACTATTATCGTGAGATACAAGCCAATTACATGTCAACAACAGTAAATGTTTTTTCCTCTGTAAATTGCAGGCATTGGACACCTTTAATACAGCAGTTGTCTCACCAATATATTACGTGATGTTTACTTCACTAACAATTATAGCCAGTGTGATAATGTTCAAGGTAACCCTTTGCATGACTTTCATGACAAACAATGCACCTATTGCTAACTGAACTTTCTTATTGCAAAAATGTTATAAACAATGTCGCTGGATTGCTGTGTGATTCTATTTATTTCTTGCTCTGCTTATAATTTTGTGCCTCACTGGCTGTGTGGAAGTTTACTAGAAAATAGATTTCACAATGACAGGGACATCTGGGCATTTATTACAATGCCAACTGCAGTTTGGATGCTGGTGGCCTTACTGAATGCAGGCTCCAGGACCCTTTGTAATTTGGATCTTAAGGATATTTAATTGTGCATATATATAGATGTTGAAGTGCTCTTAGACTCTTTGTTCTAGTGGCCTGCTTGTTTACTGAGGCAATGCTGCTGTAATTATTATGTATGCATGATGACTTGTGTCTTTTATCTTGCTTGGCTTAGCGTAATTTTTCGTTGATGCTGTTACTTTTCTGGAAAAATGATACCTACTTCATGGAAGGTTTATATCCTCGGTTTGTCAGAGATTAGCTTCTTGACATGCAGGATTGGGATCGGCAAAATCCGACACAAATTGTCACGGAGATGTGTGGTTTTGTGACCATCCTTTCTGGGACGTTTCTCCTTCACAAGACAAAGGACATGAATCACAGTATGTCATGATTTTTGTCATTTTACACATCTTTATGACAAACACCATTGCATTATGTCTAATGAGATTTTCTTTCCAAATAGGTAATGGACCATCTTTGTCCACACGACGCTCGAAGCATGCTAGTCAGAATGGGTTTGCCATTGAGGTCGTTCCACTAAAATACCAAGATTCTGTGGACGACGAGGCCTTGCCATTGTCACTTCCCAAGGCTGACAATCGCTACCTAATGGAAGAGTTTCCTCTTAGATACAAAGACTTGAATATTACCAGATAAACAATTCTTCGCCAACGCGTGCTAGGAATCTCTTGGGAAATTTATCGCACACAATGGTCAGGCATGATTGGTTGATGGAGAACTGGTGTTGGAGGTTTTACCTCATCTATGGTGTTGGATAGATTGGGGCTACAGAAATTATAAGTTGATACTGTGACATCCCCTTGTCTGGATGATGATTTCGTCTCTTATGAGGAGCAAGCAGGGAGGATGTCAACCTTCAGGCGAATTAAGTGATAGTTATTCAAGAATACCAGTTCTGGAAAAGTGCATGAAGTCTACTTATATACAGTGGCATCTTTTACTATACTATTTTTTTTTTCATTTTTTAGGCAGTCTTGCTGCAATATGGGCTTATCTGATTTTTTAGGAAGATGTTATATGGGAACATCAAGCTTCATTTTTTCAATTATTTTTACCTGTACCTACCTCATAAATTGCTGCCCAATTTACTGACCGAGTATGTGTAAGTATCAATCATACTTTTTGATACATAATTGATTAATCGAATTCACATGTCCCGTGTTGTAAATATTTGTTGAGGATGCCTCCTTATGACATTTATGTTCTCCTTGTCTTCAAAACGCAATTTGCTGGACCATTAGTGTGATTAAGAGCCTGTTTGGTTCATGACCAGAAGTTGCCTAGCCACAAGTTAGGCGTACCACAGTTTTTAGGTAGTTGTTTGGTTCACTGACGCAACTGTGGCATGCCACACTTTCTTAGCACCCTGCTCTACACGTCATAGACTCAGTTTCTTGCTAAACTTTGCCACAAGTGTAGCTTCGATTTTGTTAGCCACACTTTCTGTGGCAGCCACACATTGCCTAAGCTTAAGTATGCATGCTTAGGCACCAACCAAACAGGCCCTAAAGCAGGAAGTTGTGCATGATGGTTTACAAGTTTGCAAGATGCCTGATTGCAGAATAAAATGGAAATGATTGGTGCAAGGAGGACAGAGTTGCTTCTCAAACATTCTGCTACTATGGTCATCTATTCAAGGTGAAGAACATATTCTCCTATGAACTGTTTTAATTGATTTTGTTTCGTCCCTTTACAACTACACATTTGCTACTGCCTTTTCATGATCACTCCCTACTAGGTTCTCACTTTTGTACTTGGTTCATAAAACTCTACGGAATGTGTTTTGGCAAGGTTAAGCACGGACAATGCCTTGTGGAAATTTAGCTCAGTGTAGTGACTATGTTGCGACGAATGCAACTAAAATAAATACTGTACTAACTTCAATATTTCTAAATAAGGACCAGTTCCATCTATATATATCACTATCCCAAATTCCCGGTCTACCTTAGGCTGTGCCCATTATGCGTTCTTAACGAATCTATTTATCTATATATCTATAATAATTAAGTACTCTAAGGAAACTTTTACGTTAATCAAAAAAGATTTAGGGCCTGTTTGGCAGAGCTCCACCAGCTCCAGATTCACCTAGAAGGTGGATCTGGCGCTGGATTCACTGTGGAGCAGCTCCATCGTGGATCTGGGATTCGTCAAAGTATTTGGTACAACTCCACCTCCCTCTCTATCTCACTTCCACCTGGGCTCCACGCGTCAGGGGGCAAAATGAAAAAAAAAGAGGCACGGACACGCACGGAGGTGCGGCCCCGGCCGGCGCAGGCGCAGGCGAGGCGGAGAAGAGGAGGAGGCGGAGGCGGGGGAGGTGGTGTTGGCCCGGGGGCAGGCGGACGCGGGGGGAGGCGGCGCCGGCCCGGGAGGAGGCGGGGGAGGCGGCGTCGGCCCGGGGGCAGGTGGACGCGGGGGAGGCGGCGCCGGCCCGGGAGGAGACCGCGGCGGTGGAGGGAGAAGGCGGAGGAGGCGGCGGTGGAGGGAGAAGGCGGAGGAGGCGGAGGCCCGGGAGGAGGCGGGGGAGGCGCGACGCGAGAAAAAGAAAAGGTTGAACCGTTTTTTTGTGTAACCAGTGGCAGTGGTGGGTAATTTTTTCCAACTCCACCAAATTTGAGTTGGTGGGTGCTCCACCAAATCCATGAATCTGGGGGTAGATCCACTGTTTTCGTGGAGCAGATCCATGGTGGAGCTGCTCGAGTTAGAAATGTTTGGCTGGTAAAATTGAATCTGGATCTGATTTTTGTTAATCTGTAGCTGGTGGAGCTCTGCCAAACAGGCTCTTGGTATCTACCTATTTAGCGGATCCAAACTAACGGTTTAGATTGACTTTAAAGAAGTCGGAGGAAAGAAAAATATATAAACGTCTATCTGGTCTAATTAACATCTAGATTTTTTCCCCTCTCTTCACCATCTGTAATTTTTCTTCCCGTCTCCCACAATCCCCTACCTGTCCTCCTCCCTCCCCCATCCACTCACCTTGCACGCTGCTCAATCCCCCTCCTCGCTCTTCCAGATCTCTGGCACTCTCTCTCTTTGCCTCTTGGAAACAAAACTAGGTTCATCTTCGTTAGACCCACGCGCAGGGCGGCGAGTTGCCCTCGACCAATGCCGGAGATGGCGCGGCCGCGGAGGCCGCCTTCTCGTGGGCGTTCGTCATCCTCCCGTAAGCTATTCCTCGCTCCATCTCTCGGTCAATGGCATTCGGGGATAATCCAAAGCCCATGGACACATTAGATGATTGGCAATTTGGCATGCAGCGCATACGGGAGAAAGAACAGATACAACACAAGATATATGCGGTGTGTCAGCAGAACTAGACCATGCCTCCAATTGGCCGGCTCAGTTCTCTTCTATGCTTTGCTCCTCCTCTTTATTCTCCTCCTGTTTATTCTGTCGCCTGCAGAGCCACAGGGACGGCGAGCTCGACAGGCCGCCGGCGAGATGCCGTGCGTGCCCTCGCTGCATCCTCTATTGGCGAGGAGATATATTGATTTTACGGATAATGGTTAGCAAGAAGATTGGGAAAATTGATGCATCCTCTATTGGCCTTAGCAAGAGCAAGTTTTCAAGATATACAAATTTTCAACGGTTGTAAAATGGTGTGATGTTTGTTACTTATTCAAATTCTGTAGTTAGCTAGGCGTAATCAATTGAGAGCATACAAACTCCGAGTTTCAGTTATCCAATCAGCAAGAACTGAAAATTCGTTAGGAATCCAAAACTAAAATCCAGATGAAAATTGCATGCATTAATTGCTTTAATCATGAGAAAAAGAAACATATATAGGCTTCCATCTGTTGTATACGTGGGTACCTTCCATCAGATGGATGAACTCTAGATATAAGATATCTATAAAAAATTGTGGTATCAAATATATACAAATTCCAAAAATGTATCCACATCCAGTATGCTTGGCCCAGTGCGAGCTGTGTTGTTTATGTGGTTGATTCTTCTTGCGTAGTGTCCACCAGCTAACATCATATTTCAATTCGTTGCAACAATTATTGCTATCGAAGAAGCATGAATGCATTATCCTCTTCTGTGGCCATGCAAGGTGTGGAAAACTAGCTAGGTTGAGACTTTAGAGTCTAAATGTGGTGTCTAACATATTTTGTTTTTGTTAATGGTACCAATCCAAAATTTTCAATCAAATTATTACATTGTTTATATATACTGTGCAAGTCCATGTCTTTTTAATCGACGCGTGAAACGTGTTGTATGTTGCAAGGATTTTGACGGGTGTTTCTTATCAACTCATTACTCCTATGGTACAGTGACTGCTTTCTAATTATTGGCAAAGTCTCAAACACTTGCAAACTGAATTTCTGATTCTTTTTGAGTTCTTCCTTTATATGGGTAGTGGTTTCAATACATAAGAGAATTAGCAAAAAGAATTAGCAAAAAGAATTGCATTGTCTATGTTAGATGCAAATGCATTTTTATGGTTCATCTCAATTATTGAATGTCAGCATATTGTCATAATTCATAAAGGATTGAGTGGAATATGATATGCTTGTTTACATCATCTATATAAATAAAAACAATTGGTGAGATTCTGTAGGACCGATATGGCAATAGAGGGGAGGGTGAATGGTGCCTTTAAATTTTCTCCTAAGTATTCCTCTAATTTTTACTCCAATAACTATAGGAAGCTATGTAGATCAAAAAGCCAAAAATCCAAGAATTCTCGGAGCTATTGAAAATTTCAGCCCGTGAATAGTGATTTCAACACTATTTCAAATCCGAAAAATCATTAACTTTTGATCCGTCCATAGGAGCCTATCCCAATCGAAAAACTTGAAAGAACTTGAGAGATTTGGGATATTTTGGTTCATTAAGCTCTGCTACACCAAAACCAGCCCAAAACCTAAAATTGAGCTAACTTTCTAACCAAAACTCCAATCACTTGAGATTTGTTATGCACTTTCTCTACAATGTCAGGAAACTATTCCAATCAAGAAGAAAATTATTGCCAAAATTCGGACTTTTTCTGTTTGAAGGCAAATTGCACAAAAAACGGGTTAAAAATCTAAAACGGTGAATATGACTTGCTCGTGGGTGGATGATGACCAAGATAACTCTAGATATATTTTAACATGTCACAACAGGTTAGAACACCGAAGAAATCAAGCCAAAAACTCTCAGATGAAGAAATCACTTGAAGGATCAAAAACGTGCAAAAACTGAGTTTCTTGATGAACTTGCTACCAAAGTGTCTAGATCGGTGGAGATTGATTTCCTGATATTATTTCTATCTCTTATATGTTTTTGATACAGCAAGATCAAGAGAGGGAAGAGAAGATTAAAACCAACCAAATCAATCAAAACAAGAGATAGCCATAGAGATGATCAAATATTGATTCTAGTGCTGTTTGAGGAGGAAAGTTTTACACTCCACCTTAGAGGACAGAGAGCACACTACAAACACTTAACTTTTTTCAAACACTAACCCTAACACAAGAGAGCAAAAGAGAGAGTTGGATGGTTAGCCACAAGCCTCCATCCCAACCCCTTGTAGAATCAAGGATAACCGACTAGGGAAGGTGGGGGGGGGGGGTAAATAGGAGATTCTAAAAACTCTTGAGAATTAAAACTAATTATCACAAATTATAGCTAGGTAAGCTTTCAATTCAATTTACACCTACACAATTCTAGTATGGCTAAGGCACCACAAGCACAAGTCTCTACAAGAATAACTCTAGCACAAATAAATATGACAAATACAATGATCACAAAGTGCTAGAAACTAGAAATACAAGTGCGGAAATGAGAGACAAAGAAACAACCAATTTGACACACGATGTTTTACCGTAGTGTTCGAAAACTTATTGATTTCCCCTAATCCACGTTGAGGAAAGCTTAAGCTCCTTGGACTGGTTCCACGAATTAAGCCTCACTCTTCAATCACTAGTGGTTGTCCTTCCTCCACTCTAGAGATGGTGGACACCAAACTACTCACAGGTTGCGTCGGGCTTCTTCATAACCTTTTTGAAAAAGTCACATTGCAAGCTCTCACCAAGTTGTCTAGGTGCCGATAAGCACCAAGAGTAACA
This sequence comes from Dendrocalamus latiflorus, assembly GCA_017311315.1. Taxonomy (NCBI): domain Eukaryota; kingdom Viridiplantae; phylum Streptophyta; class Magnoliopsida; order Poales; family Poaceae; genus Dendrocalamus; species Dendrocalamus latiflorus. Next base: position 4,886,752 of record CM029641.1, on the reverse strand, counting down.
AACCACAGTTTCGCTTGACGGCGATCAAGTGCCAAGGATCAATCTAGGTTGAATATGCACTTGAATTTGACTTAACTACCTCAAATGAATGCACAAGTGAAATTGAGGTGTGGGAGAGGTGCTCTATTGCTCAAAGATGTTCAATGAAGTGTCCTTTTTTGTCCTTAAGCTAGTGGGAAAGTATTTATACCCCCACTAATCAAAACTAGCTGTTGCATAAAAGATTCCTGAAAAATTAGGAAAAGCGGTAGTACCGCAGTGCAATATGCAAAACTACCGCACCTCTACTGTAGCAACAGTAACGGCTATATCAAAGCGTCAGAACTAGCCATTAGAATAAAATGCGGAACTACCGCTGTTGAAATTGTGGTAGTTCTGATTTCCGGTAGTTTCGAAATTTGGTGTGGTACTTCTGTTTGCTTCGAGACCCAAAAGTTGGTCCTCTCTAGAAAAACATACTGCCCAAATTTCGGAAGCTCCGAGTTTCAGTAGTTCCATTTCATGGGTGCGGTCATACCGCTCTACGGTAGTTCCGCCGTTTAAAAACTGGTACTACTGTTCTCCGAGTGACTAAGTGTTTTCAAGGGTGCTCTCTAGAAAAAACATTCCGCCAAATGTACGTCGGTACTTTCGGGTTTCGGTAGTTCTGCACCACCACTCTGGTCATACCGCATGGCGGTAGTACCGCTATTTACACACCGGTACTACCGAATTTTCTGACAATGCGCAGTTGGCTATCCATTTAAATTCTAAGGGTATGTATGATCCTAAATTGATTCAATGGCACAAGAGCATGCTATGGCACAAGAGCATGCTGTCAAGTTATTAGCCATGATTCATCTTAATAATACGGCATTTAATCCTATAATCCAGTCTTCTAACTTTTCTCCCAAGACCGGTAAAATAGAAAAGAGATCCTAGACTATTTGTACTTTTGTATTGTACCATCTTGATCCACATGTTGACCCTTAGTATGCCTCTCACATTCGTCATCAGGACTAAACCTTTCAAGCACTCAACTAACACATTAGTCCTATATTCACATATTGTTATTAATTACCAAAACCAAATTTTAGGGATCTAGATGCTTTCACCCCTTTATATAGATGAGCTAGCCAGCCACATCTAACGCTAATAGATATTATCCACTTAGCACAATGGGGAAATCCGTTAACCCCACATACACGGGTTTTACTCGCACATATTCACTTATGCACATTTTTCAAAGCGCATAAGTCCGAATCTGTTAAATCCTTAGTCTTAATCCATCTTGTTCAAACCAGCTTCACTTTGACCTAAACCGCTCTCCTAAGTGTCACTCATGCGCCGCGGTTTTGATTAAAGGTAGTTTTCGGTATTTTGGTCAAACTACCAAAATACCCCTCGTTGACTTGGTCATCACCATCCATTACAAACAATCGTCATGCTTGCCGCGTGTAGACGCACTAGTTTGCCACGTGTCGCCAAGTCTCACTTGTCATGGTTCCACTGAACCACGGCTCACTTGGCCTATCCAAGCTATATGGTGCAATCTTGTTGCTCGAACTCGCCTTCAACATTTTTCATCTTTTTTGTGCCATACTTGAGCTCACCGTCTCACCTAGCATCCTCGATCGTTCAGGGCCTCAGTTTCTCCATGAGCATAGCCCTGATCCGTGCTGTTGACCACAGTTGACTCTAAGCGATCTTGTACATCCAAAAACAATAAAATCATTTTCAGACACAAGTTCTTTACAACATGACCCACGTTAGCAGTAACATACCTCATGCAACATAAAACCACTGACCTTACTCATCAAAACCCATTCCCCAACTCAACTCCTAAGAAATAAACAAACTGGTCGAAACTCTGCATGTGGCCGGTCTGACCGCCAACACCAACCGGTCAGACCGGTGGCGCAATGCCGGTCTGATCGGCCTTCCTCCTGACTGACCAGCAACATTACCACTCAAATTTTCAAGTCTCCCAAATTGCAATGGTTCATCACACCATAAACTAGGATTTTCCCATATGGTCCTTCAGATTCAAGGCACCTCTTTCATTTTGAGGACAAGAAAATCCCCATAATAATCCTAAAAAAGAAAAAATTCTAAAAATTCTCACATTAATCAAGAAAAAGAGAAACATCTACACCACTTATTTTGGTGGGGCCAAATTATAACAGTACAGATTAATCATATATGTATATTAGAGTTGTATAGGAAATACAATTATATTTCAATAATAGACAGCAGAGTTGCATACTAAAGACAGCTGTATCATAGTATCTAGTTGCGTAATCACACGGGCAAATTTGCTAGTTAAATGAAACAAAATTAATGATCCAGACTTGAGTATGAAGTAAGAGAAATTGAGCGTTTCGGCTTTTCTTGAGAAAGTCCATTTTATTTTTATTTTTTAGATACTGTAGTTTATGTCATTCTCGTCACCTTCTGCTGTCTAGGCTGCATATTTCTTCATGGTTCTTCTTATCGAACAGCATGTGTATGTGTACCATTCCTTCTATAGCAGAAAGAAACACAACCCCAAATCAGACAAATTTTTTTACAAAAAGTTTCATTATCTGGTTGTTCCACAGAAGTTCATACAATATCCTTTCCCAGCGAATGATCCTTACCTTGGACGTAGTTATAATACATCTCTTGGTGACTTGCAGGGATTTGCAACCAAGTTTTGAATTGTTACTATGCCTTACCAGTACATGGGTCAACTTTGCCACCTTCTACACCGTCATTGGTACAATGATCATCACAGCTCTGGCTCCTTCAACCTCACAACCATTACTTTCCTGATCCCAGCCCAATAGAAGGAGATGATGAAGCCAACCACAAAAGAAACTGCTGCGACCCATATAGCTGATCTGAAATCATCTTGAATGCCTGTCATACTATCTGAAGTGTCGATGTCTTCTGTACCTTTTGTGAGACCTGGATTTCCAGTTACATTAACCATCACCCATTTAGGCAACTTAGGCAAGGGTCCAGAGAGCTGGTTGCCAGAAAGCAATAAATATGTTAATCTTTTCAGGCTCGCAACTGAGGATGGTATCCGACCGGACAAGTTGTTGTGTGAAAGATCAAGCAACTCCAAGTTACTTAAGGTTCCAATGTTTGTGGGGATGGTTCCAGTTAGCTCATTGTTCCCGAGAGCAAGAGTGATTAGAGAATGCAGTGAGCTGATCGAAGATGGAATCGCACCGCTGAGCTTGTTGCCATGTATATCCACATAGCAGAGCTTCGTCGACCGGGCTACCCTGAAAGGTATCTCTCCAGTGAATGAGTTCTGACTAAGGTTAAATATTTCCAGGTTTGTCATGTCAGAAAATGAAGTTGGGATATATCCACTGAGATTGTTCATTTGGAGCTTCAAAGCTATCAGCTGCTCAAGGTTGCCCAGCTCATCAGGTACAACACCTCGCAGCTTGTTTGACGACAGGTCTATGAGCACCAACCTCTTGCATTTGCTGAGCTGTGAAGGTATAGCTCCCACCAGCCGATTGTCATTCAACACCAGATAAACCAAGCCGATGGCATTACCGATTGATTCTGGGATGCTTCCATTGAGTAAGTTGCCACCGAGCCTCAGATGATGGAGGCTCTGAGAGAAATTCTCAGGAATGAGCCCTTCAAGCGTATTGGCAGTGAGATCAACGGCCTCCAAACTGGCAGGTGCGAGGAGATCAGAGGGAATCTCCCCACTGAGCATGTTGTAACTCAAATCCAACATCCTAATATTCTTGGTGATTCCTTTAGGAATTGAGCCAGAAAATTTGTTCTGGTTGCCTGCAAACCGAGACAGTGTTGTGACATTCAGCAAGCTCCTTGGTACTACGCCGCTCAAGTCATTACCTGAAAGGAGCAAAGTTCTGAGTTTGGGGAAGTTCATGAACTCATCTGGGACATCACCGGTTAGATTGTTCTGGCTGAGGTCCAACAGAGTAAGATTTCCATATCGAAACAAACTTATTGGAATGTGGCCACTAAATTTATTACCAGACAACACCAGTTCCTGGAAAGATGGAGCCATGTTTGTAGGGACAGGACCTACCAAGTCATTGGAACTTAGGTTCAAGCTTCTCAATTTTGTCAAATAACTAAGTTGGGCACTCACATCGCCGTTTATAGAATTGAAGGACAAATCAAGAACCTCAAGTTTAGGAAAACTAGAGAATTCACTAAGCTGACCAGCCAAGTTGTTGCTGCTGAGATTCAGTGCTCTCAATCCGGCCTTCACGGGGCACTGACAGAACTGGCCTTGTAAATCGGCGAAGTAGTTTTTTGAGAGATCAAGAGATTGCAAAGTATCAAGAGTGCATATGGAGGCAAGGATAGTGGCGTTATAGAGGCCAAAGCCAGAGAGGGAGAGCTGGATGACAACCGCAGACGCAGAGGAATTCTAGCCAGGAGAAGAAGAGCAATTGACTCCACTCCATAGGCATGGATTTGAGCTTGTATTCCAGTTCTTGGTGAGGGATAGAGCCATAGTACTATTACTACTGCTCAGCAAGCTCGAAATATCTCTCATGATACTCTCCTGTGTCTTGTTCAACTGTGGTGGTGATGGCTTGGTGGCGGCCATAGGAGCATCAAGAAACAAGACCACCAACAGTAAGCACAAGCAATTAGCAGAAGCACGGCTTTTACTGACCTCCATGGTCAGCCTTGGCTGGTCATGCTCTTTGCGACTTTGGTCGATTAAAGACTCAAATAGAGCTTGCATTGGATCTTCTCAAGCAACTGGTGCAGAAAAAACGACCAGGACAAGGAGTAGAAAAGCAAAGAAGAGGAAAGAAAGCAAGCTGCACAGATCAACTGGTATCTCTGAAGTGAAGGATGCAGACGGGTGTATTTTGCAGTTTTGCACTTGGGGGCTGCTTATATGCATGTAGACATTGTAGAGCACCGGTTAATTGTTCAAATGATGCAGACAGGAAGGAGGCCAACAAAAAATGGTGAGTTGTTGTGGAATTCTACTGTCATCTAGGGCAGACCAGACTATTCATCGTGCAGTCAAACACTCAGACTTATGTTGCACTTGGCAGACTTGGTGGTGGTGCAGTTCTAATTGTGAGTCATTCAGGAGGACTATTCACGCGTCTTTCAGACTTGGTGGTGGTGCAGTTCTAATTGTTTGAGCTAGTTGGAGGAATGGTCAGAGCCATCCAACAAGGAGAGAGAGAGGTTTGCCATGACCCGTCACCGCCAGTTTTGTTGTCAAATTGTCTGTCAAATCTTCGCACAATAAAAAAATTGTTAAATGATAGCCACTAAGACACTAATTCAGCTATAGTCAAGTGGCATATAAGAACGATAACCAATTGAAATTTCATCACATAACGTCTTCCCTGTAATTTTCCATGCTAAGTTCCAGTTTCACAGGAATTTCACAATAAATAATTCAATTCTTGTATGAATCTGAAAATTTCCCACGTTCTAATTGGAGCCTTGTCATCAACCACTCTTGGTAAGTTTCGATGTGCCTTATCTTGGATTTGCCAGGCCAAGTTTCGGATGTCTAATAGGCCTCTCGGACTATGTGGACGGGATAGGGAACTGAAACAGAGTTATCAATTCCATTCTGGTACCGAACAAAATGATCGGTATATTTCATCTTAGCCTACAAAACAACACAAAGAAAATTGTATCCCGTACCGGTTAGAATTCCAGTCATTACCGGATGGAATTGTGCATACCATCAATTTCGGTACCGGCCAAAAACTATATTTCGGTCGTGCCGCACACGTGTTTTTGCGCGTGCTGACTCAAGCCACGCCAGCCCAACTAAGTGCACTAGCCTCTAACCACACACGTCATGGGCCAGATTTGACTCAAACCATGTACATACGTGCCAGATTGAACTAACTTCTTTGGCCTTTGCTATTCTTTTTCTTCAAAATTTTTATTAGAAAGCATGGTAACTAGTACTTATCTCCTCTTATTTTTTTTATATACATATGAATATATAATTTTTTATATTATACTCCGGAACGGTACACCGGAATGGACTAGTACCGGCATATTCCATATCAAGAGACAAATCGGAATGGTCTCCAAAATAGAATTGACTACTATGATCCGAAAGGTAGGTTTTGTTAAAAAAAGTTGTTCGGTAAATGAAAATTTTGGTTTGGAGATTTTTTCTTTCTACTTCCTAGCTTGGAAACGGGACTTGTATCCTCTACTATTACCTGGCAATAATATCGCGCTATTCTCAATCTTAACCTTTGGATAAAAAAACGGTGGCCTCCGTAATCTCTGTCGTAAACAGCTAAAATTTAAAAAATTCAGTCAAAAGCTATAAACCGCAGCTGAACCAAACAGGTCCTATATCTACTAGTAGAAGGGGCGTCAGCTAGATTGAAATGGTCTGGCTGCTATAATCGTGTTGATTAAATTATTTTGTATCTATTTTTAAGTTTACAATTTTAATATCTACATATATCTGCACACTACTAACTAATCTGACGTGGTCTCGACCGTATATATCATACATGACCGTTTCATTTTATGCATCTCACGATAATGGTGGGGTAAATGGTACGTAAAAGTAATCATCCATCCATTAATGAAATAATGAAGAGATTTGTGAAGGACGTATTGTGATCGTGGTGTGTAAACAAGGAAGAAATTAAGGCGCATCGTACGGAAGAGATGACAATGTGAAGGACGAACAGAGATTATATTATATCTCCCTTTTGCACCTAATACAATGTAGGAAATCTCGTGTTGTCATTGACCATTAAGCCATAGAACTAACGTTTCCAACATTGACTCTGTCATCATATTGTTGGGAGTGGTTATTTGCACGAATCCACGAATAAAAAAGCATTCGTACCAAGAGGAGAGCTGGCACAAGGCTATCGCAAACGCTTTTCTGCGAGCTAATCAGAGCAAGTCTTGCTCAGACTTTTTTCAAGACCAGTTCAATAACTTGGGATGTCCAGCTAGTTAGCTAGAGCAAGCAGCTACGGCGTCTCGGCGGGTGGGGAGCCACGGTGGTTAGCAGTCGCGCGGTCGCAAGTGAGGTCGTTGGGATTTTTGCACTTGTTTGATTTTTTATGTAACTTGATAAAGCTATTGAAATTTCTGAAAACTCTCTGGCTGAAACATAAGTTCTAAAATCTGAAACGTATTGAAACTTTGACTCGAAACTTACTTGAAATCTTTTGGACACTACTAAAAACGCATGAAACTCACTAAGCCTAAAACATTTTTAAAGTTTTTCATCAAAACTAAACATCACGAAACTTCTTTCTATACCGTTGCAATGGTATACCATTGGCTAATCACACTAGTAAAAAAACGTTATCGCAGACTGTTCAAAAATATCATTACAGACGGTTTAGTGAGCCGTCTGAGTTTATTGGTCAGTAATAACATCAGGTCATCACAGACGGTTCATATTAAGAACCGTCTGTGAATGATATTATCACAGACAGCTCTAACAAAAAACCGTCTGTGATAGTCCTTCACAGACAATTTATACCAAAAAACCGTCTGTGATAGTTCATTCTGTATCTAAAATTCTCTGTTTTTCGGCTAGCCTCAGGAAGTGTTAGCTATACCCTTTGAGAACAAGCAAATACAACAGTAAATATAGTAGCACATTCCATTTCCATTAAGATTAGAATCCACCATTACATCATCATATGATAACGAACAGGTTACCCATCTAACGGAGCAAGGATATGGCAAAAACATATCTTCTAATCTTACAAACCCAACTCTTAAACATGGTAAGAACATAGAAGTAGGGATCCTATGCCTAGACCCTCTCGTCCCTAATGCAACGCGCGAACTGGATGTCCTTGATGCCCACCGTCGTAGGCGCTGACTTGAGCGCCATCTTAGTAGCCAGCTACTTCTGCAGTGCCTTGCCATTCGTAAACTTGTGTGCCATCTACTTCGAAGGGCCATCGGGGTCAGCGTTGAGGAGGAGGACAGTGAGGATGCTGGAGAGATTTTGAGCGCATGAAGTAAGGTAAGGGATGGATTCAGGTGAGTATTTATAGGGGAGGGAGAGGCAAGAGTTAGAGCTACGATCCGTGGGGTGGGGGTTGGTGGGTTTTTATTGACTGGAATTGGGTCGAGGAGGATCGACGGGCCCATCGGTCAAGGACATAATTATGATAGACGGTTTGAACCACAAACCATTTGTGAAATATAATTATCACAGATGGTTTGAACCACAAACCATCTGTGAAACATAATTATTACAGATGGTTTGAACCATAAACCATCTATGATACATAATTATCAAAGATAATATATATCGATACAATATAAAAAGCTAGTCTCAAAAGATGAAATAGCGAAGTTTTATATGACTTATATATGCTCATTTGAAAGGTTTCGATGAGATCTATAACTTTGCAGTTGAGGCAAACCCCAAATTCCGAAGGGAAGATGAAAACTTTTGGCAAAAACAGGAACAAAAAATTTTGTGATGCAAATTTGAGGCTAAAGATAGCCTATTTCGGGGGGTCTTAGAGGGTGACTGGTACAAGTAGGTCATTTTTTGGATCGGGCTCATCGTTAGCTTTCCAACGAGTATAAGAACGTCGAAAACAGACAACGTATGCAAAAGTTATGCCTGTTTCACGAAAAGTGTCTCGGAATATAATCCTACTCGGACTTAGGTGGGAGATTATGAAATTTTATGGGATTGCGAGGTGGGAAACATGTCACAGACGATTTTGTATACAAACTATCTATGATAACTTCATTAACACAGACGGTTTAGATAAAAAAACCATTTGTGATATTCGTGGTAAGAACCGTCTGTGATATTTCACAGACGATGCTCACCATGAACCGTCTGTGATATTATCTTTTTATAAACAATTTTTAGCATTGACAGCAGCACAGACAATCTCTAAACGTAAATCATCTGTTATTGCATTTAACACTAACGGCGTCTAATATAAGTCTTTTTGTAGTAGTGTCAGACACAATTGATTTTTGGGTTTATATTTTTTCTATATACTGCTATTTCTCATGTTGCTGCTTGTATTTTTGAGTTGGTGATGCTTTGGATGTGCTGCTATAGCCGCACTGTGAAGTCGAGCAACAGAAGTAGTCAAGTGGAACCGACCAATGGATTGAAATGTGGTCCGTGGCTTCTAGAATGTGCTGATTAGATATTGCTATTTATGTTAATTCAACTTTTCAAAGTTTCCTTTTAATATTTCTCGCTCTACTAACTCATGATTGTTTCATGCATGTTCTGCGACAATGCATACATGGTGGTTACAAGGTACGAATGAGCCACCAGTCCACCACTCATCCATTAATTAACTGATTGATGGAAAGATATTTCAGACAAGAAGATCCAGTTTTCTGAAACGGACACATTAGAAGACAACTAGCTGCATAAGCGCGGCGCACGCCGCGCTAGCTACCGTGTGGAACAAAATAAAAGAGACGATAATTCGCAGAGAGTTTCATAAAAAAAATCGAGGACACATGCGTAATTTCGGAAAAATCAAAGGGTTTTTTTTAAAAAACCGAGGACTTGTAAGGACTTGTACGTAAGCAAATAAGGACCTATACGTAATTTTGGAAATCCGCGGGGCGCTACCCAACAATTTTTTAAAAAACAAAACTTGCAAGGATCTTTTCACGAGGAAAAAGGATCTTTATGTAATTTTCAGAAAATACAAAAAAAATATCTCCTTTGACTGTACCAAAAATCCCCCGCCACGCGCCGGCCGGAGCGCGCGGGCGGGGTGACGTGGGCGCGGGCGCCGCGCGGGGAATCCCCGGCTCGTAATACAGGATGATTCGGGCATTACATGGTGATGGTATTGCACCGTTTTCTATGTCAATCTTCCAATAAAAAACAGCTGCATTTGTAGCTAAAAGGAGCTTCCATCAAATCTATAACTTCTCTAAAGCTGACTGCAAAGTAAGCCTCAAAAGTGCGCCAGATAGTTTCATAATTTCCCTACCGTCTAATATGAAATATAGGGAATAGATGAGTACGTCCTTCACCAAAGTCTTTCATGTCAGCCCTCGCAAATAAAATAAAATAAAAATAAAAATCTTTCGGGTTACAACTGGTAGAATGCGTTTTCAGTCCTGTAAGACGTAAAATGGTCCTACAGACTACTACAGAGACACGTTGAGGGAGGTGAACACTCACTCGGTCCCCAGTCCATCCATCGAATCAGTCGATCAAAGAGGCGTTAATTCCTCAAAGTTAACCCTAGCGATCCCTAGTAGCTGATGAATGGGCTATGTTCTGAGTCGTCGGTACAAGTCCAGCTAGTAAACTTATTAGCACTATTGGACGGATATAAAAACCGTCGAGGATACGAAGGGACCTAAAGAAAAGCACACAATCATCAAGTGTATTCAATATAGATGTTCTAGGGTTACAAGAGTGGCCTCTCCTCTCCTATTACAAGAGATCCTATTTATAGGGGGAGAGGGACAGTCAAGTGAACTTACAAGTTTTCTTTTAAGGTGTAGCTTATTCTTAAGCGCACTTACGTCATTTGCTCCATACAGGCCCTGCCATGTCTGGGACCCTAGGGTCAGTATGGGGTTGGCCCCGGCACCCTCCAGGGTCGGTCTCGCGCACCTCACCTAGGGTCGGTCTTGGACCCCTCCAGAGTCGGTCTTACATACTCTGTCTGGGGTTGGCCCTAGACTCCTTTGGGGTCGGTCTCGTGTGCCTCACCCACGGTCGGCCTAGGAACCCTCCGAGGTTGGTCTTGCATACTCCGTCCGAGGTTGGTCCCTAACTCCTTTGGGGTTGGTCTCGCGCACCTTGCCCGGGGTCGGCTCTGGACCCTTTCGGGGTCGGTCTTGCATACGCCTCCCAAGGTTGGCCCCGGACTCCTCAGGGTTGGTCTCACGCACATCGCTCATGGTCGGCCCTAGACCCCTCTGGGGTTAACTCATGAATTGGCTCGGGTAAACCTTCCAACGAGTGCCGTCGTTCCAAGATAGTCGTGGGCCCCAGATGGCACGGAGATCCTCCCCCAATAGTAGCCCCTCGTCGATCCGGGCGGTCACCAACTGCCCACTCAGGCCGACACACCAACTTGCAAAAGGGGTCGACGCACTGTTTCGGGTTGACGATCTTACTAGTAGTCTGCAATGCATCCCAACAACATGTTAAACTACCTTAGCCCTCACGTGAACTTCAGATGATAGGTCAAGCTCGCATCTCCGAGTTGGGTTCCCCGGGTGCTCACCAGAAGGGTGTTACTCCACTCGGCTGATTTTGGGTCGTAGTGGGGAGTTCACGGTCGCAGCGAAGGATGCAGGGGTCGTGAACAACTATAGAGTCAAGCACCGATCACTTAGATGTCAAAGTTACACGGAGGCACGGAGCTAGGACTTAGCTAAAAGAAGTGCCCTGTGAAGCGAGTCCTCAACCCATGGCACTCAACAGGTGATAGTATGCACGGGAATGACTAGCTCAATTTGCCTAGGCATGGCCACCAAAGAATGACAGAACCCAGGGTTGTAAAAGGTTGACCACAAAACCCGTGGAAATAGGTGCCTGACTTGTTGGCTCAAGATGTGTGGAGTCCTCGGGTAATCGAGTTGTCATGTGAACTCGTTAAGATGGTTGTGGGCGTACTACTAGTCTGAGGCGTGATGGAACTTCGAGGCGCATGAGGCTGACTAGGGCGTATGCCTCCTTATGCGCGGGCTCGGCTAGTGACGCTGAGTTAGACGACATATTGAGATGTGATCAATCGATGTAGGCCAACACCCCGAGATGTTTGAGGTTGGCGAGCATGCCCAAGACTAGCCTAATGAGGCTTGACCCTCAAGGTGAGGGGGTACGCACTAGGCCGTTGTCTACCCGACCTACTCAGGCATGACACTAGAAGCTCAGAAGTGTGCCATGTGCTCAGCTCATCAGGGCATAGCCCACGAAGTAAAAAGTGCTTGACGCGAAGCTACACCCTATCGAGGAACGTCCCTCGAGGCTAATCACACCGTGCTGAGGTGATCAACCTAACGAGAGCGCCTAACTGAGGAGATGCCGATAGGTCAAGCTAAGCTTAGTCAGGGGAAAGCCATGCATGTCAAGTTGTATCCCATGGAGGTGAAGTCCTTGTGGAGTGTTGCCCCTTGCTATGCAAACTAACCTGATGACTAGAAGCGCGCGGGGTGCGAATTACTAGGGACTGGTAGGTTGCCTATGAGGTGATGAGACGTGCATTGAAGCGCCTGTGTACCAACTCCTAGAGGGGTCACTCGTGGCACGAATGGGTGTGCACAAAAGTGATGATACTCAACTCGCCTTAGATGTGACCTCGTGAGGAGTTCTTGACTCATTAAGGGCTGGCCTTCAAGGTAAGGAGATGTGCACCTGAACAGGGTTGCCCCCCGTGTGGGTGGATGTGCACAAAAGTGTTAGATACTTAACTCGCCTTAGGTATGACTTCGTGAGGAGCTCTCAACTCCCCATGGACCAGCCTTCGAGGTGAGGAGATATACACTCAAACCCAAGATGTTTGATTCATCGGTGCTTGTGCGGTCAACTCGTCGAGCCATTGACTATGAGACACAGAGCACTCCATAAATCGGGGCGTGGCCCTTAACGAAAGGAGATGGTTTGGTTATCATTTAGTTATTCGTTGAGCTAGAGAGACTCCATGGTCGTGGAGATGCAAAGTTCGGCTGAGGGGAAGCCATCAAGACTGATTGACCCATGCTAGGGTCAAGCCATCACTCTCAAGATGCTCAAAAAGCTTCGCCGATGCACTGGAAGGGCCAAGGCAGTGGTGAAAGCATCTAGGCCCCTAAAAATGGTTTTGGTAATTAATGAAATTATATGAATATGAGACTAACGTGTTTTATGAGCATGCAAAAGGTTAGTTCACATATGAGCAACAAGATGCAAGACAAAGGATGTGTGTGAAGACAAATTTGGCGCAAGGCAAAGGTATACTTAGCATAGGATCCATTTTGTTTTTACCGGTCTTAGGAGAATGGTGGAAGATCGGATTATAGGGTAGATGATCGTACCATCAAGAGGGATCTTGGCAAGTAGCTTGAAAACATATCTCTTGTGCCATATGGATCAATATTAGAAACTTGCATCCATCAAAAATTACTTTTAAAACTAAATCTGTGCTCTGTCTGGAAGGGTGGTAGTACCGCAGTTTTGAACGTCGGAACTACCGGAAGGCGGTAGTTCCGCACCGAAATGCGGTAGTACCGGCAAGCGGAAGATCCGGTTGTGGAGCGGATCAATTTTTCCAGAGAGCACCCTCGGTTCATCTTAAAATCTTGCGGGAACGGAAGTACCGGACGTTTGAACGCCGGAACTACCGCACTGAGCGGTAGTACCGCAACATGAAGCGGTACTTTCGGAGCCCGGAAGAACCAGAGGGAGAGCGGATCGATTTTTCCAGAGAGCACCCTCCGGATGAAGTTCGGATTTTCCTGGAGCGGAAGTACCGGCTATTTCAATGCCGGAACTACCGCAGGTTGCGGTAGTTCCGCCTCTCAGAGCGGTACTTCCGGAGTCCGAAAGATCCGGACTCAGAACGGATCAATATTTCCAGAGAGCGCCAAATCTGGGACTCTTCGGAGTTTGGCTGGAGCGGTAGTACCACGCCGACTTTGCGGAACTACTGGGGAGCGGTAGTACCGTAAATGTCAACGGCGGTAGTACCGCGCCGCCAAATCCAACGGTCACTGCAGAGCTCTGACATAGCCATTCTGGCGCGAAGATTTGGTAGCGGTAGTACCGGCCCCTGGGGGCGGTAGTACCGCTCGACCAGAATTTTTTCTGGAAATTGTGTCAAACGGTTAGTTTTGGTTGGTGGAGGCTATAAATACCCCCACCACTGCACAAGGGCATTTTTTAGAGACTCATTGCATATTCCTTGAGCCCAAGAGCATTCATTCCACCCACATTCTCTCATTGAGCATTAAATTGAGGTGGTTTTGCAACTAGTGCAAGTTTCCATTTGTTGATCCACATTGGCACTAGGGTTGCATTCAAGTGAACACCGAGGTTTATTACTCTTAGTGCTTGCCGGCACTTGGATGATCCGGTGGAGATTGGCTCGGTGATCTTCTCAAGAAGATTGTGAGAAGACCCGGCAATTGTAAAGGTCGGAGCTCGCCTACCCGGAGCGGGGAAGAGCTACATTAGTGATCGAGGTGTTTGGCTCAATTCGTGGAGCCGGTCCGATTCGTCCGGGCTTACCTCAACGTGGACTAGGGGAAACCAGCAAATTTCCGATCACCATGGTAAAAACATCAGTTGTGTCTCTTGTCTCTTTAGCTCTTGCTTATTTGCTTCATTGTGATCATTTGTTTGCCTAGAGCTAGAGTTGCTATATTGTCGTCTAGAATTGCATAGGATTAATTGCTTTACATTCTTGTCATTTAAATTGTAAAGAATTAATCAAGTTAACAAGAAAAATTTAAAAACCTCCTATTCACCCCCCTCTAGTCGGTATCCTTGATCCTACAAGTGGGTGTAGTGAACTAGCTTCTTGGGAGTGACGGCAATCCTATCTTTGGTGAAGCATAGACTTGGTCTAGGGGTGGTGTCCTAGAGGACGAGGAAGGCAATGACACCATGGTTAGATCTACTGCCCATTGATTGGACTTGCACTCGATGCACGGTAGGTTTGAAGCTGAGGCTGTGCCCAAGACTGCTGCGGGTGGATCCCGTTGTGTCAAGCCCAAATAGCAATAGCAGCGGTGGAGTCGACCTGAGCTAGGATGGAGGTGTGCGGCGGACGTCGAGCCCGGATGATGGTGCGTGTCTTCTATGGAAAAACTTAGCACTCGGGACTCATTTTTGTGTGAGGAATGATGCTGGCTCCGACGCCGTCCAACGTTGCGCGACGTTGGGATGCTTTTGCTTCATCTAGCGATCATGCGTCATTTTTTGGCAAAGGTGCCATGAGAATACAATTAGTTGTGTCATTTACTATGCATGTGTTGTTATTGCTTGTTTAATGTTGAAATAAAGCTCATCAACTGCTTCTTACTAGGGGTATTTTATTACCCCGTCCCCCATCAGAAAAACTTGGCGATTGGGGCGAAGCTCGCGAGTGGCAACTTTGCTTGGGGAGGTGAGAAAGTTGACATCTTCCATCAGAAGAAACTTAGCGCTCGAGGCAAAACTCCCTAGCGGCTCTTCGCTTGGGGAGGCGAGAACGTTGTTGTCTCCCATTAGAAAAAACTTGGTGCTCGGGGCAAAGCACATGAGTGGCTCTTTGCTTGGGAAGGCGAGAAAGTCGCTGTCTCCTATCAGAAAAAACTTAATGCTCGGGATGAAGCTCACGAATGACACTTCTTTTGGGGAGGCGAGAAGGTCGTCGTCTCCCATCTTAAAAACTTGGCACTCCAGATGAAGTTCATGAGCAGTACCTCGCTTGGGGCGGCAAGAAGGTCACCGTCTCCTATCGGAAAAAACTTGGTGCTCGGGGCAAAGCTCGCGAGTGGCTACTTTGCTTGGGGAGGTGAGAAAGTCACGGTCTCCTACTGAAAAAAAAAACTTAGCGCTTAGGGTGAAGCTCGCAGCGGCAGGCAATCCGACTATTGCAAGGTTGACACCAAATGGGGAGAAGTAGCTCGACCCTAGCAGGGAGAATGGCTCAACCCCTAAGGGTAGAGAAGTGGCTTAACCCTAAAGGGGGAGAAGTCGTCGACCAAACCATGAAGGGTGCGTTTAAGGCGATGAAGACTCAACCCCAGAGGGTGAGTGGTAGTCGACCTGACCCTAGAGGGTGAGTTTAGGGCGATAAAGACTCAACCCTAGGGGCTGAGCGGTTGCCGACCCAACCCCAAAGGATGGGTGTAAGGCAATGAAGACTTGATCCTGCGGGGTGAGTGGTCTTCGACCCTACCCCAGAGGGTGGGTGTAAGGCGATGAAGACTCAACCCTAGAGGGTGAGTGGTCGTCGATCCGACCCCGGAGGGGGTTGTAAGGCGATGAAGGCTCGACCCAAGAGTGTGAGCGATCGTTGACTTGACTCAGGGTGGGTGTGAGGCAATGAAGGCTTGACCCCAGAGGGTAAGCATATTCACACTGAGGCCAAACCATCAAGGTGCATTGGAACTCGCCGAGGTGAGTCCATCGAACTAGGGGGAACCCCTGGTTAAGGAGACGCCATTGAGGCAAAGTGAAGTTCGACTGAGGCAAAAGTCGTTGAGGCTAAAGTGAACCATGCTGAGGCAAAGCCATCGAGGTATGTTAGGGGTCACCAAGGTGAATCCGTCGAGCTAGGGAGACCCCTAGTCGAGGAGACACCGTCGAGGCGAAGTCTAACCAAGGCAAAACCCATCGAGGCCAAAGTGAACCACGCTGAGGCCGAGCCATCGAGGTATGTTAGGGCTCGTCGAGGTGAATCCGTCAAGCAAGGGGGCCTCCTAGTTGAGGAGATGCCGTTGAGGTGAAGCAAATTTCGGCCGAGGCGAAAACCACGAGGCTAAAGTGAACCATACTGAGGGCAAGCCATCGAGGCGTGTTAGAGGTTATCGAGGCGTGCTGAACGATCAAGCTCCGATTAAGTTGATTAAAAGGGAGAATGAAAGATTAAGATCCGATTAAGTTGGTTTTGGTGTTAATGACAAATACCATTATAAAATCTTGGTAACAATGACAAATAACATTATAATGTTTCGGTGACAATGACAAATACATATATGAAACTAATATGCTTGTTTAAGTTTATTTATGTTTAGTCTCATTTTGGATGGAAAGGTGAAATCAAAGAGGTATGCATTCTAAATCACTTTCTCATTTACTAATGCATTCATTAGATACAAAATATAGATTGACCTCCTCAAATAGTTCAAATGAATATGTGCATATGTCTTTCTTTATATACACTTGTATGCACACATTTAGGGGAGCTCTCTCTATGTTTTGGAGTTTCATGAGTATTGATCCATGCTTCCTTTAATACACATATTTGGGATTTTACTTTGAAATACATTCTTGAGTATATATAGCTTGTGTATTTCATATATACTCATGTGCAATCGGGTTGTCACCTAACTTCTCCATTATGTGTTAATGGTTGACTGATTAATGACAACCGGATAATTAAGCTTTGTTTAAAGCTTATCTTAGAGTATACAATTGTTGTGTACAAGTTGTATACTCGCAAATCAATTCTATACCTCATTATTTGTTGAGATTGTCATGAATTACCAAAAGAGAAGATTGTTGAATCTAGTCCTTCCATTATGTGTTAATGGTGAAGTTTGGTAATTGATGACAATTGTTTTGTGGACTAACGGTTTCCATGAGTTGGATGAATAGGTTAGGTTCCACAAATGAGGATGACTTGAGATGACTTCATGTGTTGAAGATTATCAAGTCAAGATCGAGAAGAAGATGGCTTCATGTGTCGAAAGCCATCAAAGAAGAAGATGCATCATGAGGTGATGCATGATCATGTGTTGATCAAATCGAGACAAGACCATCATGTGTTGATGGAGTTGATGAAAAGGATGCATCATAAATTGATGCATATCGAGACGATGACCGAAGGCAAAGGTATGGCTAGCTAGGGCTAAGGATGTGTTCCTAGTCTCTTACCGGTCTTGATGTTTGGTTGGAAGACCGGATTGCTAGTATAGGTTGCCGTACTATTAAGAGGCGTCATGTCTAGTAGTTTGAGTCCCATCATGTGTTGATAGCTCAAACCTCACTTGCTCTAGCTCATGTGTTAATTCTTCGCAACATGAGATTATGCATTGCAAATTTGTTTTGCAGTGCTTGAGGTCCATATTTCCATTCGTTGAAATATGAGACTATACTTTGCAAATGTATTTTGCAAAAGGTTGAAGTCCATATACCTACTCCTTGTGGCATGATCTAAGTTTGCAAATGTGTTTTGCAAAAGTTGGAGATCATGCATTATCCCTTGGCATGGTCTAAGATTGTTTGTTACTATTTCCTTTGACATTAGACTATGGTAGTGACTATTTGGATGTCTTTTGATTTCTGTATTGATCTAATGTGTTTGAGATCATGCAAATAGATGGGTTGTGTAGCCATTTGAATAAGCTTTCTATAGAGTCTAAGATCACTCTATTCCGACATCGGAGTCAAAATTTATGACCTGGAGGTCTGACCGGTGTTGAGCTAGAGGTCAGACCGCCCTTGTAATGGTGGTCTGGCTGGTTTTTGTGTGGTGGTCTGACCGGTTTTCCAGCCCAACGGCTAGTTTTTTTTGTGACCGTTGGGAGGGCGGTAGTACCGGCCGTTTTAATGGCGGTAGTACCGGCCCTGGGCTGATTTTAGCCCTCTCTTTCCTCCAACGGCTAGTTTTTGGGTGTGGGGTATAAATACCCCCTTGTGGCCGGTTGGAGAGGATGTTGCTTGACTTATTTCAGTGTTCTTGAGCTAGCTAGAGTGACGCTCTCCACGTTGAGGAATGCACTTTGTGAGAGAGGAGAGGTGATCTCGAGTGCATGTGTTGCATCTAGAGGAGGACTTGGTGTCCGGATTGAGCTTGTGCATTCGTTGCACGTGGTGAGAGTCAAGTGAGAGACTTGACTTGTTACTCTTGGAGTTCGCCGACTCCTAGACGGCGTGGGAGGCGTCGTGCATGGTGATCTTTTCAAAGAAGATTGTGAGAAGACCCGGCGAAGTTGTGAAGGTTGAAGCTCACCTACCCGGAGCGGGAAAGCGCTATAACTAGTGATTTGAGGTGGACGGCTTAATTTGTGGAGCCGGTCCGATTAGTTTGGGCTTACCTCAACGTGGACTAGGGGAGACCGGTAAGTCTCCGAACACCACGGTAAAAAGAGAACGTGTCATTTGTGGTTTGCTTTCTTGTGCTCTTCTTACATTCAAGCAATTTATTTACTTAGCATTATTTTGATTGCTTGTAAACCTAGGATTGCAAACCTTGACCTATGTTAGTATTGTTGGTGCACTTAGGCGAATTTGCTTGACTTAGGTGCTATTTGAGCTAAACCAAATTGTTTTTAGCTTCCGCATTATATACTTGGTTTAGGCAAATAGAAAAGGTCTTGAATTGCTAATATTAATTTAAAGAAAAATTTTAGACCACCTATTCACACCCCTCTGATCGGCCTCCTCGATCTTACAAGTGGTATCAGAGCTTGGTCTCTCATATATTAGGCTTAACCGCCTAGAGGGTTAAAGGATGACGACTAGTGGGTTTGTGCACCTAGATGAACCACCTCAATTTAATGGCCTAAATTATGATATTTGGAAAATTCACATGATTTGCCATTTTAAGGCCATGAGCCCAAAAATATGGCGGATTGTAGATGTGGGCCTTTCTCCTCCTAAGGATCCTCTTGCTCCAACAATTGAGGATGAGAAATGCTCACATCTTGACGCTCAAGCAACTAACGCTTTATTTAGTGCTTTGAATGTAGAGGTGTTCAACACAATATGCAATCCCGATAATGTTCATGATATGTGGACAAGTATTCAAGATAAATACGAAGTGTGCACCTCATCCGATGAGGATTGCATACAAGAATGGATGTTGGAAGAAGAATGCTCAACTTCTAGCTCCGACGATGAAGAATCCACTATTCCCTCCACATGAACTCGATGCTTCATGGCAAAAGCTAACAAGAAGGTAAAATTTAATGATAATGATGATGCACCTTCTTATGATGAGTTGATGGACATGCTAGAAGAATTAAATGAATTCCTTGGGAAAGAAAAGGCTAAATATAGAATTTTGAAGAATGAACATGTTTCCCTTCAAAATGATTATAACAAATTAAAAGGAGAACATGAAATTCTTCTACTCAAGGAATATTCTAAATCCAATGTGGATATAGGAATTACATGCAATTTAATAGATGATTTGCCATGTGTTGTTCCTAGTCCTTGCATTTCATCTAAAATTAATGTATCCACCTCATGTGATGATTTGCTAGATTTATCTTGTTACTCACAATTAGATGCTTCTACTTCCTCTATGCATTGCAATACTAACCTTGTAGAGAAAAACAATGAGCTTAAGGCCCAAGTCACAACATTAAAAAATGACTTGGAGAAAAGCTACAAAAGGAAGGCCCCCCTTGACATAATATTAGGAAGTCAAAGAAAGTCAAGTGACAAGAGAGGTATTGGTTTCACCTCCAAGAAAAAGGTGAAGAGCATCTCAGAGCAACTTGAAGAACAATCCAAAAAGGTCAAATGCTTTGTATGAAACAAGATGGGTCATTTCGCCTCTAAGTGCCCCAACAAGGTGGAAAACAAGTTAAATCCATCAATGAGAGGCAAACCGGCAATAAGCAAGACAAGAAGATAAGAAGAGGTAATAATTGCCAAACTTGCTACAATTGCCGAGAAAAGGGACATTTAAGTAAGGATTGTCCCAAAGGTATCATTCCTAAGCCATCTCTTTAATGAACAATATTTGCTTAGGAAAGATAGAAATGACAATGTGCTTGCTAGAAATGTTAGTTCACATAAATTCAATGTTAGGGCCATTTGGGTGCCCAAATCTATTGTGACTAACACTTATGGACCCAACCAAGTTTTGGGTACCGAAATGTGCTTAAAGGCTTAATAGGTACTTGGAGAGGTATTGGAGGCTTGGCTCATTCCTGAAGAGGTGAATTCCACCATGGGTAAATAGGAAGCCAAGTTTGAGGATGATCTTGCCAAATTACAAACCAATGCCATCTCGGTAACAAGTATCTACATTTAAATTTATATAGCCCATAGCCTTGTGTAGGTTGCATTGAATGAAAATTATTTAAAAGAGGTACTCTTGCTCTTGTGTTAAAATTTCATTGCTGTAAATTATGAGCAAGATGAAGGTGGCACATTAAGGGGGGAGTGCTAAATCATATTCATGTGTATCACATCTCTAAGTGTGCCCAAATTAGTTAAGTGTTAGAATTGTTTTTCAAAATTGAGCCATTTAGCCAAAAGTTAAAAATTTTGAAATTATTAATATATCCTTGCAAAACTAGTAGAAAAATGCATACAAATTTATTTCAAAGGTTTTACAAAGGTTTTGGCTTTAGAAAAACTTATTTCAAGTAAACTTGAGTTTCTAACTCAAAACTAGCAATTTAGTATCTTGTTTTGGCTTTAAACTCAAAAATTCTCCAAAATCAATTCTAAAAGGAATTTGAAAATATGTTCAGTACCAAAAACCTAGAGTTGGCTATTTCAAACATTATTGGTATTCATAAGTTTTCCAAAAGGCCAATCAATCAAAAGTTATATGATTTCAAAACTCATCCAAAATATTGAGTTGACCTAAGTGGTCACAATCTAGCACTTAAGTGAGTTTTGCCATTTGAGCCCAAACTATTGATGCATATTGGCTCTCAAGGGTATTTAAAACTCATACATGTAATTGAATGCTTAATGTACCCTCAAATGCTTATTTTTGCAGTCATGAAGATTTTATTGAAAATAAGCTTGTTTTGGAAAATTGAAAGCTTAATTTGTTAAAAACTACTTTGAAAAGAACTTTAATCTTAGCATATAGTTGGAAATGCTCCACAAGTTGTTTATGTTTCTTTGTGAAAAACTTTGGAGCAATATACAACATTATATCTTGCCTCTCCTCGAAAATCCAATCTCTTGGCGTGCTCTCAGAAAAATCGGAACTACTGGCAGCCATCCAGCGGTACTTTCGTTTTCTGGAACTACCGGTAGTGAAACAGCGGTACTTCCGATATTTCTGGCAAGTGGCTGTTTTGATTCAAAATTTGATTTCCAATTTCCTCAGCAATTTCCTTTGCTCCTCTCAGTCAAGTTGATCCTTGTGAACCCTTGCTAGCTACCCTCAAGTATTTATTGACTCCATATGCAATTTTGCTCTTAATTTGATTCTTGTCATTAAATGGCAATCTCTAAAAGAGTGGTAGACTTTTGATCATCTTGACCTCAACATGTGCTTCATTACTATCTTTTCAAGTGATATCATCCATTTTCTTCAAGTGGTATCCCTTAGTTGTGAAGATAAGTGGTATCCTTGTTCCTCAAATTGATGTCTCTTGGATTGATATCCTCTTTCATCTTGGCAAGCAAATCTTTCTTAACCAAGCTCTATCATCTATGATATCATCTTATTCCAAGTGGTATCCACCTTTATGAGTGGTGTATCCTCTAATGATGTCATCCTCCTCCAGGTGCTATTTCAAATGATATTTCTATTTACAAGTGGTATATTCTCACAAGTAATTCCGAATGTCATCTTAAGTGATATAAAAATCAAAGTGGTACAAATTATGGACAAGTAGTTTACAATTGGTACCCATTAATCCTTGTGCTAGATGACATAAGAAGAATCCTTGTTAATCAAAGGAGGAAGAGATAAGAAAAGAGAAGAAAATCAAGAAGAGGAGAACCCTTTGTGTGTCAAAGGAAAAGAAATTGCCAAGAAGAGACCTTGTGTAAGGGGTAGTTTTTCTTTGTGAAAAACATATATAATAATTTTGTGCTTACTAAAGCAAAAATGGTAAAATATTAGTATTAAGAAAATCATTTTACTTATTTGCCCAAAAAAGATTTATGGTTCTTGGGAATGAATAGGTTTCACTCTCTTTTGCTATTCATGGAGTAATAATCAAATGATATGCAATATTACCTCTTCAAAAGAGTCTCTTTGGTCAAAAATCAAAAATCTTGTTTAAAAAGGCTAAAATTGTGAGAAACTAAATAAAAGTACTCAACTATCTATTTCAAATGTTTTCAAAGCCTTTTGAATAAAAATTTCTATTTTAGAAATCAAAAGGAAGATTTAGCCCCCAAAAGAGTATTATATGATCTTGTTTTTGGATTAAACGACATATTTCTCTAAATTAAAATCTATCGAGTTTTTGAAAAAGTGGTCAATACAAAACTCAAAGGGTTGGTCATTTCAAATATTTATCTAGTTCAAAACTTTTGCAAAAGACCAATCATTGAAAAGTTATATTCGTTTGAATCTCATCCAAAAACTACAATTGACCCAAAATGACCTATTCTTGCACATAATGAGTTTAGCTATTTGAGCAAGATTTCTTTGTAGATCTTGGCTTGAAATAGTATTTATAACTCATATGAAGCTAAGAAAACAAAGTACTCCATGAAATCCAATTGGTTTGGATTTTTAGCTTTTGATGCAAAATCAATTCCTTCTCTCGCTCTCAAAGCGCCTTTTGGCATATCTTTTGACTGGAGAAGTCTTTTTAAAAAATTCTTGTTGGAAAAGGTCACAAATAGCATCAAGTTCATATCTGCAAAGTTTGAAAATATTTTAAGTTAATTTGAAAAGGTTTTGACCTTTTCTCTCTTTAGCAAAATTGCTAAAAATTCAGAACTTCCATGATTCTGAGCCGAATGGTGATTTTTATATCTCCCAATGGGTTAAGATTTGAAGGAAGGCACAATAATTAAATTGATCCTCTATTGTTGGTTTTCAATGTCAAATTTTCTCAGAATTTATAAAGAGCATTTGGTCAATTTTCCATCCCTCTCTAGAAGCTAATGTCAGATGCAAAAGTCTGAAAATTAGACTTTCAGATTTCTGAAAAATCATGTATTGAGCTGATTTATGATTTTTGTATCTTTAAGTGTGTTCATAATCTGATGAAACTATAATTATGACTTTCGATCCTTAGACATTAGTCTATACTGACAAATTTTCTCAGATTTATTGGATATTTGTAAGTCAGTTTTTCAGGAAGCTTTTGAAGGCCACTTGGAATGCAAAATCAGGAAATGATCCACATGTTACAAGTGCTTTATATACAAGTGGTATCAACTCAAGTGGTAGTATATCAAGTGGTATGAAATACCTAATGAAGAAAACTTCAAAAGTCTTCAAGGAGCGTTCATGAGTAAGATTATTTGAATGTATTTCAAATATCTTCAGTTATTTTAAGTGGTACAAATTGGTCATTGCATTTAGTTTCATACTCTTTACGACCACATTAAGTTAAATCAATTGGCATCAAGCTCCTCATAATCAACATTGGTATCAAGCTCTTTATGATGAAAAATCTTCTTTAATGGCTTAACTTGTCTCCTTCCCATGTTGTTATGCTATTCAATGCTATTTGGAGTTAATTGTCTCTTTTTGGTGTTTAATGCCAAATGGGGGAGAAATTTGGGATAATAGCCTTGGATAATGGGGGAGAGTAATTTAAATTTGTGATTATGATAAAAGCCAAATGTGGGAGAAATAACAGCTTTGGAAAATGAAAAATATAAATGCTAATGCCAATGGGGGAAAAATGTGATAACATATTCATTGGGGAGAACTTAAAAATTTTAAATCTACATGTTAATAATGCTTTCACCTTCTCTTATGCGCTTAATTTTATATCATTTGATCATTTTCACCAATATGCTATTATTATAAATGGATTTGTCATCAATCACCAAAAAGGGGGAGATTGAAAGATCAAGCTCCGATTAAGTTGATTAAAAGGGAGAATGAAAGATCAAGATCCGATTTAGTTGGTTTTGGTGTTAATGACAAATACCATTATAAGATCTTGGTAACAATAACAAATACCATTATAATGTTTCGGTGACAATGACAAATGCATATATGAGACTAATATGCTTGTTTAAGTTTATTTATGTTTAGTCTCATTTTGGATGGAAAGGTCAAATCAAAGAGGTATGCATTCTAAATCACTTTCTCATTTACTAATGCATTCCTTAGATACAAAATATAGATTGACCTCCTCAAATAGTTCAAATGAATATGTGCATATGTCTTTCTTTATATAAACTTGTATGCACACATTTAGGGGGAACTCTCTCTATGTTTTGGAGTTTCATGAGTATTGATCCATACTTCTTTTAATATGCATATTTGGGATCTTTACATTGAAATACATTCTTGAGTATATATAGCTTGTGTATTTCATATATACTCATGTGCAATCGGGTTGTCACCTAACTTCTCCATTATGTGTTAATGGTTGAATGATTAATGACAACCAGATAATTAAGCTTTGTTTAAAGCTTATCTTAGAGTATACAGTTGTTGTGTACAAGTTGTATACTCGCAAATCAATTCTATATCTCATTATTTGTTGAGATTGTCATGAATTACCAAAAGGGAAGATTGTTGAATCTAGTCCCTCCATTATGTATTAATGGTGAAGTTTGTTAATTGATAGCAATTGTTTTGTGGACTAACGGTTTCCATGAGTTGGATGAATATGTTAGATTCCACAAATGAGGATGACTTGAGATGACTTTATGTGTTGAAGATCATCAAGTCAAGATCAAGAAGAAGATGGCTTCATGTGTTGAAGGCCGTCAAAAAAGAAGATGCATTATGAGGTGATGCATGATCATGTGTTGATCAAATTGATACAAGACCATCATGTGATGATGGAGTCGATGAAAAGGATGCATCATGAATTGATGCATATCGAGACGATGACCAAAGGTAAAGGTATGGCTAACTAAAGCTAAGGATGTATTCCTAGTTTTTTACCGGTCTTGGTGTTTAGTTGGAAGGCCAGATTGCTAGTATATATTGCCGTACTATTAAGAGGAGTCATGTCTAGTAGTTTGAGTCTCATCATGTGTTGATAGCTCAAACCTCACTTGCTCTAGCTCATGTGTTGATTCTTCGCAACATGAGACTATGCATTGCAAATGTGTTTTGCAAGTGCTTGAGGTCCATATTTCCATTCGTTGAAATATGAGACTATAGTTTGCAAATGTGTTTTGCAAAAGGTTGAAGTCCATGTACCTACTCCATGTGACATGATCTAAGTTTGTAAATGTGTTTTGCAAAAGTTGGGGATCATGCATTATCCCTTGGTGTGGTCTAAGATTGTTTGTTACTAGTTTCTTTGACATTAGACCTTGGTAGTGACTCTTTGGATGTCTTTTGATTTCTGCATTGATCTATGTGTTTGAGAACTAACAACCCCACTAAATCCCCAAAAAAAAGGCACGTGCGGTGCACGCTGGCCCCACTCGCCATCTGGCTTCCTGGTGCAGTGGTGATAAATTCAGCAGTAACTTTATATAGCATTACAACGTGAAAGTTACCATCAGACAAAGCTGATAGAAAAGTTACGTTCTGATATACCAAAAGTTATCACTCTTGTAATAGGAAGTTATGATCTATTACACATGAAGTTATAACGCACGCTCGAATTGCTGTAATTCCAGGAGAACTATAAGTAATTTCATGAATTATAGATAATAACTTTATGTGCATGAGATAGTAACTTTTCCATAACTAACAGCCCCACTAAATCCTGAAAAAATGGCACGTGGGACAGCTGGCGATGGGGGGATGGGACGCACGAGTCTAACGAGCGAGAACTGTAAGTAACTTCATGAATTACAGATGATAACTCAATGTGCATATGATAGTAACTACCGTCTGTGGGGTAGGATGGTGGGGTGATTGGCTGATTGGTCATGTCGCACGTTTATTCTACACGTAGCTGCTGAAAATATATATATATATATATATATATATATATATATATATATATATATATATATATATATATATATACCTATATATATACCTATATAGGAAGCCTCTTTTCTACTCCCGGCTGTAATTACACCCTATATCGTATCTCAGAACGTAAAGAGTATCTCGCGTAATGGAGTGTATATACGTGTAGTATATGAGTATTTAAGACTATCTAGGTGATATGAACAATTTTTGCAAAGGCGGTATATACATTTTTTCGACATACTCCTTTTTATGTGCTTATATGAAGGTATTTACAAAAGACGTTAAAAACTATGAACTCCTTTACAATTTTTTCGTGTGGTTCACATTGGAGTATCTTATAATTAGTATATGAGTATACCTAAAGTGTTAAAGGAGTGTTTTAAGTTTATTTAGATGGTATATTAGAGGTGGGTGTAATTACACCTGAGAGTAAAAGGGGTGTGTGTGTATGTGTATGTGTATATGTATATATATACACAGTAGCGCTATTCTGTGCATGTGTATTTTGCACGTAGTTGCAAGTTATCACTGGTTGTGCGTAAAGTTACCATCGGATGTGAAGAAAGTTATCACCGGTTGTGCTGAGAGCGTTTGGCAGTAACTTCACTCGCTACCGATAGTAACTCCATGTAGAACCGATGATAATTTTCAGCAATGTGAAGGTTTGGTAATAATTTTATTCAGAACCGATAGTAACTTCATTCAAAAGCGATAGTAACTTTCTCCCGTATTTTACACCTATGCGCAGATTAGTGTTTCTATATATATGTACACGCATATATAGGAAATTTTTTCTATACTCTCGAGAGTACATACTCCCACTTCTAATATACCTCTTTATCACTTTTGGTATACTTAAATACTAATTCTAAAATACTCTAATGCAATTTGGTTGAAAAATTTTCATCGGAGTCCTTTATTTTTGCTATATAGACTTTTCCATGTATAAAAAGAGTACATACATAAATTATGCTATAAAAGTGGGCTTTGATAAATTTTTCTTTGAAACTCACTTTGGAGTATCTTATAACCATTATTAGAGTATACTTAAATAGGTAAAGAGATATAATAACACCATTAAAGGGGTATATTAGAAGTGGGAGTAATGAACTCCCATGAGTATAGAATCATTTTGTTGTATGTATGTATGTATGTGACATTTGAAAGTATACAATATTTCAAAAAACAGAAACTTTTTTTTTTGCAACGGACGCCTGTGAATTAGCTAATTAAGATTTAGAATAACAGGATGAATAGTGCTATATATTTTGTAAGACGTGTATTGTAGCTATACACTTAACACTTTACAAGGTAGTGTACCTAGCTAAAAGCATCAGGACACATGACTTTGTATAACTGGAGGCAAAACCAAACACGCACGGAAAGATTTGGGCAGAACAGAAAGATCGAGCGGGTGAAATGGAAGGGAAGCAGCAGACGATCTAGCTCATCGACATTTTTTTTTTACAGATTTAGCTATCTCCCGAGCGTGAAAGATTTGGGGCGTGATGCGTGAATGTTTCCGCACCCCAGGAGCGTAGAATCGCTCACTCGGCCGAGGCATGTGGCTCTCCTTCGGCGGAACCGCAGCACGGCAGCTCGCCTTTCCACGCCACCACAGCGTGGAACGAACCCCAAAGGGGCCCGCTACCTCCTACGCTCGCCAAAAATTCTGTGCTTCTGCCTCCTTTCCGTAGCTTAGAGGGAGTCAAATTTGCATAAAAAGGCCGAAGCACAGAATTTGCATCAAAAGGAACACATCCGCCTTTCGTGCTTAGGAGGGAGTCAAATTTGCATAAAAAGGCCAACGGGACCAAATTTGCAAAAAAATGTGCAAGGGAGCCAGAACAGTAATCAATTCGCCTCTATCAGGCTGATGACAGGCAACATTTTAATGTAAATACCATAATTAATTTTCAAACATACGACTTAGCCATTTTTAACTAAAATCAAAGTGTCCAGTTTAACTCAAGTTTATCATAAGAGTGAAATCCCTTCGGTTTGTTTTCCATTTCCATTCCACAATTACCAAACCAATTCCACTTTTATTCCAAGATACCGTAACCATTTCCTCATACTTTCATTCATAACCACAATTATCTAATAACTATTATTTTTCGAAAACTACACAAGTGTGGCATTTCTACACAATGCCTATGGCCGGGGGAACGGCTATTCGAATAGATTATAATACTCTGCAGAGATTATACAACTTTACCTATAAGAAATGATTAACTCATAATATCGGTTACTACATGTTTCTGTAGATGTGCTATTTAGAAAATCATAACAAGCCTTTTATAGTGCTTAGTCCCGATGTTTCCTCCCACTCCGGAGGTGAGACCCCTCAACACTGGGATAGTGATTGTTTTGGGTCACCCCTCAGAATACAATCATTATGGGCAACATTTTCAATGAGGAACAACCATTGTTAGGGAGTCGACGGCCCTTTATGTTTAATCAAATCCATATAGAGGTAGTGACTAGCATGGATCACTCCCAGAATAATCACAATAGAAATCCATCTACAAATCTACCATGCAGGAGTCGACAACGAAAATAAGCAAATTACTTGTCAAGATCAATCTCATACTTGACTTGTAGTTGCACAACTGAGGTATACAAAAGAGTGGCACAAGATTTGGTCCTTAACTGACTCAGGCTAGACAACCAACAAACCAAGATATCATGCATTACGACACCGGTCTCATACCAACAACTCGCCCGACTCTCCACCATTTTATAATATATTTTCTTATTTCCAGTAGTAACCCACGTTAGCACTCCAATTATTATTCAATGTCTCACATTTTTGCTGGCAATGTTTATGTCGTATCCAAATTTACTACTAAAGCATTTCTAAGCACAACCTTAGTTTATTAGAGTTTAACTACTGGAGTATTACTGTTATAAGTGTCCTAGGATGACATGGTAAAGATAATATTAATAATCAAGGAGGATATAATATACATCAATAACAAGGTATAACTAAGCATGAACATTTAACATAACCTTTAATTGAATAATAATAAGCATGCAATTTGTAATTTAAAAGATAAGTAATTGTATTTGAAAACTAGATTCAACAATGATCAAACATAAGGACTTGTCTTGCTCAACTATGGATAGCATAGGATCTTGTTTGGCAGCAACGGGAGCATCCGAAGTGTCAAATTCTCTAAACGTGCAAACAACCACATTCAACACAAATTCAAATAAACATAAAATGAACTCCAAAAAAGTATGATTTTGGTGCTGTTAGAAAGATTTTGAATTTAAACAAATTTAGAAACTAGGGTCAAGTCATTTGGATTTAAAACGAGGATGAACGAGCTCTCTAAAGTTTGAATTGTGAAGAAATTCCAGAAAATGTGAAATTTTTGATAGGTAGGGTCGGCCGAGATTTTCTTTTATTTTTAAATTATTTTTTAAGAAAATGGGTTAGTGGATAAGAAAAAACGACAAAGAATGACAGGTGGTGCCATGGTCCATATGGACTAGGTTCTCACAATGGTCTATGGAGGATGGGACCCACATGTCAGTGGCTCGTGTCCACAGACCGGGACTACGAGGTGGTTTTAAGGGTGGGGTTCACATGTCATACACTCATACTTTAAACTAGGGCTTAATTAGTATTCTTAACTACCTCATGCTTACATGTCATACTGACATTAGTTAATTAATTAATCGCTAACTAATTGCTGATTAAACTAACTTAATCTATATGTTGGGGCCCACTGGTCAGCGACCTAATAGTTTTCTTCCTTAGCCGAAATAGAGGAACGGGGAGGGGCGGCCATGGCGGCTTGGGTTTAGGCTCAGCGCCAGCGAGGTTGGGCATGGTGACTACCCAGGATGGGCAAAATGGAACATGATGGTCCCGGTGGACCTAACGGTGGTAATGGCATGGCGGGAGAAGCCTCGAGGCAATGACATCACTACTATGCACGGGAGGAAACTACAAAAAACTAGGGAAAACTTTGAATCAAAGTGGGCTTAAGCATCTATGCTTCATAGCGAAGCTAAGGGTGTGCTTGGCGCTAAGGATGTGGCGGTATGCAAGGCTACCCACAGCACGCGCGGTGAGGGCAACAGTGCGGCCGTGCTATAGGCATATGGGTGCTACAATGACTAGCCTACCATGTTTGCGGAATAAGGGAATGCAAGGGAATGGAAGGAATCACAGTGAGACAGAGAGGAGAGGGAGATCGATGGTGGCAGCGAGGTTGGTGCGTGCTCTGGGTCAACGATAGAGAAGAAAGTGCATTCTAGTGGCTCTGGTGCATGACACGGAAGAAGAAGAGGGGCATTAGCAAGAAGGGAATGAGGCAAGCACGATAGACATAACCTTCATGGTCAAAGCTATCCGAGACAAAGAGGATGCAGCGACGAGGTCAGTGGCGGCCAGGGTCGTGCTATGGAAACGATGATGTTGACGGCGTTCCAGCCTTCCTAGGGGAAAATAGGTATGACAAAGTGAGCACAAGGAAGAGGGCAGCCAGGTGAACACAAAGCACATGTTGGCGGTGTAAGGCTCAAGGCGATGCGAGAGAGTGCGTGACAAGGTGCATGTTCGAGAGGGAGAGAGCACGTGAGAGCGAGAGAAAGGGCTAGCAGTGATGGGATGAGGTCATGGCAATGTGATGCGGTCATGGCGGTGCAAGGCTCCAGATAACGGGGCTAGTGTGGCTCTGGCACGAGCAGCGCATATGTATGATAGCACGGGCAAGTGTGAGAGAGCGAGAAAGAGATGGCATGGAGAAAGAAGCACAGTGCTTCAGTGCTAATAGGTGGGGCTAAGGCCCACTCATTAGTGAAAAGGAGAGAGAGAGGAAGGGAGGCTAGGCTAGCAGTGCGCATGGCATCTAGGCCGGTTGGGCTGTGGGAAGGAAAAAGAGAGAGAAAAAGGAGAGCGGGCCAACGGGGAGAGGAAAAGGAAAGAGGGCCAGGCTGGCGGCTGGAATTCGGCCCGAAGGGTAGGGAGGGAAAGAAAATATGTTTAAAATTTTATTTAGGATTTGGATTTTGATTTGAATGTGGACTTAAACTTTTGATGGGTTTTTGCATGCAGAGATTTTTGGAAATTTTGATCAACACACAAATAACTTTAAGAACTTTTCAAATATAATTGTTGAATGAAAGAAGTTGATTTTAAAATTTTTAATTCAAGTAAAGCTTTTGGAAATTTTAAATATGCACCATTTTTTAAAAACTCATGACAATTATGCTAGCTTTATTTGGAAGCAAAATTTGGGTTGTTACACGGCCGCCCCGCGGTCCGCTTGGCTGCAACCTTGCTGCGCAGCCTCTCCTCCAACATCTCGACGTCCTCTCAACACCCGCCGCCGGATCCGGTGCCCCGCCGCTTCCCTGCTCCACTCGATCGCCGCCGGCCATCCATCCGGCCTCCTCCGCTATTGATCGATCTCAAGGAACTCTAGTATGTGTAATTGCTGAATTGCAATGAACGAAGCAGGAATGACAATGGGACCATTGGTTTAATTGCTGGGAGACCGTAAGTAGTCTCAGCTGAGAGTTCTATGCTAATCGTTATAGCTAGTTTTGCCATTAGCATCTATATGTCTCCCAACACACGTAACGTTTCACGTACCTTCCTTGATGCTTTCTGTCACCTGCCTTTGCTTTGTTCACCTGCCTTTGCTTTGTCGATGCCGTCTGCCTTTGCTTTGTTCGTTATTGCCTAGCTAGTTTTGCCAATAGCATCTGTATGTTTCCCAACACACGTAACAGTTCACGTACCTTCCTTGATGCTTTCTGTCACCTGCATTTGCTTTGTCGATGCCGCCTGTCTTGCTTACACTTGTTAACCCTGAGTCATCCGTACGAAATTCTCGCCCTTCTTACAGCACCGCGCGGCCAGCAGCTACCCTGACTGCTGCTCATAGAATATATACTCCTTCCACGCGATTTTCTTGTCATTTTTTATATCCATGTGCTCTTCGATCAATATAAATAGCACTCTTTTGCATGTTAGTGGGTAGAATTTTTAAATTTTGACCGAACATATTAGGGGACGACATCTATTTAAGAACGGATGGAGCAGGTATGTTGTTAGGTAATGGGGGAATGTTAGAATGTTGTTTGTTTTAATGTGTTTGAAATTTTATAGTGTTTGAATTCGCCACTTGTGGTGGGGTATGTTTGAATTTTTTTTTTGCTTCATCGAAGAAAGATGGATTATGCAAGAATTGATTCTTTGCTTGCTGCATGCTCAAAGTCAAGATACGTTGCTTGCTGTAAGATCAAATCAGGGACAAACTGAACATACTTTTTACTACCGTTCAACCAGCACATGAATAATGTATTAACTTCTGATTCATTTTTTTTACGTCAGCATTGCTTTATTCCAATGACAATTATAATAATCAGTTCCTTTCCATATAAACTATTCATAACGAGAGTTCTGTAGGACAAACTGAATGTTAAACTACAGTTCAATCAGTATGTGGATAAATCATTAACTTTACATCAGGATTGCTTTATCCTAACAAGAAAAATATTACATGCATCCCAGGGCATGGCACTGTGTCCTCGCAGGCAGGGCCACAGGGCATGATTTGATGGAAGTATTAGCAATGTGTGGAACATAGTTGGTCCAATAATTCTTGGTCGTGAAGGTCCAATGCGGCCGTTAGGTTTTGAGGTTGATGCTAATTACTTCAGCAAGGTGGTTGCTCCCCAGCACATGGTTTCAGGCATTCTTGGGTATAAGGTTCGATGGGTTTTTGGGTGCGAGGTCCCAAGAATATTTGTGAACTACTTATTCTTGCTCCTGGTATTAATGTTTATATTGTAGATCAAAATAGTGTTTTGATTATCTCTAGAAAAATAGGGAAAGTATTGGTGAAATTTGGTAGTATAGGTTTGAATTTAGAGTGATATTAAGTAGCCGTGGCAAGGCATGGCGCAGCCAGGCAGGTGGTGCAGTCGCGGTTGGGGCATGCCACCGGTACACGGCCGGGCCAGTGCGAGGTCGTGGCGTGCACACGGCAGCGTGGCCGGCTTGCTATGGCCGAGAGCAGAGAATGGGGGAGATAGAAAAGGAGGAGATGAGCTGGCTCAGATAGTTATTTTCGGGATTTGCAGCTTAAGTTCCAAATGTAAATATTAAATACAGAATTTAAGTCTGAATTTAGGGTTTGGTTTGCCACTGAGTTTAAATTCTAAATCTGGAATTCATGTTTCAAATTAACTTTACTATCATAATTTCTTTCTTTCAATTTCAGCTAAACTTTGGTTTTGTGTCAACGAGTTAAATTTGATTTTAGGTTTTGTTTTATTGACTTAAATTCGAATTCAAGTTTTTGGGATTTGGAATTCATCATTCATTGTGTCAAACTTCCCATTCGTTTATTAACATGATTATTATTTATACTCAGGGATTTTCCCTGTTATTAATTTGCATAGCACAAATTTTGAAAAATCCAAATAAAATCTCAAAAGAAATTCGAATGCTAACCAGATGCAATAAAAAGGTTTAAAAATTTTCACATTATCGAACATCCAGAATTTGAGATGTTACATTGATGCATAGAAGCACTGTTCACATCAGATTGTAACGACAAAGACCAGAAGTGGCCAGCCTGTAAACGGCAAATGGGATCATTGTATAGTGAGTTCTTCTTCTTGTTTAACTTCTTGTCAACTTTTCTTTCGAGAAAATCAGCTTCCTGGAATGAATTCCGTGCTACAGTCATTTTAACAAGTTAATTTGGAGTATCTGTAGACTGACTAGCAGACTGCACACAGGTTCCATTGTAGCACCTCACATTCCATTATGAGGTATTATTATATAACGTCATTGTCAAAGTAAAAATAAATAAAAGCAATAATAAAAATTGGGAAAAATTACTACATATATACCATTGAAATTCGAAATGGATTGTTTCAGAGTTACTACATATATACCAGGAGAAAAAACAGAAATCCAGCGAAAGAAAAGTGTACAACTTCAGGAATCTTTTAAAGTAAAAAAAGTAAAGAATCCTCACATCACATTGCACCCCACAAAAGACGAGAAAGGGCGAGATGTACGCACGGGTGTCGAGGTAAGTTTAAGATAAATGAGTGATAAGAAAACGGAGGGGATGGATTAATAAATTTAAAGCTCACGACAGGAAGCACAAAATGATTATCATTTTTAGATTAGTAGTAGGACATCAAGTTGATGCCCCAGTCTTATCTCCCAGGATTGTAAATATTCCCTAGTGAGCTCATTCAAGTGTAAGGGTAGTGAGCTCATTCAAGTGTAAGGGGATATCTGTTGGCCCAGACACCCTGCGAAAACTCACACATGGCTTCTTAATTGGAACACACACAGCAATAAGACGAACAGAGACGACTCCTTTTTGTCCAGCCGGCGAACTTCTCTAGCCTGACGCCGCTTTCTTTTATTCACTCCTCTCCTTGCTTCAACTCTTAACGGAAGCAAACAAGCACAAATAAATACATACGGGAAGACAACAACTGCCTCCTTAATTCACACCACTATCCTATCATGCATGCAGACTTTGCAGACTAACCAGCTGCCAAGCTCCATGCATGCAAACTAACTACTCAATAGAGATATTAGCAAACTTAAACAACTCGGCTAACTACTGGATGCATGCAGCGCATGATCCGTACAACACGTCACTGCGCACGACTCGACTCGATAACAAGATTAATTTCAACAATCACTCCTTTAATCTTATCATGTCGAGCTTCTCTGAAAGACCGATCTTCCGACATCTCAAAGAAGCATTACCTTTCTCTTGCTGACCACACCACACAGTTGTTGCACCCCAAGAACAGAGGGTACTGGAGGGAGGCATTTCCCCTCCCTTTCTCCCTTCGCAGCCTTCTCTTGTCGTCGGTGATGACTTGCCGGCGACTCTGACCTTGATGACTTGGGTATTCAACAACGTGACTCTTCTTGCAATGATAAACTCAACTACATCACCACTATCTATTTGCAGCCAGGGACATAACTTGCTGGCGATCCCAACCTCAATCCCAGCTCCAATTAGGGATGACAACAGGGTGGGAGATCATGGGGGCAACTCCGCGCCCCACCCCAATCCCTGCAAATCTCCCCCTGCCCCACCAGGCATCGCACCCCCGTCCCCCGCAAGGCCTCGCCCCTAGTGGGGATCCCCGCGGGGATTAAAAAAATCATTTTATATATATTTAAAAATATTAAAATGGCTTTATTAATTATATATATATATATATATATATATATATATATATTTATGAAAACATAGCTTCAAAACATAAACCATAATGTATAAACACATATTTTGTCTAAATATATAAAAAGGAATACACATTCTATATTAAAAATCTACATTATATAAATAAAAATATTATTTTTTAAATTTTTGTCGGTCCCACGACCCCATGGGTTTTTCGGCCCCCGCCTCTACCCGTCAACTAACAGGGCCCTGCCCCCGTGACCCTGTGGGGGGGGGGGGAGTTCACGCCCCCTATGGGGATTATCCCCGCGGGCCCTGCCCCCATGGGGGAAATTGCCATCCTTTGCTCTAATTGTCCTTCACCGGTAACACAACTCGACGTCAACGAGGATTCAGATCAGAACTTACACACGTGTGAACTTAGACACACACTTACAAAAACTCACACACATATGTAACTTGTATATATGGACTCAACTACATGCATTTGCCGACGAAATTGTGCTGCTTGGTCATCGTTGGCCCTCGCACCTGCCATCACCCAATGCGCCACCAAACCTACTGCCTAGTGCAACCGGTCTCCGAGTTGCACCGCCTGTGCCGCTCCAAGTCGTTGCTACTCCTCACATGGAACCGCATTGGCGCATCACTGCTTGGCGAGCCGTTGCCGGGTAGCATCTCCTCATGTCAAACCAAGATCTGATACCAAATATTGGCGGAGTAGCATCTCCTCACGTCAAACTAAGCTCTGATACCAAATATTGGCCTAGGCACCCAGCAAGAACTCACACATAGCTTTTTGGAACACACATATAGCAAGAAGATGAAGATATTAGCAAACTTAAACAGCTCGGCTAACTACTGGATGCATGCAGTGCATCATCCGCAAAACACGTCACTGCGCACGACTCGACTCGATGATAAGATTAACTCCTGGTGCGTGTGTGATCATCAGCGTAACGGAGGCCGCAAAGTGAACGTCGACGCGGCGACGTTAGGAGCACCGGCGAAGGAGAGTTTTATGGTGTGGCTGTACTACCCCATGTGCAAGATCATGCCTCGTGTGTCGAGGTTCGAGTCTCCGTCACCGTCGAGCTATGTTATGAGCAGAGGAAAAGTGGTGAAGATGTGGCAGCGAGTAGATGTTGTGATGGCACGCTCGCAGTGAAAGCCATGAATTATGGTGTTTATAGAGGTGGCGGCGTGATGCTGTTGTGAGAAAACGTCGGTGTGATACCAACAAAGACGTCGGCATGTTTACTTTGAGGCAAGTAGGGGTTGAGTTGGTTAGCTAGTTAGTTTGAATGCATGCATGTAGCCTGGATACGTTAAGAGTTGTTAGTTAGTTTGCATGGGAGGTTGCTGCGCTGGTGCATGTCTATTTATATGAGTCCATTGTGTTAGGAAACCGGGCCCATGGCCAAGAGTCCTGACATATTTGGGCACCCCACCGTAGGCTATAAATAGGGACCTATACCCTCTCATTATGTACGCATGAAAGAAAAGCAATAAAGAAAGACCGGGAGTTCTCTCTATCTCTCTGTGTGTTCAATCTATTCTCTCTGTGATTCTGTGATTGATTCGTTCTTGTTCTAAGCAGAGAAATCGTTCGGACTGGTCGCCAGCGACGGTTTCTCAACACGTTATCAGCACGACTTCGCTCTGGTGAACGAGGTAATCATCGAAACACAGATTGAATTTTCTAGATCGCTTTTGAATCTGTATTTTTCTTTCGCGTTCTAGATTGAATCTCTACGGTGCAAATCCGCCCCAATCTACCGTGAGCAGACTTGAAGTCGCCGGCACAATGTCGATCGGTAGATTGTGAAACGGGGTAGATGTTGATTGCACTGTAGATTAGAAACGATGCAAATCCGCCCCTAATCTACCGCGAGCAGACTTGAAGTCGCCGGCACAATGTCGATCGGTAGATTGCGAAAACGGGGTAGATGTTGATTGCATCGTAGATCATAAACAAAATTTTTTGCATGGGTTTTATTTGATTCTGCATGATCAATGCATGAGAAAGAAACTAGCATCATCTTCTCTGTTCGGTCACTGAACGGGAAAAATTTTGCATCCTCTTCTGCTCGGTCCCGCATGACCATGGCATGAAAAAGAAAAGAAAAAAAAAACCCCACACGGGTGGCCCTGCATGGCTGCTACATGCATGAAGACAGACGGATCACTACCGGTCTGCAGCCGTCGGCCGATTGTCACATGGGGAACCGCCGGCCCGAAGCCGGCCACCCGCTCACCGGCCCGAAACCGCCGCACCTCGGCTTCTCCACCTGCGCATCGCCCGTAGCTATGCGCCCCCTTCGGCCGCCACTACTTTGGCCCATGCGCCTGCACGCGCAAATCCCAGCTGTTGTGACGCCCGAAGCGCCGGTACCGCCGCATGGCGCCGCCGACGGTCTGCCTCCCACGCACGCGCCTTGAAGCGCGCCGTCGCCTTGACCGCCCGAAGCCGGCGTTCCCTGGCGCTTCGGCTTCCGTGCCTGCACACGCGACACCCGGCCGCCGGTGCTCCGGCTCTCGCGCCTGCACGCGCAACACATGGCAGTCGGCGCCTCGATCCTCGCGCCCGCAAGCGCGTGCTCGACTGACCACCGCCGGCATGTGGCAGTCACCCGGCTTGCCGCTGTCTGCCTTCTCGCCGAGCACCGCTCAAAGCCGCCGCACTAGCCCCGCCGCGCCCGAAGCCGGCCATCCCGTGCGCGCCGCAGCCCTCGAGCTTGCCGCCCGTAGCCGCAGCCGCCGGCCTCGCCCGCGCCGCCCCGCGCCCGCATGCGCCATGATCGCCCGCCACTGCGCCGCCCCGCGCACGCATGTGCCTCGCCGCGCCGGCCTCGCCCGCGCCGATCTGCGCCCGCATGCGCCTTGGTCGCCCGTGCCACGCCACTCTCGCCGGCCGGCCGCTCGTGCCAACTGACCGGCCGTGCGGGCCGAGCGCCGCCGCAGCCACCAAAAATGGAGGAAGGGAAACCCTAAAGCCACAAGAAAAGCAGGTCGGGCAGCTGGATGGGTGGGCCAAGTGGCCGAACGGGTATTGGGCCGAACGAGTAGGTGGGCCGGATGGAGAAAGTACGAAAAAAAGGGGGAGAATCCGGACCGAGGGGGAGGCATTGGAATTTTTTGCCAAAAAGCCCTTCGGTTCTCAGTAAATTGCTATTCGACCCTTAAAATTTTAATTTTAGTCCTGAATTTTGTAGAGAGACCTTGGTAATTCCGAAAATTACCGATAGATCCTCAAATTTACGAGTGGGTCCAAAATTTTTCAGAAAACCCCTCTGTAAATCAGAAAATTGCGCAAATTTTTCTCTGAATTGAAAATTTGCGTATAAACCCCCCTGGAATTGCAGAATTTGCTGAAATTTCATATTTTAGCATAAAAGGGCCTCGGAAACCCGAATTTTGCATCAATTTTTGCATTTGAAGCTTATTTATTTATGCCATTATTATTCTCTGTATTTTCTGTATTTATTTACTGTTTTTGCTTAATTGTAATTGTTTAAATTGCTTTTAATCACCGAAATTAGCAGTAAAATTATAGAAAATGCACATAAAATTATGAAACATTGCGAGAACCTTTTGTACCGTTTATTTACCCGCAGTGAATTATTCCGTGCATGTCCACCAGTAGTAGACTTATACACATTTAGATGACTAGCATCACGAACTGGAAGTTCGAGGAGCTGGCCCAGAATGGCCGAAACTATCTGATGTTGGCATCCGATGTCGAGATTGTGCTTGGAGCCAGGAAGCTCCGCGCGACTATTGGGATTGGCGGACTGAATGACGCCTAACCCACGCCTAAAGAGAATGATCAGGCACTTCACTTTCTCAGGCACCACTTCTGCCTCACTCTCAAGAATGAGTACATGGTAGAGAATAGTGCGCTAGCACTCTGGACCGCACCCAAGAAGCAGGTTTGAGAGGCTAAAGTACACCATTCTTTCTCAAGCAGAGTAGGAGTGGATCAGACTGAGGTTTTCCGACTTTAAGACGGTCGGGTTTGTACAATTCTGCCTTGTGCAGGATTTGTACCCCAATATAGAAAATTGAGATAATCCTTCCACCCAAATGAAGTACAATCCGCACGCAATTATCATCATGACGGCTATAAGGAATATGCCGAATTGATTGATATGATGCAGGTTGCGGAGGCTCAGGACGAAGTTCTCCGTAAGAACTAAGTCACTCAGCCATCTGGTAGCTCCACTGGCCGTGAAGCCAACGCCGAGAGCAACAAGGTGCGAAAGCCCTTGATAGAGAAAAGGGGAAGGAAGGGTAAGACCGCAGCCCAGAAAGGCAAATCAGATGCTCCACGTTAGAATAAGGCTGTCAAGCCAAAACGGGATGGCAAAGGGCAGTATGAAGCCCACTCTGCATCGGCTGAGGGGGAGAATTCTGAGTAGCTGCCTGCACCGATGGAAGTTGAAACCATCACGACAGCAGTAAATCCTCTCGACTTAGAAGCAGTTAACGCCATGATTTCTCTTGAAGAGAATGTCAACCCCGAGAAAATAGCAGAAGAAGTCTAGTGCACTGAATGCATTTCGACTTTAATTGTCATTTATTTTTTGTGGAAGAATATGTTAGAATTTGCATGGATGGTACTTAAGAATTATTATTTTCTCGTGATGGTTGGATGATAGTTGAAGAATTCATTCATTTATTCAGTTTATGATGGCATGATATGTTCTGATATTGGAGTATTTTATTTATGTGTTGATTGCCTTCTCATGCATATTAATAAAATACCCTATATTAGAACAAGTGTAGCGCCCTATAATGGAAGTGTGCTTAGCTAGCAGCGGCACAATGCATACCATCTTAAGAGAGACTAAGAATTTTAAGTCGATTCGTAAGAGCACTGGCAGCTTTACGACAATCGCCGGAAGCGATGCATGTATAATTAGGTTCCGGAAGAGCCACATGGGCACAACTTTGATCATTTAAGAAGCCTTATTGTAC
The DNA here is from genome assembly GCA_017311315.1 of Dendrocalamus latiflorus. NCBI lineage: Eukaryota > Viridiplantae > Streptophyta > Magnoliopsida > Poales > Poaceae > Dendrocalamus > Dendrocalamus latiflorus. The sequence continues at coordinate 4,846,173 of CM029641.1, read as the reverse complement.
CTAGAATCGACTATAACTCCCTTAAGTTTTAAGAATATTTGCGCCAATGGTTTCCACGTTGAGACTAAAGAAGAGTACGGTAAGGAATACCTGCTCATTACGAAGCGCAAAAAGGTACTAGAAAAACTTACTTCACTAGAAAATGGGCTATATTATACCACAATTAAAGCACCTGCAGCGTACACTGTTCTGAAAACAGTGTTTAGAAGCTCTGAACTCTTCTGTCTCTGGCATGTTAGATTAGGCCACCCAAGTCTTAGGATGATGAGAAACATAATAAATAACTCGCATGGGCATAATATTAATGTGAAGAATTTCCCGAATCATGAAGATTTTGTGTGCCCTGCATGTGCCACCGGGAAACTAATTACTAGACCCTCCACTCTAAAAGTGAAGGATGAAGTCCCTGCATTTCTGGAATGCATCCAGGTAGACATTTGCGGTCCCATTCAGCCCGTCTCAGGGCCATTTAAGTATTTTATGGTGCTCATTGACGCTTATTCGAAGTGGTCATATGTGGGTTTTGTTGTCCACAAGGAACCACGCCTTTGCAAAATTGATCTCGCAGATCATTCGTATCAGAAATGTGTTTCCTGAACATCACATCAAGTCCATTAGAATGGACAACGCCGACGAATTTAATTCAAAGGCATCTGATGATTATTGCATGGCGATAGGAATTGCAGTTGAGCATTCGGTACCGCATGTCCATACCCAGAATGGTTTGGCAGAGGCTTTAATTAAAAGAATTATTGCCCGACCCTCTTGCATAATTGAAATCTAGCAGCTACATGTTGGGGACACGCAGTCCTGCATGCAGCAAATCTTATCAACCTTAAACTTTCGGCCTACAACATCCATTCACCTATGCAACTAGAGCAAGTGTCACCACCGAAAATTTCCCAACATTAGGGGGAGGAAATCAACCCCTTGATGAAGAATGTCGGGAAATTACGTGGCAAGCTTGGGGAATCCATGCAGATGACCCGCGCACTAGAGAAGTCCAGAAGACAAGAGAAGTCTAGAAGACAATAGAAGTCCAGAAGACAATTGATTTGCAAGCATTAGCAAATCAGCTGCCTGATCACTTTAGTGATTTGAAGAGCGTGACTAAGTCGCATGTGCCTGCACGCACTGCACCGGAGATGGTTGAAATACCAAAGAAAGAAGAAGGTATCCCTAATCTCGTCCAGAGGCCTCAGAAAAATAAAAAAAGAGGACGAGAACTCCGGTTCCTCGAATCCTTAGTAACCGGGGACGCCTGGCGAAAAAGGATAAGCGGGATTTATCACAGCCGATCATTGAAGTCCCCCAGAATGAGAAGGGGAGCCAGTTGAGACCTGGCACAAGTATGACACCTTCCGAAAAGGACATACCGGATCTGAATATCCCCATCGGCATGGATGTGTGCGCACACATCGGAGCCAAAAAACTAAAGGGACTTGCCACCGCAATTGAAAGAAGCGATGCGCAAGGTGAAGCTCCAGAAGAAGCAACTCATGAATAAATAGCTATAAATTATGTGCACATGGGAGAGTCCCTGAATAGGACAACAGCTAATATCGATATCTACTTCGCAAAGAAAATTGCCACCATCATCGATCTAGATCCCGAGTCTGCATCGCTCGCTGAATGTAAGAAAAGATCAGATTGGGAAGATTGGAAGAAGGCAATAGCAACTGAATTACTATCTCTGAATAAAAGAGAGGTGTTTGGGCCCGTATGCTGCACACCTCCCCACATACACCCCGTTGGGCACAAGTGGGTATTTGTTCGAAAGAGAAATGAAAAAAATGAAGTAGTGAGATACAAAGCAAGGCTGGTAGCCCAAGGTTTCACTCAACGTTCTGGAGTTGATTATGAAGAAACCTACTCCCCAGTCATGAGTGGAATCACCTTTAGATACTTGATCTCAATGGCAGTGAACTTGAATTTAGAAATGAAATTGATGGATGTTGTGACTGCATACCTTTACGGTAACTTGGATTCGGAGATTTACATGAGAGTCCCTGAAGGAATCCCTCTCCCAAACCAAGACAGAGCAAATAGAAATCTGTACAGTGTGAAACTCCGAAAGTCACTGTATGGACTGAAACAATCTGGAAGAATGTGGTATAATCGCTTGAGCGACTTTCTCTGCAAGAAAGGCTACACGAACAATGAAGACTGTCCTTGTGTATTTATACGACGATCCCAGAATGGATTCTGTATAATCCCTGTGTACGTAGATGATCTGAATATCATCGGGACAGCCGAAGACATAAAAGAAGCAAGCTCCTACTTGGAGTCAGAATTTGAAATGAAAGACTTGGGCAAGACCAAGTTTTTCTTAGGCTTGCAGCTTGAGCATGTCCCTGAAGGAGTCTTGATACATCAGTCGACCTACACCCAGAAGGTGCTCGAAAGGTTTGGCTTTGAGAAGGCATTTCCCTCGAAAGTACCGATGATCGGTATGTCTTTACAGCAAGAAAAAGATCCTTTCCGACCAAGAGAAGAGGGGGAGGAACTCCTAGGACCGGAATTCCCATACTTGAGTGCAGTGGGAGCACTCATGTATTTAGCAAACTGCACTAGACCGGACATTGCATTTGCCGTGAACCTGTTAGCAAGGTACAGTGCAGAGCCCACCAAAAGGCATTGGCAGGGCATAAAGGACATTTTCCGATACCTCCAAGGTAGCAAGGACCTCGGATTGTTTTACAGAAAGAATCAAGATCTGAACTTGATTGGCTATGCAGATGCTGGGTATCTGTCAGACCCACATACTGCTAAGTCACAAACAGGCTATGTATTCCTGTGTGGTGGAACTGCAATTTCATGGAAATCGTCTAAGCAAAGCCTGGTAGCTACTTCGACGAACCACTCAGAAATTATAGCACTGTATGAAGCCGCACGAGAGTGCGCTTGGCTCCGCCGAATGGTTCACCACATCCAGCAGTCATGTGGGATGAACATTGTGCAAACCCCCACGATTATCCATGAAGATAATGCCGCTTGCGTTGCACAAGTGCAAACGGGCTATGTGAAGAGTCATCTCACAAAGCATATCAACCCCAAGTTCTTCTATGCACATGAATTGCAAAAGATGGACGAGATTAAAGTACTGCATACTAAGTCATGTGAAAATCTCGCAGATTTATTCACTAAGTCACTCCCCGCATCTAGCTTTGAAAGATGCGTGCGTGGAATTGGAATGATGAGACTTAGAGAAGTGCAGAATTCAGGGGGAGAATTCTCACAAGCCCGCTAATAAATCTTGATCATGAAGATTAAGTACCCAAAAATAAAGTCTTGCAGACTAAATGAATTTGGGTGAATTGTACTCTTTTTCCCTTGACGAGTTTTCCATGAAGTTTCTCGACCAAGGTTTTTAATGAGGCAATTCGTGCATCGCAGCATCACATGTATCATGTAATCTTTCTCCAAATTTTTTCCACTGGGTTTTTATGGAGTTTTGACGAGGCATGAGCATGTTGGGTGAGTGCCCAAGGGGGAGTGTTAGGAAACCGGGCCCATGGCCAAGAGTCCTGACATATTTGGGCACCCCACCGTAGGCTATAAATAGGGACCTATACCCTCTCATTATGTATGCATGAAAGAAAAGCAATAAAGAAAGACCGGGAGTTCTCTCTATCTCTCTGTGTGTTCAATCTATTCTCTCTGTGATTCTGTGATTGATTCGTTCTTGTTCTAAGCAGAGAAATCGTTCGGACTGGTCGCCAGCGACGGTTTCTCAACACATTGGTCATTGAAATCTTTGAGAAGTTGAATAATAGAAATTAGAAAAGACGTTTTAACAGTGGTAGCGTCAACACTTAGCAGTGGTAGCGTCGCCATCTCTCTGTGTTCTTCGTCTTCCATATGAAAGTGTGTGTTCACAGAAAAATTGCATGTATAATCTTGGTTCAGTTTTAACAATTGGTATCAAATCTTAAGTGTCTAACATATCCTTGGACTTTATAGTTACAGAAGTACACAATCAATATATGAGGGGAAGAATATTAGGAAGAATAAAGTCCATTACCGGTCCTTAAACTTTTTATGCTGTGTCATCCCGGTCCATAGACTTTCAAAGTGTGTCATCCCGGTCCTTAAACTTTCAAAGTGTGGCAATATCCTATGTAGTTGTAGCAGTGAACTTTTTATGCTGTGTCATCCCGGTCCATAGACTTTCAAAAGAAATTGCCACACTTTGAAAGTTTAAGGACCGGGATGACACACTTTGAAAGTCTATGGACCGGGATAACACAACATAAAAAGTTTAAGGACCGGTAATGGACTTTACTCTATTAGGAATAATCCTACATCGGTTGTGGGAAGAAAAATATATAATTTATAAGTGCGAGGGAGACCTCATTTATTGAACTAAGTTTTTTAAGGAGTAAAGTCCATTACCGGTCCTTAAACTTTTTATGCTGTGTCATCCCGGTTCATAAACTTTTAAAGTATGTCATCCGGTCCTTAAACTTTCAGAGTGTGGCAATTTCTTTTGAAAGTCTATGGACCGGGATGACACAGCATAAAAAGTTCACTGCTACAACTACATAGGATATTGCCACACTTTGAAAGTTTAAGGACCGGGATGACATACTTTAAAAGTTTATGGACCAGGATGACACAACATAAAAAGTTTAAAGACCGGTAATGGACTTTACTCTTTTTTAAGGGAAGGTTTCATACCATTTATAAGACTGTTGCTATAGGGTTTGTATATGACTGCCCACGGATTTAGTTATGTTCAGTACGTTTAGCCAATTAAACTTAAGCATACGGCCAAACTCCCGTCTAACAATATCAGAGTACAGTATTTAATAGGAATAAGCGTGGGGTAGCTTGTTAGACAGAGCACGCATACCTTTCCCAATTCCTTCCAAGATGCCCATGCCCAGATGCCTTCGCAGGGCTTTGCCGCAGACTGGAAAAGAGCTCCTCATATTCGTTACCCTCACAAGATATTCTGGTCTGATTTCCATTGTACCTCCAAGGCACTAGCTCAGACGGCCATTCTCTTCTCCACTCTGCGGTTGTGTACTTGTGTTTCCCTGTGTTACTGCACGTTTGTTCTTGTGAGCTTTGAGTGCTCCAATGGCTGAGCTGATGATCGGACCAATTATCGGGCCGCTTGTCTCTCTGGTGAAGGAGAAGGCGTCTGGCTACCTCCTGGAGCAGTACGAGGTGATGGAGGGCATGGAGGAGCAGCATGAGATCCTCATGCGCAAGCTGCCGGCCATCCTGGACGTCATCACTGACGCCGAGGAGCAGGCGGCCCACAGAGCAGGGGCCAAAGCCTGGCTTGAGGCGCTCAAGAAGGTGGCATACGAGGCGAATGACGCCTTCGACGAGTTCGAGTACGAGGCACTCCGCCGCAAAGCCAGGAAGGATGGGCACTACGGCAAGCTCGGCGTCATGCATGCAGTAAAACTCTTTCCTTCTCACAACCGTATTGCATTCCGTAACAGGATGGGCAACAAGCTTCATAAGCTTGTGCAGAGTATTGAGGTCCTTGTCGCAGAGATGAATGCTTTTGGGTTCAGATACCACCCTCAACTACAGGTGTCCAAGCAATGGAGGCAGACGGATCCTAACATCTTCGACCCTACCAAGATTGCCGAAAGATCAAGAGGCAAAGATAATCAGAAGGTTGTTGATATATTGCTTGGTCAAGCTAGCAATGCAGATCTCACGGTTGTTCCCATCGTTGGAATGGGGGGGCTGGGCAAGACTACCTTAGCGCAGCTTGTTTACAATAACCCTCAAGTTCAGAAGCATTTCCAGCTGCGGCTCTGGGTGTGCGTGTCTGACAACTTTGATGTGGATTCCCTGGCTAGAAGTATTGTTGAAGCAGCACCTACCAAAGAGAAGGATGATAGCAAATCACCACTGGATCGCCTTCAAAATGTAGTGAGCGCACAGAGATACCTCCTTGTATTGGATGACGTCTAGAAAACAACTCGTGATACTGGGAACACCTTCTACGATAAGTGGGCGAAGCTAAAGGCCCGCCTTCAATATGGTGGCATTGGTAGTGCAGTGCTGACAACAACTCGTGATAAAGGAGTTGCTCAAGCAATGGGTACAGTTGAAGCCTATGACCTCACAGCTTTGGAGAATATCTTCCTAGAGGAAATTATCACGTCAAGAGCATTTAGCGACCAAGAAAAAAAGCCTAAGCTAGTAAAGATGGTTGGTGAGATTGTGGATAGATGTGTTGGCTCTCCTTTGGCTGCAACAGCACTAGGCTCTGTCCTGCGTACCAAGACCAGCGTGGAAGAATGGGAGGCTGTGTTAAAAAAAAGCACCATCTGCAATGAGGAGACTGGAATTTTACCGATACTCAAGCTTAGCTACGACGACTTGCCATCACACATGAAACAGTGCTTTGCATTCTGTGCTGTGTTTCCCAAGGATTATGAGATTGATGTCGACAAGATGATCCAAATATGGTTGGCAAATGGCTTTATCCCAGCGCAGGAAGAAGTTCGTCCTGAAACCATCGGGAAACGGATATTCAATGAGCTGGTCTCAAGGTCATTCTTTCAGGATGTAAAGCAAGTCCCAGTTGACAAATATAAAAGCATACATGGGTATTGTTCTAGAATTACCTGTAAAATCCATGATCTTATGCATGATGTTGCACAGTCCGTCATGCAAAAGGAATGTGTCACCATAGCTGAGGAACCTAGTCAAACGCAGTTGTTTCCAAGTACTGCTCGCCATTTGTTTTTGCCAAGCAAAGATCCACAAACTCTTTTGAATGATTATCTGAAGAAAACTTCTCCAGCTATCCAAACACTGCTATGTGAAAAGATGGTAGATGGTTCGTTGCAGCATCCATCAAAGTATAGCTCAGTGCGAGCACTACGACTCAATCAATATAGGAAGACATTCCTACTGAAACCAAAGCATTTGCATCACCTGAGGTATCTTGATCTCTCGGATAGTGAAATCAAATCACTTCCTGAAGATATGAGCATTCTATATAACCTGCAAACGTTGAACCTGTCTGGCTGCTTTCTTCTTCGTCGACTTCCAAGGCAAATGAAGTCCATGAAAGCCCTCCGTCACCTCAGCACTGATGGATGCAATTTGAAGTGCATGCCGCCAAACCTCAGACGACTCACTTCCCTACAGACACTTACATGTTTTGTAGTGGGTACTGGCTCTGATTGCAGTAATCTTGGAGAGCTGCAGCATTTAAACCTTTGTGGTCGACTAGAGCTAAGTCAACTAGAAAATGTGACAGAAAAAGGTGCAAAAGTGGCAAACCTCGGAAATAAGAAGGAACTCACAGAACTGACATTATCATGGAAAAAGCCTCTGAAGGAGGAAGGACGCTATCATACGGTGCTGCAGGGTCTCAAACCTCATGATGGGCTGCAGGCTCTAACGCTAGATGGCTACCAAGGCACCACTTTTCCAACATGGATAGGTATGTTGCAAAACATGGTTGAGCTTTGTTTGTCTGGTTGCGAGAAGCTCCAGAAGCTTCCTCCACTGTGGCAGCTTCCAGAACTACGACTTCTTACTTTGCGTGGATTGGAAAAAATGAAATTCTTGTGCGGCGGTGATACATCCTTTACATTTCCAAAACTGAAGGAGCTTGAGATAGAAAGTCTGCCGGATTTCGAGAGATGGTGCGAAATAGATGGGAGGCAAGGAGATCAGATAATGTTTCCTCAACTTGAGAAGCTGTCTATCATATTTTGCGAAAAGCTAACGGCATTACCGGAAGCACCACTGCTGCGTGGAGACCATACAAGCTTCAATTCGGCATTTCCAGAATTGAAGGTAATCCGGCTATGGTATTTAAATAGTTTAAAGAGCTGGGGGGTGACGGAAGGAACAGATGGTGAACAACCCACCTTTCCTAACCTTGAGGATGCTCGTATTGAGAGATGCCCAGAGCTAACAAGTTTTCCTGAAGCACCGAAGCTCAATGCATTAGACATAACAGATAGTTTGAACTTTACATACTATGGCTCGGAAATAGAACTGCCGGCTAACCTGGTGGACAGCAAGGTGAAACGGAACTATGAATCCCCTCTGTCGATCATGAAATTGGATGGCTGCAACTTCTTCTTCCGCTCAAGTGCGCTAGCGCTATGGAAATGTTTTGTACAGCTTCAAGATTTGACCATTAGTGACTGCGATGGGCTCGTCCACTGGCCAGAGAAAGAGTTCCAAAGCTTGGTATCCTTGAGGACATTAACAATTTATGAGTGCAAGGAACTGACTGGGTATGCACAACCTCCTGACCAATCAGCATCAGAAAGGAGTCGACTCCTGCCACGTCTCCAGTCTCTATATATAAACAGATGTGAAAGTTTGGTGGAGGTCTTCGACGTGGCCGCATCTCTCAAAACATTGGGTATTAGCGGTTGCCCCAAGCTTGAGTTGAAATTCCGGAAGGAAGAGTCAGCAGTAATTATAGATCAAGTTGAAGAGTCAGCACTAAGTCAACGTCGCACAGCTGTACCAAAGCTGTCACCATCGGCCACGGAGCTTTTCCTTCCATGCCTCGAATCTCTAGAACTATATAAGTGTGATAGCATTTCAGAGCTTCTCAATCTTCCCTCGACCCTCACTTACATCGATATTCAAAGGTGCGGTAACATTGAGATCCTATCAGGCCAGCTGGATGCCCTACAAGAACTAAGCATTTGGAGGTGTGATAGGTTGAGATCACTGGAATCTTGCTCGGGGGAGCTCCCATCGTTGAAATCCCTGCACCTTGGTAGATGCCGTTGCCTGGCGGCCATACCAAATGGGCCACAAGCATACACGTCCCTTCAACGCCTTACCATTAAAAGATGTCCTGGCATAAAGTCGCTCCCTGGATGTCTGCAGCAACGACTCGACAGCCTTGATTACAAAAATATAGACTCTCGTTTTGAAGGTACCCTCAACAAACTCATGCTTCCATTCGTTTCTACTCCATCCGTTCCTAAATACATCTCATTCTCAGTTCCAAATTTTATTTTCAAATACATATCATTCTACGGTTGTGAGATAACTTGTTACCATTTTTCCTTCTTCCTTTGCACACCGTACCTATTTTCCAAGTCATTTACTATTTTAGACTAGACTAACACATACCATACAAGAGCAATAAGTGGCTGAATGAATCTGGTATATGATATTTTATATACTTGCCTTGTTTGTTGTGTAAACTACTATAATGATATCTATTTAGGAATGAGGGAGTATTACATATTTTTTATTCCAAAAAGTGCAAGAACTAAGCCAAGTGCAATGGAACGAAGCAAACTAGTGTCACATATGAATTTTGTATAAAGTATGGCTTCTGATTTGGTGCTAATTTTCTAGTTGCGAAACCATATATATAGCTCGTAATAAAATTTGGTGCTAATTTTCTAGTAGCAAAACCATATGCCTGGTAATAAAACTCGTCAATTTAGTGGTGAGAAACGAAGTTTTGATTTGGTCAGCGATAGGAGCATTTTGGTTCTTAAACTTGGGGCTTTGGTGATTCTATTACCTATTTAGTTGGATCATTTTGGCCCTGGGCCCCTGGTCGAAGACTTACTAGTTTTAATAAAATCCGATCTAACGGACTGAAGCCCAACTCCAAAAGTTAGGTTCTAAAATGTACCACAATCCAAAGCTTGATGACTTGTTTAATTGTCTTGCACCTTTCTTACATAAAGAACGGTTTTCTTTCAACTTTCATGGTCATTGTGCCATACACTACTGTAAAGTTTCTATAGTTAGTTGTGTTGTATTACACATTGATTTGCACATATAAATTCTAACATCATTTGTGGCTCAGGGCCTAGGCTATCAAAACCGAAGACTTGGAAATATGCCATTAGTAGAGACTGGTGAGGTAGAAATAGCAGACTGACGTCCCGAGCAAAGTTATCACCAAGGTTTGTAATATCAACGAGTCTCTGAATCCTGTCATTTTGTAAGGATAATCTAGTAAATTGGTTTCAGATGATTCTCCTCGTGCTGACGATATGTGCTTTCATTGTAGGATTATTGTTTCCAGACTTGCACATGCTGAATTGTTGTGACTTGGAGTAGAATTTACTACTTAACCTTCCTGAAGACAATCTCCACTACATCATCATTTGATCGAATATTTCAATTGCAAGAGCTAATACGACTAAGAAGCTGAAAATCCTTGAGTTCCAACCGAAACAAGTACCAAATTCTAAGCTGAAGAAACAATTTACTTCCTTTTTCTTTTTAAGTATATATGTTGTGTGTTCAATTCGTTTGTGCTCCCGTATAAGAGAAGATGCCTAGCACTTTCTCGTGACAACTGTCCACTTGACTGCACATGATACTGGTTCTCACAGATCAACATTTGAGCATCGTATCGCTGTTAATCCATGAGCTGTTTTAACCTGCTTGGCACCGAAACTGCCAAGCCGTTCCTATCTGAGTTATCCTGTTATCCTGTTATAAAGTTTTTCTGGAACACTTTTTTTGTGGAAAGAAGAAGGAAAGAAGATGACGAAACTAAACAAGATCCTCATGTAACAAGATTCCAGCTAATATAATGCTCGAGGCACCATTTCGAAAGCCAAGCAGAAAATCATCTTACCAAACATATGAAACAGATACCTTTAGCAGGGTATGATCATAAGAAAGTTATCTTGCAAAACTATGCAAGAATCAAAAGTGCAAGAGAACCTGGATGAATAGTTAAACTGGGTCCAAATATAACTAGATAAGTTACATTACCAAATCTAAGATTCATTCCTACGCATGAAGTAGCCTGCGTAAAATACCAATACATAGGAGAGCAAACTCATGCAGCCAACTGAAGTCTTACAATTATGAATAATCAAGAGATTGCATATAGGCATAGCAGATCCATCACCAGGATATATCTTTGTTTGTCTGGAAACTGTAACCTACGTGAACATGGCACAACAAGTTCTTAGGAGCCTCCATCAAGAGAAATGAACATGTTAAATTCCTTAGTAAGACCACAAATATAAAGCATCGTAAGAACCATACATTGGACGAGCATGCAATTCGATGTATGGCAAAGCTGGATGACTGATTTATTTGCATTGATTGTATAGAATGGGTGGATGTTCTACTATCATAGAGTTGAGTCAAAGTTTTAAGGAAAAAAGTCCAGTTTTGGTCCTAAACTATTGCTAGAGTCTAAATTTTCACTCTCAACTCCAAAACCGTTTAAATTTCCTCCTCCAACTGTCAAAACTGGTGCAAATAACCCCCTTGCTCGAAACCACCACGGTATTGCGCTGAGGTGAAAAAAACCAGTATAAAAAGGAAAAGATAACCAAAATGGCTGAGTTGCATGGCGTAAAGCTTCATAAGCACCGTGACAAGAAGATTGTCAATGCTATGAAGAATTGCACAGCGTAATGGACTGTGGTAAAAAATTTAAGCTATAGCTTCCCCTGTGGCTCTGTGAGAGGTGTAGTGTGAGATTACGTTTCATTTGTCAATGAAACTGATGGACCATGTGGAGGTGACCACATGCGTATGATGAGTAATTGACATTGGTTATGTTAGTCGAGTTTGGTTTGAGTGGTTCGGAGTCGAGTCGTTGCATGGTGCATTCGGGCTCGGTCGGACTTTGGTCAAACTTGGTCGTATGGGATTAGGACGCATATTCCGATGATTCGACAGGTTTGGACTTCATCTGTGGTAAGTATGATGGTATTTACGCTTTCATGTGTCGAGCGGTGCTATTTGACGTGTTTCTTGTCTGTGTGGCTGCAGGACATCGAGTGGAGTCGTGGCGAGACACGGAGGACCGGACTAGGCGCAGGTGGCGCTGAGGTCAGAACGGTCGGGATGTGTCGAAGACGACGTGGACTCGAGGTGGAGTCGTGGCGAGGCACGATGGACCGGACTAGGCGCAGGTGGCGTTGAGGTCAGAACGGTCGAGGTGTGCCGAAGACGGCAAAGTTGCATGGCTTGCGAGGCAAGGGATGAGGAAGCTTCCTGGAAGGTGCGTGAGGGGCGTTTCGGTAAAAACGCAAAGCGACACAAAAGGAAGCGGGTTTGGATAAAGCGCCGAGTTGTTGAAGACCTAATGGGTAAAGCATGGTGCAAACTCATTAGTGGAGGCTATAAATAGAGAGGGAGATGTGTGCTGAAATTTTGAGAGAGTGGTGTAAAAGTTAGGGTTCCATTTGGGTCTCTCCATGGGTGTATGTGTGTGTTCCTCCCAAGAAGCATGTGTAGCTCTTGGTGTTCTTGAGGATTGAGAGGGAGAGGATGGATTGAAAATTCTTGTAATCATTTCTCCGAATGTCCATGCGTATGGGGACGTAGTTCTTTGTATTTCTTGTTTCTAGGAATGAAAAATCTAAAGTTTATTTCATTCTTGTTGTTCTCTGTTTGTGCTCTCTGTTCTTGGTCTCCTTTGTGATTTCTTGGTTTGAGTTGGTTTGATTTCTTGCTCCTGTTCCTTTTTGTGCTAGCAGTTTTATGATCTTTGGAGGAGCTTTCTTTCACTGTCTTTGGTTGTCTTTAGAGGGCAGCTCGGTTGCTGTTTCGTTGTTCGGTTTGATCCTTCCAGTCTCTGTTGAGTGTGAACATTTCGTGGCCAGCGGAAGATCTCAGGTAATCTCTTTGTGGGCTACTGTTTTATTTCGATGTGTTCACTGCATGCAGTCCGGCTTGTTCCTTGATTTCAGTTCGGCTCCTTCTTTGATCCTCTCGACTGCAATTTTTGTTTGGGCTCTTGTGTGCTTTGCCGACAAAGAAAATCCATCAGCACGTAACTTTGGCCAGAGTTCAGTTTTCTCAAGTGTTCTAGTGCTGCCAAAAGAAGACACCTTTTGCTTTGCCGAAGGATCAAGTTGTGTCTGCATGTTGTTTGGTTCATGCATACAGTACGTATCCTTTTAATCATTGTCTCCTCTTCTTTTGGTTAGGTTCTTTTATTTTCTTCTTTTGCTGATTTTCCTCCTTTTTACATGCGATCCAGATGGCATTATTTTCAGCTGAAATTTTTACTGGTTAATCTCTGATTTATGCTGAATTTTTTTAGCATCGCATGCGTTCTAGTTTTTCAGCAATTTTTTTTTTCTGTGAGTCGCTGTGTTCTGCAGAATCTGTGTTCGAATTCTTGGGGGCGTTTTTTGAAGCGAACGATATTCACCCCCCTCTGTCGCCTTTTTCGGTCCTACAGAAACATATGAAGTGGCATAAGAAATACACTTGGACCAACATGAAACTTAATTTAATTGTAAGAAAGCAGGGTGGATATTTTTATTTCTGTTTTAAAGAATAGGCAGATGTTTTGTTATCATTGAGTTAGTCAAAGTTTAACTGATTATTTAATAAGTTATGTCCCGACTCCTGAGGGTGACATCCAACAGTTTCCCTTCTTACTGCAACATCAAGGCTGCCCAAGGCTGAAGTGTCCTTGTGAGAATAGATGAGCCCTGAATACAGGATTCCCAAACTAGTGCAGACACGCTGGTTTGCTCCAGTAATAAGAGGAGACAACACATCAGCAATCTTAGTGAACAATTGAATCAGCAGCAGGGGATGAGAACTTCGGAGTTTAACAAATGCCCATCGGTTGATGGTTCTTGTTCACACAGAAACTAATAAGTGCACAACTAAGCAAAGGTAAACAGCACAGGGAGGTGAGAATACCAGCACAGATTGAGCAATGGTCTGCAGCTTTATAAACACCACAACTACAAGATTGATTGCAAGGTTGCGGCAAGAGGTAGATGCTGAGGCCGTTTGCTGAGGCCTGGATATGTGCAAGGAGAAGCTCAAGGAGAATTTCGCAAAGGAGAGATTGTTGGAGAGAATCATAGAGATTGTTGACCGTTGGTGGGAGGATCAAATGGAGCAAAAGTTATATGAGGCTGCTTTATTTTTAAATCCAGAAAGTTTTTTTTGAAATCTTGGGAAGTGACCGTGATTGTACAATAGCCATAAGGAATGCTTTTAATCAAGTGATAATAAAGATGTTTACTGCTAATGAAGATTTGTTGTCCACCATTGATGCCCTAGCCGATGACTATGAGCATACCCGTGCTAGCTTCGATACCACACTAGCAAAGATGCAAGGAAAAAGATGAGTCCTCATGAGTCCTCAAAATTCAAATTTCAATGGTTCAATTAGTTCTTTATTTCTTAAGCTTTCTAATATAGAGTTTTATGTTTCACACTTTACCTTTTAGTTGATTGGTGGGAATCAAATGGTGGCCTAGCTATCCCATTACAAAAGGTTGCGAAGCGCATTGTTGATCATTGTTGGTGGGGTCAATTGGGGTTATTTCTTTTATGTTCTATTTATTTTCCTTAAGAAAATCGTCTAGTGCCTGACAGGTGGGTCCAGTGGGGTTTATTTTCTTTTCTAACTATTTTTAATTGGTAAAACAAGAGAGACTGATAGGTTGGGTTATGGTTCACCTGGACTCGGTCCATGCAGCTATTTAGCAAGAGAGGGACCCACATGTCGGTGACAGTGGTCCATAGACTTGGTTTACGTGTTAGTTTAAATGGTGCGAGGTCCACACATTAGTGACTAACATTTTTAAACCGGGGTTCATTAGGATTTCTAATAATGTGGGTCCCACGTGTTATGCTAATACTAACCACCTAATTAATAGTGAACTAATTTACTAACTAACCTATTGCACGTGGCCCACTTGATAGCAACCTACAACCATCTTCCTCCTCTGCCGAGCAGAGGATGGCTATGGCGGCTCGGGCCAAGCTCGATGCTAGCGATGGAGGGCATGGTGTCCTTCCGTGATGGGCAAAACTGATGCGGGGGTCCCTATGGTCCCAATGGTAGCGACGGCAAGGCGGGAGACGACGTGAGGTAGCAGCGCAACGGTGAGGGCAGCGATGGCGCTATGAGGAACATGGGCAACTACAATTGCTAGCTCGAAACCCCAAATTGAGGTGGGCATGAGCTTCTATAGTGTACCATGAAGCTAGGAGTACTGGTGCCAACGCTACGAGGGCAACGGCGAGGGAGCTCTCCATGGCTGCCAAGGGCGATGTAGTGAGGGGCAATGGTGTGGGAAAGCTACAGTGAACTACAAAACTCATTGGCTATCCTACCGTGTTTGCCATGCATTGAATCACATGGGAACGGAGGGGCTTACCGAGTGATGGAAAGGAGGGGGAGATCGACGGCGGAGTTGCACACGACAATAAGGTCATGGCTTTAGCGTCCCTACGGGCAAATGAGAATGAGGTAGGTGGAGATGAGGCGACCACGGACACCATGATGGTGTCGGCGGGGACTCACCGTAGTGGTGGAATTCGTCAGTGGAAGCTAGCGGCTAAAGTAGAGGTGATTGTCTTGATTGGCCTCAACTGAAAGCGAAAAGTGAGGGGAAGCTCAGGGGAAGTGGAGAGTGATGGAAGGCGCACTTGGTGACACGATTGGGCGTGGCTTAAATAGAGGGAACGAGGGGGAATGAGAGGAGGGGAAGCTCAGTCATGGCATGGCATCTGAGCGACAGGGCTTGTAATGGCGCTGGCTCACGGATGTGACTATCTCGTGGCGATACAAGGCTCAAGGGAGGTGTTGCAGGCTTTCAATGCTTGCTTCGCAAGCTTGTCCGGGTGACGTGGAGAAAGAGAGAGCGAGAGTGAGCTTGGGTGAGAGAGAGAGAGAGGTAGGGAAGAAGAACAGCGACTGGGATTGACAGGTGGGCTAGGGCCCGGTTGGCAACGACGGCGTGAGAAAGAGCGAGCTGCTAGGCTGGTGGGCGAGCATTCGTAGGACTAGGCTGGTTTGGCTGGGTCGTGGTAGGGAAAAGGAAAGTGAGGTGGGTTGAGGCGCCACACAGTCTGGCGGGGAAAGGAAAGCTGGTATGGGCCGCACCAGCGAGTTGGATTCAGCCCGAAGTGAAAGGAGGGAAATCTTTGAGTTTAAACTTTATTTCCGATTCTAATTCAAGTTTGAATTTCTAATTTGCATTCCAAGAGGAATTTGCTCACGAAATGTTTTGGAAAAATTCCCCAACATCCAATTGACTTCTAGAAATTTTGAATTCACATTTTTGAGCTAGGGAAAATTTTTGAAAATGCACCAAAAAATTTAAAATTCATGGAAAATGATGCATGTTTATTTGGAAGATAAAATTAGGCTATTACATTTTATTACCACCGTAACTATCGCAGGCGCCCCATGCTCGTCGTGACTTGTCGGAGCGCCATGACAACCATGATTGCTTGTTAATGCTATGTAAATTGCGTGTGTAATAGACTTTGGTAAGCACTTATAAAGAAATAATTGCCCTATGAGCTCTATAGGAGATGTAGTTTAAGATTTTGTTTCTTTCGTTCTTCACCAAATAGTGTCCAAACTAGCATGAAGATTTGCAACATTCACATTTTCTAATTAATTTGGGTGTTCCTTCGTTGCTTGTTTATATGAATGCATGGGGTCATAAGCTAGAATAGTGTCAATAGCCAACTTACATTCAGAACATCTCGCAGTCCACTGGAAATTGATTTACCATAGGTGTTCAAGATTCTAAAGAGTTTGTGAACCCTCTTATCAAAATCTGCACACTCAACTTCAACTACCTTAAGTTCCTTAGATGCAAATGGCCATTTCAATGGATTGTAACTTCCTTTCGCTTCCACCCAATTGTTGGGTGACTGTATCAAACATAATAGTTACCTAACGTCAATCAATCACACATAATAATTTCAATAAGAGAACAGCTATCAGATTTATGAAACATATACCTGACAAAGTTGAAGAGTGAGCTTATCTAGAACAGGCGTATGTGAAGAAACCATATTAGTGCACAAAAATGGATCACCACACACCACTCATTGAGTAACAAAGTGTTCAGATTGCTAAATCTAGGGCACCAGATCAAATCCCTTCTGAAAAAAAAACTGGACAAAATGCAAAGGAGAAGCGATAGCTCAAAGTTTGATTTTTGAAGTACAAAATGGAACACGAGATTGAAAAACCCAAACTAATAGGGCACCACAGTAATAAAAGAAGATTTATGAGACATCATATTCCATAAGTTTATCTAGTATCTACGTGTACAAAAAGATAATTGTTATATTCTTACTCCCTCTATCCATAAACAAGTGTTGTATGCATGCACGCAAACTTCTCGAATTTTGACCACAAACATACATAAAGGTGGCTAATTTGGCCACATGAATGGCATTATTAGATCTGTCAGAAAAGTACTCTAACAACAGTGGTATAATATCAGTCTTTTAACTTTTCCCAACATTGAATGTGTTCTTTTGAGCTGACTTATGGCTGAAAATTTTGAATTCTAAACTGTTCGTGAAAAGCAGTACGAGGGAAATAGTCGCATACGATTTTGGCTGGTACAGCTAAACTTGGTATAGTTTATACTAAAATCTACGTGTAGACCCTGCTTTGAAAAAACGCACCGTTTAAAAGCTAGTTATTGTAGTAGCATGCCAAAAAGCCAAAGTCTAAGTGGTGTCGAACCCACCCATTTTATTAAAAAAATATGGTCAATCATGTAGATACTAAACTTGTACTTACTTTGAAATAAAGAGAGCACAAAATGTCTTTTTAAACCTCAGCCAATACAGAAGTACGAAATGCAGTGCATGAAGAATGCCCTACACTATATGGTTAATCACAAACAAATTCATGAATTTTCTCACTGAAACATGATGGTTTAAAAGATCGCACTGGTGGTCAGAAAATAGTGGATGACTGGATGATATAGATGTGTGACAGAAATGATGGTTTAAAATATTCCATGAGTTTCACCAATGTGTAGGTGCTAGTTTGCAAATGCTAAATGATGATATAGATAATGCGACAGAAATAGTGGATCACAAACAACAGTAAGAGTTAAGAAGTAAGCAGAAACATACCATCCCAGGTTCAGCTACCAACTCCAAGCTTTTAGCTTTTGACAAACCCTTGAAAAGCACACAATGTCCGCTGTCATCCACATTAGCACCACCATTACTGCAGCTATTACTAGCACACGAGCCCCCAAATTCTTCTTTACCTTAACGATCAGCACTGTCGTGCAGTCTGACAAATGCCTTTTCTAGTGATGGCATGATTTCAAGCAAAGGAGTCCGATCATAATTATCAGTTAGTTTCAGCCTAAGAGCAAGGCTAATAATATAGTCTTCAGTTGGCTATATAGACACTTACAGCTCACTTATCAGCTCATTTATATAGTAGTTTACAGCCAGCTGAAGGCTGTATGACCCACCCCTTTCTCTCACAAAGTTTCTTGGTTCTTGTGCTTTAGCTGGCTGTAAACTTACAGCCCACCTCTCTTCTCTCTCCTCCACCTCAGCATACAGCCTACTAACAGCCTCTTATTATACTTGCTCTAACAAGACTTGAGCAGACATCTGAGTCCAGATGTTTCCTCGAAGCATACATGATGCGGATGCGCATATGTCTTACACTTTTCAATTAAAAATATTATTTGATTGGAAAGAATTATTGAGCCGCATTAAATATTATCAGGCGAATTTATTTCTTAACAAATTTCCTTATATTAATGATAACTTTATACTATCTCATGCAAGTTCTTTATGTATTTTTAGGTTTAAACGATGTGAAAACTTTGGAATTACAAGAGAGATGAGGGAGGCCAGCACTACATGCGGCAGCAAGAAGTCAATGCCATTCACGTATAGTAGTCACGACCCTAAAAGGACAATATCAAGTCAAGGAGCTTAACTTAGGCCATGTTTGTTTCCACTTAAGATTATTATAATCTAACTTAAAATCATAAGTGGAAACAAACAGCCCAGATTATAAGGTAACTTATTATAATCTAATAGCTCAGATTATTATAATCTAATAAGCTCAAAAAAGGAGCTTATTTCAACTTATTTCCCACCTTTTATCTTAATGACCACAAAACTTTAGGAATATTACCCACCTTTGCCATTCATCCAACCCCAAATCCCGTGCCTCTCTCTCCCAGGGCATTGTAGTCTTTAAACATTCGAATACAACAATCCATAACTCTGATAATCTAGGCTGCCAAACACCTGACAGCTTATTTCCCACCAGCTTATTATAAGCTAGCTTATATAATCCCCACCTATAAACTAGATTATAATAATCTTAAGTGGAAACAAACGGGGCTTTTAATCATGGCTTTGTTTCGGCCATGTAATTATCTTTATGTTTACTGGTTGGATTCGGTTACCTGTTCCAACGAAAGACAAAGTTGATTCCTTCAACCGATCAGTGGTGGCCCAAGGCCCATACGCGGACGGAACGCATGCGGCAGGAGGAGCCGCCGCCGTATAAAAGATGGCCGACTAGATAATGAAGGGGGACGTGACGGAACTGGAAAAAAGAATGAACAGTAGACTACTAGTAATGAGTTCATGCATTGTGCATGTTTCTGATGTTTTTGTTAGCCACTAAATTCAATAGAAAAATTATGAGTTCTTGTAATTCAAGATCGTTCAACTTTTTCCGCTGGGAATTGCTAGCACGATAGGACTTTCGCTTGGTGGTCGTGAAGTTCGGCGCGTATGATCTTGTGAATTAAAGAGCGTTCGTTCTTGCATTGGCAATGAAGGATCGCTACGATTTGAGAGGCTGCACGTGAGTATCCAATCCTACGTCGAGAAGATCGAGCGACCCCGTATCATCTTGGTATCAGAGCGACGGTTTACTCGGTAGGATCTTATCCCTTTAAATTTCAGTTTATTACCTGTTGTCCTATAGTCCAAAACCAAAAATAAAAAAAAATCCAAACCCTAGTTTTTCATCTGTTATTTTTTTTGTGAGTTTTGTGAAGTCTTGATCCATTAGAATTTTTGTTTAGGTGCTGATCGTCGTGTTATTTTGCGTCCCTTAATCGTTGTGTCCACATAAAAACAAAAAAAAATCATTCTATACCATAGTAGCAAGTCAATCAAAAAAAAATTTTGATCTCGTGATTGCTACTGTGCTCCGCATCAACTTGTTGAGTTCGGCCGAAAATTCTATACGTCCAGTTGAATCAATTTGTGGCTTGCTGTCCGATTGAACCAACCGAAGTACCACGCGAACCAAATTTCTAGTCTGGCTGAAATCTTGATTTGTACCATCTCATCAAAAAGCCAATTGAGCCATTAACACAGAGTTCTGAATTTGCTTAGAGTTTTGAATTTGCTTCCGCTGGCTAGTCCGATACTGCTTGCTTGGCTAAACTTTGGCCAGCCGAGTACATCACAAGCTTCACTTATATTCTATTTCATCTTTGAGACTAGCTGTTGAATATTGCATCTAAGGCTACTCTTGAGTATTTTACATTTTGCTGAATATTTGTGATTTGTACAAATTCAAAGGACAACGAAACTCTAGTTCAGCATTTGAGTAAAAAGCAAAAAGCAAAAAAAAAAGCAGCCATTAAAAAAAAGAGCCACAGCGTGAGCATATTTAAAAAAAACAGAAAAATGGCATCGGCCGAACTTGAGTGAGTTCTTAGTCCATAAATTCAGATTGTGTAATTTATCTTCTCAAGCAATCTTGTGCCCTTATATTCATATTTTTGCAATTGGCTAGCGTCTCTCCTATCTCTATTTAGCTCATTTCTTTGTTTGCATTGAGGCACATTGATCTTTGCGTGTGCGTTTATATACTTCACTTAAACCTTTTGGATCAGCACTTAGGCAAAGTATTCTAGTTTGGATTATTACTTAACTTTACAACATCAAGAATTTCAAATTACTAGGATATACACTTCCATACCAAGCTACACTAGATAACCGTTGTTATGTAATTGTGAACACTCTTATATTCGCTTGATCATCACATTGCTGTTGTAGCTTCTACCAAGTGTAAATTTTTATTAGCCTTAATTCACTTCGGAAAGGTAAGAACGTTACTTGGGAGAGAAAATAGTGAGATTGAGTGTTTTTTTCACATATATATGTTGCACAACTAACCATGACAAGATATTCAATAATTCGCTTCTCTCGGTGTGAGCCAAATGGGATTGGATCTTCAGTATTTCGTTCCTCTTGGTGCGCTTCCGAGCCCTACAATTTGTATCTTCATTTCTATGGAAGTGATGATCCAGAAGAGTACATTGAATGGGAATGGCAAATGGAGAAAGTGTTTAAATTTCAGAAACTTCCCAAAGACCAAGAAGTGATGTAAGCCACTATGAAGTTTGAAGACTATGCTTATAGTTGGTGGCAACAATTACCTGGAAAACGATTCATTAAATCTTGGGTAGGTTTGAAGGTAATCATGAGAAATGAGTTTGTGCCATCCTATTATGAGTGGGGATTGCTTCACCATTTGGAGAACATCACACATGGGAGTGATACTGTTAGATTATTATTTTCAGCTGCAAGATGCGTTGCGTCGTGCAGGTGTCACTAGTGAATCAAAAGAGATGGTATACTTCAAAGGAGGCTTGATTTCTAAGATCGCCGTTACACTTCAACATAAATATTTTAGTAGTATGCATGATCTTATGAATTATGCTATTGAGGAGGAGAACAGACTTATGGAGAGGTGTCGGATCCATCCATATCCATACTTTAGTTCTTATGCCTCTACTAATGTGACACATGAGAAGATGACCGAGTATGGGACTTTCCGTTCGGTCAAGGAGAGATCTTATGCTGACCCAATGACACATACAATATTTGATATACGTCAAACTCTATATGAGAATGAGAGCCACATAGCTAAATTGAGTCATAGCTAAATTGAGTGAGAATGTTAAAAAGAGTGAGGTGTGTGATACTAGCACACGAGCCCCCAAATTCTTTTTTACCTTAACGATCGGCACTGTCGTGGAGTCTGACAACTGCCTTTTCTAGTGATGGCATGCTTTCAAGCAAAGGAGTCCTATCATAATTATCAGTTGGTTTCAGCCTAACAAGACTTGAGCAGACATCTGAGGCCAGATGTTTCCTCGAATCATGGTAGCTGTTGAAATGATTGCGTCGATATCTTCTCAGCGCCAACAAAGCAATCCCTCATCCATATATTCTCCAGAGCAGGGCTGCTCGAAAAAATCAAGAAAGTTGCCTCCTAACCAGGGGCGGAGAGAAGGGGGGGCGGGCAGGGGCCTGGCCCCCCCCAATGGTCCACCAGAGTCAGACCCCCCATTACGGCATTACCCCAATCCCAATCCACTAATCCAGTCCACCAGTCCACGTCCTGACGTCCAGGCCCACCGCCCATGCAAAAAGGAATCGAAGCGTCGGAAGCCGAAGAGTCGACAGCACGCCGCGCGGAGACTGCGGAGTAGCGTGCTGGGGCCTGGGTGCTGCGAGTCTGCGACTCGTCTCCGGTCTCCCATCTCCTGATCTCCATCTCGGCATCTCCATTCTCCCATCTGACCAAGTGACCATCTCGGCATCTCGCCGTCCCGTACAGAGGCAAGCCGGCGCCCGGCGCAAAGGTGAGCCGTGAGCAGAGGCAGAGCGCAAAGGTGAGTAGTTTATTTATTGATCCCTTTCACTGTTTCACAATCACAGATCACAAATCGCTGTTAATTCTATGATTAATTTCCTTTTAAATTTTTACCTTCAATTTAGGCATTTAGCATTTGATCAAGAATTTAAGATGAAGAGATTAAGAACGATCGATAGTTTTTTTAAGCCAAGATCAAGCTCTGGCAATGGCAACGATGAAAACACTAATGCAATCAATAACAATGATCGGCATATAGAACCGACTGATGAGCAAACTCCCAATCAAGGTACTTTTGCTCCATCCCTAGCCGAACCAGAACCAGCAGGAGTTGTAACTACGGCATTTGAGAGGGATCCGGGCAAGCGTGCTCAAATAAAGAATTTTCCACCTGCAGAACAAGATGAAGCTCTACGATTTTATATATCCGAGGGTCCGTATCAGCCAATATTGACAGAGTATCCATTTAAGGGTCCTTTAGAGCACCGTCGTCGATTTAATAGTGGTTGGTTCAAAGAGTTTTGGTGGCTTGAGTATTCACCACACACATATCGTGCATATTGCCTGCCATGTTTTCTCTTTTCAAAAAAACCAGCAGGGAGGAGTGGCTCTGACACATTTACAGTTAAGGGATTTCAAAATTGGAAGAAGGTTAATGATGGAGATAATTGTGCTTTTCTCACTCACATGGGCCGCGATGCTAGTTCAGCTCATAACTATTCAGTTCAGTGTTTTAATAACCTCAAAAATAGTATGGCTCATATTGACAAGGTGATTGTTAAACAAAATGAGAAAATTGTCGCAGATGCAAGACTCAGGCTTACTACTACAATTGATTGCATTAGGTAATAACACTTTCTATGTATGCCATGTTTTCTTTACAAATAAAAATTTATATGCACTCAATATACAATCTAACGATTGTTTATGTTTTTTTATGTTATCAGGTGGTTGACATTTCAAGCATGCCCATTTAGAGGTCATGATGAGTCTCCAGATTCTATCAATCAGGGCAATTTTCTTGAACTGATGAAACTGTTGGCCTCTTATAACAAGGATGTGAAAGCTGTTGTGTTAGAAAATGCACCAAGAAATGCAAAGTATACTTCCCCAGATGTCCAGAAGGAAATTCTAAGCATATATGCTAGAAAAGTGCAGACCGCAGTTAGAGAAGAAATTGGGAATAGCAAGTTTTGTATAATGGTTGATGAAGCTCGGGATGAATCTAAAAAGGAACAGATGGCTATAGTTATTCGTTTTGTCAGCAAAGAAGGACTTATAATGGAGCGTTTCCTTGACCTTATTCATGTAAAAGACACAGCTGCAATGACGCTTAAGGAGTCAATTTGTGCTGTTCTAGCAGATAATAACTTGAGTGTGAATGATATTAGAGGTCAAGGCTATGATGGGGCAAGCAACATGAGAGGAGAGTGGAATGGGTTGAAGGCTCTAATTCTTGGTGATTGCCCATATGCATATTACATTCACTGCATGGCCCATCAACTCCAGCTGGCTCTTGTTGCAGCATCACGTGAGGTACATGAGGTGCACAACTTTTTCCAGAATGCTAATTTTATCATAAATGTTGTTAGCGCTTCTACTAAGCGTAACGATGAGTTACTAGCAAAGCAAGCTGCAGATATTGCTCATGAAATTGAACTGGGAGAACTTGATACAGGAAGAGGAGAAAATCAGATGGTGTCTCTACAGAGGCCGGGGGATACTAGATGGAGTTCCCATTATAAGTCAATCCAGAGTTTAAAAAAGATGTTTGGTGCTACAGTTAGTGTTTTGCGTAGCATTGCAAATGACCGTTCTGTTACCAGATATTCTAGAGGGGATGCTGGAGGTGCTCTCCGAATTATTGTCACATTTGATTTTGTGTTTATTCTCCATATGATGGAAAAGATAATGAAGATCACAGATGTGTTGTGCCAAACTCTCCAGAAGAAATCTCTAGATATTGTAAACGCAATTGATTGCGTTTCTAACACAAAATCATTGCTTAGTGACTTGAGAAATGATGGTTGGGAACCACTTCTTGAGGAGGTGAAAGCCTTTTGTGACAAGCACGAGATTGAGATTCCGGATTTAAATCGCAAGTAAGTTATTATCTTACCTTCAGTTTTTTAATATGAGCACAAATACATATTTTTTTATTCTTATGGTACATATCTAACTTGTTTAACTACATGTCGCAATTTGTAGGTATGTGGATGTGACCAAATCTCGGAACAAAAATGATAATACCACCACTCTTCACCATTATAAAATAGATGTGTTTAATGTTGCGGTCGACCAACAGTTGATTGAGTTAGAAGATCGATTCAGTTCTCAAGCAACAGAGCTTCTATCACTTTGTGCCTCACTAGATCCAAGAAAAGATGGCTTTGACATTTCAAAGATAAGTACTCTGGTGGAAAAGTACTATCCCGCTGATTTTTCAAGTCAAGATCAAGCTCAATTGGAGTGTCAACTACCACATTTTCAACTTGATGTATGCAACCATCCAGAGCTAAGTACATTACCATCACTTGCTGATCTAACAAAGGGACTAGTGAGATTAGGTAAAAATTCTATTTATCCAATGGTCGATAGATTGCTAAGATTAGTCATAACTCTTCCAGTATCAACAGCGACCACTGAGAGAGTCTTTTCAGCCATGAAACTTGCCAAGACACGTACTAGGACTAAAATGGGAGATGGCTTTTTGCGAAGCTACATGATAGTTTATATTGAAAAGGAATTGGCAGCCAAGATTAGTTCCAATGATATTATCAAATCTTATGATCTAGTTGGTAATCGTCGTGCTAAATTCAAGTTAGTGGAGATGTAACAAATTCAAGTTTGTGGAGATGTAATGAAAGTACCTTTCTTTTGTGTTACTAGACGTATGCTACATTATTTTGCCATATGTGTTATGATTGAATTTATATGACAATATATATGCGTATGTTTAATTATATATGTGTATGTTTAATTTTGCCGACACACGGCGCCCAGGGCCCATGACGCCCGCGCCTTGACGGGTCGGCCCCCCCTTTGTCTAGATCCTGGCTCCGCCCCTGCTCCTAACGCTACACACTTAAGCCCTAGCCACGTCAAGTGCTGGGAGATGAGAGCTAAGTTGTCTAGCTTTAAACTATCATTATCATGGGCTAATTGGACCTTGAGTATCCGAACTTGGCACAACTGAGCACCGAGCACGTCGGATCCATAAATCAATCTAGGGTTCATCGTCATAGTCACCAAACCAATTGATATCAAACTCACAAATCCAGTGGCGTGCTGCGGCCGCGGAGGAGCAGCAGATTGTTCACGAATCTGTTCAGATTCTCAATTTACTGCTGTTTTGTTCACGAATCTGTTCAGATTCTCAATTTACTGCTGTTTGAGCATCCTCCAACCATCTTCAGAGGTGATGCGCGGCGCAGGCATGGACCGCCAGAGGTGCGCCACCGCCGGGCGAGCACGAAGGTCTGCATGGCTTCCCGCGCCGGCAGGAACGATAGCACGTGCTGCAGGACCTCGTCCGGGAGAGATCCGATCCGGTCATCGCCTCCCACCTTAGGCGTCTTCTTGTTCTTGAGCCTGCTGTGGACGTTTGCTTGTTCTTTCCGCATTACGTCGAACAGGCGGCGAGCGCCGGTCCTGGAATGATTAGCAGACAAATCAAGAAGGATGGATTCCTCGCAGCATCACCTGCTACACTGCAGCCGCTGCTACCACCTCAAAATCTCTATTGCCGATCGTACGGAGAAATGGATTGTTACCACCGAGGCTTGGAGTTGGAGGAGGGATGGAGTAACGCGGAGCAGCCTAGCTAGCCCTGGCCGCCGTGGTCCAGTTCTTGAGGCCGACCTCCCTCCGCGACGAGCCATCTGCCCGCGGCCATTGCCTGCTCGAAAGCAGAAGGTGGACAGTGGCTTGACTTGGACTGCGCAGCTCCATAGGTTTTGGAAGATTCTTTCTTCCTTTCTTTTTAAATTGGAATGAACTGCCCTTTTCGTCCCTCCATCTCTCTCAAAAAATTAAACAAGTGTCTCCTTTCGGACCGATTTGGGCGTAGGATTTTTCTCGAATTTTATAAAAAAAAATAGACTGTATTTTTGAAGGTCATGTATTTCAAATCGGCTCTTAATATATAAAAGGGCCGGCTAGGCAAAAAGTCGGACCCCGCATACTCCCCGTTTGGTTCATGGGTTGGCCAACATGGCATGGGGAGGAGAATGATCAAATTAACTGAAAAATCACAAAACAAAGCCATGAAATTCACGGAAGATCAGTACAAAATGAAGGGAAAATCCATGGCTCGGTGAATAGCTTTATCAGCAAAATCTAGTAGACCTAAAATTGCACCCTCTCATCGTGTTTTTCACGCTTGGACTTCAACTACATTAGATGCAAATGGCTAGCTGTTCTATTGATATGTAGCTTCGTTCTATTTATATCCAACTAGCTGAATGCTCGTGTATTGGAACGAAATACCATGTTTAGATATGGAGAAGTTATAAGGTTATCAATTACACTAGTGACACTATGTAGGACTAGTACGTCAACAGAGTAGGGTGAATGATACATTCAAACTTTCTTCTACATATTCGCCTAATCTTCACTCCAATAACTATGAAAAACTATAAAGATCAAATTTCCCCTAAGTATTCGTCTTTCTCGTGTCATGCTTGAGATCAATCATCTCACACAGCATCCTTGATCATTCTGGGCCTTGATTCCTCTATGAGCGTAACCCCGATTCTCGTTATTGACCATGGTTGGCTCCAAGCGCCGTGTACATCCAAAGACTAATAAATCATTTTCGGGTAGAAGTTCTTCACAGCTTGACTCACGTTAATGATAACATGTATCATGCAAAACACATGCACTGATCTAAGTTAAACCAAATCATCTCATGACTCAAATTTCCTAAAATCATCTATTTCTGCAAGCTATCCAGAAAAATCTGCAAATTTACAAAGTCTAAATCTTCACTCCTCCAACATGATAATGGGAATCACAACAAGATCATGGACCTTCTTACATGATCCTTCACACTATAACCATTTCAGTCCACTACTGTTGCACCCTCGATCCTTGCACGCCCATCTTTCCTATGAGGTGGGAACATCAAAGCATAATTAGATGCAATCTACTTTAACTAAATGCACCCTCTAGCTAACTCATGAACATTTGTTTGTATCTTTGTGATTGACTACATGCAATCTAATTGGATCATGAACTTAGTCTCCAAAAAAAATTGGACCATGAGCTTTGGTTCCTACCTTGTGATTGGTGGCTAAAGCAAGGGGCTCCTTCCCCGAAGCAGAGCACAACACAAGGGGCAGTTGTTGCACAAGAAGAGCAAACAACCACAACAAGCATCAATGAACACCCTATATGTAACGCCCTAAGGTCCAAACCGGTTTAGGTCTAACTTTATTTTGGATAGGCTATGCACACATAGCAACTCGCTTGCACTTTCGTTCTCGCTTCGAGCAAAACAGTTAATTGGAGATTGCTACCATTGAAAGCCTTAGACTTATATGTTAGTGCTTCTCAAGCTAAACTAGTAAGGTGAGACTAACTCATACCCTCATATGCGCACACACATATAGGTCATCATGGGTCGAGGTGTTACATACACCCCCCCCACAAAGGACCCGACGTCCTCGTTGGCCCAACATACCCACATTGGGGCAAACAGGGGCGGAGAGAAGGGGGGGCGGGCAGGGGCCTGGCCCCCCCCAATGGTCCACCAGAGTCAGACCCCCCATTACGGCATTACCCCAATCCCAATCCACTAATCCAGTCCACCAGTCCACGTCCTGACGTCCAGGCCCACCGCCCATGCAAAAAGGAATCGAAGCGTCGGAAGCCGAAGAGTCGACAGCACGCCGCGCGGAGACTGCGGAGTAGCGTGCTGGGGCCTGGGTGCTGCGAGTCTGCGACTCGTCTCCGGTCTCCCATCTCCTGATCTCCATCTCGGCATCTCCATTCTCCCATCTGACCAAGTGACCATCTCGGCATCTCGCCGTCCCGTACAGAGGCAAGCCGGCGCCCGGCGCAAAGGTGAGCCGTGAGCAGAGGCAGAGCGCAAAGGTGAGTAGTTTATTTATTGATCCCTTTCACTGTTTCACAATCACAGATCACAAATCGCTGTTAATTCTATGATTAATTTCCTTTTAAATTTTTACCTTCAATTTAGGCATTTAGCATTTGATCAAGAATTTAAGATGAAGAGATTAAGAACGATCGATAGTTTTTTTAAGCCAAGATCAAGCTCTGGCAATGGCAACGATGAAAACACTAATGCAATCAATAACAATGATCGGCATATAGAACCGACTGATGAGCAAACTCCCAATCAAGGTACTTTTGCTCCATCCCTAGCCGAACCAGAACCAGCAGGAGTTGTAACTACGGCATTTGAGAGGGATCCGGGCAAGCGTGCTCAAATAAAGAATTTTCCACCTGCAGAACAAGATGAAGCTCTACGATTTTATATATCCGAGGGTCCGTATCAGCCAATATTGACAGAGTATCCATTTAAGGGTCCTTTAGAGCACCGTCGTCGATTTAATAGTGGTTGGTTCAAAGAGTTTTGGTGGCTTGAGTATTCACCACACACATATCGTGCATATTGCCTGCCATGTTTTCTCTTTTCAAAAAAACCAGCAGGGAGGAGTGGCTCTGACACATTTACAGTTAAGGGATTTCAAAATTGGAAGAAGGTTAATGATGGAGATAATTGTGCTTTTCTCACTCACATGGGCCGCGATGCTAGTTCAGCTCATAACTATTCAGTTCAGTGTTTTAATAACCTCAAAAATAGTATGGCTCATATTGACAAGGTGATTGTTAAACAAAATGAGAAAATTGTCGCAGATGCAAGACTCAGGCTTACTACTACAATTGATTGCATTAGGTAATAACACTTTCTATGTATGCCATGTTTTCTTTACAAATAAAAATTTATATGCACTCAATATACAATCTAACGATTGTTTATGTTTTTTTATGTTATCAGGTGGTTGACATTTCAAGCATGCCCATTTAGAGGTCATGATGAGTCTCCAGATTCTATCAATCAGGGCAATTTTCTTGAACTGATGAAACTGTTGGCCTCTTATAACAAGGATGTGAAAGCTGTTGTGTTAGAAAATGCACCAAGAAATGCAAAGTATACTTCCCCAGATGTCCAGAAGGAAATTCTAAGCATATATGCTAGAAAAGTGCAGACCGCAGTTAGAGAAGAAATTGGGAATAGCAAGTTTTGTATAATGGTTGATGAAGCTCGGGATGAATCTAAAAAGGAACAGATGGCTATAGTTATTCGTTTTGTCAGCAAAGAAGGACTTATAATGGAGCGTTTCCTTGACCTTATTCATGTAAAAGACACAGCTGCAATGACGCTTAAGGAGTCAATTTGTGCTGTTCTAGCAGATAATAACTTGAGTGTGAATGATATTAGAGGTCAAGGCTATGATGGGGCAAGCAACATGAGAGGAGAGTGGAATGGGTTGAAGGCTCTAATTCTTGGTGATTGCCCATATGCATATTACATTCACTGCATGGCCCATCAACTCCAGCTGGCTCTTGTTGCAGCATCACGTGAGGTACATGAGGTGCACAACTTTTTCCAGAATGCTAATTTTATCATAAATGTTGTTAGCGCTTCTACTAAGCGTAACGATGAGTTACTAGCAAAGCAAGCTGCAGATATTGCTCATGAAATTGAACTGGGAGAACTTGATACAGGAAGAGGAGAAAATCAGATGGTGTCTCTACAGAGGCCGGGGGATACTAGATGGAGTTCCCATTATAAGTCAATCCAGAGTTTAAAAAAGATGTTTGGTGCTACAGTTAGTGTTTTGCGTAGCATTGCAAATGACCGTTCTGTTACCAGATATTCTAGAGGGGATGCTGGAGGTGCTCTCCGAATTATTGTCACATTTGATTTTGTGTTTATTCTCCATATGATGGAAAAGATAATGAAGATCACAGATGTGTTGTGCCAAACTCTCCAGAAGAAATCTCTAGATATTGTAAACGCAATTGATTGCGTTTCTAACACAAAATCATTGCTTAGTGACTTGAGAAATGATGGTTGGGAACCACTTCTTGAGGAGGTGAAAGCCTTTTGTGACAAGCACGAGATTGAGATTCCGGATTTAAATCGCAAGTAAGTTATTATCTTACCTTCAGTTTTTTAATATGAGCACAAATACATATTTTTTTATTCTTATGGTACATATCTAACTTGTTTAACTACATGTCGCAATTTGTAGGTATGTGGATGTGACCAAATCTCGGAACAAAAATGATAATACCACCACTCTTCACCATTATAAAATAGATGTGTTTAATGTTGCGGTCGACCAACAGTTGATTGAGTTAGAAGATCGATTCAGTTCTCAAGCAACAGAGCTTCTATCACTTTGTGCCTCACTAGATCCAAGAAAAGATGGCTTTGACATTTCAAAGATAAGTACTCTGGTGGAAAAGTACTATCCCGCTGATTTTTCAAGTCAAGATCAAGCTCAATTGGAGTGTCAACTACCACATTTTCAACTTGATGTATGCAACCATCCAGAGCTAAGTACATTACCATCACTTGCTGATCTAACAAAGGGACTAGTGAGATTAGGTAAAAATTCTATTTATCCAATGGTCGATAGATTGCTAAGATTAGTCATAACTCTTCCAGTATCAACAGCGACCACTGAGAGAGTCTTTTCAGCCATGAAACTTGCCAAGACACGTACTAGGACTAAAATGGGAGATGGCTTTTTGCGAAGCTACATGATAGTTTATATTGAAAAGGAATTGGCAGCCAAGATTAGTTCCAATGATATTATCAAATCTTATGATCTAGTTGGTAATCGTCGTGCTAAATTCAAGTTAGTGGAGATGTAACAAATTCAAGTTTGTGGAGATGTAATGAAAGTACCTTTCTTTTGTGTTACTAGACGTATGCTACATTATTTTGCCATATGTGTTATGATTGAATTTATATGACAATATATATGCGTATGTTTAATTATATATGTGTATGTTTAATTTTGCCGACACACGGCGCCCAGGGCCCATGACGCCCGCGCCTTGACGGGTCGGCCCCCCCTTTGTCTAGATCCTGGCTCCGCCCCTGGGGGCAAATGATCATAATCTCCCCTTTTGGAACATGTCCGTGCATTCAGTACCAACACATATGCCATGCCGTATGTCCACTCTGGGCTCACATGCGCCATGCGCCATATGCCCGCGCTCCTGACCCGCACGTGCTCATGTAACCGCAAGGGTCAGCTTTGATACCATTTATAACGCCCTAGGGTCCAAACCGGCTTAGGCCTAACTTCATTCTGAATAGGCTATGCACACGTAATAACCCGCTTGCACTTTCATCCTTGCTTCGCGCAAAACGGTTAACCGGAGGTTGCTACCATTGGAAGCCCTAAGCTTATATGTTAGTGATTCTCAAGCTAAACTAGGAAGGTGGGACTAACCTATACTTTCATGCACGCGCACACATATAGATCATCATGGGCCGAGGTGTTACACTATAACCATTGGAAAACCTTCTTGCTTTTGATGACACCTCGTCATCTACCCTCTGGAAAAAGCTCCAAAAACCTTATCGCAATTATCATTTATGTACAGGCCTCTCTGTGAATCTTTGTCTAGGCAACAGTTCGCCATTTGTCCAAACAACACGAAGCATGGTAAGAGATCTATAGGCTAACGTCGACGTCTGAACCAAGAATTGTTGAAAATATAAGCACATGTAGGTTCAATTTATTCCATAAATAAATCATGACATCATGCACGCAAAATAATAGAACCATCACAAGTATAAAAGATCTAGACATGTAAACCAGGAAATTGTACATGAACAGATCTAATACGGAGAACATGACTGTTACGTACCGACGGTTCTGTTCTGATCGGTTTGCCGATGTAGACGCTGCAGGCACGGTGTGGATGACACGAGGTCGATGACGATTCGCCGAAGCCAAACGACGAGGAAGACGAGCCAGAGCTACAGCGAGCAGTCGCGCAGAGCGCTTCCCAAAAACCTTATTCGCCCTCTCCCGGTGCAGGACTTCGAAGGCGACGGTTCCGGAGACCTGCTCTCCCGAACGACAGTGCACGCCGGCGGACGGGACGGAGTAGACTACGTGGGACGGCGCAGCACAATGGATTAGGCAAAACCCTAGATTGATTTTCGCATATATTGTATGGAGGCGGCGACTCGGTATTTATAGAAAAACCAGGACGCGTGATCAAGACGCCTGCACGTTCTCCATAACTCGTAACCGAACCAGATTAGTCACGCGTAACCGATCCGGATTCACCGCCACTCAAAACAGCAAAATAAAACTGCAAAAGGAAGCCGCGTCTGCGCAAGCACCTGGAGCCGATTTTGGCGGACCATTCACGCAGGTGCCGTGCGCCCGCGCCCGCGCCCCCCGCCCCGCCCGGCCCGGCCCGGCCCAGCCTGGCAAGGCGAGCGAGCGCGCGCGTGTGATCCTCTAGTTCTCTCCCACACATGCCTCAAGTGGCTAGGAGTGCACCATCCCTTTTAAGGTGGTCTTCCTCTCCTAGAACTAGCAATGTGGTACTAAAGTTCACATGCATGCCTCCTTTGCATGAGTGGGCCTTTGAGATTTAGGAATTATTCTTATGGGCTTGGCCCACATAATTCAACAATCCCCCACCAGATCTCAAAGTCCCACAGAGATTTGCCTGAATTCCAATGTACTGTTTATATATCAGTGTTTCGATGGAGACCGATTAAGGTTGAACATCCACCTAGAACTCCAAGTTACACTTACTCACAACTTGAACAATGGACTACGCCTTGAATTGCAAGTTTGGTGCAAGCAAGCTTCACTTAAAGACTTAACTGATACTAGGCCGCCAGTAGGCTACCCCTCGGTTGGAGCATATATGTCATACTCCTTGGTCTCTTCATGAGCTTAGTAGGAGATTACCCAAGATCTCCACAGACTGCGACTAACAGTCGGGCTCATATAGGTGTGTTCCTTCAAGAACGTTCTGCAGGATAACGTCTTCGCTTCTGAAAGCCAATGGAACACATTAAGGCTTTAACCAACCTGCCTTGCAGTTTCTGAGAGTATTGCATCTTCACATAGAGAGGGTTGAAATTACTCTCCTCCAGTTAACTAATGGCTTGTTTTTCCCAGATCCTAATTCACGGGATCTCCGATCACATAGGTTGGGTTACTACCATAGATAACTCACATGGGTCTCATACCCATCTCCTTCGATGCACTATCTATCACATTCCGTGATAATCCCTTTGTAAAGGGATCTGCCAGGTTTTTATCTGTTTGGATGTAATCCAAGGTTATAACTCCGGAGTTTCTCAATTTCCTGACAGACTTCAATCGTCTCTTGACATGCCTAGACGATTTCATATTATCCTTAGAACTGTTCACTTTAGTGATAACGGTTTGATTATCACAGTTCATAAGGATAGCTGGCACTGGCTTTTCCACCGTAGGTAGATCCATCAATAGATCCCGTAGCCATTCTGCCTC
Organism: Dendrocalamus latiflorus; assembly: GCA_017311315.1. Taxonomy (NCBI): domain Eukaryota; kingdom Viridiplantae; phylum Streptophyta; class Magnoliopsida; order Poales; family Poaceae; genus Dendrocalamus; species Dendrocalamus latiflorus. The sequence continues at coordinate 4,812,249 of CM029641.1, read as the reverse complement.
AACAGTAGCAGTGTCTAGTGCCGCAAGCTCTGCTTCCATGGTTGACCTCGTCAAAATGGTCTGTTTGCAAGACCTCCATGAAACAGCACCACCACCAATAGTGAAAACATATCCACTAGTGGCTTTGATCTCATCAGCATCTGAGATCCAGTTGGAATCACTATAACCCTCCAGCACCGACGGGTACCCAGTATAGTGAAGTCCAAAGTTCGAGGTACCTTTCAGATAGCGCAACACTCGCTCAAGCGCCTTCCAGTGATCATCTCCTGGGTTAGATGTAAACCGGCTTAATTTGCTCACAGCAAAGGAGATGTCTGGCCTTGTTGCACTAGCTAAGTACATTAGTGAGTCAATTATCTGGGAGTATTCCAGTTGATTCCTAGCAATTTTCTTATTCTTACGAAGTAACACGCTAGGATCATAAGGTGTTGGAGAAGGCTTGCTGTCAGAAAAGTCAAAACGGCTCAAGACCTTTTCCACATAATGAGATTGCAAAAGTGTAATCCCATCCTCACCTCTAACCAATTTAATGTTTAGAATAACATCAGCCACTCCCAGATCTTTCATATTAAAGTTTTGAGACAAGAATGATTTGACCTCATTAATCACATTGATGTTTGTCCCAAAAATCAAGATGTCATCCACATACAAGCATAGAATAACTCTCTCACCCCCACCATAGCGATAGTATACACATTTATCTGCCTCATTGACAGCAAAGCCTGCAGATGTCAGTGTTCTATCGAACTTCTCATGCCACTGCTTAGGGGCTTGTTTCAGACCATACAAAGATTTCAACAGTTTTAACACCTTGCCTTTTTGACCTTCTACTACAAATCCATCAGGCTATTCCATGTAAATTTCCTCATCCAGCTCTCCGTTAAGAAAAGCTATCTTAACGTCCATTTGATGAACGAGAAGACCATGTGAGGCAGCCAAAGCAAGTAGTACTCGAATTGTGGTCAGTCTAACAACAGGTGAGTAAGTGTCAAAGAAATCTTCGCCTTCTTTCTGAGTATAACCCTTGGCAACAAGCCGAGCCTTATACTTTTCAATAGTACCATCAGGCCTAAGCTTCTTTTTGAACACCCACTTGCACCCTATAGGTTTGCACCCATAAGGTCTATCTGTCAGCTCCCAGGTTCCATTAGCGATAATGGAATCCATTTCACTACGGACAGCCTCCTTCCAGTAGTCTGCATCAGGGGATGCATACGCTTCTGAAATAGACTTGGGAGTGTCGTCCACAAGGTACACAGTGAAATCATCACCAAAGGATTTGGATATCCTTTGTCTCTTGCTCCTTCTAGAAGCTCCACTGTCATCCTCCTCATTGACAAGTTCAGGTGTATGTTCAAAAGGTTCAGGTGGTGTGATTGAACTGGGAATTATTTCAGAAGGTTGACTAGTAGTGTTATGTGTATCCTTCATTGGAAAAATATTCTCAAAGAATGTTGCATCTCGAGACTCCATAATTGTACCAACATGCATGTCAGGTACCTCAGTTTTAACTATCAAAAATCTATAGGCAATGCTATGATTAGCATATCCTAGAAAGACACAGTCCACAGTTTTAGGTCCAAGCTTGCGTTTCTTAGTTATTGGCACATTGACTTTCGCCAAGCACCCCCATGTACGCAAGTAAGAAAGTGATGGTTTTCTTCCAATCCATACCTCGTATGGTGTTTTGTCCTTATTTCTGTTAGGAACTCTATTTAATACATGATTAGAGGTTAGCAAAGCCTCCCCCCACCATGCCTTAGGTAATCCCGCAGTGTCTAACATGGCATTCACCAAGTCAGTCAACGTGCGGTTTTTCCTTTCAGCAATCCCATTTGACTCGGGAGAATAAGGAGGCGTCCTCTCATGTATAATGCCATGTTCCTCACAAAATAAGTCAAATTCATTTGAGAAATACTCTCCACCACGATCTGACCTAAGTCTTTTTATCTTTCTGTTTAATTGGTTTTCAACTTCTGCCTTATAGATTTTAAAATAGTCTAAAGCCTCATCTTTCGTTTTCAATAAATACACATAACAGAACCTAGTTGCATCATCAATCAATGTCATGAAATATCGTTTTCCACCCTTCGTCAACACGACATTCATCTCAGAAAGATCTGAATGCAGGAGTTCTAGTGGTGCTAAGTTTCTCTCCTCGGCAGCCTTGTGAGGCTTACGAGGTTGCTTTGATTGCACACAGCTATGGCATTTAGAACATTTGGTGATGGAAACGTTTGGAATTAAATTCATACTGGAAAGCCGAGACATCAAACCAAAATTAATATGACATAGACGTGAGTGCCAAACGTTAGCCTCATCATCCACACTGCCACAAATATGGTTCACAGTCTTATTGTAGAAATCTGAAAGGGAAAAGCGGAACAAGCCTCCGCACTCATAGCCTTTACCAATAAAATATCCATGTTTAGACACGACTACTTTATTAGACTCAAATACCAACTTAAGCCCGTCTCTACATAAACGGGAGCCACTAACGAGATTCTTGTCTATAGAAGGGACATGCTGCACGTTCTTCAGCTGCACGATCTTTCCCGAAGTAAACTTCAGATATACCGTGCCAACACCATGAACAGTAGCATGTGACCCATTCCCCATTAGGACGGAGGAATCTCGGGCGACCTGATAAGAAGAAAACAACGAAATATCAGCACACACATGTACATTAGCTCCTGTATCAATCCACCAATTGGTAGATTGACTAACTGAAAGAACAGTAGGTAAATTATCATACCCAGTTCCATCTCCAGTCTTGCCAATGGTCACGTTGACAGACTTAGAAGTCTGTCCTACAGGTGCCTTCTTTCCTTTGCGTTGTGGGCATTTCTTGGCCATGTGACCAGGCTCACTGCACACAAAGCAAGTTCTATCATCCTGATTGTTGTTGTTGTTCTTCTTCTTGAAGTTGGTTGTCTGTTGGGCTTTAACAAATTTCCCTTTGTTCTTGGTTGAGGGTTTCTGTACCACATTGGCACTAGACTGCCCTCCATCACCCTTAGACACAGCGTCCTTTTCCCGAGCTTTCTCCTCAATTTCAAGAGACCCAATCAGATTCTCAACAGAGTACTCTTGTCTCTTGTGTTTGAGTGCTGTTCCGAAATTCCTCCATGAAGAAGGTAATTTCGCAATAATACATCCAGCCACAAACTTGTCGGGTAAGGCACACTTCAGGAGTTCGAGTTCCTTGGCAATGGCCTGTATCTCATGAGCCTGATCTACTACAGAACGGTTATCAACCATCTTGTAGTCATGAAATTGCTCCATGACATACATGTCATTGCTGGCATCAGTAGCACCGTATTTGGAATTCAGTGCATCCCACAACTCCTTCGCGTCTGTCATGTGCATATACACCTCGCACAGACGATCAGCAAGAACACTAAGAATGCATCCAACAAAGAGAGTAGTGACAGTCTCGAATTCTTTCTGCTTTTCAGCATTAAGAACACCTTCAGGCTTGCCATTACTAACCCAGAATACATTCATAGCAGTAAGCCACAGAGTGACCTTGATCTGCCATCTCTTAAAGTGCACACCGGAGAATTTATCCGGCCTCAGTGCATCGGCAAATCCAGCCATAGTAAAACCACAGTGCCTACAATAAGGTTTTTGGATTGTTGAAAATATAAGCACATGTAGGTTCAATTTATTCCATAAATAAATCATGACATCATGCACGCAAAATAACAGAATCATCACAGGTATAAAAGATCTAGACATGTAAACCAGGAAACTGTACATGAACAGATCTAATACGGAGAACATGACTGTTACGTACCGACGGTTCTGTTCTGATCGGTTTGCCGATGTAGACGCTGCAGGCACGGTGTGGATGACACGAGGTCGATGACGATTCGCCGAAGCTGAACGACGAGGAAGACGAGCCAGAGCTACAGCGAGCAGTCGCGCAGAGCGCTTCCCAAAAACCTTATTCGCCCTCTCCCGGTGCAGGACTTCGAAGGCGACGGTTCCGGAGACCTGCTCTCCCAAACGATAGTGCACGCCGGCGGACGGGGCGGAGTAGACTATGTGGGACGGCGCAGCACAATGGAGGAGGCAAAACCCTAGATTGATTTTCGCATATATTGTATGGAGGCGGCGACTCGGTATTTATAGAAAAACCAGGACGCGTGATCAAGACGCCTGCACGTTCTCCATAACTCGTAACCGAACCGGATTAGTCACGCGTAACCGATCCGGATTCACCGCCACTCAAAACAGCAAAATAAAACTGCAAAAGGAAGCCGCGTCTGCGCAAGCACCTGGAGCCGATTTTGGCGGACCATTCACGCAGGTGCCGTGCGCCCGCGCCCCCCGCCCCGCCCGGCGAGGCGAGCGAGCGCGCGCGTGTGATCCTCTAGTTCTCTCCCACACATGCCTCAAGTGGCTAGGAGTGCACCATCCCTTTTAAGGTGGTCTTCCTCTCCTAGAACTAGCAATGTGGTACTAAAGTTCACATGCATGCCTCCTTTGCATGAGTGGGCCTTTGAGATTTAGGAATTATTCTTATGGGCTTGGCCCACATAATTCAACAAGAATCACATATCACAAACCTCCAACTTCGAGCCACCATGGCCATGTCCGTCGTACACGCCAAATAGGTGCGCTGGGTATCAGAAGATATGAGCTATGAAGAAAGAAATGAATTAATTTTAAATCCTAAATCCATCTTTTTAAGAAAGAAATGTGTTTAGTAACGAATAAACCTTTGTAACATTTCATCATTGTCTTGCATGTTTCTAGAGGCAAGTGCTCTAAGTGGCTTAGGCCATTCTCAGTGGAGAGTTTCATGGCGTTGTTTCCAAGACTGCCACATCATGTAAAATAAAATGAAACATGGATGAAACATCCATCCTCAATGCATAGTTTCATTCTATTGTTTCATAGACATTTAATTTCATGACTCATATAGAGTTAGTAATCGTGCCAAGAGAGTTTCATCTAGATGAAACTCACTTCTTCTCTCTCTTCTTAAAAATGTTGCCATATCATCAAAAATGCCTATGTGACAGCCTATTAAATGCAGATGAAACTCCCACTGAGACTGGCCTTATAAGCAGGAGATTATGGATTATTTTGCACTATAGCTACTGTTGGTTTATTCTATGTAATTAAATATAAAAAATAAAAATAAAATGTTATATTAGCACGGACAATATAAAGGAATAAAGGGAAAACGAGCAAAAAAAGCCCAACAAAACCAAAAAAACACGAAAAAAGACAAAAAAAAATTATAAATCATAAGTTAGAAGCAGAAGCTTTTTGGAGTGAGGCCTGCCCATAATGATATCCACTCTTATCGAAGCCAGCGAGGACCAGATCCAACCTTTGTCACCACAGGTGGCGGAGGCATTCGAAAGTGGAATAGAACAGATCTTGATTGAACTAATCATGCTATTCGTTAGGATTTAGGAAGGAGGAGCGGGAAATCAGAAGGAATGATTGAGCGGCGGCTCTGCTAGCAGCGCACGAAATTATTGAGCAGTAAAGATCCATTAGATGTAATTTTGTAAGAGGACAAAATACGAGCTATTTCAAGATGCATTAATTAGATGTAATTCCCCTTTTCACATGACAGAGATGGTAACTAACGGTGTTATTTTCTCCTTTAACCTGGGTACTTACAGTGTTTTATTTCTCTAATTAGTATTGGTATTTCTAGAGAGCTTCTTGAAACAATGCTAATAAGTAGCGCCATTCAAATAATGCCAACGACCTACACGACTGGAATAACTTGATACATAATGTGATTTTGTATAAACAGTGCTTCATTTCAACCGCATCTCTTGACTCTTGTCATGCCCTAGCCTGCGTAACACGTAATCGTGCAAGGTGGGAGGCTTTTCGGTTGCAGGCTTGTGCCCGGGTGCAGCCGTTGTGAGGAAGAGAATGTAGGTGAAGGCCGAGAAGAGAATGTAGGTGAGGAAATATATTCATTTCTGGATTAATCCGAATTACCTAATCACCTAGGACTCTAACGCAACTAGAGAGACAATCGAACTCTCAACTCCCTAACACGAATTTATCTCTAATAACTCTTGAACTCGGAACTGCCTGGCTGGACTCTGCTGCGCCTAACTCTCTTCTGCCGAAACTGCTGCCGATGTCTCTCTCGCGGCTGCTACTGATCTCCTCCTTCCGTACGTATTTCCCCACATGACATCTACAAATACCACACGAGATGACTGTTGTAACAAAATCAATGCGTAGCACTTTACTACTTTTTCCCCTTCACGTATGTGGGGGTGTCAACCTTTTCATTTTCAACCAACACTCAAATTTCAAACATTGACTTCTAGTTATTTTCAGAGCTCCTTCGTGGCTTGCTTTAGGACATATGTAAGCGGATATAGTATTACAAGAAGCAGGTCCAATGCCAATATTTAACTTACGTAAAGATGGACTTTTAGTCTTCTTTAATCCGGATAGTGATCTTATCAGGAGTTATGCCATAGTTATTGAAAATCTTTGAAAATTTGTGAACCCATTCATCAACCTTTAGGCATTTGACTTCGATTATTTTAAGGTGCTCAGATTGAAGTAATTGTTCCACTGGACTTCGACGTCCTTCGATTTTCACCATATGTCCATGTCCCTATAACGGACAAAAAATATATTAGCTCAATCAATCATGCATAACAACTTTGGTAAAACATCAACTACCATATTAAAATGCATATACCTCAAAAATTTGAACAGTGAGCTTCTCTAGAATTGGTGTGTGTCGGAGAAAGCAAACTAGAGCACGAAAGTCACGAGCAACAACCCACCCATTGAGTAGCAAAATCTTTAGCGCTGAATGTGGGGCACCATGCCAAGTCTAGCTTGAAAATACACTAGATAAAGTACGAAAAAGATAAACATTTAATTTTCACATACAAGATAAAGTGAACAGGAACATTGGATAGACTTTTAAAGCAAATTCAAGAGAAAACAACATAGGTCAATAGCCCACTTCTTGCTTTATAAGGTTCTATTCATGGACACAGAACTACCCCTATGTTAGCAAATAGCAAATATCGATCGAAGCCCTGCAGAAATTTACATGAGTCTCTGACTATTTTCAAATTCTTAGGACAGTTTGATGTCAGAAGTTCCAAAACCATAAAATGCAATAATACGCCCATGCACACACAAACAAACCAATTTTCAGGGATGTCCTCATTGAAAAATGTAAATTATAAAACACAACCGGTGGTAACAAACATAAGAAGCTTGTTACAGTTTATAAACATGTAATGGTGGATAGACATGCTGCATAATAGTGTGAATGGCCCAAAAACAGTAGGAGATAAGTTAGAAGTGTAAACGTACCACTCCACGTCCAGCAACCAACTCCAAATTTGTAGCATTGGACAAACCACTGAGAAACACAAACTTGTCACTGCCGTTGAGATTACCATAACAACAAACGCATGTATCGGAACTACAATCTCCATAGTGGCTATACCTACAGTGAAAGCCAAGCTTGACAAATGCTGTTACTAGCAAAGGCATGCTTTCAAGCTGTGCACGGAAGCCGCAAGTGAATTCACACCCGGTGGCACAGAGGTGCTTTAGTGACTGGGATGACATCTGGTGGGCGGAAATTCTGCAATACCGGATTGGCTCCACGCTATCATCAAAGGCAGGAGATAGCATTTGAACCATGTGTGTGTAGGGACAGAACTGGAGCTCATGCAGAGGCGAGGGGTCGCGCAAGAGCAACAGATTGCTGACAAACTTGTTGAACTCCGCCGGGCTGCCCCGCGTCGGTGATGCGCAGGACGGGTGCGGACCTCCAGACGGTGCCCCACCTGCGGGAGAGCGTGCTCGACCGCACAGCCTCGTGGGAGAGCAGGAATGACACCACGTCGTGGAGGAGCGCGTGGGAGCGCCAATGCGGTCCTCGCCGCTCTCCGAAGCCGCTCCCTTGTGCTTCTTGTTCTTCCGCCTCCTAGGCATTCCGTCGAACAGGTGGCGGGCGCCCGTGCTGCGGGAGTGGGAAGGAATGAGATGCCCAAAAACATAGTGGAAATGCAGGAGATAGGAGAAGATCTCGGCGCATGGGCATCGCCTCAGCTCACTCGTGGGCAGATCCGCTCTCCGGCCGCTGCCGCCGCCGCCGCCCAGAACAGAAGACGACCTCCGGACTACCGGAGAAGGCGAGGCGCGCTCCCTCCCCGATAGAAGCGCACGCTTGGCTGCAGTGTTGGCTTCATCGGAAACTAGGATGACTACTGGGCTAGTTGGCTCTAAAAGAATCAATTAACTAGGCTATAACAGAAACTATTAATTGGGCCCCAAGTTCTTTCCTTTCTGGATGACTTCTCAGTCCAAATCCATGGCCCATGGCTCCATTTTAATTCTCGAAATGAAAAACGAATATAGTTATTGAAATATTTCTTTTCAACCAAATAAACTCGAATATTTGGTCTTTATTAGACCTGCATACAACCGCACAAATCTCCCACTCCCCTTGTATACTCAGCCTTCCCTACACCCCCTAATCCTAGTTCCTTAATTACCTATCGTCACCGCTCCCTATCGTCACTCACCCTCGTTGATGGTAGCTTTACGTTGCAGAATCCACCGTCACACCACCAAAACCCCCTAACTCGCTACAACTGCTCTTGCCCTCGCCGAATCCATGCGTTGGTTACAAATGTCATCCCACATAGGGATGGGAATGGCCCATCCCCCATCCCTTTGGGGGTAGAATTAGATCCAAGTTAATTCTCCTCGAACATATATTGCTTATATACACCTCTCACAAAACTTAGGCCCTGTTTGGATCAGTTTCAGATTCTTAAAAACCAGCTATTACTTCTAGTTTTTAAAAGCTGGTTTCTAAGCAAAAACTGATGGGGCGTTTGGATCCCCTAGTTTTTAAAAGCTGATTTCATTTATGATTGGTGCTAATATACTATTATACCCTTACATTTATTGCTCTTGAACAGCACATTAAACAGCCATGCGCGTGGTCTTTAATGAGGGTAAATGGGTATTTGTGCAAAAAAACTGGCAAAAGCTGGGTATCAACATCTTCTTGGTTTTTAAGAATCTGGGTAGATAGATTTTAAAAACTGCCCCAAAAACTGGTCTGTTTGGATCTCACCCAGTTTCCAAAAGCCAGATTCTTAAAATCTGGGTGGATCCAAACAGGCCCTTAGATGATGATACCGTATATTTACTTGGAATTCTATGATAAATTCGTGCATGTTTTACTGATCTAATCATCATATTATTATTGATTATGCTTAGCAGGAGGAATTACTTGTTGCATGTTTGCAGCCGGAGAGGACGGATGATGATGATATCATGAGAAGACGGCAATGCAACGAGTGAAATCAGGGTTCAGAAAATAATTAAGAACTGCGGATAAACCAGAACTGGTCATGTCAACCTAATGTTTCTGAGACTGTACAAGGTTTGTAAGGTCTATGATGTAATTGAGTTGCTTAATGTTGTATTGAAAAATTCCCTCTAGCATACATAGGAGCTTTATTTTTAGACAAAAAGAAAGACCAAGGTGCAGGCCATGAAGCGAGGTCATATACTATACTTCCTTCAGTCTAAAAAAGTGATATCTAGAATAGATTGCATGCAGTCAAACATTATTAACTTTGACCAAAGATGTTATTTAAAACATATAGTTTGGTTGTATAAAATGATATAAGTGAATTTATCGTAAAAATACTTTCATAATATTGATTTTTTATAGTTTTTTGAATATATAATAAGATAGGTATTTGTCAAAAGAGTATCTTGTTGATTTTGTACCGGAAAGTATTTCTTTTGGAAGACTATAGTCATGTAGAATATTGTAACGACGAAGGCCAGAGGTTGCAAGCCTGTTAACGGCAAATCAGGTCATTGTATAGTGAGTTCTTTCTTCTTTTAATGTAAATGAGGATCCAAATCAGCTTCTTTTCAGCTTTTCTTTCGACCAAATCAGCTTCCTGGCGGGAGTTCCGTGCGTACAGTCATTTTTAACAAATTAATTTGAAGTATCTCTAGACTGACTATCAGACTGCACACATGTATCAGGAGGGGGAAAAAAGAAATCCAGCGAAAAGGAAAGTATAAAACTTAAGAAATCTTTTAGAGTGAAAAAAAGAATAGTCTTGATGCTGGTGAAGTGTACCCCGAGAAAAGACGAGAAAGGGCGAGATGTACGCACTGATTAGCGTGGGGCAGCTCGTTTGACAAAGAGCGCGCATACCTTTCTCAATTACTTCCATGATGCGATTGAGAGCAACAAATACCAAACTCTTGTCTCTCCATATATATCAGTATATGAAGTAAAGGTCTTTCTTCTTTGAGAGCGATATATACGAAACTGATGCCCCAGTCTTATGTACGAAGGTTGTAAATATTTAAAGCACATGGCAGGAAGCACAAAATGATTATTAATTTTAGATTAGTAGTAGGACATCAAGTTAATGCCCCAGGCTTATCTACCAAAGGTTGTAAATATTCCCTAATGAGCTTATTCAAGTGTAAGCACATGCCAGGGTACAATATTTAATAGGAATTAGCGTGGGGTAGGTAGTTAGACAAAGAGCACGCACACCTTTCCAAGGCACTAGGGAATCCAGGGCAGTTACACTGTACGCACAATTAAATCCTGGACGATCATACGGGCGTGGTTCAGCTCACAAGCCTTGCCGGTGAAGGTATCTGGTTGATTACTACCTCTGGTCTGATTTCCATTTTTCCTCCAAGGCACTAGCTCAGACGGCCATTCTCTTCTCCACTCTGCTGTTGTGTTTCCCTGTGTTACTTCGCGTTTGTTCTTGTGAGATCTGAGTGCTCCAATGGCTGAGCTGGTCCAAGAATTATTGGTCGTGAAAGTCCAGTGACGCGACCGTTAAGTTTTGAGGTTGATGCTAATTGCTTGTGCAAGGTCATTGTATAGTGAGTTCTTCTTCTTAAATGAGGATCCAAATCAGGTTCTTGTCAGCTTTTCTTTCGAGCAAATCACCTTCCTGGCAGGAATTCCGTGCGTGCAGTCATTTTTAACAAGTTAATTTGGAGTATCTCTAGACTGACTATCAGACTGCACACATGTCCCATTTTCTCACTGAAAATCGAAATGGATTGTTTCATAGTTACTATGTATCAGGAGGGAAAAAAAGAAATCCAGCAAAAACAAATGTATAAAACTTAAGGAATCTTTTAGAGTGAAAAAAGAATAGTCCTGATGCTGGTGAAGTGTACCCCCACAAGAGACGGGAAAGGGCGAGATGTACGCACTGATTAGCGTGGGGCAGCTCGTTTGACAAAGAGCGCGCATACCTTTCTCAATTCATTCCAAGATGCCTATGCCCAGACGCGAATGCGATTGAAAGCCACATATACCAAACTCTTGTCTCCCGATATAAATCAGTAGATGAGCCTGTTTTTTTTAGCTATGACTTGTGACTTATGGTTGTGACTTATAACTTATGGTTTATGGCTATGGCTCATATTACTAAAACTTATCTGGTCATTATCATATCACTAACGTTTGTCTGGTTATTATCATATCGCTCGTGTTGCCTGGTTATACATTTAATACTGTATTATACCGTTATGTTCTATGTTATCTTGTTTCACATGCTTTTATGTTTATTAGGATGCTCAGTTAATAATGTTCTAGAATTTATACTTTTAATTAGTGTTTTAGAATCCATGGTTAAATCGTTAATGGGGGTAGCTTATGAGCATATATTTTAACTTAGGTTAAATTATTAGCACTCTTTTAACATTAGGGACATTAGGGCTGCTATGTTTTAGCTTCCTACTATCACGACCCATTAATTGTATGATGTGGAATGTAAGCTATGAAGAATGTGTATATTAACAATTGTTAACTAATAATCACTTTTCATGTAATAAAACTTAGTTGATTGCCAACCCTTGTGTGAGGTAGGTTATAATATTTCTTTTAGAATAATTTCCTCATGTTATCATTCCACATCGCCATCTATCAGGATCTAGTCCTTCTCCATTTCAAACCATTAGCGAATCTTTCCATTATCATAGTCTTATCTCCGCCATCTCTTAGTTGCCTTAAATTCATATTACATAATCTGCCAATGATGTAACAGTTACCTTATCACCACATTATCAGTTCATATCGCCCCCTATCGGGTATTAGATCCTTTCATTTCCAAGCTTAGCAAATCTTGTCAGTTCTCATAACATTATCTTAATCTTCTCTCAGTCCCTTAAATTCACACCATATAATACGTTAACAATATAACGGCTATCTGGCCTGGGGTCATCCATATATAGGGGAGATTTCCACCCACCTGGTAACGTACGAGGCCGTACACTCTCGTTACTTAGGATATTACACCCCATTTCATGTTTTTTCTTTATTTGGTTAGAAGTGGACCAGTTTCATGTTTCAAACATTTATTTCAGCTTCCGTTGGTTCTCTAATAAAGTACCTTTAAAGTTTTAATTTTCTTATGAATTCTATTATTGCTTTTATTATTTATTCCTTATTTTGATGATGACGTTTCATAGTGAGGTGTGGTGTTACACAGTCATTTTTAACAAGTTAATTTGGAGTATCTCTAGACTGACTATCAGACTGCACACAGGTCCCATTTTCTCACAGAAAATCGAAATGGATTGTTTCATAGTTACTATGTACTAGGAGGGAAAAAAATCCAGCAAAAAGAAAAGTATAAAACTTAAGGAATCTTTTAGAGTGAAAAAAGAATAGAGTCCTGATGCCGGTGAAGTGTACACCGACGAAAGATGAGAAAGGGCGAGATGTACGCGCTGATTAGCGTGGGGTAGCTCGTTTGACAAAGAGTGCGCATACCTTTCTCAATTCCTTCCAAGATGCCCATGCCCAAATGCGATTGAGAGCGACATATACCAAACTATATATATATATATATATATATATATATATATATATATATATATATATATATATATATATATATATATATATATATATATATATATATATATATATATATATATATATATATATATATATATATAGTATAAATAACAGGGGTACCATGGTGTCTGGGCACCAAATCTCCCTACCTTTGGATTGCTTTTAGATGTGTGCTAGTGTGATTGAGACTTTCCATCCATGATTAAGACTTTCCATCTATGATTGATTTACCATGCATGATATATTATATACCATTGCACTAGCATGCATCTAAAAGCAATCCAAAGGCAGGGAGGCTTGGTGCCTGGGCACCTTGGTGTCAGCCTCTTTTCTACTCCCGGGTGTAATTATACCCTATGTCGTATCTCACAACGTAGGGAGTATCTCGCGTAACGAAGGGTATGTACATGTAGTATACGAGTATTTAAGATCATATAAGTGGTATGAACAATTTTTCAAAGGTGGTATGTACATTTTTTCAACATACTCCTTTTATGTACGTATATAAAGGTATTTACAAAATACGCTGAAAACTATGGACTCCCTTACAATTTTTTGTGTGGTTCACATTAGAATATCTTATAATTAGTATACAAGTATACCTAAAGTGATAAAGGAGTATTTCAAGTTTGTTTAAGTGGTATATTAGAGGTGGGTGTATATATATATATATATATATATATATATATATATATATATATATATATATATATATATATATATATATATATATATATATATACGCTGAAATGGGACACCAAGGTGCCCGGGCACCAAGCTTCCCTGCCTTTGGATTGCTTTTAGATGCGTGCTAGTGCAATGGTATATAATATATCATGCATGGTAAATCAATCATAGATGGAAAGTCTCAATCACACTAGTACACATCTAAAAGCAATCCAAAGGCAGGGAGGTTTGGTGCCCAGACACCATGGTGCCCCTGTTATTTATACTATATATATATATATATATATATATATATATATATATATATATATATATATATATATATATATATATATATATATATATATATATATATATATATATATATATATATATATATATCATAAATAACAGTTCTTCTTTGAGAGCGACATATACCACAGTGATGGCCCAGTCTTATGTACGAAGGTTGTAAATATTTAAAGCACATGGCAGGAAGCACAAAATGATTATTATTTTTAGATTAGTAGTAGGACATCAAGTTAATGCCCCAGGCTTATCTACCAAAGGTTGTAAATATTCCGTAATGAGCTTATTCAAGTGTAAGCACATGCTAGGGTACAATATTTAATAGGAATTAGCGTGGGGTACGTAGCTAGTTAGACAAAGAGCACGCATACCTTTCCCAATTCCTTCCAAGGCACTAGGGAATCCCGGGCAGTCACACTGTACGCACAATTAAATCCTGGACGTTCATATGGGCTTGGCTTAGCTCTTGGAATCATGCGCACTGATCAGCGTGGGGTAGCTCGTTAGACAAAGATGCCCATATGCCCAGATGCGCTCGCATGGCTAATTACTACCTGGTCTGATTTCCATTTTTCCTCGCATGGCGAATGGGCGTGCGCAGAAGTGCCAGATACCTAACTCGCCTTAGGGATGACCTCGCGACGAACTCTCAACTTACTGGGGGCCTAGAGTCCTCCCAGGGTCGACCTTGTGCACTTCGCCTGGGGTTGGCCCGGGGTCCTCCTCGGGTCGACCTTGCGTATTTCGTCTGGGGTCGGCCTGGGGTCTTCCAAGGGTTGACCTTGCGCACTTCGCCTGGGGTTGGTCCAGGGTCCTCCTCAGGTCGACCTTGCGCACCTCGCTTAGGGTCGGCCTTGGACGCCTCTAGGGCTCATCCCGCGTACTTCACCCGGGGTTGGCCCCGGACCCTCCAAGAGTCGTTCTCTCATACTCCGCTTGGGGTTGGCCTTGGACTTGGCTTGGGGTAGACCACCCAACGAGCTCTGCCACTCCAAGATGGTGGCCCGAGGTAGTGCGGGGACCCTCCCCCAACATGGACAATGGAAAGGAATACAAAAAAGGAACAAGGCAAAAAAAAAAGCTCAAAACTAAGCCAGAAAGATAGAAAATATGAAATTAAGCTGCTACTTATTTTGGCTTTTTTTCACTGTTTAGCATTGTTTGAGGGTTGTTTTACACTATAGCGGTTGGTATATTTTTCAACGTAATTCATTTTAAAAAAATTAAAAAAGAAAAAAGTATATAATCATGGGCAATGCAAAGGAATACGAACAAAAGAACAAGGCAAAAAAGCCCAAAAATAAGCCAAAAAGACAGAAAAAGACGAAATTAAAGTGCTGCTCATTTCGGCTTTTTTTCACAATTTGGCATTGTTTGAGGTTTGTTTTGCACTGTAGCTGTTGGTAGTTTTTTTGACGTAATTAACACTACTACAGATAGTGTTATCACAGACGGTTTAAAATCGTCATCACAGACAGTTTCTGAACCGTCTGCATTTATGTGTTAGTGATAATAGTTGGTTATCACAGATGGCTCCTATACCGTCTGTGATAACTTATAACACAGACGATTTTTTTGAAAAACCATCTGTGATATTAGACTATCACAGACGATTTTTTGTATTAACCATCTGTGATATGCACTATATCATAGATAATTTTTATTATTAATAGTCTGTGATATGGTGCATATCACAGACAGTTTGATGTTCCGAATCGTCTGTGATATGCACCATATCACAGATAGTTAATAACAAAAAACTGTCTGTGATATCGTGCATATCACAGACAATTTAAAACTAAGCCGTCTGTGATGTGATATATATCACAAACGGTTTGGAACACTGAACCATCTGTGATAGCTATTTCAATAGCGATGCTGATTGCTTTTTTTCGACTAGCCTCAGGATATGCTAGCCATACCCTCTGAAAACAAGCAAGATCATGTATATAGCACAGGACAATCATTACATAAATCTCACAGATAAATAAAATAACACAAGCAGATCACATATATAGCATGACAATTGTTACACAGATCTCACAAATGAATTAAATTGAATAAATTCTTTGATTACGTACAATTGAGTGATTACAATTGAATTCAATGTTTCAACATCTAATTACCATTGCTGGGGTGGAACTCTCCAGTCTTGTTTATGACCTCTACTAACAAGAATTGGGAGAGGTTTCCTTGAATTTTGACGAGTTTGTCAAGATCAAATGCACTTTCATCGAAGTCCACACGCTGTCGCAAGGAGCAATATTAAGTCATTAATTAGCATGTATATGTATATATATATATACATATATACTTAGAAAATAATAATTATTGGAAGGTTGACAAACCTTTGGATCATTCGTCTTAGCGTCCATGATTTCCTTCATATGGCGGCAAACATAGAATCCATATACATTGCCTTGTAGCTGCTGGTGGCACTGCAAAAATAAAAATACATACATAGGTATTATCAATTCTAGAGGCATTATAACAAAATGTGATATAGGATTATTATGTTGTAGCGGGTACCGGAAATCATGTCCTATGTCAAGAGTGCTATTGAAGTTCTTCCATACTTTTCTCATAGTGAGGAGTGTCTGCTGTTGCACGAGTCCCTGTACTTCTGTTGGGATCTCGAACGAATTTGTTATTTCCGCCCACAGCTGATTTTTCTGATCCTTTGCCAAATCTTTCTAGCTTGCCATGGTGATGGGGACCCGTTACCTTCCAATTATCTTGTGGGTAGTCTGAAATGTTGTCGCTGCTTTCTTCAATTGCAGAGGGACCCCATCCGGAGAGACCACCGTGATAGTCATTTGGCCTTTTGGCCTTTTCGATACTCCTCAGCCACGCTTAGTTATCTCGATCTTCGGAGTGTGAGACTCAGAACACACACTAGTGTCTCAAGGACCTTTTGGAATAGTAACATGCCATTCTAAATACATATTGTAGCTAACAAGTGAAGTATATGCCATGAAGTACTAAAGATCATAAAATAAAGTTCTATGAATCAAATTACACACCACTACACCAGTGTCTCAAGTTCATTGAACTGACATACCGGAGTGTGTAACTTGCTTCATACCCTTTGAAGGTCTATGTGGCATATATTATTGCTACAAGGTACCTTTGGAACAGTAACATGTCATTCTAAATAGATCTTGTAGCTAACAAGTGAAGCATATATCATGAAGTACTAAAGGTCATAAAACAAATTATCCAACTACATAAGATCATAAAATAAATTAGCCAACTATTGAGATAGACCACAAGATTGACAAATGACAGTAATAGTAACAATTTAGAGCTCAAGCTTGAATATCCAATTTTAGTATTAGATCTTGTAGCTAACAAGTGAAGCATATATCATGAAGTACAAAAGGTCATAAAACAAATTAGCCAACTACTGAAGATCACAAAACAAATTAGCCAACTATTGAGACAGACCACAAGATTGACAAACGACAATAATAGCAACAATTTAGAGCTCAAGTTTGAATATCCAATTTTAGTATTGGATCTTGTAGCTAACAAGTGAAGCATATATCATGAAGTACTAAAGATCACAAAACAAATTAGCAAACTATTGAGATTAGATCTTGTAGCTAAAAAGTGAAGCATATAACACTAGTATCATCATTGAGCTAATATCTGAACCCACTGTGGGATTTGGGTTTCGTATCGTAGGGAGGAGAGGCGGCTGGCATCGGGAGGGAGAGGCGGCGTCGTGAGGGAGAGGCGGCCGGCGTCGGGAAGGAGAGGAGGCCGACGTCGGGAGGGAGAGGCGGCCGACGTCGGGAGGGAGAGGCGGCGGCGTGAGGTAGAGGTGGCCAGCGTCAGGAGGGAGAGGCGGCGATGTCGGGAGGGAGAGGCGGACGGTGACAAGAGCGAAAGGTGGTGTCACACGCGAGTGAGCAGTCAGATCTAGCAAAACCTAGAAGGGGCGATGGAGACAGAGTATGTGAGTGAGGACCTATCCTTATGGTATATTTATAGGGAAACTATCACAGACGGTTCTATTATGAAACCATCTGTGATAATACTATCATAGATGGTTCTTTTATGGAACCGTCTGTAATAATACTATCACAGTTTGTGATATTCAACATATCACAGATGGTTCTATAAAAGAACCACCTGTAATAGTATTATCACAGGCGGTTTGTTCCGATAGACCACCTGTGATAGTTCCCTATTCTTCATCTAGCCACATGAAATGTATGCTGGCCATGCAATATGAAAAACACAAGCATAATCATAAATATAACTAAGAATACTGAATCAATTACAATTACAATGGAATATAGTTTCATAATTACATGCCGAGTTTCTAATTATGATTACATTGCAATAATTTCCAAATAGGTGCTGACTGTGTGGGATTATTTATTACATTTGGCTATTTCCTTTTAAATAAAGCCCTTCACGATGATCGACACGTATATAGCTTGCTTCATCGTATTGTTCTTCCTCGAGCCTGATTCCATCTCCGAATGGAGGCAACTCATCAAATTGATTGTACTCTTCCTCATCTACAACATTCTCAACTCCGATAATCCTTCTTTTTTCGTGAATAACTACATGACGCTTCTTATTTACCGGGTCAGTTACATAAAATACTTGAACAACTTGTCTCACGAGTACGAATAGTTCATCTTTGTATCCTACACATTCGAGGTCCACGGTAGTGATGCCATACTTGTTGACCTTTACACCTCGTGGGAGTTGGACCCAACGGCACCGAAATAGAGGAATCTTGAAAATTATGTAGTCAAGCTCCCAAATATCCTCTATCCCGTAGCATGAGCTTAGGTCAGCGGTACTGATATGCGCATCAAAGGCATCTATACGGACACTTGATTTCTGCACTATGCTCTTTCTATCCTGATCTGTTGTATAAAATGTGTAGCCATTAATGTCGTATCCTTGCCATATCACAATTGTAAATTTTTGCCGTTTTGCTAACCATTGTAGTGTTTCACTTGACGACCTTCCAGTCAATCGCACCTTCAACCATTCGTTGAACTGATTGTTGTGTTATCTCGTGATCCAAACCTCTGACTGGCCTGCATTCTCTTGGCGTAGCATGTCCTTGTGCTCTTCAATATACGGGGTCATTTCAGTCATGTGTTGTAAAATCGTGAAATGTGCTCGAGCATACGTATCTTAATCCGGAGTTATTGCTTTCTTTTCGATAGTCCCGATACCCTCTAGCCTCCCTCCGTGACGAGATAGAGGTACACCTATCGGTTCGACCTGAGCCATGTAGCCGTTGCAGAATTCAATGACCTCTTCGATTGTATAACCTTCGATGATGCTACTCTCCGGTCGAGATCGATTGCGTACATAGGATTTGAGAATTCCCATGTACATCTCGACAGGTACATGTGACGTTGAAACACGGGGCTGTATATCTTTTTCTCTTTCACAAGGTGGACAATGAGATGGACCATGATATCAAAAAATGACGGAGGAAAATATATCTATAGATGACATAGAGTCGTCACCATCTAGGTCTGCAGAGCATCTAATCCATCAGGATCGATGACCTAAGCAATTGCGTTAAAGAAATAACATAACCTTGTGATTGTCACTCGAACCCTGTTTGGCAAAATACTTCTAATTGCAACATGTAGCATTTGTGTCATTAGCACATGACAGTCATGAGACTTCATGCCAATTAATTTCAAATGTTCCATGGAAATAAGTTTCTTCATACTGGTGGAGTGACCGAATGGAATTTTCACACCATGCAAGCACTGGCACAGTTGAGTTATCTCGGACTTAGACAGAGTGTAGCAAGCTGGGGGAAGGTACGTCCAGCATTTATTGGTCTCTATCAGTACTAACTCGATCCTGATGTTCATAGCGACTAAGTCACGCCTTCCATTGACACCATCCTTTGTTTTATCAGGAATGTTTACTAAGAGACCAATCAAACTGTCACACGATACAATTGCGAACTTCTAAGTGTTCCCAATAAGACAAGTCCCAAAGGATTGACCTCTTCTTCCACATGTTCTTCCGACAGGTTCTCAATTTACGTCCCATTCCAAGCACAACATCGATATTCTTGACCATATCATATACCTCTTTCCCGCTAAAAGGCCTTGATACTGAGTCATCCTCTTTTTTTGGTCAAATTATTTCTTCATCTTGCGGTATGGGTGATACTTTGGAAGGAACCTACGGTGACGCATGTATACAGTTTTGTGTGAGTTGTTCAACCACATACTCTTGGTATAATCTAAGCAGTGCGGATAGGCTTTGGCTCCTTTTGTACTCAACCATGACCGGTTACCAAGGGCGGGGAAATCATAAATGGTGCAGAACAACATGGCGCGCAGAGTGAAGTTCTCTCGTATGTCCACATCCCATACATGTACACATTCGTTCCACAGTATTGCAAGATCTTCCACCAATGGTGCTAGGTACACATCAATATCATTCTCAGGTTGCTTCAGCCCTTGAATAAGTAGTGACATCAAATATACTTCTTCTTCATACACAGCCAAGGAGGAAGGCTGCACATGCACAAAGTCACAGGCTAGGCGCTATGTTAGTTACTCATATTACCAAAATGATTCATTCCATCTATACTCAACCCAAACCTTATATTCCTCAGTTATACACTGAAGTTTACAAACATCCTATCGATGTTCCTCCATTGGGCAGAATTAGCAGTGTGTCTTATCATTCCGTCTTTCTTACGTTACTCCAAGTGTCAATGCACCAATCTTGCATCCTTGCGGTTTTACTGTAAATGAGGATCCAAAGCAGCTCCTTATTGTTGTTTTCCAGGGGCATTTCGGTAATTTCCCAATTGAAAAAGAAAAGAAAAGAGAGAGAGGTGGGGCCCACCTGTCAGTGGGCTGGACAAGGAGATAAGGGGAGGAGACTGCGTCTCCTCCTGTTCTCGTGTGTGTGCGTGTTCGGCTGGCTTCTCACGTGCGGCATGGAGTGGCTTCAACTGTGTCATCCAAGGTGATCGAGTCTAGCAGCGGTGGCAGCGGTGATGGAGGCGTCACCAGCACGGGCGCTTTGGTGCCAACCATGGTTGCAGCCCACCAGCCTCCGCTCCGCTCCCTGTTATATGGCATCTCCTCTTCTCTGTTTGGAGGCACTGGAAAACTGTGAGTTCTGATTCCCCTCTCCAATCTCAAATCTCTCTCAGTGGTTCTTTGATCTTGAGTCTTGGGAGCCGCCAGCCGTGTTACTTCCTGTCACCGTCGGCTAAAGAGCTAAAATCGCCATTCTAGGGTTTCCCCGTGCGGTTTCCTTAAGCCTTTTCTTGGATCTGGCCGGCATCGGCTACCCGAGGTTGGAGTGGGCATCTATCTCTGTCAACCATACTCTTCTTCTGAGGTAGCACAGATGGGTGCTAGGTTTTCTGGGACAGCATCCACTGGTGTGCCTTGCCCGGTTCTTGTTGATCTTCACTGGCTTGATTTGCTTTTGGACGGCTTTGAGTGCCGTCTGCACCGTGTGTTTTTCCGCTCCTCTTACTGCAAACTGTGTGCGCTGTGCTAGCTCATTGTTCTCTATCACATGCTCTAGTACTGTGAGACATAGTTTGCTTGTGGCTCAGTGGAAGCTCGATGAGGATAAATGTGGTCTAATACTGAGATTGAATATCTAAAACTTGAGCTCTAGATCATTGTTACTGTTAGCATTTGATACTTTTCTATGCAGTAAGTTTCTTTCAAAATCTATATTCATTGTAATCTTGAGTTTCATACCTCTGTTAGCCAATTTGGCTTGTTGCATAACTTGATGAATTTGTGATCTTCTCTCTATCAGTATATCAAGTTATTTGGCTAAATTGGTGAGGTTTGGAGATTACATTGGCTATACTCTGTTTGCTGGCCGAAAGTTAGTGCTGCTGTTAATTTGTATTTAAAATTGGCAAATTGTTCTCAGAGCTCAAGTTTTAATCCCACTTATCATATTCAATTAGTGAAGAGTATAGACCACAGTAGCGGGACGGCCAAGATTATATCTTGTGTAATCTTACATCTGCGAGCTCTAATCCATAATTAACATTCTTGCTATATACTAGCTGTTTGAATATTTAGAAGAATGTTTTATATGGTTATTCTAGTTGTGATTTTGATTCATATGCTAAACAT
Organism: Dendrocalamus latiflorus; assembly: GCA_017311315.1. NCBI lineage: Eukaryota > Viridiplantae > Streptophyta > Magnoliopsida > Poales > Poaceae > Dendrocalamus > Dendrocalamus latiflorus. The sequence continues at coordinate 4,790,235 of CM029641.1, read as the reverse complement.
ATGTCCTTGTATAAATGACATGGTAGAATTGTATGTAATTTGTGTCATTTACACTGTGCTACAAATATGTTTTGATGGTTATTAATCATGCAAGAATTAAATGCAAAGATATGCTCATACAACATATTATACAACACTTGTCAGCTTTTCTTTCGCGCAAATCAGTTTCCTGGCAGAAATTCCGCGCGTATAGTGACGAGCGACTGCATACAGGTATCATTTGTCATTGAAAATCGAAAAGGATCGTTTCAAAGTTACTATATATATACCACGAGAAAAAAAAGAAATCCAGCGAAAAGAAAAGTATAAAACTTAAAGGAATCTTTTAAGAGTGAAAAAAAGACAAAGAGCACGTTGTTAGCGTGGGGTAGCTCGTTAGACAAAGACCACGCGAACCTTTCCCAATTCCTTTAAATGTAACGACAAAGGCTAGAAGTGGCCAACCTGTTAACGGCAAATGAGGTCATTGTATAATGAGTTCTTCTTCATCTTTTTTTAATGTAAATGAGGATCCAAATCAGCTTCTAGGCAGGAATTCCGTGCGTACAGTCATTTTTAACAAGTTAATTTGGAGTATCTGAAGTATGACTAGGAGGTTGCACACATGTCCTATTTTCTCATTGAAAATTGAAATGGATTGTTTCGTAGTTTCTACTATGTACCAGGAGAAAAAAAGAAATCCAGCGAAAGGAGTAAAAAGTTAAACTTAACAAATCTTTTAGAGTGAAAAAAGAGTAGAGTCACAAAAGGGCGAGATGTACGCACTGATTAGCGTGGGGTAGCTCGTTTGACAAAAAGCATGCATACCTTTCCCAATTCCTTCCAAGATGCCCATGCACAGATGCCCTTCTGGTCTGATTTCCATTTTTCCTCCAAGGCGCTAGCTCAGACTGCCATTCTCTTCTCCACTCTGCGGTTGTGTTTCCCTGTGTTACTGCGCGTTTGTTCTTGTGTGCTCAAATTGGTAGTAAAGGTTTGAATTAGAGTGATATTGAATAGTAGCAGCAGCATACTAGGCTCAATGCTAGGATGGGGTGTTACACCATTTTCACTGGCCAAAACAATCCATTAGTAATCAACGACTCAGATTTATGACAACTCTTACCTATACCGAGGTTAGATGGGTTACTTATACAGTTGTTAGAAGGTGTACATTAAAAGGGTTCATATTCTTTGCCCCCAATCAAACCACAAGTTTTGCACATTTCTATTGACTTTGATATTCTTTATCCCAATCACTGCTCTAAGGACATCGACCACACACAATTACTGAGAGGACGCTCGATGATGATATTATGAGAAGACAGCATAATGATATGCAACTAGTGGAATGAGGGTTTAGAAAATAATCAAGAACTGCGGATAAACCAGAACTGGCCATGTCAACCTAATGTTTCTGAGACTGTACAAGGCTTGCAAGATCTATATATGATGTAATTGAGTTGCTTATTTTTGTATTGAAAAATTCCCTCTAGCATACATATGATCTTTATTTTTAGACAAAAAGAAAGACCAAGGCGCAGGCCATGAAGCGAGGTCATATACTATACTTCCTTCAGTCTAAAAAAGTGATTTCTAGAATACGTACAGTCAAACATTATTAACCTTGATCAAAGATGTTATTTAAAACGTATAGTTTGGTTGCATAAAATGATATAAGTGAATTTATCGCAAAAATACTTTCATCATATTGATTTTTTTAATATTTTTTTAATATATAATAAGATAATTATTGGTCAAAAGAGTATCTTGTTGACTTTGTACCAGAAAGTATTTCTTTTGGAAGACCATAGTCATGCAGAATATTGTAACGACGAAGGCCAGAGGTTGCAAGCCTGTTAACGGCAAATGAGGTCATTGTATAGTGAGTTCTTCTTTTAATGTAAATGAGGATCCAAATCAGCTTCCTGTCAGCTTTTCTTTCGAGCAAATCACCTTCCTGACAGGAATTCCGTGCTTACAGTCATTTTGAACAAGTTAATTTGGAGTATCTCTAGACTGACTATCGGACTGCACACAGGTCCCATTTTCTCACTGAAAATCGAAATGGGTTGTTCCATAGTTAAGGAAAAAAAAAGAAATCCAGCGAAAAGAAAAGTACAAAACTTAAGGAATCTTTTAGAGTGAAAAAAGAGTAGAGAGTCTTGACATATCACATTGATTAGCGTGGGGTAGCTCGTCTGACAGATGCCCATGCTCAGATGCACTCACATGGCTTGCGCCAGTGAAGGTACCTGGTTGATTACTACCTCTGGTCTGGTTTGTATTTTTCCTCCAAGGCACTAGCTCAGACGGCCATTCTCTTCTCCACTCTGCAGTTGTGTTTCCCTGTGTTACTGCGCATGCGATCTTGTGAGCTCTGAGTGCTCCAATGGCTGAGCCGATGATCGTCCCGATTATCGGGCCGCTTGTCTCCGTGGTGAAGGAGAAGGCGTCCAGCTACCTCCTGCAGCAGTACAAGGTGATGGAGGGCATGGAGGAGCAGCATGAGATCCTCATGTGCAAGCTGTCGGCCATCCTGGACGTCATCACTGATGCCGAGGAGCAGGCGGCCCGTAGTGCAGGGGCCAAAGCCTGGCTTGATGCGCTCAAGAAGGTGGCATACGAGGCGAATGACGCCTTCGACGAGTTCAAGTACGAGGCACTTCGCCGCGAAGCCAGGAAGGATGGGCACTACGGCAAGCTCGGCGTCGTGGATACAGTAAAACTCTATGCTTCTCACAACCGTATTGCATTCCGTTACAGGATGGGCAACAAGCTTCGTAAGATTGTGCAGAGTATTGAGGGCCTTGTTGCAAACATGAATGCTTTTGGGTTCACAGACCGCCCTCAACCACAGGTGCCATCCATGCTCTGGAGACAGAAGGATTCTAGCATCTTCGACCCTATGGAGATTGCCGAAAGATCAAGAGCCAAAGATAAGCAGAAGGTTGTTGATATATTGCTTGGTCAAGCTAGCAATGCAGATTTCACGGTTGTTCCCATCGTTGGAATGGGGGGGCTGGGCAAGACTACCTTAGCGCAGCTTGTTTACAATGACCCTCAAGTTCAGAAGCATTTCCAGCTGCGGCTCTGGGTGTGTGTGTCTGACAACTTTGATGTGGATTCCCTGGCTAGAAGTATAGTAGAAGCAGTAGCTACCAAAGAGAAGGATGATAGCAGATCACCACTGGATCGCCTTCAAAACGTAGTGAGCGCACAGAGATATCTCCTTGTGTTGGATGACGTCTGGAAAACTGGGACCACTTTCTCCGATAAGTGGGAAAAGCTAAAGGCCCGCCTTCAACATGGTGGCATTGGTAGTGCAGTGCTGACAACAACTCGTGATGGAGGAGTGGCTCAAGCAATGGGTACAGTTGAAGCCTATGACCTCACAGCTTTGGAGAATATCTTCCTAGAGGAAATTATCAAGACAAGAGCATTCAGCGAACAAGAGGATAAGCCTGAGCTAGTAGAGATGGTTGGTGAGATTGCGGAGAGATGTGTTGGCTCTCCTTTAGCCGCAACAGCACTGGGCTCTGTACTGCGTACCAAGACCAGCGTGGAAGAATGGAATGCTGTGTTAAAAAAAAGCACCATCTTCGATGAGGAGACTGGAATTTTACCGATACTCAAGCTCAGCTACGACGACTTGCCGTCACACATGAAACAGTGCTTTGCTTTCTGTGCTGTGTTCCCCAAGGATTATGAGATTGATGTCGACAAGATGATCCAAATATGGATGGCAAATGACTTTATCCCAGCGCAGAAAGAAGTTCGTCCTGAAACCATCGGGAAACAGATATTCAACGAGCTGGTCTCAAGGTCATTCTTTCAGGATGTGAAGCAAGTCCCAGTTGACAAAGATAGAAGCATATATGGGTATTGTTCTAGAATTACCTGTAAAATCCATGATCTTATGCATGATGTTGCACAGTCCATCATGCAAAAGGAATGTGTCACCATAGCTGAGAAACCTAGTCCAACGGAGTTGTTTCCAAGTACTGCTCGCCATTTGTTTTTGCCATGCAAAGATCCAGAAACTCTCTTGAATGAATCTCTGAAGAAAACATCTCCAGCTATCCAAACACTGCTATGTGAAATGGGTGTAGATGGTTCGTTGCTGCATCCATCAAAGTATAGCTCAGTGCGAGCACTACGACTCCGTCAATATGGGAGTACATTCCTACTTAAACCAAAGCGCTTGCATGTGCATCGTCCAGGTGGGAGTACATTCCTACTGAAACCAAAGCACTTGCATCACCTAAGGTATCTTGATCTCTCAGATAGTAAAATCGAAGCACTTCCTGAAGATATAAGCATTCTATATAACCTGCAAACGTTGAATCTTTCTGGCTGCTATCGTCTTCGTCGACTTCCAAGGCAAATAGAGTACATGAAAGCCCTCCGTCACCTCAGCACCGATGGATGCAACAATTTGGAATGCATGCCGCCAGACCTCAGACGACTCACTTCCCTACAGGCACTTACATGTTTTGTAGTGGGTAGTGGCTCTGATTGCAGTAATCTTGGAGAGCTACAGCATTTGAACCTTTGTGGTCGACTAGAGCTAAGACAGCTAGAAAATGTGACAGAAGCAGATGCAAAAGCGGCAAACCTCAGAAATAAGGAGGGACTCACAGAACTGACATTATCATGGATCTGGAATAAGCCTATGGAGGAGGAAGGACGCTATCATACGGTGCTGAAGGGTCTCAAACCTCATGATAGGCTGCAGGCTCTAAAGATATATCGCTACCAAGGCACCACTTTTCCAACATGGATTGGTATGTTGCAAAACGTGGTTGAGCTTTGTTTGTCTGGTTGCGAGAAGTTCCAGAAGCTTCCTCCACTGTGGCAGCTACCAGAACTACGACTTCTTACTTTGTGTGTATTGATACAAATAAAATTCTTGTGCAGCGGTGATACATCCTTTACATTTCCCAAACTGAAGGAGCTTGAGCTAACAGGTCTGTGGGAATTCGAGAGATGGTGCGAAATAGATGGGAGGCAAGGAGAACAGATGATGTTTCCTCAACTTGAGATGCTGCGTATCACGAGTTGCGAAAAGCTAAAGGCATTACCAGAAGCACCACTGCTGCGTGGAGACCATACAAGTTACAATTCGGCATTTCCAGAATTGAAGGTAATCTGGCTAGAAGATTTAGATAGTTTAAAGAGCTGGGGGGTGACGGAAGGAACTGATAGTGAACAACCCACATTTCCTAACCTTAAGGATGCTCGTATTGTGAGATGCCCAAAGCTAACAAGTTTGCCTGAAGCACCGAAGCTCAGTGCATTAAACATAACAGAGAGTGGCAGCCAACAGACTTATATAAGGGCAGCTAGGTATGCTATGACTTCATTGTCCCGTTTGGAATTGTCATACAATGGCTCGGAAATAGAACTGCCGGCTGACCTGGCAGACGGCAAGGAGATATCCCCTCTGTCGATCATGAGCTTATATCCCTGCAACTTCTTCTTCCGCTCAAGTGCACTAGCGCTATGGAAATGTTTTGTACAGCTTCAAGATTTGGAAATTTCGTTCTGGGATGGGCTTGTCCACTGGCCAGAGAAAGAGTTCCGAAGCTTGGTATGCTTGAGGACATTAGAAGTTTGTTCGTGCAGCAAACTGACTGGATACGCACAACCTCCTGACCAATCAGCATCAGAAAGGAATCAACTCCTGCCATGTCTCCAGTCTCTATTTATGTACGATTGTGAAAGTTTGGTGGAGGTCTTCAACGTGCCCCCATCTCTCAAAAGAATGAATATTAGCAAATGCCCCAAGCTTGGGTTGAAATTTCGGAAGAAGGAACAGTCAACAGTAATAATAGATCATGTTGAAGAGCAGGAAGAGTCTGCAGTAAGTCAACGTCGCACTGACATCATGCCCTCCACAGCTGTACCAATGCTGTCGCCATCAGCCACGGAGCTTTTCCTTCCATGCCTGGAATCTCTAGAACTATATAAGTGTGATAGCATTTCAGAGCTTCTCAATCTTCCCCCAACCCTCACACACATCGAGATTATTTGGTGCCATAAAATTGAGATCCTATCAGGCCAGTTGGATGCCCTACAACAACTAGAAATTTATGGCTGTGATAACATTAAGATCCTATCAGACCAGCTGGATGCCTTACAACAACTAAAAATTTCAGGGTGTCGTAACATTGAGATCCTATCAGGCCAGCTGGATGCCCTACAACAACTAGAAATTTGGGAGTGTGATAGGTTGAGATCACTGGAATCTTGCTCGGGGGCATCGTTGAACTCCATGTACCTTGCTAATTGCCATTGCCTGGCGGACATACCAAATGGGCCACAAGCATACACGTCCCTTCAATCCCTCACCATTATTGGCTGCCCTGGAATGAAGTCGCTCCCTAGATGCCTGCAGCAACGACTGGAGGACCTTGAGCAGAAAAATATAGACGCTCGTTTTGAAGGTACCCTCCAACAAACTCGTGCATCTATTCCGTTTCTACTCCTTTTGTTTCAAAATACATGTTATTCTCGCTTTCAAATTTTATTTTAAAATACATATTTCCTTTGCATACTCTTGTTACCATTTTTCCTTTGCACACTCATGCCTATTTCCAGAGACATTTACTATTTTAGACTAGAATAACACACACCATAAAATAGTAATAAGTGACTTAGTTTAATGAAAGAGGGGTAATATGATATTTTATATACATACCTTGATTGTTGTGCAATCTATTAGAATGATATCTATTTAGGAACGGAGGGAGTATTATATATATTTTTGTATTCCAAAAAGAGAAAGAACTAAGCCAAGTGCAATGGATCGGAACCAAGCAAACTACTAAGCCAAGTGCAATGGACCGGAACCAAGCAAACTAGTGTCACGTATGAATTTTGTACAAAGTGTGCCTTCTGATTTGGTACTAATTTTTTTCTAGTTGCAAAGACATATCGCTCGTAATAAAATTTAGTACTAATTTTCTAGTTGCAAAACCATATAGCTCGTAATAAAAATCGTCAATTCAGTGGTAAGAAATAAAAAGTTTCGATTTGGTCAGAAATAGGAGCATTTTGGTTCTTGAACTGCGGGCTTTGGTGATTCTAGTACCTAAACTATTCGGTTGGATCATTTTGCCCCCATCAATTTCACTCCTGGTAGAAAAGAAGCCCTTAGTGTAGTTGACACAAAGACTCGCTAGATTTAATAATATCCGATCAAATGGACTAAAGCCCAACTCCAAAGTTAGGTTCTAAAATGTACCACAGTCCAAAGCTTGATGACTTAAACTGTCTTGCACCTTTCTTGTATAAAGAATGATTTTATTTCAACTTTCATGGGTTAGTCCTGTTGTATTATACATTAATTTGCACATATAAATCCTAACATCATTTGTGACTCAGGGCCTAGGCTATCAATACTGAAGATTTGGAAATATGCCATTAATAGACTGGTGAGGTAGAAATATTTCCAAACCGAGGACTTGGAAATATGCCATTAACCTTCCTGAAGAATGAAGATAATCTGCACTACATCGTCATTTGATCGAATATTTCGATTGAGAGAGCTAATACGACGCAGAAACTAATACGATGAAGAACCGAGCAGACAGAGATACATGCTGCACTGATTTTATTCCCATTTTCTTTTGAAGTATGTTGTGTTTAAATTCGTTTGTGCTCCCGTATAAGAGAGATGCCTAGCACTCTCATGATACAGTTGTCTACATGACTGCACATGACTCTCACAGATCAACATTTGAACATCTTAGTGCTGTTAATCCACGAGCTGTTTTAACCTGTCAAGCTGTTCCTTCCTATCTGATACTAATGGGGTGCTGTAAGTTATCCTATCATAAGGTTTTTTTGGAACGGAATACTGTCATGAAGTTATGATGATTTCTCACCAGTATGTTTTGTGGTAACCTTTATAAAGTTATGTTGATCTCTCAGCAACATTTTTTTTCTTGTAATCTTTGCCGAGGTAATGGATAAGAATTCAACCATGAGTCACTGGCGTCCAGAAAGAAGCACCGATAATCTATCCCTGCATGTTCTGCCTCTATCAGTGCAAGCGCAGAGGATTTTTATATGGTATTTTGCTCCTTTTCATAACGCATTTGGATTCGCCGCAACTTAATCTACCATTGAAATGGTTGTCAAGATAGGCACATTGCTATGGTGTTAACACAATTGTGATTAGATGGAACTCTCTTCAATCACAGAAAATGTTGCTTTGGGGTAGGTGCAAAAATACGTCGATTTAGGCTACGTATAAACAAACTTTCTAAATTTTAGCTATGGTATCTTTTTCAACATATAGATTGAATACATGAAAATAATATATATAGAATTATCTCGAAAATAACTTTGGCTATTGGACGGTGACAAGTCATACTAAGACAGTTCCATACATATCATTTCCCGCACTTAAAGGTTTAAAAAAAATCGGGGCTTGAACCGGAGAGGTCAGCGATTCGAGGGCGCTTCTCCTTGCGGCTAGGTGCATCGCGTCCATGGTGCATGTCCTGCATGAGCCAGCCCATCCGTGCCCGCTATATCTCGTGTGGACAGTGGATGATCCCGCTGCTCCCGTGGGCTGCACCTCTCACCACTCGTCGTCGCTGTTGTCTCCTCGTCGTCATCACCACCATTGTCCCCGTAACAGTACGACCCGACGTCGCTGGAGTCATCGACAGCGATGCAGGCCTACGTGATGCAAGGGAGGGGCTGAGGCAGAGGGGAGATCAGTGGTTTCTTGGAGACAATGTGTGTGATGCGAGGGGGAGGCGGCAGAGACGGAGGCAGAGGGGAAGGTGAAAGAGGAGTGGCACTGGGAGGTGGGAGGCTACGAGGGAGAGGCAGAGGGGGAGGTGTCTGAGGTAAAGGGTAGGGGTGTGTTTTGTGCGGTGTGCAGAAGCATCATGTGCGACATCAGCCGAGCCAGGCTCTACAGAAACAAAGAAATTCGCATTCCTCACGAACCAGCCCAAGGCTTCTTTTTCATCGGTCCAACTAGGCTCCGGAGGGCCAGCAGCCAACCAAACAAACGGGTCTAGAAAAGATGTTTCCTGGTTCAAGTAAGGATTTTTTTTTACAGTATATTATACTGATACTAGAAAGATAATAGTAGAAATAAAATTTAATCGTTGATTTATAAAGATATTATGGACTTTTATTTTTTAACCTGGTTTTTTTCGAGGCCGCGGTGCTTCCATCCCAAAGACGTCAACGATCTGACCTCCTCCTATACTCCAAGATTTGCATGTTCCTTGAACCTGTCAAGCTCGATTCAATCTCCAAACTCTTATGAATCGCCAATCCCAATCCCAAGCTCAATTCAATCCGACTGCTCCGGCTCGTGCAGTCATTAAGATCTGTCTTTTTACCTGTTTCTTGGAGCCTACAACACAATTTAGTCCAATTTACTGCATTGGAAGCTCAGATAGTTCCCAATTATTGACCATGTCTGCAAAATCCATTTTCTTGGTCTCGACGTTGCAGTTAGGCCATGGCTTCCACCGTCTCCTCCTCCCCCACCAACGTCCAGATATTCCAGGCTAGTAACTTCCACGGTGATGCGGCCTTTGGGAGTTGTTTCGCTGTTCCAAAAACCGGGCCAAGGCTTCGTTCCATGGCCGTTATTCAGCAGCGAGCAGGAGGTCAGGGCGCCGTTGGGGAGGAGCATCAAGGAGTGCATGCTGCGCCCAGGGCCGTGTCGAGGGGCGTGCGAGCGGTGCAAGGGAACAGGGCCCCCAATTTCCAGGGGCCTCAAATTCTGATGGATCCACCAGCTGTAGGCCATCACTCCATCATTAGTTCGTCACCGGGTGCATGCGAACTGCTACCAGCTAGGCCTAGCTAGGGGATCAATTCAAGCCCACGCCGTTAACTTTCGTGATGGATTATTAGCACTGAACGCAGACAGGCATCAGTCAGAAGTGCAGGAGCAGGACCAGTATGCCTGGAGTCAGCGACAACTCCTAGGTAATTTAATCTTTTCCTTTAATTTGAATCCTTTTTTTTCTAATTTGAATTATTTTTTTCGAGGACATTGAAGAATTCTACTGTCCATATCATTATATGAACTATAATTATCCTTCATATGATCCTTATAAAAAAACTATCTTTCGTATGATAGAGGATTTAACTTAGCTTCAGAAGTGCTATGGATTGATAATTATAAAAGAATATGTACGATTCTTAATATTTCTTATTACTATGTACGTAAGATATGTATGTAGAATTGATAATTACTATAATCCTATTTATCAAGGGAAAAGGCCTCATTTTATAGTTTGGTACAGAGCCCTAAATTTTGCCGGCACGGCCCTGGTTGCGCCGGAGCATGTTGCGAGCAGTAGTGGGAACTTCGCAGCTGTCAACTTGCTCAACAACAACATCCGCCACGGCTGTCATAGGCATTTGTTGATTGCGAGCCTCTTGTATATCTCGCATGGTACTCTGAAGGTCTGCTAGCTCACACTGCAGCGTTCCGAGGACCGCCACCAGAGAGCCCTCCGCCATATGTGCCACAAGGTCTACTGGAGCGGAGGTGCGACTGTGAGGTTGTTAGCGATGGCGGCTTGGGCACCGGAGTTTGTAGGCATGCTAGTGCGGTAAGCGTGATGATTGACGACAGGGTTGATATGAGTGTCAAGGTCGACGGACGTGCCGGCGCGAGCGCCTGGGTTGACGGTCGTGCCGACGTGGGCATTGTGGTCAGCCATCGTGCCTACGGGGGTGCTGAGGTCGACGATCGTGCCTGCATGGACCTCGTGGTCGACAAAGGCGTCGGGGTCGATGGCCGTGGCAACGCGGGCATCGGAGTCGACGGCCGTGCCGGTGCAACCAACTTCGCTGACAATCGTGCCAATATTGGCATCGGAACCGCTCTTCGTGTTGGCGCTAACCCTCTGCCGCCTACGGTGCTAGGGCATCGCTACCACGACGAAGGTGAGCCTTCGACCACCGACCCTTGTGTGCTGACCTTGGTGGTCGCTGCCACCGTACTTCTCTTTCGCTTGGCTGCCATCAATACTTTCTTGGGCATTATTGCTTCTCTCAAACTCGTAGCTTGTTGTGGCTACAAAGCAATCAATAAACAAAGGGGGCCGTATGTGTAGGTAGCCAAATGAAAGACCTGCCTCTCATTTATTACACGAGATTTATATACATGGTCTTACTATTGGATTACAAGAATATCCCCGGTGAGGCTTCCTATGAGGGGGTAGCCTTGTTTTTTACATGCCAGTGGGGACCACTTCCCCAACACACACTTATCACTGCCGTGACGATTGCCATGACAATCTCCTCGGTGGCTTAACTCGCCTAAGGTTCTACTACACCAACTACTATCCCAACAGTCAAAGCCAAGCTTAAGCAAAGGAGCCCTGCCACCAGTATCACTCAGTCGTAGTGAGAAAAGACCTGGGGCAGAATTAGCAACAGGGACAACATCGTGTGGGCGGAAATTCTGCAATTATCCATCTCAAGATCCTCCAGTGCAGGACAGCCTGAGAAATCCAGAGCTCGGTTGTCCAGCTCTACACAGTGAAGCTCAAAGGTCTTCAAGCGCTGGGAGATGAGAGGCACGTTGTCTAGCAGCAGGGGTTGGGCTGCTAAGCAACCGAACGGAACATCGCACAATACAGCTCCACATACCGGACTGGTTCCCCGGTGTCGACGAACACAGTAGCTTAGTAGCTAGCACTTCAGTCGTGTACGTGTAGGTACAGAGCTCGACCTCGTGCAGAGGCGAGGGGTCGCGCAAGAGAAGCAGATTGTTGACAAACTTGTTGAACTCCACCGCCGCTCCCTTGCGCTTCCTAGGCATTCCGTCGAACAGGTGGCGGGCGCCGGTGCTGCGGGATTGGAAAGAAATGAGATGCCAAACAACACTATGGAAATAGTGGAGATACGAGAATGTCTCCAAGCATCGGCATTGCCTCACCTCACTCGTCGGAAGATACGTTCTCCAGCCGCCGCCGCCGCCGGGAACAGAAGACGACCACCGGGTCACCGGAGGAGGAGAGGCGCGCACCCTGCTGCTGGATGGAGCGCACGGCTGTCTAATCTGCGCGGCTGCGCCTCTCGTTGGAGACTTAATTTATCTCTACTCTTTAAAAGAAGGAGTTCAAGATGATGGTGCATTCTACACTTCAAAAAGGTAATCTGACGTGTGGGCCCACCCACCCCTCCAACCGCCCGTGAGCCTGCCTCCCCCCAAACCCGTGCTCTTCTCCCCCATTTCTCCGCCGCCTCCTCCCCCGCCCTCCGCACCGCCGCCTCCTCCCCCGCCCCCCGTTCCGCCGCCGCCGCCTCCTCCTCCCCCCACCCGTCCGCTCCACCGCCGCCTCCTCCTCCCCCCACCCCGCGCCGCCGCCGCTGCCTCCTCCTCCCCCCACCCCGCGCCGCCGCCGCATCCTCCTCCTCCCCACCCTCGCGCCGCCGCATCCTCCTCCCCCCACCCCTCCGCTCCGCCGCCGCCTCCTCCTCCTCCCCACCCCGCGCCGCCGCCTCCTCCCCTCCCTCCCACCCCGCGCCACCATCGCCTCCTCCTCCCCCACTCCTCTGCTCCACCGCCTCCTACCCCACTCCTCCACTCCGCCGCCGCCTCCTCCTCCCCACCCCGCGCCGCCGACGCCGCCGCCTCGCTGCTGCCGCATCCTCCTCCTCCCCACCCCCGCGCCGCCGCATCCTCCTCCCCCCACCCCTCCGCTCCGCCGCCGCCGCCTCCGATCCCACCCCGCTCCTCTCCCTCGTCGCCTGGGCCCACCTCCAGCCCTGGTTCCTCCCATCCGACGACCTCTCCTCCCTCCTCGCCGCGCGCCTCCCGCCGGCCACCCACTCCTCCAACCTCCTCGCCCTCTTCGACGACACCTTCGCGCTCTCGGACCCAGCCGCCTTCCCTAAGACCCTCAACGCCGTCATCTCCGCGCTCGCCACCCACGGCCTCCTGGAGCCCGCATTCTACTGCTTCAAGCGCCTCCGCGACGCCGGCGTCAGGGTCCTCGAGACGCCCACCTTCAACGCCCTGCTCTCGGTGCTGCTCACCAGGGGCCTTGCCTTCAAAGCCTTCGAGGTGCTTGACGAAATGTCCGCGTCGGGCTGCGCCCTCGACGAGGGCACGTACGAGCTCGCGGTGCCGGCTCTGGCGCGCGCCGGGAGGATCGACGCCACGCGCAAGATGTTTGATGAAATGAGGCAAAGGGAGGGGGTCGGGCAGGTGTCTGCTCGGATGTACGGCGTGATGGTGGACGTGCTGGCCAAGGCGGGAAGGCTCGACGCCGCAATGGGGATGTACAGGGAGATGGTGGCGGTGGGGCACCGGGCGAGCACGGCAGTGAGCACGGCCATGGTGGAGGGGCTAGTGAGGGCTGGGAAGCTGGATGCAGGAATGGAGCTTTGGGAGGAGATGAGGCGGGGAGGGCTCCGGCCGAGCTTTGGGTTGTACACCATGGTGGTCGAGGCGAATGCACGGTCCGGGAGGCTGGACGTCGCGGCACGGTTGTTTGGCGATATGGACAAGTCTGGCTTCATCCCTACGCCGGCCACATATGCTTGTCTGGTGGAAATTCTCTAATACCATAAAAGATTCCTTTGAACATCTTATCAATCTACGCCAGGTGGGGATGTTCTTATTATTCTATCCACCAACATTTTTCTATTCAGTTTGCCTGCTAAGGTCCTTTGGTTGTTAATTGCTTCTGTGTCTGTTTCACTGGTTGCCAAAATTTATTGTCTTGCTTACCTAGAATTTTCTGATCAACAGAAAAATATAATGAATAGTTAAATTTAATTATGTACTATTGAATATCAAAAGCCTTCATATATTACAAGCATTTTCTTTGGGGCAAGGTAATGACTGGTCCGATGAGTATCCCATTCTTGAAAAGAGGCCAAGAGGGTGTGGTGTACTTCATATACTTGCAATGTCAAGGCACAGGGTTCTGGGTTTTTCTTGTTGTTATAGTTATTTTGCATTTTCTGGCCTGTTAAACTCTTGGACTGATCGGCATCCTGCCTTGTCAATGTTCACAACCTGCTTAGCAAGGCAGATGTACACCCTATCTTTTATGGGTTATCTGCAATTTTAGATCAGTTCCAAGATCTGATAAGAGACTGCAACATACAGTTCTTTTTGGTGTGCCATTGTATGCCACTGTTAATTTTTTTATTATCAGATTGTTAGATGGTACTTTTTTATGTTTGACCTAGAGTAGAGTCTAGACAAGCTATTTTTTGTCAAGTGGACCTTCACATTTTCTTTCGGTCCATTATTATACATTTATAGTTTTCATGCATGCTTCGGCGGGGCCTTTGGATTCGATTTCTCTCAAGTCAGTTGCACGCGGATGTGTTTACTGCGTGGTGCCCTGCTATTCTAATGCATCCATCCATCCATGGTTCGTTCGATTAGGTTCTTTTTCTTCAGCGCGCAAGATTGATCCCAGTTGACCCCATAGAACTTGGTACCCAAAGGTGCGGGTACAGTTTATTTTCCAAATATTTTGCGCAAAATCAGCAATTGACTGCACACAATATCGCAGGAAATCTGCGATTTGGATAAGATATGGATAATGTTACTTGTGAACCGCACTGTGGGCAACCGCCGCTGTCCTCGCCTTTTTCTATCATCACACTCTGCTGCTGGCACCTATTGCCTTCACTTAATTTTTGAGTGAATTGAAGTGGTCAAAGTTTTGGGACTAGATCGATATCGTCAAAATACATCAATACTTAGTGAACTGAGCTGAATGAGAGTTCGTTGGTTGGTCCATCATTCCAAGCGTTAATGATTCTGTATTGTTGATTGCTTGAGAAACTTTTGTGTATTTTGTTCACTGATTGATGTATTGTTACATGAGTTTATTTTAATGACTTGTGAACTGTTACACATTGCAGGTCTTGGCTGGTATTTTCCCATGTTAGAATTCATTATGTGCTCTTTGCCACAAAATGCGGTTGCCCATGCTGCAACTGGACGATTCACAGGTGAATAATTGCATCTAAGCTCCTCTATGGGGTGTGACAATCTGGAGGCTTAACAGCTAGCATTTATACAGTAGTTCTTCATTGATTCCTCATTTGTAGTTAAGGGCCTTTTTTCACTGCCATTTGAAACCAGTTATTCATGTCCACAATATTTTTTAGTTGAAAACTTCTGTTATTGATTTTGGAGTCAATCACATTTCAAGTTCCCTGAACTATCAAGCAGATGCAGTGGACCATTATAATACTATACATGTGAAAATCGTGTCCATTGTTTATTGGTATTATCTTTTAAACCTCGTGTAATTCTTTGTTAATAGTTTAAATTTTAGTGAATGGGTGAGGTTCCGGTTTCTGACCCCATGTGAGTTTGTTAAAAAGTGTATGTGTTTTAAATTTGAAACCAGCTGCAACCTGTTACTGGTGGTTGCTAAGTACTGACAATGTTTATATTTTGTATCCTAGATATCAGTAGTACTATAGTGGTAGTTAGCTATCCTATGTTGATATGCAATGTTGGCACTTAACACTGATAAATAGAATTCTGTTGGAAGATATCAATAAGGAGAGGTAGTTGTTTATTCACTGAAGTGTATCCTTGAGGACAATTCTTGGCATTTTGATGCAGGACAAAGGTGCAATGAATTGACTATACCATGTTCACAAATTCAGAGGGCCCAAGTCCATTCCCTCTCATTTACTGGGAAAGTGCCTACTAAAGCAACATTGCGTGTATGCATTATTTTTCTCAGTAGTTGTGTAACTTCATGACTCAAATGTGTAATTTTGTTTTCCTTCAATTAGATTGTTCCATGAATTGGGAAAGCAAAAGAATTTATCAAGCAAAACTGCAAAAACATTTACTACCATACTTCTAAACTATGTATGTTCTCCTATTGCATTTGCACATAGAGTATATGGAGTATATTAATTAGAAGCTAGCATTAAAAAGTAAAAAATTAATGTCACTGCTGAGATGACGTCAAATGCAAACAATTCAAAGTTGCAGGAAGGTTTAACAGATAGCTACTAGATATATGGATTTCAGAAAATTCAGAACAGAATACATGAGAATTATCTTTGCCACAGAATACATGTTGACATTGATGTCTGTTCCTTGAATTTACCTTGTTTTATTGACAAACTCTGACATTCTGATTTTTACCCCTTTTATGCTCATAGTTATCTTGTATGTGATATACGACTTATTTAAGACCTAGAACATGTTTGTATGTATCCGTGAGTTTTAAAACATGTAGTACGATAAATTTTAAAAATCCGTAGCAACGTACGGGCATTCAGCTAGTCTTCTCAAGAGAAAAGTGAAAGGAAGATTTGATCATTTGGCCGATTTTATATTATATTTGATAAAATACTCTGTGATATATTATTTACATATACGTTCTAGATTCACATGTAAATATTTTATCAAATACACATAAAAAATAAGATAAATAATTAAATATTTCAAAATGAAATCGAGTTTTACTTAGTAATGATTGATGACTAATATTGAGCTACTTGCATGTCGGTGCAAACAAAATGGCAAAGATGTGTAAGCTGACACGTTGTTTTACCGGATATTTCGTTCCTTGAGCATCTGCTTTGAAAAACACAATCCACTGTAAATATCCAACTTCTTCGCGCGATTTTTTTTACTTTTTTTCTTTCATCTTACTTCAAAAATAAAGTAGAAGTCGTAGGTACATCACGCATCTATCACTCTTTTTTCTCACATTTCATTCTCGGAATAAAGTAGAGGGTTACGGATATATCATGTACACTACTCTTCTCATTCTCATCTTACGCATATATTTCTCATTACTTTCTACACTGCGCATGGCCTCTGTCTAAAACTCATTTCTTTCGATCTCTGCTATCTATTTTGAGTTAAAAAAATATCAGTTATAAAAAACCATCATATACCGCTAGGACGTACAGATCGACACTATAGCTAGATAGCCTAGAATGCATTATAGGCAGACCATACCATAGCCATAAACTGGGTTGTGCAAGGTATTAATACACATTATTGCATGAGTCGGTTCGTGTAGCTTAAAAATAGGCATGCATATCATCCTAACATCCTTCTAAATCGTAAGGTAAGCTCGTCGTCCTCCGAACAAGTGTTGACTACTAATGTAATAACTGGGCTATTTTCACTAAAAAAACTTCACTGGGCTCGTTGGCTCTAAAAAATTGTTATTTGGACTATAAAAGAAACTATTTAGTTGGGTCCCAACTTCGAAATAAGCCCAGATTGCAAAGACTACAGTTCTTTGCATTTCGAATAAAATCCTTGGCTATGCTCTAGATGCGGTGATTTTAATTCTTATAATGAAAACAGTATCTATCCATTGAAATGTTTAATTTCAACCAAATATGTCTGAAAAATTAAAACTACTTGTACATCAACATCCATATATCATCCACACCACACATTGACCACATGGGAGGAGAGAAATACGGTCCCAAAAAAATCGTGTGGATGCAAATACATGTACCATTTACCTTCTCTTGCATGAACCAAGAAATTTTCGATTTCCATTTTCAAGATTTTACAAGGAAAAAATTAAACGCACCAAGAAATTTTGTTCTAGATTTTCAGCTTAAGGGACTGAATGAACCAAGGTTGTCGGCATTCATCTCCTTTTTACACATTTCGGATTCAAGAAATTGTACGAACAAAAAAAATCACACCGGGGGAGCCGTCGCCGCAGAGCTGGTGAGCTGTAGACGCGCTGGCGTTGAGGACGACAAAGCCGGCGAGGACAACCCCGGAGCCAGCGGTCGGAGGGGAGATGATACCAGACAGCGGTGGAGTAAGAGAGGCAAGCTTGTCGTCCTCTGTGAAGCGAGGATAAAAATACAAGCAGATTGCTATATGTGTATGATCCAATCAAAATATGATTAGAGCATCTCCAGCAGGGCCCCTACTTGAGCCCCTAAAACCAAATTTGAGGGCTTGAGGCAAAAACAGAGGTCCAGCAGGGCCCCTACTAGAGCCCTCAAATTTGAGGGGCCCCTCAAATCCCCCCTCCAGCCCTCATTCCTGGGGGCTCTAGGCCAAGCCCTCAAATCACGGTTTCCTGCGCGTGCTGGTCCGATTCTTCCCCCGCCAGCGTTTTTCCCCTCCCGCGCCCGCTCCTTCCCCCGCCCGCCTCTTTCCCCTCCTGCAGCCCGCGAGCACCACCCGACTCTTCCCCTCCCGCAGCCCGCCCGCGAGCGTCGTCCGCCTCTTTCCCCCGCCCGCCTCTTCCCCTCCCGCCGCCCGCCTCTTTCCCCTGCCCCCGAGCGCCGCCCGCCTCTTTCCCCCGCCCCCGAGCGCCGCCCGCCTCTTTCCCCCGCCCCCGAGCGCCGCCCGCCTCCCCGCTCTCCTCCGCGACCTCGCTCTCCTCCGCATCGCCGGTCTCCTCCGGCCTCGACCGCATCGCCGACCTCGACCGTATCGCCGACCGCATCGCCAGCCTCGACCGCATCGCCGACCTCGACCGCGACCACCACCAGCGGTTCCAACTTCGCCGGCCGCCAACCCGGACATCCTTCACGCCAGGTTCGGCCGCTGCCATCTCCTCCTGCGCCACCTCCACCTCCGTTGCGTCACCTGTGCTTTGTATGTATATATGCCGATGTGCTTTGTGGGTTGATAGCTTGAGATGCTGAAATTGGGATTGGGATAGCTTGAGATTGCTGAAATGTATGATATATGGAAAACCTCTGATCTCCAAGATCATGTATATAATTTCCAATTTCCACTGCAGAAAGTGATGATGAACTATGCTGCTTGATGTAAATAGACAACCTCATGTATGCTTGATTTGTTAATTTCAGATTGGGATTAGGATATGTATATGTGATTCAATTTGATATGCATATGTGATTCAATTTGATATGTATATGTGCTGTTAATTTGATGTAGATTCGGAGTGTAGTAGACAATTTCAGATTGGAATTAGGATAGCATGATGCAGAAACCAACATGCCCTATGCAACTGAACATGATATACATTGATATTACATACTTTTACACTTGTTGGCTTGATGGCTGCTACAACTATCCAGTACTGGCGGTAACTCCATTTTAGAGCACAATGTGTTTCATTTGCTAATGAGAAAGCACCCTTTTTTTAATATTGACCGTGGATATTAATTTTTTTTCTTTTCGCGCGTTATGTGCATCAGTAAGTGTAAAACTGAGTATAGCGGCACTGTATGAAAGGTGCAGAATTTAGTGGTAAGTAAGGGAGATTTTAAAAAGAATGTTAATTGGATTGTTGGATAAGGGCATAGACTTGCGGGATTGGTGTTTTGATCTGGACTAGGCTCCAACTAATGCAGTAACTTTGATTTCCGTCTTATTTTACTTGTCTTGGTATTTTGCTTATTTGGTTGAAAAAGAGGGAAGTACTTTTTTAGATTAAAAAGGAAGTTTTATTAGGAAATAAGAATGTGAGTTGACTCAGGATGTGGTTGCAGTCTCATGCATTTGGGTGGCAGTTATATTATTGTGGAAAGTTAGTGCTGGTTTTGTCAGCTCCATGCCGAGCTTATTTGTGTAAAGATGATACCTTGCTCAGGGTTTTGCCAGCAAACATGGAACAGAGGGGGCACTGTTCATATGCGTGCAAGTTTCTATATCTAGCTTGTGGAGTTGTGGTCTGTTTTGTGCACTGCCTGGTTGGGAGAACATATAAGCACTGTACATCTTTAAAATCCCATCTTGGAGCAATGACAACAAGCATAAAGTACATTTGCCACAACTTCCTATCATCTTGTGTATAGTTCTGAAAGTACTCTGCAACTAGGCTAGTATGAGTCCTATTAATTGGGTTCAAATTTGAGGGCTCTAGTAGAACTAGTAACTTGTTTTGCAAAGTGTATGTTTGGCTTTGATTCCATATGTTTGTTTTTCTGTTACATCTGCAGATTCGAGATGCCATTTAATTTTGTTTGCCTTATCTTTGTGATGAGCTGTTCTTGCTAGCTTTTGATGTGGACTCACTTTATTGGCGTCACTAAGTTCTGCTGAAGTTTTAGTATATCTCAAAGTGGATTCAAATGATTCTGCTATTGCGTGATTAGAATTTGAAATGAAAATTTCATGAAAGTGAGAGTGACCCACTATCAACAAAATGGAATTGCTTAAATTGTATTGTATGTTATATGTGCTGTTTTTTTTGGCACAGTTTGGGATATGTCGCAGGGAGGTAATTGGTCACGGATGATGTCCGACGACAATGACATTGATGACATTGCAATTTTACCCATTGGTACCGAGCCTAGTCAACCTAGTGCACCAAAGAGGAAGTCAATCCGTGCTGCCAACACATTGGAGATTATGTTTTGTGACCTTAACACATTAGTGCACCAAAGATGATATGGGATCAAGAACAGAAGATTATGTTTTATGACCTTAACACATTGGAGCCCACCCAGAAGACATATGTGATAGCAATGAGGGCTCAAATTGCAGCTGAAAAGATGGCGGCCTTCAACAGTGCTTTCGGAGGACATGATGCTAGTGGAGGGCACGGTGCTAGAGAAGGAATTTGGTAGATGTTTCATTGTGATATGCATGTTTTATTTTGGTTTAGGACTATGTTTCAATGTGATATGCATGTTTTATTTTGGTTGTGCGCTATGTTGCATTATGACTATGTTTCTTTTGATTTGCTGAGATGAATTATGAATTGACATGAAAGTTTTAAAGTGGATTGTGCTCTGTTTGAGATAAGACTATACTGTACTTGACTATGTTGCATTATAAATTAATATTTGACAATGATACTGCAGATGGTGTTTACCGATGATGAAAACGATTTGCTTGATCAATGGTGGGAAGAAGAAGAATCGGATGATGATGATTTGGTTGCGGCCATGCTAATTATTGCTGATGCTGAAGAAAGGAATCATAAGAAGCTTCGGCGTGGTTCAGTGCTTGGTCGTCAAGTGGTGCCAAGAGACAGGCATGCTGGTAACTTGCGCTTAGTTGCAGATTATTTTGCAGATCCTCCAATTTACAATGACAAATTTTTTAGGAGGATATTCAGAATGTCTAAACCATTGTTTTTGAGAATTGTTCAAGGAGTCGAGGCACATGATGACTATTTCAGGCAAAGGCCAAATGCAGTAGGGTTTCTTGGAGCCACTGCCCTTCAGAAAGTGGTTGGAGCTTTTAGGATGTTAGCGTATGATGTTCCTGCAGATTCCATGGATGAGGTTGTGAGAATCGCTGAGAGCACTATGATTGAGACCTTCAAGCACTTTGTTCGAGCAGTGGTTGAGGTTTTTGGTGAGCAATACTTGAGGCCACCCACTGTTGAGGATACTGCAAGGTTACTGGAGATAAACAACAATAGGGGTTGGCCAGGGATGCTTGGATGCATTGACTGTATGCATTGGAGGTGGAAGAATTGCCCGACTGCATGGAAAGGTATGTACTCGGGACATGTGGATGGTCCAACTATGATCCTTGAAGCGGTTGCATCGGAGGATTTGTGGATTTGGCATTCATTTTTTGGATTACCAGGATCACTAAATGATATCAATGTTCTTCGAAGGTCTCCCCTTTTTCAGCGGCTAACTTCTGGAACTTCACCTCCAATTGAGTATATGGTGAATGGCAACAAGTACACCATGGGTTATTATTTGGCAGATGGGATCTATCCTTCTTGGGCTACATTTGTGAAGAGCTACAGAAACCCACAAGGTAACAAGAAATCTCACTTCACACAAGCTCAAGAAGCGGCTAGGAAGGATGTTGAGAGAGCATTTGGTGTTTTGCAGTCACGCTTTGCCATGATTAGGGGTCCTGCAAGATTTTAGGGCAAGGATATGCTATGGTACATATTGACAGCATGTGTGATCATACATAATATGATAATTGAGAACGAGAGAGATGACGACGATGTTGGGGGATATGACTATGATCAAGATGGGGGTGAGGAGCTGAGGCAGGAGGAATACCAACGCCGTAATCCAAATGTGTTGTCCGAGTTTCTCAGGATACACAATGAGATTGAAGATAAAGAGGGGCATGAGAAACTCCGAAATGATCTTGTGGAGCATTTGTGGGCGCGACATGGCGCACGTTAGTTGTTTAATTGTTTTGTCAGACTATATGTTTGATGATTATGTCATTTGATTTGCAGAGATGTTATGAACTATGTTGTGATCTACTATCATTAAATTCGGACCAAATTTGTCTTTGAATTTAAATTTGAATATTTGTATTTTCATTCATAATTTTAAGTATAGTGCTTTAGAGTTATAGTTTAAATAAATTATTATATAATGTGATGTTCTTAAATACATATGCATATAGTGTGTGAGGAAATAGAGGGAATTAAGAAGTAGGGGCCCTGTTTTGAGGGCTCCTGCTGGAGTGCAGCCCAGAAAACAGGGCCCTCAAAAGTAGGGGGAGCCCTCAAATTAAAAGTAGGAGCCCTGTTTTGAGGGCTCCTGCTGGAGATGCTCTTAGATCTAAATTGGTTTAGACTCTAAGGCGTTATAAAGTCATTCAGGAGGAATATGCATGGAATATGCATGGACTTTTTTTCACGCGTCTTTCAGACTTGGTGATGGTGCAGTTCTAATTGTTTGAGCTAGTTGGAGGAATGGTCAGAGCCATCCAACAGAGAGAGAGAGAGAGAGAGAGAGAGGTGTCATGACCTGTCACCGCCAGTTTTGCTGTCAAATTATCAAATGATAGTCACTGAGCTGCCAAATCTTCGCACACTAAAAAAATTGTTAAATGATAGCCACTAAGACACTTATTCAGCTATAGTCAAATGGCATATACGAACAATTATCAATTGAAGGCCTTGTTTTTTTTAGCTTTTGGTTTCTACTTTTGGCTTTTTACAGTAACTAATTTTTAAATATGAGGTCTACTAGTTAATTGTAGTACATACTGTACTGACTTCATTTATATCGATAAAAGCCGCATGTGATTTTCTGTTACTCTGTAATCTCTCGCACGAATAGCTCAAAAACCACAAGTCTAGCCAAAAGCCACAAGCCTCAGCCAAAAAGAACATGCCCGAAATTTCATCATATAACGTCTTCCCTATAATTTTCCACTCTAAGTTCCAGTTTCACAGGGATTTCACAAGAAATAGTTTAATTTTCGATGAATCAAAAAAAAATCCCACGTTCTAATTGAAGCCTTGTCATCCACCACTCTTGGTATGTTTCGACGTGCCTTATTTTGGATTTGCAGCAAACAACCTAATCCTGGGGGATTTGACAGGTCAAGTTTCGGACGTCTAATAGGCCTCTCGGACTGTTTGGAAGGATAGGGATCTGAAACAGAGTTATCAGTTTCGTTCCGGTAACAATCAGATTGGTCAGTTTGTTTCATTTTGCGCTAAAGTAGCTCAGATCAGACCGGCCGAGCGGGCCTTATGCACTAGCCTCTACCTACACCGTCATGGTCCAGCCCAACTAAGTGTGCGCGCGTTGCTCAGCCCTGTGCCCTTGCCGGGCCAGATTTGACTCAAACGACGCAAGCCCAACTAAGTGCACTATAGCCTCTACCTACAAACGTCATGGGCCAGATTTGACTCAAACCATCTACATACGTGCCAGATTGAACTGACTCCTTTGGCCTTTGCTATTCTTTTTCTTCAAAATTTTTATTAGGAAGCATAGTAACTAATACTTATCTGCTTTTATTTTTATATACATGTGAATATATAATTTTTATATTATACTCCGAAACGTACACCAGAATAGACTTGTACAGATAAATTCCATATCAAAAGGCAAACCGGAATGGGCTTCGGAATAAATGGACAACTACGATCTGAAAGGTAGTTTTTGTTAAAAAAAAACTGTTGCTCGGGAAATGAAAATTTTGGTTTGGAGATTTTTCTTTCTACTTCCTAGCTTGGAAAAGGAACTTGTGTCCTCCACTATTACATGGCAATAATATGGCACAATTCTCAATCTTAGGGGCTGCTACAGACGGCTGTGGGCTTCGGCTTATGGATGTTGTCTGTTGGCTAAAATTGTATTATAGTAAATATTAGTTTTTTCTGAGAAAAAATGAGAAAAAGCTAAAATAAGATGAAATTAGAAACTAATGCGTTTTAAGTGGTTTCTAACTTAAATAAGCCGAAAGTTAAAAAAAGACAAAAACAGAAGCCAATTGGAGAACCTTCGGACAAAAAACTGTGGCACATATCTATTCGGGCATCACATGATGATGGTATTGCACCGTTTTATATGTCAATCTTCCAATAAAAAACAGCTGCATTTGTAGCTAAAAGGAGCTTCCATCAAATCTATAACTTCTTTAAGCTGACTGCAAAGTAAGCCTCAAAAGAGTACCAGTTAGTTTTCATAATTTCCCTACCGTCTAATATGAAATATACGGAATAGATGAGTACGTCCTTCACCAAAGTCTTTCATGTTAGCCCTCGCCCAAAAAAAAAAAATCTTTCATGTTACAACAGGTAGACTACGTTTTCAGTCCTGTAATACGTAATGTGGTCTACATACTTTTACAGAGACACGTTGAGGGAGGTGAACAGTCACTCGGTCCCCATTTCATCCATCGAATCGGTCGATCAAAGAGGCCTTAATTCCTCTTAAGTTTCATCCATCGAATCTCATCCATCGAATCGGTCGATCAAAGAGGCCTTAATTCCTCTGAAGTTAACCCTAGCGACCCCTAGTAGCTGATGAATGAGCTATGATCGTATATATAACAGCCAAGAAAACAGTTGCTTGGAACCGGTAGCGTTGATGGTGTTCCGGGCTGGTCGCAAGTCATTACAAACATGTAACAGAGTAAGGATAACAGAGCTTCTTGCAATTCCTTTGCAACAGTCTGCTCCTCATTTCCTTGATCAGATGACTTGTTTTGGTTAGTGCGTTTTGGGAGTCGTTTTTCTTCGTCTCTCGGTGCAGAAATTTCGTGGATCTCTTCGTGGTCCCCGGGCGGTGGAAGTTCTGTTTGAGAAGCTTCAGTTTGTGGTTCTCCTTTACTAAGAAGTATTCCTGCTTGGATATGTAACAGTAGATGTGTTGTGGTTATACACCAAACAGTAAAAGAAGAGGATTATGGAAAGGCCGTAGAAGGACTGTTTGTAACCTACACATCCTGGGGATAGCAATAGAAGTTTGTGTTAATATCTTGGAAGTTGGTACTGTCTAATTCTTTACTAAAAAAGAGTGCTCTGGTCTTCCTTATAGCACACTCAGATGTGTGTATATATCCATAGGTACTTATTTACACAGATATCCCTATATGCTCCTTCCTTTATAAGGTACACATATTCTTTCTCTTACTTGAAGTTACATAAATTCCCTTATCAAAGCATATTCTTCCAAGGGCATATATGCTATTTTCTTGGCTCTGCGAGCTTCCATGAAGCTGTCGGCTTACTCTGCTAGCATCGTGGGCTGTTCGAACCAAGGTGGGGGCTACTCCCCAACAAGATGTAATTTAGTTTGAAGGCATAACAATAGGAATAAAATTAATTCAAATAACTCCATATATGATAGCGGTAACTGGTTCTTAAAAAAAAGCAGTAAAGGGGAAAAAACATGAACTGCCCAGCTAATATGTTTTGATGTTTGGTTATAGTTTTTGTGTTTTTCATTTGCTAGTGTCGTGCTGCTGCGGATGTTTGAATTACATAAACAGAGTTATAAGCTCACCTTTGGCAGCAAGGTGTCCTTCACATAATCCTCCTGGTCAAATGTGCAGTGAGCACACAAATCCCCCAAAACCTCCGCTGCTATTGTTCTGTATATGATGTTGTTCTTAGCATCAAGTATTTTAGTGAGACGATCAACAATGTCATGATGTTCCCTTTTGATGAACGCACAGTTAGATTCACTCTTGTTTGACAGCAATGCAAGTGTTCTCCCAGCCTTAGCTCTAAGCGGTTTCAACATTGTGGCAGGTTCTTCTGAACCTTCATTTGCAAGGAAGATTTGCATCTGCTTCTTGATGAGATTTTCTTTGGTCCCTGGTGAGGTTGACAGACAAATCCGAAGCCAGTTCTGTCCTTCTTGGTCATCTCTGCTGCCCTCTAGAATAATCCTGTCCAAGTTGCTCACTGCTTGCATGTTACTATGTTAGAAGAGTTGTCTTTGCGCAGCCTTGCGCAATTAATCCCGTGAGCACGAACGAGCTGGTGTACCACTGCCTACAGTTGTGTTGGTCACACGCGAGCCTCTCAAGAATTTTAAGGCCTCGGTGGATCAGCTCATGGCAGCGCTCTCCTTCCCTGTCGACGATGGAGCTGTCCACTTTCTTCTTCACACGACCATCACGCTCACTCTCTTTGTTGCTGTTGCTCATTATCCTTTTTACCGATGCGATAAGCCTATTCTTCATAGCGAAAAGACAGAGAGAGCTAACGATCCATAACTTCATCATCATTAGGTATCTGCTAAGCACTAGCATGTTATTCAGAGGTAGCTAACGTGGCCTTGCTACTGCAGCTGCAAGGCCGTGGGTGGGTGGTCTCGGGCAGGGAGGACACGCATCGTCTCGCCCCTGGTAAGTGGGCGAGGTGGATGTCGCTGGCGATATCCGCCACAATCCTCGCTGCGAGCACTTTGATCTCTCTGTTGTTGCCTGGGTTGCCGCTTCTTCTCCACCCCAGCGTGCCGATTAGCTTTTGAATCTTCAGCCTCTACATCTACACCCTACTTGATGAAGACGATGAGCATCCTTGCCCCCAAAAGGTAGTCCTCCAGCGATTTCGAGCCCAGCAATCCAACAGCATAGCTGATTAGATTCCTACCCTTGGTAGACACAGGTTCCCGTGCGCATTTCGCTTTGGTATCCAGGAGGTACTTTGCAAATGAGCGGTAGCCCCAGCCCAACGGGAATTGACATAGCGCACGGACAAGATAGACGATCAGTTCCCCCATAGTATCAGTCAGGTACCAGAAGTAGAGCACAACTTGCAACAGAACCGGAGAATAGAAGATATCCAGCGTCGGTTTTGTTCTCGTCTCCTTCGGTGATCCCACAATCGCGGTGGGTCATGCGACACTAAGATAGCTGAATGCAAATGACGGGGCCCAACATGTAGAGAAGAGGATAAACCACCACCACGGCCATAGACGATAATATTGTAGCAAGCAGAAGGCCAAGTGCTGTCCTCACGTTGGACCAAAGCCCAGCTTAAGTTCTATGCTACAAATGGCATGTGAAATTGTGAGTAACAAACTTTTTTTAAGGAAAACAATAAGGGAGAACCCTACACTGCATATATATAAATATGGGTCATTTGAAAGTATACGTGAGACCATATAGAGGTCATCTATGGTTGTAATAAGTAATTGATTTTAATTAAGAGAGTTTGCGGAGTTTGAATTTGGTTTTTGAGAGTTTGCAATTTTTCAGTTGTTTCGTGTTGCCAGTGGTCTGACTGACCTAGAGTTGACAGTCAAACTGGCAGTGGGAGGCAGCGGTCAGACCGGGCCTTTGTTTGGCGGTCTGACCGACCGAGGAGTATTGGAACGTGCATTGGTTTGAGCTGAGTTGTTTGAGTGTGGGCATGGTATAGACGCCATTGCTTGTGTGCACATGGGTTTATTGTTTGGTCTTAGATTTAGGATCAGTAATTTGGTTGCATACATTTTACATGGTGCATTGTAAGGATTAATTATGTCAATTGATAACTTTATGTATTGTGTTATGTTACGTGACGGTGCATACGTTTTATATGGTGCATCTATCAATTGTATTTACTTCAAATTATTGCTTTCTACAAAATGACCCCTTAGTCATCCTTCGGTAACCCTTGCATACCATATTGCATCTTTGTTATAAACGACATGCTGAGTACTCTATGTACTCATGACTATATCCACATTTGCTCAGTTGAAAAAGAAGAACCATATCAGCAGAAGGTATCTGAAGGAGGATACTTTGCTGACTTCGTAGATTAGGATTTTACTCCCAAGTCAATTACTTATAGGCATGTCGAATGGCCACTTTGTCTTCGTTGTGTTTTCGCTGTAAGTTTTTTAAGCATTTTAGGCTATTATTTGTAAGTTTGGTCATAAGGTTGCAACTCTGATAATTAATAATATTTGAGTTTTTTCTTAGTGAATCGTGATATGGTCGATATTTCATCTTTGTTTGTACTGTATGCACTAATGTGATCTTAGACTAGTACAGAATACATAGAAGAGTTCAGATTTGCAGATTCAGGTCTCTACATAGGCACTTGTTATTTGCAAGTTCTTTTGTTTGCTCGATTTTGACTAAAGTGGGTGATTTTGGGGTTTTGGTGTTGTGGATATTTTGGCTTGAGTTCGTGTTGTGTTGTAGCTTGTTGTGATATGTGGGAACCTGTCTATGGTCATTTAGATCATCAATAACTCATGAGCAAGAGCAGATCGAGATTTCCCTCTTTTGCCTGGTTTTGGTGCAACTTTCTTTCATACAAAAAAGGTCAGAACTTTGGTAATGATTTTCTTGATCGTTGAGTAGAATAGGTTTCTAACATCTTATAGAAGGCGTATACCAAATTTCAAATAATTGGGAGTTTTCGTTTGAGAGTTGGTACAATTTATGGTTTTAGCTCGGTTTTGGTGCAGCAAAGATTTGAGACCCAAATATCCCAATTTTCTTATGTACATTCTTGATTTTTGGTTGGGATAGGTCCTTAAGGTTATGATCTAGTCTTGATTCGAGTTTCAAGTCATTTGAAGTTGTGGATCAAAAGTTTTATCGATTTTTGGATTTTAAATAGTATTGAAAACTGCACTGTTCATATGCTTGAAATCACTGTATCAGCGTGATTTTTTTTTTGGATTTTTGGCCTTTTGATCTTCATAATATTTTATAGCTATTTGAGTGAATATTCGGAGAATATTTGAAAGAAAATTTTGATCGACACTGTTCACCCTCTTTGGTCGCCGTTTTCGGTCCTATAGTATACAATATTTTAGAAAACAGAAACTTTTGCAACGGACGCCTGTGAATTAGCTATTTCAGATTTATAATAAGAGAGGATGAAGAGTGCTATATATTTTGAGACGTGTATTGTAGCTATACACTTACACTTTACAATGTACTGTACCTAGCTTATAGCATCAGGGCACATGACCTTGTATAACTAGAGCCAAAACCAAACACGCATGGAAAGATTTGGACACAACAGAGAGATCGAGGGGGGTGAAATGGACACCGCGCGGCCAGTAGCAATCCCGACTGCTTCTCATAGAACATACTCCTTCCACGTTTTTTTTTCTTGTCATTTTTTATATAAATAGTAGTATTTTGCATGTTAGCGGGGAAAATTTTCAAGCTTGACCGAACACATTCTGGGACGACATCGATTTAAGAACGGATGGAGCAGGTGTGTTCAGGTAGCAGGGAATGTTAAAATGTTTTTGTTTTAATAAAGACAAGTATAAAAACATGTGTATACAGGCTAACAGGCACATTCGTTCTTGAACTGTTGGTCTGTTTATATTGTTTGAAGTGGCCATTTATTGTGGGGTATGTTCGAATTTTTTTGCTTCATCGGAGAAAGATTATGCAAGAAGTGATTCTTTGCTTGCTGCATGCTTAAATTCAAGAATGCAGCAAATTTATTCTGCGTGGGCCCTTGGTTGGCGACTACACCGTGCCTTCTGACTGTACAGTATCCATGTTGTGTCATTCTTTGCCACAAATGCACCATTCGCAAGAGTAAAGCCATCTGCACTGTTCAATTTGTCGTATATTGCCAAAGTAAGGGATAACAGAGCATCTTGCAATTCCTTTGCATCAGTTTGCTCCTCATTTCCTTGATCAGATGACTTGTTTTGGTCAGTGCGTTTTGGGAGTCGCTTTTCTTCGTCATCTCTCGGTGCAGATTAATTCAAACTAGCAAATTTACCTGTGTAATTGCGTGGCTATATATTATGATACATTTGTTAATAATATATAACTTTACTTCATATAATTGAAATACAATTGTATTTGTTATATAACTCTAATATCTATATATGATTAATTTGCACCGTTATAATCTGGTTCTACCAAAATAAGGGGTGGATATCCTTCTTTTTTTTATTAATATGAGAATTTCTAGATTTTTTTATTTTTTAGAATTATTGTAGGATTTTCTTGCCCTCAAAACGAAGGGAATATCTCAAATGTCACGGTTGTTTTTATTTATATTGATTATCTTCTAAATACACCATGTATCATAGATCTCCACGCATCACCTGCTGCACAAATTTCTTTCCGTATTGTACTTCACTATTTGTATTTAAAAAGTTGAGTAACCTGAAATAACCTACAAAAGGACCAGTTCCTTCTACAAATGATTCAAAAAAAAGTTCTCCGGAAAAAAACCGAATATACTTTTTACTACCGCTCAACCAGCACATGAGTAATGTATTAACGTCTGGTTCTTTTTTTTACATCAGCATTGCTTTATTCCAATGAGGGAAATGCTAACGCCCGGACGTTCGATCCGGACGCTAGCTCCGGACACTTGGCTGTAACATTTTTCGGCCATGTTTGCAATATGTTTTATCTATGTTTTTGTTGCAATATTTTTTATTTTGTGTATGCAATATTGATTTTTGTATCCCATATTTTTGTTGCATACGATGATTAAAATTATTGTACATATTATCTAAGAATGTTGTATCAGAGCGTACAATGTAAATACTCACATCAGTCTTTTTTTGTTGCATACATAGCCGACAAAGGTTGCAGACATAGATGAAAAATATTGTGGATTAGAATACTCACATTGTTCTTTTTTTTGTTGTAAACATAGACAAAAAAATATTATATACATAGATGCAACATATTATAGCCGAGCGTCCGAAGTTAGCCGCCAGATCGAACGTCCGGACGCTAGAATTACTCAAATTATAATAATCAGTTCCTTTCCATCCTTGGAAGTACCGAGACCGTCCATGCGCTAAGATCCAATGGCTGAAAACACACGGTACCTGTACCGCAACATCCGTCCACAGCGAGGGGAGGAGGCACCACCGCTTTAAGGGGTAAAACGGTAATTTTTCTGTGCCGACTAGACAGGCTCGGCTGCTCGGAAGAAAGGGCTTTCGTAGATTTGTCCCACTTAAAAAAACTAGTATAGTGCCCGTGCTAACGCTACGGTGGCATTTCAGGGATGCACATGAAAACAACCAAATGACGATATTGTTTTTTCATAGTTTAAGTTTCACGCAATTGTCCATAGTGCTGCCTCTGGTCCATAGTTGGAAGGCAATGGAAGTTCGCATCCAGCAAAGCTATCACACTGTTAAGTGAGACTGAAATAAAAAGTGAGAAATTTAGCTTCTTATTGATTATTGATGAGTATAAATATTGCAGGTGTTGAAATAGTTAACCAACCATATGCAACAATTAGTGAAACTTAATAAAAACATAGACATTCTATTTGCTCAGAAAATTGTCACATCTCATACCCAAAAATAATTTAACACATCAAGGAATCTAGACAGGAGAAATGAAGCAAAAGCACAATTCAACATATGCCAGAGGCACAGTGCACAGTCCCAAGCTGTTACTTGCAAGCGATTTGGCCCATTTCAGATGGGAAGTGGATCTTCTACATATGGCAGGACATGAACTTCCTCCCATTATATGCCATTCATATAAAAATGAAGGCAATCAAATATTTCTCCCACTATCCCTTGACTTCTTTCATATCAGAAACACCAAATTTTAGTCAGGCCTAAACATCCAAAAGATATTTGATTTAGCCTCCATTAACTCCATTATAGACTTGCAGAGGATAAAATGCCAGTTTTGAACAAAAGATGTATTAAAATTAATATGTAGTGTACATGTATAGGATATAAATGGACATATTTCGAAAAAATGCCTCTAAAAACATGTGCAAGAAAGCAGTATCATAAATTTATGGTGATGGGCACCCTAAACGCTTCCTAACAATGTAATTGTTTTTCATAGGGCGTGTTTGTTTCTCACAGACATGTGGGTCTGGGCCACATGTTTGCCTCACAATGAGTAGCATATAATGTAGTTATTCAGTGGCTTGTAGTGAATTTTCTTAATTTTTTAAGGAACACATGCGAAAGCTTAAGAGTTAGATACTCAGATAACCATACAGATAACAGACTTCAAAGGATCCATTGGCAGTGCATACATGAACAGGGAATTACTTTACTGTCAATGATATTCACGGTATAAATCATTGTATACATTTTCAGAGACTCAGAATATACAAGCAATAAATAAGTAAATAAATGATACGATGCATTTATTTGTGTCGTACCTGTACCCAATCAGTACCCCGTTGACCCAAGCAAGAAATGTTGAGTCAATAGCTTCAAAGTGCAGCAAGATCCTCAAACCTATCACAATCAGCTCAGAATTGTTAAAAATAGCATTGGAATATTAGCGGGCAACAGTAAGTGCTGCATCCATGTGAATATTAGGGGCAACAATATTATACATGTCAAAGAAGAAGAAAAAGTTTAGAGCATGCTATAATAAGCATCAGTAGACAACATAGGCATATCAAAATAAAAAGGAAATGAAAAACATATGCTCCATAAGCAAATCAGATATGCGTTTATAAGGAGATAGGCAATAACTATACCCAGTAATAAATTCTTCAAGAATTGCACACTAAAATTTGGGAAATCCTAGACAGAAAAAACTTGACAACAAGGATGCTGCAGTTAGCCTTTTCGTTTCAATTTAATGAACCAGTTAACTTTGAAATATTTTCTCGGTGTTGTTGGCACAAACAAATCTTCAATTTAATGAACCATGTAATTCTCGTCACAATTGGCATAAATAAATCTAACATCCTTGAAGATACCCTCACTTTATCTGAAATTCTTCTCAGTATAAAGGTTATCTATGCTAGTTGCAATGCAATCAAAGGATTCACAACATAGAGGAGGACCTATAGAATTTTGATTTCATGAGAAAGAAAACAAGGATAGGAACTACCTTTCATGACTTGCTGTGCAGAAGAACAGAAAAATAATAACCCGATAATAAGCACACAACATACCTTTCTAGGAATTACCTTTCATGACTTGCTGTGCAGAAGAACAGAAAAATAATAACCAGATAATAAGCACACAATTAGCTGGGGCGTCAGTGCCGCGTAGCGGTTAGGGCTTGTGGTTCTACAACTCCTACTCGGTTTACAGAATCAGACTCCGACTTCTGTCAGCGTTCTCCCGGTGTGGTCGAAGTCCTTCACGTGGTCGTAGATTACGACCACCTTCAGCGTGGTCGTAGACCTTCAATGTGGTCGTAGACCTTCAACGTGGTCGTAGACCTTAAGCGTGGTCGTATACTGCAAAGAAGTCATCAGAAATGCACCTGGGGCAAGCTAAAAGCAGTGTTGTACTGCTGTTATTGCCCATAATTGCCAAAGAATCTCTGATTTGATTGACCTAAAAGCACATAGAAAACAAATTCCGTAGCAGAGTTTGGATCTTGTATCTTTGGGTAAAAAAGTGCAGACTTCATAAGTAACTGTACCTCATCAATATATATTTGTCCCCTACAAAAATATATACAAAAAAGCACATCAGTTCAAGTATGCATAAGACATCTATAGATGTTCAAATATCATTAACCTAACAAATAGTCAATGAGGCTGCTTGAACTAACCACTATCATTAGGCACCCGCTGGAGGGCCTCATTGACCATTTGTTGAACATATTTTCCTTCTGCACACAAGGTTAAAGCATTCTCAGGGGAAATTTGCATATATCAACATGAGCAAATACAGACAACTGCAAAAATAGAAGGGTATTAACATCTAATTGAATTGTCTTTACATATGAGAAATTAAGCATCTGAGAGCACTCGGACACCAGAGCACCTGCCATGTGCCATCACATCTAAGCTGGAACACATGAATGGCAAGTATTATGCCCAGCACACGCGCAACGCAACCCACTCGGCCGATTAGTACATGGTTAGCCTATAAGCTACGAAAACTACAGAGATAACTCGTGTCTACTCTCTACAAAGGTTGAACTATGAAATAATCCATTAGACGATGAGCAACCAAAACTCTGCAGTTGGCTCTCCGAAGGTAACTTTTCTCCTACAAACCACGTGATCAGGTTTGCTCAAGTGATTACTGTGCCAATCTTAGGTTCTCAAACATAACCAAGGGGTGTGCCTCCAGCAGCGACTTCTTCTGGCAACAGGCACAACAACAACAGTGCAATTACGTTAGTGCTACTGGAGTGATATCAATATTGTTAAATCCAGTTAGTCAGTTAAAAAAAAACTGAACTTTTCGATCGTCCACAGGAGATGCGCAAACACAAAGAATAGGATGCAATTACCTCTTCATCTGATAAAAGAGTGAACCCAAGCTTCTCAGACCAGATTGATGCCATTTCAGGATCAATATTTCACCATAAGAAGTCGGATATTCCAGGCTTTCAAATGTGCCTCAATTAGCCTTAGGAGAAGCGCAAAGTAGCCCTGCAGAGAGAGAGAGAGAGAGAGAGAGAGAGAAAGTAGCCAACAAATACTGTATCTTGTCTGTCTAAGGAAGGCAATTTCTTCAAGCTTTTTCAGTCCCTGCTGTAAAGAAGCACGAAGTAACTGGCATTTTTCACAGCACAAGAAGTGCCTGAAATGTTCAATACAATGAGTCAGCAATGTCTTTCACAATGATAAGCTCTCCTCCACCACAGTTGAAGGAAAATATCACATACCTTCTGTTTTTGAATTCCATTGTTGTAGCACTTAACATGGCATGGTCTCTCGCACTGTGGATAAAAATAGCGCATAATTTTCAACCAAGCATTCTAACCATCAAAGGCAACACATAGGAGAAAAGCACGAAGCAGAACAAACCTGGTTACAGAAGATAATCATGTTTGCACTGATTATTCCAACCGTCGTATGGCCATCTCTGTCAAAATTTGAAGGTGTGGAGTTACATACAAAGGAGCTCACATAATCATGTCAATTCCACCAATGCACACAATCTTATTCTTACCCACACAAATGGCAGCTCTCTGTTTTAACCACTCTTTCTTGTAATGTCCGTTTCAAGGGAACAATAATAGGTCTATTGGTGGAAGAAGATTCTTTGGCAGAACCTGTAATAACAACAGAAACAAATGGCACAACAGGGAAGACAAGCAATTGTTTAATCTAACAACTAAAACATGAAAATTCTTATGAAATGGCACAACAGGGAAGACAAGCAATTGTTTAATCTGGATATCATAACAGATTTCATAAGAATTTTCATGTTTTAATTTCATAACAGATTTAAACATTTGAAATACAAGACGTCATAAGAGTAAAAAATAAAATGAACAATCAGATTCATTAAGATTAACGTCTCATATATTGTATAACCAAATATTTTTGTCACATAATGAATGTCACATAAATATTATTGACTCAGCACTCACTGAAACCCAATATCTCACAATTGACAGGCACAAGCATTTACAGACAGAACACAGCTGAAAAAATCAAGACGATCTATTCTTGGACATGCATAGAAATGCCCTTGTAAGGGGAAAAAATGCTCTACATCTTCATACTACTTTTTCCCCCAGATATTGATGTTCTGCATCATTCGCCCATGTAATATATTATTTATCCATAGTGATGTATTCATGGACCGAGCACAAGCATTCTGTTCCATGTTGAAAGAAGCATAAACCAGGAAAATGCATACCTAAGGATCAACTATCCATCCATGGTATAGTGGGATATCCAAAAGGTCAAATATGGCACATTCTCGGGTGAACTCAAAGTCATCGATCCTGCAATGTCCACAGTCCGGTACACATGAGAACAAATGGAAGGTAAGTGGTGGCCAAGACTATTTAAATTGAGGTAGAAATGTAGGAACTAACCTTGGGCAATAAACTTTGGTTCACTTCTGTACTTACAGATGGAGCAGAAACAAATTTTACATCATTCCCATCAACATGCAAGTCCTCATACTGCACAGGTAGGGACAGTACAAGCATAAAAATATAACTGGAAGAAGACAGAAACTGGGTCAATCAGAAAAAGCATCAGCACCTTTGCTTTTAAACTAAAGATCATCTGATTGCTTGCTTCATCAAATTGGTCCCTCTCTTCCCTCGTTTGCTTGAGCCGTCCAACAGCAACATTCAGTGAAATGTTGACCTGTTGATAGATTAGTATAGGAAGAACCTCAATCAAAACTGAAGTCTACCTTCAGCAAAATAGTAAGAACAGGACTCCATCAGAGAGACACTTGGCACTTGGCAGGAATGCGAGTCCCCCAGTCTACTCTACATAGATATAATGAACGAGATTGATAAGGGCCAGCAGGAGTTTAATGCTGAAGACGAATTTCCTATTGTGTAGTGTTTCTTTCATGTTTTTGGAAAATCTTCGCTGATGAATACTCTCCTTAAACTCTTTGATCTATAAGAGATCTTTAGGCTTGTTCAGATGGGGCAAAAGAAAAACAGGATAAGACTAAGGAAACCTTCATGGAGATAGTTTTGATTTCAGCATAACAATTAAATATCCAGGTAACTTAACAACTCTATTGAAACTTGACTATTGTGACATAATCCTGCCCCTCAGGCCTTGCTACTATGGGTTAAAGCCACTAATGAAGAACTCATCAGTCCGCTGGATGACACATCAGTTGATCAAACACCTTACATCATGCCAAAAACATGTTTAAGATTTTAAAATTGATTCAGTACTACAACTGCACGTCCACATGTCAAGCCCAGGGCTAGAAGAAGCCAATTAAAGGAAAATGTACCTTCTTCAACTGAGCCTCAAGTTCATCCCTTTGCTTCTCCAATACAGAGATCTCAGCAGTCAACTCCTATATCAGAGACATAAAAAAAAGACGTGTTGCTTAATTAGAGCATCAACAGAAAATAATACAACAAAGCAACACTTATTCATGCTTCATTTTATAATCTGCATGTTGCCATATGTGAATTGGATGTAAAAGTACTTATGCTCCATAAATACAGGTGGACATCTCAAGGGCACTGTGCACATGCAGAATGGCTTCACTTAAAGTAAGCAGGTGCAATGAAATAAGTCAAGAGAAGCTTCAAAGGTGGATAGCCACAATTAGAGTCCTATGTTCTGAAATGTGAGTTCTTATAGTATAAGGACTACAAACATATTCTACTACCACCATATGAGCCTGGATTATTACCTTTTCAACTGCACTCACTTCACTCTCCTTTTTGGCACGGAAATTAAGAGCTTCCTCTTTCTGGCGTCTGATAGTATGCACAATAAAATTTGAAAGGTCGCCTCAAAGGTTTTGCACCATGAATCGATTAGTTCAAAAGTACACCAAAATCATACAACCATGCATGGTGTAACCCAACCAAGAGTGCACAGATTTCATACAGGCAAGGAGTTAAGTTATTGAGAACTGGCAATCTAATGACAGCATTCTGAACATAATTCTGTGAATCCAATGAAACAAAATTGAGGCATACAAATCGGAAGTACAGATCATACACTGCCATGGTGAATATTGGTGAAGTTTGATGTGCATAGACATGGCATAGAGTAAGAATTCATGCAGCAAAAACATAAACTTGAAGGAACCATAAATTAAGGGACATAATGGTATCTAAACCACTAAAGGCAGTACGAAAAATGTAGTTAATAGTATCTAACTATGGAACTAAAATGTAAGTATCTAAAGGGACATAAATTAGTAGAGTAAGTATCTAACTAAAATGTAGTTAAGATGCCATTTAGACTTGACAAGATATAACTATGGAACTGTACGAAAAATTAGAGGAAAAGTAAAACCACTAAACCAGTACGGCCAAACAATGGTGATTGCCGTAACCTCTTCATGGGTAACGACATGATGAGGCAAAAGCCTAATAGAACCTTAAGCGTTTGTCAACACACAAATGGGATATCTGATGTATAGCACGATCATGTACTAACCGAAGCTTAGCGATATCCTCTACAGTTTGACAAATACCTCAATATGTACAATCAGAACATGGACCATGCCAATAACCCCAGATAGTTGGGGCCTCAGGAGTCAGAACTATAAAAACAACTAAATGATGCGTGCTACTCACTGCTGCAACTCGGCACCGGCCTTGGCCAACCAACATTTGGAATCGGACAGTGTATCAGTTTACCACCTATTAGTTTGCCAAATAAAAATATTGCGTGCTCCTTTCTCTACAAGTTCATGTAGGAAAAGAAGAAATATGTTTGATTCCCTTTGAAAACCTAAAAGTTCATGTATGTATATGTGAACTTACGTGTCAAGAAACATTCCAGCATCAGCAAGGCACTTGACTCTGGTATTCGATGGAAACAATCCACGGAACTTGTCACAGTGAAGTATATGGCAGAAACACCACCAGCAGATCCAGAAAGAAGGGCCTGGTAGAAGTGAGTTGCATTAGGGGAACAGATATTATTTCCCAAAACCTAAAGAAAAAATGATTAACTGTGGGAAGGATCAATACTTGATTAGCATAACGCATTCCTTGGGCCATCAGATCTTCCATAGCAGCCTGCCAAATACGCTGACCTCGGAAATAAAGGCCCACAGCCTAAAGAAAAAAAACTGATGATGATTCCATGTAATTCAGTAAATAAAACAGAAACTTCATGTACAGTATGTATTTCTTTTGAATGGAATGTGCAGTACCTATTATCTAAGAAACTTAAAATTAGAATTGAAATGCAATTGAATAATTGATAAACATGTTTGTTTGGGAAATATTCAAATGAAGGTTTATCATTTATAATTGTTCCCTTGTTGTATATATATATATATATATATATATATATATATATATATATATATATATATATATATATATATATATATATATATATATATATATATATATATATATATATATACTATATATATGCCCGTGCGTTGCACCGGGATCATGAATTTTTGCCCACGCCTACGATGACAACTTTGATTATTTTTAGGAAATAATAAAAAGGTTATAAACAATTTTGCATTGGAAACCCTAAACTATTTTTCAAATACATTCATGCCTTCTCTATTTTTTCAATTTAGTTATTTATCAACCGGAACCATATTCTCTTTCTGTTAACAAGAGGAAGGCAACCAAATACTAAGAAAGCAATACTTGGAACATAAAGAACCATGCAAGATGCAATTAAGGTACCTTTCTTTCTTTGTTTTCACATTATTAAACAGGTATTTTTTTTCCCTAGGTAAGACTACTGATCATGACCCTCAAGCATAAAAAAATATATGCATCAACACACTGATAAAGTAAGGCGGCAAGGCGATATGTACAAGTTGCATTGTTGCATCGTATCTGAATCCTACATGGCTACAACCATTGTGGGTTACCGCATATCCGGCGGTTATTCCAGCTCATATCCCCTCCAACTACAAGCCATACAGGGCCAAAGCAGTTTGGCTAGCAGCGACTCTGTATAGTACTTCTTAGCAATAAAACATGTCAAAAGTTCAATCCCAAACTGAACTAACATGATTAGATCTGATAGCAGCGACTCTGTATATGCGTGACTCCACGGATTAAGGAGACAATATGCAACTTGATAGATCAATCAGTCATCTGGAACACGTGAAATTCACATTCTACCTACCCAGGTCACAAGACTATGCACCATGATAATTTATTTTACGCAAAAGTAAACTAAACGATCATAGCTAATAGGAGTAACAGCAAAGACACTGACTTTGCACCCCCAATCCTATCCTAATCTAATAGGAGTAATCAAATCATCCTACAAGACATCTCCACGAAGAAAACAAAGCAGAGATCTCATTCTCACCTTTCCCATCAACTACCTAACCAGATCCGAGCCCCACCCCACCAAACCACACCAAGATCCCACCTCTCCGCGAGAAATCACACCAAGACAGGGGATCTTTCGACCAAATTAGACCAAGATCCAAGCCTATCCGCAACAAATCATGCCAATATATAGGCAGAGCTCAGAACATAAGGGTGGGGCGGGGGCACTCACGAAGCAGTCGTCGTCAATGGTATAGATGTACTTCTTCTTGGAGACCATGTAGCCGAAGCAGCGGCACGCGGAGTCCTTGAAGGAGATGCAGGAGGCCTTGGGGCCGAGGATGCTGTTGATGTCGTTGCGGTTGTAGAGCTCGTAGTCGAAGCCCTCGGGCACCCGGATGGTCCTGGACGGGTCGCCGTCCTGGACGATGATGAGGTGGTAGGGCTGGAAGAAGGGCGGAGCGGGGGGAGGAGGAGGCAGGATGGCGCCCTCCGGCGGCTGCGCGGCCTCCAACCCCGCGAGGCGCGCGGCATCATCGGCCTCCCTTGAGGGCAGCAAGATCACGGCCGCCGCCTCCGCGCTCGGCGGTGGCGTTAGCTCCCAGCGTAGACGACCGGCCGCCACCTCGATTTCACCCCAATCCAGGCAGATCTGGCGGCGTCGCGGGGTGGGAGGGAGGGGAGGAGGCGGCGGCGGCGCGGGGTGGGGAGGAGGGGGAGGAGGCGGCGGCGCGGGGTGGGGAGGAGGAGGAAGGGGAGGAGGCGGCGGCGCGGGGTGGGGAGGAGGAGGAGGCGGCTGCGGCGCGGGGTGGGGAGGCGGAGGAGGGCGGCGCCGGGAGAGGGGAAGGAGGCGGCGGCGTTCCTGAGGGGCGGAGGGAGGCGCGCTGGCGTGAGAGGGGAAGGGGAGAGGGGAAGGAGGCGGGTGGCGGCGCGAGAGGGGAAGGGGAGAGGGGCAGGCGGCGGCGACGGCGACGGCGTTCCTGAGGGGTGGAGGGAGGCGCACGGGCGTGAGAGGGGAAGGCGGCGGGCGCGAGAGGGGAAGGGCAGAGGAGAGGAGGAGATGGGGGCGTGGCCGCGTGGGAGATGGGGGCGTCGGGGGGGGGGAGTCGCGCCTCGCGCGGGGTGAGGGCGTCGGGGGGAGTCGCGCCTCGCGTGGGGTGCGTGACGAGGTATGATCCAAACAATTTGGGCCATTAGATTTGAGTGAGTAAGAGAAAGGAGAGGCTACAGTGGATATCGTCCCTTCGTTTCAAAGGTTCGCTGGTTCTGGGAACATTAGGTTTGGTGCATCTAGGAGAGGTCTTGACTGCGGGGGACATTTGTTGGGTAGCTATAGAAAAGTTTACAACTGGTGGTTTTATAGTGGTAGAGATTAGATTTGAGTGAGTAAGAGAAAGGAGAGGCTACAGTGGATATCGTCCCT
Source organism: Dendrocalamus latiflorus (assembly GCA_017311315.1). Taxonomy (NCBI): domain Eukaryota; kingdom Viridiplantae; phylum Streptophyta; class Magnoliopsida; order Poales; family Poaceae; genus Dendrocalamus; species Dendrocalamus latiflorus. The sequence goes on along the minus strand of CM029641.1, from coordinate 4,749,121 downwards.
TCGTTTCAAAGGTTCGCTGGTTCTGGGAACATTAGGTTTGGTGCATCTAGGAGAGGTCTTGACTGCGGGGGACATTTGTTGGGTAGCTATAGAAAAGTTTACAACTGGTGGTTTTATAGTGGTAGAGATTAGATTTGAGTGAGTAAGAGAAAGGAGAGGCTACAGTGGATATCGTCCCTTCGTTTCAAAGGTTCGCTGGTTCTGGGAACATTAGGTTTGGTGCATCTAGGAGAGGTCTTGACTGCGGGGGACATTTGTTGGGTAGCTATAGAAAAGTTTACAACTGGTGGTTTTATAGTGGTAGAGATAGAGATTAGATTTGAGTGAGTAAGAGAAAGGAGAGGCTACAGTGGATATCGTCCCTTCGTTTCAAAGGTTCGCTGGTTCTGGGAACATTAGGTTTGGTGCATCTAGGAGAGGTCTTGACTGCGGGGGACATTTGTTGGGTAGCTATAGAAAAGTTTACAACTGGTGGTTTTATAGTGGTAGAGATTAGATTTGAGTGAGTAAGAGAAAGGAGAGGCTACAGTGGATATCGTCCCTTCGTTTCAAAGGTTCGCTGGTTCTGGGAACATTAGGTTTGGTGCATCTAGGAGAGGTCTTGACTGCGGGGGACATTTGTTGGGTAGCTATAGAAAAGTTTACAACTGGTGGTTTTATAGTGGTAGAGATACACTTTGTAGATTTGCTCTAGTTATCTCAATGATATGTGGGTCCTGGATCCACATGACCCACATATCATTGAGACATCATTAGAGTAAATCTACAAAGCCACTTAAGAGTGGGGGCAAATCTATAATTTTTCCTCGGAAGGGTCCATGGATCGATCCCTCTCCCGCAACCCCAATCCATTGGAAATGAGATTCTCTGCAGTCGCATACGGCGACTGCAGAGTGAATTTGCGAACGTCAGCCGTCCGATCGGTTCATTTTCCGATCGGACGGCTGACGTTCGCGAATTCACTCTGCAGTCGCCGTATGTGACTGCAGAGAATCCAATTCCGTGAGGCGCAGCCTGTCTCCTCCGCGCCGCCTCCCCACTCTCTCTCCTCGTCCGCACAGCCTCCCCACCCCCATTCCTCCTCCACGCTGCCTCCCCACCGCACTCCCCACCCCCATTCCTCCTCCGCGCCGCCTCTCCACCCTCTACGGCTGAGGCGCAGCCGTCCCTGCCCCCAGCAGCTGCGACATGGCCCTCCCTTCCCTTCCCTAGCGGCTGCAAAGTTTGGATCTTTGAAGTGGAATGGTATTCTATGTTGCCGAATTAGACACTTTGGCCTCAAAGTTAAGATCTTGAATTTATATTCACCATGGGACTGGCGATTCCATCTGTAGGGTTTAGAACTTTGGAGTGAACGCTCCTGTACCATTTTGATCTCAATGTTGAGGTCCATGTTAAACTCATGATCAGTCAGGCCGTAACATGTTGGGTTTGCTTTTACAGCGCAGGCCCCTTCCTGGATTTATTCATGACTGTTTTAAATTTCGAGTGTACATGCATATCGGTTTACCAACTTCTGCGTAATTGCTATAAAAATGACGATTTTACCTGCATGCATGCTTCCTTACGTATACCTTATGCGCTAACAACATATCCTAATTAGTGAGCTAGTAGTGGAGGTAGGATGCACATGCATTTGCTGCCTTCGTGGGCTACTTAACTAATGACAATTCACCCTGTAAACGTCACTGCTTGCTCATATAGCCAAATTTGAGTTTCTAATGATGTTGTCACATACTTCATTCTATTTACAGTGCTGATTAGTCTCAATCCTAGATGCATGCATTCCTTCTGCACTGTTCTGATCCTGTCACTTTTATTGCTATGTCAACTTCCATCAGCTCAAGATTGTGTGCAGGCCTGGAGAGAAATTTAGCCTTCGAGATTTCCACCGTGATGTCCAGAGCAACATGAATCTGTACATACCGGAGGTAATATACATTGTATGGATTGGATGATCTTCATGTACGTCCTTGAGTGTTATTATCTTGTCCAACCATCTGAGAAGGGACCAATGCTTATGAGGGTAAAGGCAACATCCCTCTGTTCTATTGCAATATAATTTAAGGCATACTGAACTGCTTTTAGTACTTAGCGCAAAAGCCTCTTGGATTGAATTTCTAACATTGCACAACTATCTTTATCAAAAGCACCTAGTTTTAATTTAGCTCCTATCCATTGCTGGAATTGAAGGATCTGTGGTTTATTATTGCTTGGTTCTAATGGTTGAAACATATTTTTGCTGTAGAGGCTTGCAGATTCTGGAGAGATTGGAAGCCCCTAGGGCAAAGAAGCAGAGGGCTAGCAAGCCCAATAGCTGTAGCACCAGCAAGCCACCAGCATCTAGCCATGTTGCAAGTACACAGATCAAGAAGCCGCTGCAACCATTTGAACTGAGCGCAAGCCAACCACTGAGACCTATTTTCAACAGGCTTAAGGCAAAAGCCCATTACATAGCTAGGTAGGCATATGCTCACCTCAGTTAACTACGCAGATCAAGAGAATTCAACTCCACTAGATGGTGAATACATCTCGGGCAATGGTCGTGTGTTGATTTGGACACATTTTTTGTTGTCAAAAGTAAATATGAAACCTTACCGATGTGTAGTGATATAAAGTATCACAAACTACTGAAATTAGCACTTCTGTCAAATATAGAACACTTCTGACTGAAATTGCAGTCATTGAACACTTTTGTTCACTAAACTCGAGATATTGATATCTACAGTAGAGGTCAACCGGGTGACGAACAAATAGTACGATATTGCAGCCTTGACAGTCCTCTCATGCATTACTTCCCATGGCATGAATTTAGAAAAGCCGACACCCATCAGATGGGAACGAAATTGTCGTACTTGAGATGACTACACATTCATACATCATCAGCATGCTTCCTGCTAGTGAAAAACCAGTTAGTATATTTAATGAATAAATCTAAATTGTTATGTAAAATGATAAGCTCAATAATTAAGGACTCAACATGGGCAATTGACAAAATATATATTACAAAAAAGGCAACTTAACAATTAATAATTCAACATGATCAATTGCTCTTTGACAATCTGTTTTCATGAACCACAAAAAGAGAGCCAATAAATCAAAGAACTTATGCAACAGAATACTCGCCTTAGAAAATCCGGTGGCGGACAATCTCAGCCAATGGCGGACCCAACAAAAAAAATTAAGGATTAATGAATGTTATCTCCTTTGTCAAAAAAAAACCCCTCTATTCGGTCAAACAAATAAAACCATAATCCATATTCCATATCTACGGTCCTGCTTTTCCAATCCTATGTAATGCTTGTTGCTTTGTTCTTTAGCATCACAACGCACATTACTTCTTAGTTCTTAAGTACTATCAGTACTCCATTTGGAAATTATTAGTTCTTAAGGACTATCTGCCGAAGCATCTTTCCGGAAGACTCAAGTTAAGAACCATTATTACAGTTTATCGCCTAGCGCCCTTGCATTATGCAGAGCTCAATTTCATATGTAACTTTTACTGCAACCAGTTATAAGAGGAAAGATCATACATGTATGCAATGCAAATACTTGTGGACAAGACTGATCAAAACAAAAGACTGCAGGACTTGAGGCTTTGGCTTCGGTTGTCCAGGACGGAGACCCATTTCTGAAGGGGCTTGTGGTTCAATCATACCATGGCTAATGGCTTGATCTTGTTAGAGATAAGGTTAGTTTAGAAAGAGATAAAGTATAGATGGTAACTAACAATCAGTTTATTTGTTTCCTTGTTTTACTCACGTGTAATCTCCTTGATGTACACGCCACGCTGAGGGCTGTTCTCAGCTATATTAACACGGAATAGCGGCCCCTAACGGGGTGAGAACGCTTTGCTCATTACATGGTATCAGAGCCTTTCCTCCACAAAACGTCCAGATCGCATCTGAAGCAAGCCATGGCGAATCCCTCGACTGGAGTCGCCGCCACCAATCCGTTCTTCGGTCAGGTCGTCACCGAGAAGTTGATGAAGACCAATTTTCTTCTGTGGAAGGCACAGATCCTTCCTGCTGTCCGGGGAGCTCGGATGGAGGGCTACCTCACCGGTGCGACAGCGGTTCCCGAATCGCTGATCGACACCAAAGACGGCGACAAAGTCGTCAAGATAGCCAACCCGGCGTATGACGAGTGGATTGTTGCAGATCAACAACTACTCGGCTTCCTCCTCTCGACAGTGTCCAAGGAAGTTCTTACGCAAGTGGTGAATATGAATACCGCTGCACAAGTCTGGAGAGCAATCAACGAGATGTTCTCTGCACAAACGCGTGCAAGATCTGTGAACACGCGTATTGCGCTTGCAACTACTGCAAAGGGCAACATGAGTATTGCCGAGTACATGACCAAGATGAAGTCACTTGGAGATGAGATGGCAGCCGCCGGAAGGCCGATGGATGATGAAGATATGGTTGGCTACGTCCTTGCCGGTCTCGACGAAAGTTATGAGCCGGTGGTGACATCCGTTGTTGGCAGATCAGAACCGGTGACAGTGGCAGAATTATACTCCCAACTCCTCAGTTTTGAGAACCGTCACAACATGCGCCAAGCAGGATACCAGGCAAACATTGCACGCCGTGGTGGTCGTGGACCTCCAACCCGCGGTGGAGGAGGCCGTGGCCGCGGACGCGGCCGTGGCCGTGACGGCGGAAACAGCTCTGGAGGAGGTCGCGGCGGAAATCAGAATGGAGGCAAGCGGCCCACGTGCCAACTCTGTGGTAAGACCGGACACGTCGTTGTTGATTGTTGGCACAGGTTTGATGAAGAGTTCGTTGCCCCCGACGCCAAGAATGCTGATGCTGCCACTCATGCTTACGGAGTTGATACGAACTGGTACTTAGATACTGGTGCAACCGATCACATCACCGGCGAGTTGGACAAGTTGACCACCCGTGAGAAATACACTGGAAAGGATCAGATTCATACGGCGAATGGATCAGGTATGGACATTAGTCACATTGGACATAGCACTATACGCACCCCTAGCCGTGATTTACATTTGAATGATGTTCTATATGCTCCAAAAGCCATGAAAAATCTTATTTCTGTCCGTCGTTTCATATATGATAATTTTGCCTATCTAGAAGTTTACCCGAATCTTTTCTTTATAAAGGATCGGCAAACGAAGAATATCCTGCTTAGAGGACGATGTTGCAATGGCCTCTATCCCTTGGAATCTACATCAAAACAAGCTTTTGGAGTCATCAGGCCTTCTCTTGAGAGATGGCACAGTCGGCTAGGTCATCCTTCTTTAGCTATTGTTCAAAAAGTTGTTAGCACAAATAATTTGCCATGTATGGCAGAGTCTGTAAGTCATGCAGTTTGTGATGCATGTCAAATGGCCAAGAGTCATCAATTACCCTTTGCTAAGTCTTCCAGTGTGTCCAAATTTCCCTTAGAACTTGTTTATTCTGATGTTTGGGGTCCAGCACCCGACTCAGTTGGAGGCAAAAAGTACTATGTCAGCTTCATTGATGATTTCAGCAAATTCACTTGGATTTATCTTCTTAAATCTAAATCCAATGTGTTTCAGATCTTTAATGATTTCCAAAACCTTGTTGAAAGATTGCTCAATAGGAAAATTATAGCCATGCAAACTGATTGGGGTGGTGAATATGAAAAATTACATTCCTGTTTCTCTAAGATAGGCATCACACATCGTGTTTCGTGTCCTCATACTCATCAGCAAAATGGTGCTGCAGAACGAAAGCATAGACACATTGTAGAAGTTGGTCTATCTCTTCTTGCTCATGCATCTATGCCTCTAAAATTCTGGGATGAAGCTTTTCTTGCTGCCACATATCTTATCAACCGCACTCCAAGCAAAGTTATTGACTATTCTACTCCTTTGGAGCGTCTCTTTCATCAAAAACCTGCTTATACTTCCTTGCGTATTTTTGGGTGTGCTTGTTGGCCTAATCTTAGACCATATAACACTCGCAAGCTTCAATTCCGTTCTAAACAATGTGCTTTCATTGGATATAGCAATATTCACAAAGGATTCAAATGCCTTGATATCTCTACCAGCCGTGTCTATATCTCCCGTGATGTGGTTTTTGATGAAACAATTTTTCCTTTTGAAAAATTGCACCCCAACGCAGGTGCACGTCTCCGGTCAGAGATGACTCTTCTGAATTCTGAAAATTTTGGGGATGCTCATGTGCTTAATCCTGTGACTAATAGTCCTAATCTTGATGACACTAATGTTGTTGATGAGCAATTAGCAGGACATTCCCAGGTACCCGTAGCAATTGTTGATGCGGTGACAAATAGCGCCAGCACACCTTCTGAGCTGAATCCCCCGTCCACTCCTGTTGCTTCTGCTTCGGGATATCTCCATGACGGTGACAATGCCAGCGCCGATGGTCTACACTCTTCGTTGCCGTCCGCTGATCACCCACCAGTGCTCGCCACGTCTGAGGAATTTCCCGCCAGCTTTGACAATGGTACTGCGGGGGAGTCCGAAGTACCAGAGGTACCATCATTACCACTGCCAACCGCACCTGGATCGACTGTGGCTGCGCCTGCTGCATCCTCTACAAGGCCACATACCCGGCTACAAAGTGGCATCCGCAAGGAAAAGGTATACTCTGATGGTACCATACGATATGATAAACAATCTCATTTCACAGCTACTGGTGAACCTCAATATCTAGAAGAAGCTTTAGCGCACAAAGACTGGAAACATGCTATGGATCTTGAATACAAAGCCTTGATGCACAATAACACCTGGCATCTTGTTCCACCTAAAAAAGGGAGAAATATCATAGATTGCAAATGGGTATATAAGATCAAGAGGAAATCTGATGGTAGTTTAGATCGATACAAAGCTCGTCTAGTTGCAAAAGGGTTCAAGCAAAGGTATGGCATAGATTATGAGGACACCTTTAGTCCTGTGGTAAAGGCTGCAACTATCAGAATTATTTTGTCTCTTGCTATCTCCAGGGGATGGAGTCTAAGGCAACTGGATGTACAGAACGCGTTTCTTCATGGTGTTCTGGAGGAAGAGGTGTACATGAGACAACCTCCTGGGTACGAAGATAAAGATAAGCCTAATTTTGTTTGTAAACTGGACAAGTCACTCTATGGCCTTAAACAAGCTCCGAGAGCATGGTATTCCCGCTTGAGTACAAAGCTATGTGATCTCGGGTTTGTAGCTTCAAAAGCAGACACATCGCTGTTCTTTTATAATAAGGGTAACACGGTTATCTTTATTCTCATTTATGTAGATGATATTATTGTTGCTAGTTCTACACAGGAGGCCACTACAACTCTGCTCAAAGATCTTAGTCAGGAGTTTGCACTCAAGGATCTGGGAGAACTACATTACTTTCTTGGTATAGAAGTGAATCAAGTGAAGGAAGGTATTCTTCTTACTCAAGAGAAATATGCAACAGGTCTGCTTAGCAAAGTTGGGATGGAAAACTGCAAGCCCGTTGGTACTCCTTTATCTATCTCAGAAAAATTATCAGCTCATGAAGGTAATCCTTTAGGGCCTGAGGATTCAACACAATACAGGAGTATAGTGGGAGCTCTACAGTATCTTACTCTTACTAGACCCGACATTGCCTTCTCTGTCAACAAGGTATGTCAGTTTTTGCATTCACCTACAACTGAACATTGGACAGCAGTAAAAAGAATTCTGAGATACATACAGTCAACAACCAATCTTGGGCTGAAAATTGGGAAATCTCAATCAACAAGAGTGAGTGCATTTTCTGATGCTGATTGGGCAGGGAGTCCTGATGATAGGAGATCAACTAGTGGTTTTGCTGTGTTTTTGGGGTCTAATTTGGTATCATGGAGTGCAAGAAAACAAGCAACAGTGTCACGCTCAAGTACAGAGTCTGAGTATAAAGCCCTAGCTAATGCAACAGCTGAAGTAATATGGGTTCAATCTCTGTTGAAAGAGCTACATATACATGTACCACAAGTGGCTCAATTATGGTGTGATAACCTGGGTGCGACATATCTGTCAGTAAATCCAATCTTTCATGCAAGGACAAAACACATAGAGATTGATTATCATTTTGTAAGAGAAAGGGTGGCAAGGAAACAGTTAGAAATTCAGTTTGTGCCAACTGGAGATCAAGTTGCAGACGGGTTCACGAAACCCTTGTCAGTGCGTCAAATGCAGAAATTCAGGCTCAATCTCAATCTTGATAAGTTGTGATTGAGGGGGAGTGTTAGAGATAAGGTTAGTTTAGAAAGAGATAAAGTATAGATGGTAACTAACAATCAGTTTATTTGTTTCCTTGTTTTACTCACGTGTAATCTCCTTGATGTACACGCCACGCTGAGGGCTGTTCTCAGCTATATTAACACGGAATAGCGGCCCCTAACGGGGTGAGAACGCTTTGCTCATTACAGATCTAACTAACTACCAACACCTTTCATACAAGAATACCAAATGTGCTTGTTCTAGTTAGAAAGAACACATACCAAATGTGCTTGTTCTAGTTAGAAAGAACACATTACACATCAACTACTTGTATATATTTCTGTTGTTCATAAAAGGACAGTGGAGCCAGTTTGGTGAATACTTAACAGCCAAGCAGCACTACAACCATACAATGTGACAAATTCCAAATGCTAGTCTCTATTGGTCCTATCCACTATCCACTGAAACCAAGGACATTGATGGATAAACAGCTTCTGCATTGGTTCTGAACCTGGGGGTCCGTCTATGATAAAATAGGCAGCAAAGATCTAAATTATGTGTTAATTGGAATATGAACAAGTAAGGACGTTGACCCTACCTTTGTCTCCTGCCCTGACCGGCCGGCTGCTGACCCGCTGGCCACCGCATGCGGCTCCGGGATCGTCGACAACCCTCACCGCCGCATGGTCCTACCTTGACCGGCCAACTGCTGACTCGCCGGACACCGCCTCTCACACCACCGAGGGGTCGGGAGCGGGGCCGGCCATGCCTCAACCGGACTGAAAGTGGAGAGGCACACAGAGGAAAGAGCCACTAGGTCACGCCACCGTGGGGTCGAGAGCGGGGGCAGTTGTGCCCCAGCTGGACTAGGAGTGGGGAGGCGGCACGGACTTGCAGCGATGCAAGATAAGCCCCGCAGCCGGCGGCGTGGGAGAGAAGCAACAGTGGCATAGGGCAAGAGATAGGACGTGGCGCAAGGAAGAAAGAGGAGCCGAATGTGTGAAGGCCTTCCTGAGAATGGAGGTGGCAGCGGCGTAGGGCAAGGGGGAGGAGGCGGCGTGGGGAAGGAAGAGGAGCAGATTGTGTGAATGCCTTCAGGAGAATGGAGCAATTCGCTGATAGGAGTTGTGAAATACCTATCTACCCTCGCTTAAATAGAAGATAGCAAAATTCATATGACGGGCCGACATGTAGAGAATTGATAAACCACCACCACGGCCATTAGAGATGGCAATTGTGTCCGTTTATCTGTATACCCGTGGGTAAATACCCTAATGGAGCCGGGTATGAGATGTTTTCTTTACCCACGGGTATGGAAATGGGGGAACGCTCTACCCGTCGAGTAAACGGGCACGGGTATGAGTAAGCTCCACCCGTACCCACCCCGCCCGTTTACCTGCGATATTGATTGACATGTGGCGTAGTCATAGCAATATCTCTAATTACTATTGATTGTTATAAACTTTTCCATATCTCTAATTGTTATTGATTGTTATAAACATTTTTTATAGCTATTATATTTCTTAGCAACAGCTGTTGCTTATATGTATATGTCATTAGTTTAACTCTCAAATAGTGACTCTCAGTTCGCGGGTAAACGGGTATACCCACGGGCGATGGGTACCCGCGGGCGACGGGTATGGATGAGGTTTTTCGCAAGTCATCCTTCGCAGGTATACCCGTGGGCGTAAATTGGGGTCACGGGTACGGATACAGACGAGCACTACCCATACCCGCTGTGCCCGATTGCCATCACTAACGGCCATATACGATAATATTGCAGCAAGCAGAAGGTCTAGTGCTGTCCTCACGTTGGACCAAAGGCCAGCTTAAGTTCTATGCTACAACTGGCATGTGAAATTGTAACAAAGTAGGAACTTTTTTTAAGGATAACAATAGGGGAGCACCCTACACTGCATATATATAAATATGGACATTTGAAAGGATACAATATTTGAGAAAACAGAAACTTTTGCGACGGACTCCTGTGAATTAGCTATTTCAGATTTAGAATAAGAGAGGATGAAGAGTGCTATATATTTTGAGACGTGTATTGTAGTTATACACTTACACTTTAGAAGGTAGTGTACCTAGCTTAAAGCATCAGGACACATGACATTGTATAACTGGAGCCAAAACCAAGCACTCAGGGTATCCATAGTGTATATAACCCAATGAATCTTAAGGTGGGTCCTATTTAAACTTTAAGGCTGACGCTTTAATGTATATAAAAAGGAGCTTTAAGATGGTTCCACTCGGCAGATAAAGAAAAATTATATTTTAATGCTTGTGGCCAGGTCTTTAGTTTGAGGACCAGCCTCAAGCTTTTTTTTGCTTGTAGCTTGTTTAAGATCACCCCTGTAATATATAAGGTTGATCTTAAGGTGGATTAAGACCCTTTATTTTTATACACTAAAGATGCCCTCATGGTAAAATGGACACCGCGCGGCCAGGAGCTGCCCTGACTGCTTCTCATAGAATATATACTAGCCTCATAGGCGCGGCGTCACGCCGCGCCAGCCACCGTGTGTACCGAAATAAAATGTAAGGGTTTTTTTGAAAAAGTCGAGGGTCCTTTCGCAATAAAAGGAGAGCAGAGGGTTTTTTCCCGTTAAAACCAAGGACTGTTTTGAAAGAACCGATGGTCTGTACGTAATTTTGGAAAGTACGGGTCGTTATCAACGAAAAAATACGCAGGGGTTTGTTCAAAAAAATGTAGGGACCTTTTTACGAAAACTGAGGACCTTTACATAATTTTAAAAAATAGAGGGGCTTTTTCGCATAAGAGGTCGGCCGACCGTACGAAGATTCCCCCGTCACGCATGGTCGGAGCGCGCATAGGGGCGGCGTGGTGGGGCTCTCCGCGCGGGGAGTCCCCGGGGCGTAATAGCGGTAGATTCCTTCCACGCTTTTTCCTTGTCATTTTTTACATCTACATCGTAAAAACCTACCAAGGAGGAGAAAGCAAAATCCATTTGCTCCTCTCCCGTGCCAAACTCCTCCCCTGTGTCGAGCTCCACCTCGCTCGCCTGCATCGCCTTCGCCCCTCTGCGTGCGCTGCTGCCCACCGCCCTTTGGCCACACCCCCCTTGTGCTCCAGCTGCTGACGTCACCCTCCGGCCGCGCCGTGCCTCACTCGTGCCTTAGCTGCCCCGCCGTCGCCCGCACCTTGTCCTCATGGGTTGCAGCCGCTTCCCAACCGCCGGCGTCGCTGCAGCTCCTCCCGGCCGCACGCCGCTGCTGTCGCCCCGAGCCGATGTAGCCACCGCTGCCCCTTAGTGGGCCTTCATCGGTGAGTGCTGCCAAGGGGGAGGAGGAAGAGGAGCTGGCTGACTGGGAGAAAAGAAGAGGAAGGAGAGCTCGGCCGACCGAGTGAAGAAAGGGAAGAATGATGGCTTTGCCCAGGAGAACACTCGCTCATGGCTTTGAACACACACACTTACACGGTGGAGAGGATGAACACGGTAGAACAACTGAGCAAAAATGCTTGTTCTATTAGTTACTCAACTCACCTTAAACTGATTACATGTGCAATATTTATAACATGCGCGCACACGAGCTAATCAACCTGTTCCACAACGTGCGCTACTAGCCGCAAGAATAGGACCATAATGACTAACTTAGCGCCTAAACTAATGCATCTACATGCAACTATCCTAGACACCAACTTGTACACATCCATAACCACTCACGGTTCATAACCAATGCATCATGCAAAGCTGGACCGCTTCCTACTCCAGGATGTGCACCACGACTCAATCCTGCATGCAACCACACACGCACACGGTCCACTACTCCTTCCATGCAAATACTAAGTCATGATTAATTCCCAACAATCTCCCCCCTAATCATGACATGATCACCCTCATCTGAGAACCGATCTTCTGACGCATCTTCATGAAGTTTTGCCTTCTTCTTACTGACCATACCGTCTGTGATACAGCTTGCCAGCGTCCTTCACTTCACCGCCGGTGACACACCTCCCCAGCGACTTCAACCTTTATCAAGCTCCAATTGTCTTTTGCCAGTACCATCGGCGACAGAGACTCGGACCGGAGCTTACATTAGTGAGTTCTTAGACACACCTACAAGAACTCAGGCCTTCTCGTGGACACAACTAACACGAGAATACACACATGTACAACAGCTAGACGGGAGTACACGGAGAGAACACACTTCTATTCTCTTATACTACTAAGCTCTTGGACACGCACACAACTAATTCATAGTGGAGGAAAACAGAAGAACGTTATGAGCACACACAGCTTTTGGCACTTGACAGACCCGGAGCTTTTCCATGTGCTCTCATTCTTTATCCTCCACAATACCTCACGGGAGCCCGTCACTCCGTCATGACACGCCTCGCAGGCCGCTGACATCGTGCCACGTTGCACCCCGCCGGCGTAGCGCCGCAGCCGGCAAGAGCCGTCGTCGCCCAATCGAGCCGCATCGCACGACTTCTCCTCGCACCTCGCTCTGATACCAATTGATGGCTTTGCCCAGGAGAACACTCGCTCATGGCTTTGAACACACACACTTACACGGTGGAGAGGATGAACACGGTAGAACAACTGAGCAAAAATGCTTGTTCTATTAGTTACTCAACTCACCTTAAACTGATTACATGTGCAATATTTATAACATGCGCGCACACGAGCTAATCAACCTGTTCCACAACGTGCGCTACTAGCCGCAAGAATAGGACCATAATGACTAACTTAGCGCCTAAACTAATGCATCTACATGCAACTATCCTAGACACCAACTGGTACACATCCATAACCACTCACGGTTCATAACCAATGCATCATGCAAAGCTGGACCGCTTCCTACTCCAGGATGTGCACCACGACTCAATCCTGCATGCAACCACACACGCACACGGTCCACTACTCCTTCCATGCAAATACTAAGTCATGATTAATTCCCAACAAAGAAGAGGAGGTTGGCCGTGAGCAAGAAAGAAGAGAAGAAAAGAAGAAGTGGGGGATTTGGCTGTGAGGGAAGAACAAGAAAGGGGCCGACCAGCCGAAGAAGAAAAAGAAAAGGAAGAAAAGAAAGAGAGGGAGATAAAGAAAAAGAGAAGGGGGGAAACAGATTCAGCGCCCGATCTGCAAAGGAAAAGGAAGAAGGAGCTCCGTTCCAGTTATTTGGAACTAGGGTAACACCTTGAAACCATTTTTCCCGCTTATTTATCGTTTTGTGTAGAAGTTAAAATGTCGATTGTTGATATTGAGTCTTGTAGAGGTCGAATCATCGAATAGCGGCACAGACGCATACAATGGTTAGAACATGGCTAGTTGTTAGGATTCATGTGCAACGTAGTGGTGTTATGGCCATGTGTGTGGAACTAGTGAAGAGCGCTAGTCGCATGGTGTTGTGTTGGCGCATGCGGGACCGACCAACGTTCAGTGAATAATTAGTGAGTCAATGATTAGTACCTGGTTATTTAGTGATTGATTGGAGTAGGCAATTAATTAGTGTATGTGATTTGTGAGATAAGCGCATGATTTGTTTGGATTAATAGTATAGGTTAATTAGTATGGACTAATTGACTGAGGTAATTGCTAAAGCTCTATAGAAAGCTGGAATGCCACTTTTAGCATTTCGGATTGCAAGTAGGCGTCAGAGTCGGATAGTGCCCGGTATGGAATTGCTCGGCCTTCGGACTGAAATTGGAATTTTTGGATGGTGTACTATTTAAATTATGGTAACCAAATACGTAAGTGAAGTTATGCTAATTCCAGATCCTGAGGTAGTTGCTATGTTGAGTTTTGACATTAAACGCTATGGTTTTCTAACCACCGGGACAGCGGGAAAGCATATTATTCAGTAGTATTGTATGTGCCAGGTTGCACGTAGGAACGACACTGTTCGTATGTGCGCATGTACTGTTATGATGTGTTGAGGTGGGTTGATGCTTTGTCAGGTGGCGGCTCGGGTTCAGCGCCATCCACGTATTGTCCATAAGAATAAACAGACAAATGCATGATAGAATAGTGAACTGTGATGGATGCTAGCCTGTTGATTGTATGGTGATGAAAGATACTTACGGTTGATTGATTGTAGAGTATTGGATCATGTAGCACACCCATACAAGAGACCTACTTCGGTAGGTATTCCACGGGAGTTGAATTTGAGTAAAGTTGGATGTTAATGATTGTAGAGTATTGCATTATGCATTGCACTTATACACAGTACCTACTTCGGGTAGGCATTCTACGGGAGTGGGAAGATAAAGACCTACTTCGGTAGACATTCCATGGGAGTGGAGGTTGAGACCCCATACGAAAGAGTGCGGGCGAATGAGTGATTCATCGACAGATAAATACTCCGCTATATCGGTATAAACTACAGTTACAAATGCATCGTATTGTATTGCATGAAAGTGACAGAAAGGGATACAGTTACAGATGCATTAAATGAAAGTGATTAGAGGTAAACAGTAATACAAATACAGAGAATGTGTCCTATAGTCCACAGATATGGGATTTATCGACAGATACAGAGAATGTGTCCTGAAGTTCATAGATATGGGATTTATCGACAATTACAGAGATTGTGTTTTACAGTTCCCAGATATAGGGTTTATTGATTTGTTTGTTGTCGCCACTATTTTATGATGTGCTTGTTGAGTCCTCGGACTCACCATTGCATTGTTGTGTTTTTAGGTGATCATTGAAGACGTCATGCATGGACAGGAATAGCCCTCTTATCTTACGTACAAACAATAATTCATGGGTCACCTTTAATTGACATAATCATACTTTAATAGCATGCTTTAGTAGTTAACATTAAAATCTATTGTTTTGTTGGAAATACCTTGTATGGTGTGGATTATGCTTTCCTTTTGATAGTTGGTAATCGGGAACAGTTGCCTCAACGTCCACCAGTAAGCATGTGTGTTTATTGTGTCGTTGAGTGGCACAGAGGAGTTGCTGCTGGATTCTAGCAACAATAAACGTAAATGTTAAATGTTAGGGTGGTGGTAGTATTCCGGGCTCAGAAGTTAGGCCGGGGTGTTACACACATGCTGTTCGATAAATAGTAGTATTTTGCATGTTAGTGGGCAAAAATTTTAAAACTTGACTAAACATATTCTGGGAAGGCATCTATTTAAGAACGGGTGGAGCAGGTGTGTTGTTAGGTAGCGGGGGTGTGTTAGAATGTTGTCTGTTTTAATAAAGACAAGTATAAAACACTTGTATACAGGCTAACATGCACATTTGTTCTTGAACTGTTGGTCTATTTATATTGTTTGAAGTGGCCATTTGTGGTGGGATATGTTCGAATTTTTTTGCTTCATCGAAGAAAGATTATGCAAGAAGTGATTCTTTGCTTGCTGCATGCTCGAAGTCAAGATACGTTGCTTGCTTAAGCTCAAATCAGGGACAGGGAACAAATTTATTCTGGGTGGACCCTTGTCTGGCGACTACACCTTGCTTTCTGAGTGTACAAAATCAAATTTATAGACAATTAACTTCTAAATACACTATGTATCAAAGATCTCCACGCATCACCTGCGGCACAAATTTCTTTCCGCGTTATACTTAACTATTTGTATTTAAAAAGTTGAGTAACCTGAACTAACCTACAAAATGACCATTTCCTTCCTCTACAAATGATTCACAACAAAGTTCTCTGGGACAAACTGAATATACTTTTCACTACCGTTCAACCAGCACATGAATAATATATTAACTTCTGATTCATTTTTTTACATCAGCACTGCTTTATTCCAATGACAATTATAATAATCAGTTCCTTTCCATATAAACTATTCATAACGA
This sequence comes from Dendrocalamus latiflorus, assembly GCA_017311315.1. Lineage (NCBI taxonomy): Eukaryota > Viridiplantae > Streptophyta > Magnoliopsida > Poales > Poaceae > Dendrocalamus > Dendrocalamus latiflorus. The sequence continues at coordinate 4,733,158 of CM029641.1, read as the reverse complement.
GAGTTCTGTAGAAGAAATTGAATGTTAAACTACAGTTCAACCAGTATGTGGATAAATCATTAACTTTGGTTCAATTTTTATTTTTACACCAGGATTACTTTGTCCTAACAAGAAAAATAATACATGCATCCCAGGGTATGGCATTGTGTCCTCGCAAGCAGGGCCACAGGGCATGATTTGATGGAAGTATTAGCAATGTGTGGAACATAGTTGGTCCAATCTTGGTCGTGAAGGTCCAATACGACCGTTAAGTTTTGACGTTTATGCAATTTGCTTATGCAAGATGGTTGCTCCTTGGCGCATGGTTTCAGGTATTCTTAAGCACGAGGTTATAAGTTTTTTTTTGGGCTCCCAAGCATATTTGTGAAATGCTTATTCTTGTTCCCAGTATTAATGTTTATATTGTAGAACAAAATAGTGTTGATTATCTCTAGAAAACTAGGGAAAGTATTGCTGAAATTTGGCAGTAAAAGTTTGAATTTGGAGTGATATTATTAGTAGTAGCAAGGCTCAATCCTAGGCTGAGGTGTTACACCTTTTTACTGCCCAAAGCAATTCACTAGTAATCAACGGCTCAGATTTGTCACAACTCTTACCTATACTGAGGTTAGAAGGGTTACTTGTACAGTTAAGTGTACATTAAAAGGGCTCATATTCTTTACGCCAAATCAAAACATGTTTTGCACATTTCATTGACTGTGGTATTCTTTATCCCAGTCACTACTCTAAGGACATCGACCACAAACAATCACTTGTTGCATGTTTGCGGCCGGAGAGGACGGTCGATGGTGATATCTTGATAAGACCGCATAATGATATGCAACGGGTGGAATCAAGGTTCAGAAAACCATCAAGAAACTAAGGCGCGCATGAGCAGTAGGGGATACAGGGGTAGCTTACCATGGGGTTGGTCGAACCGCGGAGGGTCCGAGGCTGGCCAGCGGCGTGAGACGGTGTCGGGAGGTGGTGGTGCACGGTGCCGACGGATTACAGGCGGCGAGGAGTCTGGCCAAGGATAGGGATGAGTTTGCGATGCCACAGTGAAGATTCAGTCTGGCGGAATTGCCCAAGGATAGTTCCAATTGGCCGGTCTCCTGATGGCCGGAGACGAAGAAGAAGGGGGCGGCCGGCGAGCTATGAGGCTCCAAGGGCCGATTCTTTGAGGTGGGAGTGAGAGGGGGATGGGGCAGGGTTGATGGAAGCACGAGTATTCCTTTATAGGCGCTGAGCCGACCGGGCGATGTGGGAGCAAGCATGGCACAGTCGGGATTCGCGCGGTGGTGGCGACACGGTGATGTCATGGGCGTGCGCGAGGGCAGTGACGTGGGCACGAGCGCCGAGACGTCGGTGGCCAGACGGAGACGTGATAAGAGCAGGTCGGCGCAGCGACGTGTGGGGCGCGTGGGCGTGGAGGCGCCAGAGAGGACGAGGGAAGGAGGAAGAAGAGGCAGGGGAGGAGAGGGCACGCTTAGAGAAAGATGGCGACGTGACGGGGACGTGCGCTGACGGGGGCAGGTGCGACTAATGCGGAGGGGACGGAGGAACAAGGAGAGCAGGGCCGGGCGGTCGGAGCAAAAACAGAGAGCAGAGGAGACGGGAAAAAGAAAGGAGAACAAAGGGAGGAGGAAGAGACAGCGCGGAGGAAGGGAGAAGAGAGATGGAAGGAAGAGAGAGAAAAAGAGAAGGGTTGGGGCCCACATGTAAGAGAGGGGAAGAGGGAAAGGGAAAGAAAAAGGGGAAAAAGAATGGCTCAAGCAATATTTTGAAATTTGGATTTTTAATTTAAATTTTAATTTGCATTAGGTTTTACTAATTTTTGGAGTTCTGCATGATATTCAAAATTTAAAATTTCACTTAAGTTTTGTATTCAATTTTTGGATTTTCAATTCAAGTCTTGATTCAAATATCTAGATTTAAAAGCTAACATTCCTCTATTGTTGATTTTATTTTGTTCTGAATTGTATATAAATTTTGAATATCCAACCTTAGGTTTTGTTTACTAATTGAATTAAAAGAAGGAATTTTTGGTTTAATCCTTTAGAGATAAAAGTCTAATATTCTTTTGGTTTTATTTATTGACTTGGATTTGAATTCAAGATTTTGGTATTTGGAATTCATGATATGTAATGTCATTTTCCATTTTTATTATTTACATAATCATTATTTGCACTTGGGATTATTCTTGGGTTATTAATTTTCATAGCATAAACTCAGAAAATTTCAAATAAATATTCAGAAGAAATTTGAATGCCAGCAAAATACAAGAAAAAGTTATAAAAATTCCATATTTTTGACTCTTCGAAAGTTAGGATGTTATAGATCAAAAGTGCAAAAAAAAATAAATCATAGGTATATTTTGTAATTCCAAATAAAAATAATTATTTTAAAAAGAATTCATGATTACTTACCCATTTACTTGATTTAAGATTTGTGCAACTTATATTGAGGGTTGATGTATAGAAGCACTGCTCACATGATATTGTAACGACAAAGAACAAAAGTGGCCAGGCTGTTAACGGCAAATGAGATTATTGTATAGTGAGTTCTCCCTCTGTTTAATGTAAATAAGGATCCAAATCAGCTTCTTGGCAACTTTTCTTTCGAGCAAATCAGCTTCCTGGCAGGAATTCCGTGCGTACACAGTCATTTTTAACTAGTAAATTTGGAGTATCTCTAGACTGACTAGCAAACTGCACACAGGTCCCATTTTTTCGTTAAAAAGCGAAATGGATTCTTTCAGAGTAACTCTCTCTCTGTCTCCGTCTCTCTCTGTCTCTCTCTCTCTATATATATATAGGTGAAAAAAAGAAATCCAGTGAAAAGAAAAGTATAAAACTTCAGGAAGCTTTTAAAGTAAAAAAGTAGAGTCCTCAGATCACATTTCACCCCACAAAAGACGAGAAAGGGCGAGACGTACGCACAGGTTTTGAGGTAAGTTTAAGATCAATGAGTGATAAGAAAACGGAGGGGATGGATTAAGAAATTTAAAGCACACGACAGGAAGCACAAAATTATTATCATTTTTAGATTAGTAGTAGGACATCAAAATGATTATCTACCAAAGGTTGTAAATATTCCCTAATGAGCTCATTCAAGTGTAAGGGGATATCAGGGTACAGTATTTATTTGGAATTGGCGTGGGGTAGTTTGTTAGACAAAGAGCACGCATTCCTTTCCCAATTCCTTCCAATGCCCAGATGCCCTCACATGGCTTGCCGGTGAAGGTATACTAACTCGTTAATGACTACCTCTGGTCTAATTTCCATTTTTCCTCCAAGGCACTAGCTCAGACGGCCATTCTCTTCGCCACTCTGCTGCTGTGTTTCCCTGTGTTACTGCGCGTTTGTTCCTGTGAGCTCTGCTCCAATGGCTGAGCCAATGATCGTCCCGTTTATCGGGCCGCTTGTCTCCCTGGTGAAGGAGGTGGCGTCCAGCAACCTCCTGGATCAGTACAAAGTGATGAAGGGCATGGAGGACCAACATGAGATCCTCAAGCGTAGGCTGCCACTTATCCTCGGCGTCATCACTGATGCCGAGGAGCAGGCAGCCCAGCACAAACAAGAGGCCAAGGCCTGGCTTGGGGCGCTCAAGAAGGTGGCATACGAGGCGAATGACGCCTTGGATGAGTTCAAGTACGAGGCACTCCGCCGCGAAGCCAGGAAGGATGGGCACTACGGCAAGCTTGGTGTCATGGTTGCTGTAAAACTCTTTCCTTCTCACAACCGTATCGTATTTCGTAACAGGATGGGCAATAAGCTTCGCAAGATCACGCAGCGTATTGAGGTCCTTGTCGCAGAGATGAATGCTTTTGGGTTCAGAGACCGCCCTCAACCACAGGTGTCCATGCACTGGAGGCAGAAGGATCCGAGCATCTTCGACCCTATGAAGATTGCCGAAAGATCAAGAGCCAAAGATAAGCAGAAGGTTGTTGATATATTGCTTAGTCAAGCTAGCAACGCAGATCTCACAGTTGTTCCCATCGTTGGAATGGGGGGGCTAGGCAAGACTACCTTAGCGCAGCTTGTTTACAATGACCCTCAAGTTCAGAAGCATTTCCAGCTGCGGCTCTGGGTGTGCGTGTCTAACAACTTTGATGTGGATTCCCTGGCTAGAAGTATTGTTGAAGCAGCACCTACCAAAGAGAAGGATTATATCAAACCACCACTGGATCGCCTTCAAAAGGTAGTGAGCGCACAGAGATACCTCCTTGTATTGGATGATGTCTGGAAAACTGGGATCACCTTCTCCGACAAGTGGGAGAAGCTAAAGGACCGCCTTCAACATGGTGGCATTGGTAGTGTAGTGCTGACAACAACTCGTGATGGAGGAGTGGCTCAAGCAATGGGTAGAGTGGAAGCCTATAACCTCACAGTTTTGGAGAAAAGGTTTTTAGAAGAAATTATCAAGACAAGAGCATTCAGTGTGCAAGAGGAAAAGCCTGAGCTAGTGCAGATGGTTGGTGAGATTGCGGAGAGATGTGTTGGCTCTCCTTTAGCCGCAACAGCACTGGGCTCTGTACTGCATACCAAGACCAGCGTTGAAGAATGGGAGGCTGTGTTAAGAAAAAGCACCATCTACGATGAGGAGACTGGAATTTTACCGATACTCAAGCTCAGTTACGATGACTTGCCGTCACACATGAAACAGTGCTTTGCTTTCTGTGCTGTGTTTCCCAAGGATTATGAGATTGATGTCGACAAGATGATCCAAATATGGATGGCAAATGGCTTTATCCCAGCACAAAATGAAGTTCGTCCTGAAACCATCGGGAAACGGATATTCAATGAGATGGCCTCAAGGTCATTCTTTCAGGATGTGAGGAAAGTCCCAGTTGACAAAGATAAAAGCATACATGGTTATTGTTCTAGAATTACATGTAAAATCCATGATCTTATGCATGATGTTGCACAGTCCGTTATGCAAAAGGAATGTGTCAGTGTCACCATGGCTAAGAAACATAGTCAAATGGAGTTGTTTCCATGTACTGCTCGTCATGTGTTTTTGCCATGCAGAAAACAACTAACTCTTTTGAATGATTCTCTGAAGAAAACGTCTCCAGCTATCCAAACACTGCTTTGTGGTGAAGCTCGAATATATGGTTCGTTGCAGCATCCATCAAAGTATAGCTCAGTGCGAGCACTGCAACTTTGTCATGATGGGAGTGCATTCCTGCTGAAACCAAAGCACTTACATCACCTGAGGTATCTTGATCTCTCATATAGTAAAATCGAAGCACTTACTGAAGATATAAGTATTCTATATAACCTGCAAACGTTGAACCTGTCTGGCTGCTATCTTCTTTGTCGACTTCCAAGGCAAATGAAGTACATGAAAGCCCTCCGTCACCTCAGCACCGATGGATGCAACAGTTTGAAGTGCATGCCGCCAGACCTCAGACGACTCACTTCCCTACAGACACTTACACTTTTTGTGGTGGGTACTGGCTCTGATTGCAGTAATCTTCGAGAGCTACAGCATTTAAACCTTTGTGGTCGACTAGAGCTAAGTCAGCTAGAAAATGTGACAGAAGCAGATGCAAAAGTGGCAAACCTCGGAAATAAAGAGGGACTCACAGAACTGATATTATCATGGTCAAGGAGTGAGCCTATGGAGGAAGGATGCTATCATACGGTGCTGCAGGGTCTCAAACCTCATGATGGGCTGCAGGCTCTAAAGATAGATCACTACCAAGGCACCACTGTTCCAACATGGATGGGTATGCTGCGAAACGTGGTGGAGCTTTGTTTGTATTTTTGCGAGAAGCTCCAGAAGCTTCCTCCACTGCGGCAGCTACCAGAACTACGACTTCTTACTTTGTGTGGATTGGAACAAATAAAATTCTTGTGCAGCGGTGATACATCCTTTACATTTCCAAAACTGAAGGAGCTTAAGCTAAAATTTTTATGGGAATTCGAGAGATGGTGCGAAATAGATGGGAGGCAAGGAGAACAGATAATGTTTCCTCAACTTGAGAAGCTGTCTATTAGATGGTGCGAAAAGCTAACGGCATTACCGGAAGCACTAGAATTGAAGGTAATCAAGCTACGCAATTTAAATAGTTTAAAGAGCTGGGGGGTGATGGAAGGAACAGATGGTGAACAACCCACCTTTCCTAACCTTGAGGATGCTCGTATTCGGGAATGCCCAGAGCTAACAAGTTTTCCTGAAACACCGAAGCTCAGTGCATTACACATATATAATGGCAACCAACATATTTATCTACGGGTAGCTAGATATATGACTTCATTGTCCAGTTTGGAATTGACATACGATGGCTCGGAAATAGAACTGCCGGCTGACCTGGTAGATGGCAAGGAGAAATCCCCTCTGTCGATCATGAAGTTGGATAGCTGCAACTTCTTCTTCCGCTCAAGTGCGCTAGTGCTATGGAAATGTTTTATACAGCTTCAATATTTGGAATTTTGGTTCTGCGATGGACTCGTCCACTGGCCAGAGAAAGAGTTCCAAAGCTTGGTATCCTTGAGAACATTAAGAATTTGTATGTGCCGGAAACTGACTGGATACGCACAACCTCCTGACCAATCAGCATCAGAAAGGTGTCAACTCCTGCCACGTCTCCAGTCTCTACAGATAGAGTGTTGTCAAAGTTTGGTGGAGGTCTTCAACGTGGCCACATCTCTCAAAAGAATGTTTATTACGGATTGTCCCAAGCTTGAGTTGAAATTTCGGAAGCAGGGAGAGTCAGCAGTAATTCAACCTGGCACTGACATCATGCCCTCCACAGCTGTACCAAAGCTGTCGCCATCACCCATGGAGCTTTTCCTTCCACGCCTGGAATCTCTAGAACTATATAAGTGTGATAGCATTTCAGAGCTTCTCAATCTTCCCTCGACCCTCACGCGCATCAGTATTTATGGGTGCCGTAAAATTAAGATCCTATCAGGCCAGCTGGATGCCCTACAAGAACTATCAATTTATGGCTGTAGTAGGCTGAGATCACTGGAATCTTGCTCGGGGGAGCTCCCATCATTGAAATCCCTGCACCTTCGTAATTGCCGTTGCCTGGCAGCCATACCAAATGGGCCACAAGCATACACATCCCTTAAATCTCTCACCATTATCAAGTGCCCTGGTATAAAGTCGCTCCCTAGATGCCTGCAGCAACGACTCGACGGTCTTGAGCGGAAAAATATAGACTCTCGTTTTGAAGGTACCCTCCAACAAATTCATGCATATTCGTTTCTATTTCCTCTATTTCCAAATACATATCATTTGCATGTTCAAATTTTGTTTTTAAATACATTTCATTCTATGATTCCGAGATAACTTGTTTCCATTTTTCCTTTGCACACCGGTACCTATTTCTAAGATCATTTACTATTTTAGACGAGTAACATACACCATACAAAAGCAATAAGTGACTGAACGAAGGAGGGTAATATGATATTTTATATATATACCTTGGTCGTTGTGCAAATTACTAGAATAACATCTATTTAGGATCAGAGGGAGTTTTTTTTTTCTGTATTCCAAAAAGAGAAAGAACTAAGCCTAGTGCAATGGAGCCAAGCAAACTAATGTCACGTATGAATTTTGTATAAAGTATGCCTTCTGATTTGGTACTAATTTTCTAGTTGCAAAATCATATAGCTCGTAATAAAACTCATCAATTCAATGGTAGGAAATAGAGATAGGAGCATTTTGGTTCTTAAACTTGAGACTGGCGATTCTGTTGGATAATTTTGGCCCATCAATTTCACCCCTGGTAGAAAAGAAGCCCTTAGTGTAGATGACACAAAGGCTCACTAAATTTAATAAAATCCGATCAAACAGACCGAAGCCCAACTAAGTCTAAGCATAGCTCAAACTTAGATGTAGCAACTGGCTTTGTCAACATATCAGCTGGATTATTATGGTACTTATCTTGCAGACTTTAATATCACCTAAAGTAATGACATCTCGAATATAGTGATACCTGATATCAATATGTTTTATTTTCTCATGGAACATTTGATCTTTTGTAAGACAAATAGAACTCTGACTATCATAAAATATTGTAGTGCAAGATGCACTTCCACAAAGCTCAGTAAATAAACCTTTTAGCTAAATGGCTTCTTTGCAAGCTTCAGAAATAGCCATATACTCAGCTTCTATAGTAGACAAGGCAACGATAGCTTGCAAACTTGCTTTCCAGCTAATGGCACATCCTCTAACAGTGAACACGTAACCGGTGAGAGATCTTCTTTTATCCAAATCTCCAGCAAAATCAGAATCCACATAACCAACGAGTCCATCTCTAGTCTTCCGAAACTGTAAACAAGCATTAGATGTGCCCCCCAAATATCTAAAAATCCATTGAACTATTTTTCAATGCTCTTTTTCAGGATTAGACATGTATCTACTAACCACACTTAATGATTGAGATAAATCGGGGCGAGAACATAATCGGGGCGAGAACATACCATGGCATAAATAAGCGAACCAGCTGCACTCGCATATAGAACTCTAGACATGTACTCAATTTCATCATTTGATTGTGGACATAATGCTGAAGAAAGTCTAAAATGTGCATATAAGAGAGTACTCATAGGTTTGGCCTTATGCATGTTGAAACGATGAAGAACTTTGTCAATATATCTCTTTTGACTTAGATATAATTTACCAAACTGTCTGTCTCTAATGATTTTCATATCGAGAATCTTCTTTGCTGCACTAAGATCTTTCATCTCAAATTCACTATTTAATTGTGCCTTCAACTTTGAAATTTCAACCTTATCTTGCAGTAATTAACATATCATCAATATATAGGAGCAAATAAATAACTAAATCATTAACAGTCTTCAAATAAACACAACTATCATAATTAGATCTTTTAAAATTTTGAGATATCATAAAGGAGTCAAATCTCTTATACCATTGTCTAGGTGATTGTTTTAAACCATAAAGAGATTTCTTCAATCTGCAAACAAAATTCTCCTTCCCCGGAATGATGAAACCTTCTGGTTGCTCCATCTAAATGTCTTCTTCTACTTCTCTATGTAAGGATGCGGTTTTCATATCTAATTGTCAAGCTCATAATTATGCATAGCCACAATGCTAAGTAAAGTACGAATAGAATTATGCTTCACAATAAGAAAAAAGACATCTGTAAAATCAATACCTGAAATTTGGTTGTATCATTTTGCAACTAGCCTTGCTTTGTACCTAATCTCTTTGGTTGGTGAAACTCCTCCTTTCTTCTTGAAGATCTATTTGCAACGAATAGACTTCTTCTCAATTGGCAACTTGACCAACTTCCAAGTGTCATTCTTGTCAAGAGATTCTGTCTCATCATACATGGCAATTATCCATATATCTGAAACACTAGAAGAGATAGCCTTTGAATAAGATGAATGTTCTACAGTAACTTCAATTTCTTTTGCCATATTTAAAGAATAAGCCACAACATTAGCTTCTTCAATCAATCTTTTATATGGAGTCAAATGGAACACATAACCGGTGAGAGATCTTCTTTTATCCAAATCTCCAGCAAAATCAGAATCCACATAACCAATGAGTCCATCTCTAGTCTTCCGAAACTGTAAACAAGCATTAGATGTGCCCCCCAAATATCTAAAAATCCATTGAACTATTTTTCAATGCTCTTTTCCAGGATTAGACATGTATCTACTAACCACACTTAATGGTTGAGATAAATCGGGGCGAGAACATACCATGGCATAAATAAGCGAACCAGCTGCACTCGCATATGGAACTCTAGACATGTACTCAATTTCATCATTTGATTATGGACATAATGCTGAAGAAAGTCTAAAATGTGCATATAAGAGAGTACTCATAGGTTTGGCCTTATGCATGTTGAAACGACGAAGAACTTTATCAATATATCCCTTTTGACTTAGATATAATTTACCAAACTGTCTGTCTCTAATGATTTTCATATCGAGAATCTTCTTTGCTGCACTAAGATCTTTCATCTCAAATTCACTATTTAATTGTGCCTTCAACTTTGAAATTTCAACCTTATCTTGCAGTAATTAACATATCATCAATATATAGGAGCAAATAAATAACTAAACCATTAACAGTCTTCAAATAAACACAACTATCATAATTAGATCTTTTAAAATTCTGAGATATCATAAAGGAGTCAAATCTCTTATACCATTGTCTAGGTGATTGCTTCAAACCATAAAGAGATTTCTTCAATCTGCAAACAAAATTCTCCTTCCCCGGAATGATGAAACCTTCTGGTTGCTCCATCTAAATGTCTTCTTCTACTTCTCTATGTAAGGATGCGGTTTTCATATCTAATTGTCAAGCTCATAATTATGCATAGCCACAATGCTAAGTAAAGTACGAATAGAATTATGCTTCACAATAAGAAAAAAGACATCTGTAAAATCAATACCTGAAATTTGGTTGTATCATTTTGCAACTAGCCTTACTTTGTACCTAATCTCTTTGGTTGGTGAAACTCCTCCTTTTTTCTTGAAGTTCTATTTGCAACGAATAGACTTCTTCTCAATTGGCAACTTGACCAACTTCCAAGTGCCATTCTTGTCAAGAGATTCTGTCTCATCATACATGGCAATCATCCATATTTCTGAAACACTAGAAGAGATAGCCTTTGAATAAGATGAATGTTCTACAGTAACTTCAATTTCTTTTGCCATATTTAAAGAATAAGCCACAACATTAGCTTCTTCAATCAATCTTTTAGAAGGCTGAATGTTCCTCCTCTGTTTATCAACTGCAATGGAACGATGTGTTGGCGACTCAACAATAGGGGCTTCTAAAATATTTTCCTTATCGACTTTTGGTGTAGATCCTGAATTAATAACATGCTCCATTTGCACGCTTGATTGCTTCTTAACGGGAACATCAATAGATGACTTATCCTGCAACATAGTAAACTCATCAAAAGTAACACTTCTGCTAATAACTATCTTTCTAGTTTCAAGATTCCACAATTTATATCCTTTCACACCAGTTTTATAACCAAGAAAAATGCACTTAACTGCTCTAAGATCTAATTTACCATTGTTAACATGAGCATAAGCATGATAGCCAAATATTCTTAAATTTGAATAATCTGTTGGAGAATCAGACCATACTTCAATTGGAGTCTGCTTATCAATAGCCAAATTTGGTGACCGATTAACCAAATAACAAGCAGTAGAAGCGGCTTCAGCCCAATAACTCTTAAGTAATCCAAAGTTTAATAACATACAATGTATTTTCTCCATGGCGGTTCTGTTCATGCATTCGGCCACACCATTTTGTTGAGGAGAGCCTGCGACAGTATAGTGTCTCACAATATCCTATGACTTGCATAAAGCTTCAAATTCTCCAGAACAGAACTGCAAGCTATTGTCGGTACATATCTTTTTGACATGCTTGCTAGTTTATCTTCCAATCATAATCGTCCACTTCTTGAATGTTTTGAATATATCTGATTTGTGCTTGACGAAATATGCCCAAACTTTTCTTGAGTAATCATCAATGATGGTCAACATGTAACTTACACCTCTAAGTGACGGAACATGGGATTCTTCCCACAAATCAGAGTGAACATAGTCCAATATATCTTTTGTGGAGTGAGTTACAGTACTGAATTTCACCCTATTTTGCTTACCGAAGACACAATGTTCATAAAACTTCAACTTGTCGATGCTTTAACCATCAAGAAATTCTCTTTTGCATAATTCTATCATTCCAGCTTCACTCATATGCTCTAGACGCATATGCCAAAGATTAGTAGCATCAGAATCAGATAATTTATTTGAGTCAACAGTAGCATTACCTAAAATTGTAACACCTCGTAGATGATATAAGTTGGCAGCCTTCATATCACCCTTCATCACAACAAGAGAACCTTTGGTGACTTCTAGAACCCCACCTCCACCTGAATACTTGTACCATTTATCATCAAGAGTACTCAATGAGATAAGATTTCTCTTCAAATTCAGAATATGACGAACATCCGATAATATCCTGATGGAGCCATCAAACATCTTGATTTGGATAGAACCAATGCCTGCAACTTTGCATGGTGTATTATCACACATCAACACAGATTCACTTGGCGTAGCTTCATAGGTAACGAACCACTCGCAGTTCAGGCTCATGTGGAAAGTACAGGCTAAATCAAGAATCCATTCATCATTGGTTTTGAAATCACCGGCAAAAGCAACGAGATCATCTCCATCAGAACCTTCTTTGGTGACAACGGTGGCTCTAGATTCATCATCTTGTTGATTCTTCTTGAAATTGTTATTCCTCTTCTCCTTGTTCTGTAACTTCTAGCACTCGGATATATCATGACCATCCTTCTTGCAATACCTGCATGACTTCCTATTCCTGGATTTAGATCTGCCTCTATATCTGCTTTTGCTTCTGCCTTTTGAATTACTGTTTGAACCCTTCTCGTATTGACTGCCGCAAATAGGCAAACCTTCTGTATGCATACTTGAACTTTCACCGGGAACCATAAGTTTCATCTTTTTTTTAGCATATAGAGCTTCATAAACTTCACTAAGAGTAAGAGTATCTCGGCTATATAAAATATTATTTCTAAAAGTAGAGTACGAACTGGGCAGAGAGCATAGCAAAAAAAGATCTAAATCTTCATCATCATACTTTACCTACATAGCTTCGAGGTCTGCAACAACTTCCTTGAAAGCTGTCAGGTGGTTCAATAATGAGGCACTCTCTGCCATCTTGTGGGAATAAAGCTTCTGCTTTAGATGCATCTTGCTGGTCAGATCCTTGGTCATGCAATCTACTCTAGCTTCAGCCATAATGTGGCGGCAGATGTGTCCTTCATAACCTATTGTAAAATATTATTTGATAGATGAAGATGAATTTGAGATAAGACCTTACGATCTTTACATAGCTTCTCATCAGCGGATAATATGGCTGGCATCTTGTCGATCCCCAGAAGTGCATCATCCAAATCAAGCTGTGATAAAACAGCTCGCATCTTGACTTGCCATAGAGAAAACCTCGTGTCGTGATTCAATAGCGGAAGATTATACTTCAGAGTCACCATGCGAAAGAAAACCAAATTTTACTGGCACAAATTTGTGTGTACCTTTTCTCCTCGGGTTTTGTGCCTATGCTTTCTTTTTCTCCTAGCACAAGACATGTAAAGGACTTGCTAGATGGCCTTGGATTCTGAGCACTTGCTAGATAGCCTTGGATTCGAAGCCCTTTATATTGGCTTTCTTGTTGCGTTTTGTGCGAGAGGAAAAAAACAACACTGCTGTCGCACAAATCAAGGAGAAGAGCGGACCAAGGCTGGAGACTGGACGATGCTCCGGATGACGTTCAATGCGCTCCAACTCCGAGGCGGAAAAACGGGAGCCGCTCGGATTCGACGAGAACACGCCGGCTTGCAATTTTTTTCTCCGATCTCTCAAGCGCTAATTTCCTATGCTCTGATCTCCTATACTCTGATACCCCTTGTTGCTAATAATGCACAGAAAATAGAGATAAGAGATACAAATTTTTTACACAGAAAACTCTTGCGGGAAAAAAACCACGGGTGCTCGAAGGTAATTATTATAATGAGGAGAGTTTACAATATAGCGCTTGCTCTTCCCATGTGCATGCACCTGCCATGACACGTCTGGCATGAGGCGATGAAGTGTTCTACACGAACACAGTACAAATTTGGATCAACTTTAACACCACAGTTCAAAGCTTGATAACTTGTTTAATTGTCTTGCACCTTTCTTACATAAAGAACGGTTTTCTTTCAACTTTCATGGTCATTATGCCATACACTGCTATAAAGATTCTATAATTAGTTCTGTTGTATTACACATTGATTTGCACATATAAATCCTAACATCATTTGTGACTCAGGACCTAGGCTATCAAAACCGAAGACTTGGAAATATGCCATTAATAGAGACTGGTGAGTTAGAAATATTTCCAAACCGAAAACTTGGAAATATGCCATTAACCTTCCAGAAGAATGAAGATAATCTCCACTACATCGTCATTTGATCGAATATTTCAATTACGAGGGCTAAGACGACGAAGAAGCTGAAAAGACTCGAGTTGCAAGGAAAACAAGTACCAAATTCTAAGTTGAAGAACCGAGCAGATAAAGATTCATGCTGCACTAATTTTCTTCCCATTTACTTTTAAACTATGCTGTGTGTAAATTCGTTTGTGCTCCCGTATAAGAGAGATGCCTAGCACTCTCTCATAACACAGTTATCTACATGACTGCACATGACTTCTCACAGATCAATATCTGAACATCTTATAGCTGTTAATCCACGAGCTGTTTTAACCTGTCAAGCCGTTCCTTCCTATCAGATACAAATGGGGTGCTGTAAGTTATCCTGTCATAAGTTTTTTTTTAATGGAATACTATCATAAAGTTACGATGATTTCACAGCAATATTTTTTGTGGTAACCTTTACAAAGTACGATGATCTCTCAGCAACATTTTCTCTTGTAATCTTTCCCGGGGTAATGGATAATAATTCAACCATGAGTCACTGGCGTCCTGAAAGAAGCACTGATAATCTATCCCTGCATGTTCTGCCTGTATCAGTGCAAGTGCAGAGGTTTTTTATATGGCATTTTGCTCCTTTTCATAACGCATTTGTATTCGCCGGAAACTTAATCTATCATTGAAAAGGTTGTCAAGATAGGCATATTGTTATGGTGTTAACACAATCGTGTTAAGATGGTACTCCCTTCGTTGCTTTGAGGTAACTGCAAAAAATATGTCAATTTAGGGTACATGCAAACAAACTTTCCAAAATTTTGACTATCAATTTCTTTTTCAACATATAAATTGAACATATGAAAATAATACGTATGGATTTATCTCGAAAAGAGCTTTGGCTATTGAACACATAGATTTGATATGGTATTTTGCTCCTCTGCTGGGACGCAAGAAGTCATATTTAGACAATTTTATACATCCTGCACATGAACGATTTCAAACAAAAAAAATCTGAGCTTCAACTGGAGAGGTCAGTGATTCAAAGGCGTTCCCCTTGCAGCCCCGAAATATCTGAGAAAGCAAAAGAAAAAAAAAAGAGAAACAGGTTTATTTATTACCAAATCGAGATGAATATCATATGATAGCAGCAGGTAATTCTTTGTTTTTCAATCAGCATACTCAGGAAGAACTGGTGGTTCCAGCTAGATACTGTCAAGAATTTCTGACTATTGCATGGAACAATTCATGTTAGAATTATTTTTCCTTTTCAATATTTTTCTCTCATTCATTTTTATTAAGCATAATAATGCGAATCGAGCTTTTAATGAGTTCTGACATGCAGCATCAAGCAGTTCCACTTTCCCGAGCCGAGAAATGCATTGTTGGAAATAGATTGGAACGCCAAACAGCTCTAGGTTCACCTCGTCCGTGGTGCGCATGCTGCGTGAGCTGGCCCATCCATGCCCGCTAGATCTTGCGTGGACGGTGGATAATCCCACTGCTCCTACCCACCCCTAACCTTAGCCTGACACGCTAGCGGACGCCCAGCCCCCTTCCCTGACAGTTGCCGGCACGGCAGGACCGGCACAACGGCTCACGCGCTCGCCACACACCCGGCACCTCCCACCACTCGTGGCCGCCGCCGCCGCCTTCTCCTCCTCATCATCGCCATTGTCCCCGTAACGGTGCTGCAGGGTCTCAAATCTCATGGTGGGCTGCAGGCTCCTTCTTCAACATAGATGAGTATGTTGCATAACGTGGTTGAGCTTTGTTTGTCTGGTTGCGAGAAGCTTCCTCCACTGTGGCAACTACCAGAACTACGACTTCTTACTTTGATTCAATTGAAAAAAAATTAAAATTCTTGTGCAGCGGTGATACATCCTTTACATTTCCAAAACTAAAGTAGCTTGAGTTAAAAAGTCTGCCGGATTTGGAGAGATGGTGAGAAATGGATGGGATGCAAGGAGAACAGGTAATGTTTCCTCAACTTGAGAAGTTTTTTTATCGTGAGTTGCAAAAAGCTAACGACGTTACTAGAAGCACCACTGCTGCGTGGAGACCATAGAAGTTTCAATTCGGCATTTCCAGAATTTAAGGTAATCCGGCTACGTCGATTAGATAGTTTGAAGAGCTGGGGGGTGACGGAAGGAACAGATGGTGAACGAACCCACCTTTCCTAACCTTGAGGTTGCTAGTATTGATACTGTTGTGATTTTGAGGGCTTTATGGTAATTTCCAATTTTGAGAAAAAGAAAAAGAAAGAGAACTCCAGTCGAAAGAGGAAATTGATATCAAACACAACTACTCCAGTGGCGCGCTGCGGCTGCTTATAGGTACGCATTTAGAAATATGTGTACAAAGGCGTCAACTAGAGCTCGGGACATCAGGGGAAAGGCCTACCATTGGACGCCCATTTTGCTTGAAATTGAGATTAATCCTCATGTTACTGTTACAAAGCGAACAGTCAGTTCGATACATATGAGAAGAGAACTAGAGGAGCGATCTAAAGTTCTAAACACAGCACGCAACATTGGGATATCAAATCTTCTTCTCGACCGCTTGGCTAAAACTCACTAGTTTGCTCTTGCAAGTTACAGATCACACAGGTTTCAGTTGTACAGACTACTCAACGACCAACATGGGCCAACCTGTATTAGCTCGGCTATATGGGCTCCAATTGAGTAGCCAAACCTAATCCTTGGAAAACTTTCAAAGAAGGAAAGAAGATGCTGAAACCAAACAAGATCCTCATGTAACAAGATACCAGCTAATATAATGCTCGAGACATCATTTCGAAAGAGAAGCAGAAAATCATGATCAGCTGCACATCCAACCAGACATAGGGAACATATACCTTTAGCAGGTTATGATGCATAAGAACATAAAGTCATCTTGAAAAACTATGCAAGAACCAAAAAGTGCGAGAGAAGCATGATGAATAGTTAAACCAGATCCAAATACAACTTCCTACACATGCAGCAGTCCGCTACATAGGAGTGCAAACTCGTGCCTGTGAACATAGCAGATCCATCAATAGAATAAATTTTATCAAAGCATTAGGGCAACTATCAGGTCGTTTATGGAGCTGATCTTGCTGGCTTTTTGAAAACCCTCTAAAAAACAATTGAGGATCCAACGAATCTCACTTTCTAGATACATCCAGTGGTTATTTCTCCTAATTGGTCAAAATCTTCCACTACAGAGATCCATGGGTAAGAGCAACTCCATCCCATTAGTCATTTCTCCCTCTCTATTTCTTAGGATGAAGAGGCTAGCTATTATTTTCAGCTCTCTATTTGAGTCAGCATTCCAATGGCCTAGCTATTTGAGAAGCGAGTGAGAAGGCGCTCGCCAAATCTAGCTAGCGGCCGGGAGAAAATAGCGACTCGATAAAAATGAAGAGGAGGATAAAGAACCGGTTGGAGTCCATTTCTTGAGTCATATTAGGTAAATATACAATGAAGAGTAGGATAAAAAACCGGTTGGAGTTGCTCTAACGATGCTTTCGAGGGATGTGTATCATGTCATGTGTTCTGGTCATGCAGGCTTGTTAGTTAAGCTGCCATGTTTGTAGTTACAGGCAGGAAAACAATTCCGTGCAGGAAAATTATCGGACCCCTCCGAGAAATGTGAAATTCGGAAATTTCACAAAATTTCTGAATTTTTAAAAAATTTCGGTCGAAATATTGAAACATAAAATTCGAATTAAAGAAATTCAAATGCCGGCACCTATTCAAACATACAGCTCGACGGCTCCCGAGGAGTGAAGCCCGGTGGCGTCGAGATGTCGCTTTGCTGCAGCATCGGAGGAGGCGTGCGGCACCCCCCCACCACCAGCGATGCCCGCCGACATGATGACCTTTGCGCTCTCGGCGGCGTTGGCCCCCGTTTTGACAGTCACGGCAGCAGCGGACCTCTTGTGCTTGGACAGGCCGATCAAACAGACCGCTCTCTGCACTCTCTCCAGTAGTTTGTTGACGGAGACCCTCGCGGCATCAGTTTGGTTGGGCTCACGGACGGCCTCCCTCCTCGCCTTTCCCCACTTCACTGGTCAGGGCCAAGGCGAGATCGATGCGCGGTCGATCCTGTCATTTTGTAAGGATATGCTAGTAGATTGATTTCAGATGATGCTCCTCATGCGTATTTAGAAATATGTGTACAAAGCCGTCAACTAGAGCTCGGGACATCAGGGGAAAGGCCTACCATTGGACGCCCATTTTGCTTGAATTTGAGATTAATCGTAATGTTACTGTTACAAAGCGAACAGTCGGTTCGATACATATGAGAAGAGAACTAGAGGAGCGATCTAAAGTTCTAAACACAGCAAGCAACATTGGGATATCAAATCTTCTTCTCGACCGCTTGGCTAAAACTTACTAGTTTGCTCTTGCAAGTTGCAGATCACACAGGTTTCAGTTGTACAAACTACACAACGACCAACATGGGCCAACCTGTATTAGCTCGGCTAAATGGGCTCCAATTGAGTAGCCGAACCCAATCCTCATAAAACTTTCAAAGAAGGAAAGCAGATGCTGAAAACAGACAAGATCCTCATGTAACAAATACCAGCTGATATAATGCTCGACACATCATTTCGACAGCGAAGCAGAAAATCGTGATCAGCTGCACATCCAACCAGACATAGGGAACACATACCTTTAGCAGGTTATGATGCATAAGAACATAGAGTCATCTTGAAAAACTATGCAAGAACCAAAAAGTGCGAGAGAAACAGGATGAATAGTCAAACCAGATCCAAATAAGATCCATTCCTACACATGCAGCGGCCTGCTACATATGTCGGACTTTAGTTAGCAAACCCAGATTCTCTGTGATTCTACCGCACTATTCCCTAAATCAGTAGATAGTACTCACAAATACATACCAAAAACATATCATACGGAAGCGTAAATAATACAGTAATAACTTACTCATGGGCAATTATGCTGAAATCAATAAAATGCACTTAAACATATCAAGAAAAGAAAATACTGGCAAATTCGAAATCCGAAAATGCCTCAGATTTTGGATTCAAAATTCGAATCTCAAACTTTGAGTTTTGAAAGGTATTTTGGAACTTCAGAATTTGATTTTTCGGTTAAAATAATTAGATGGGGAAGATTTTTAATATTACTTTGAGGTTTATATTTTATCTTATTTTGAGTATGGAAATTAATTTGAATTTATAGATTCAAATTATGATCAGCTTAATTTTTAATTGGGTTGCCTTTTTCCTTCCGGTTTTTTATTTTCCTTATTTGAGTTTGACTGCAAAACTTCAATTCAAGAACTCAAATAAACGCCGACTTTTGAAATACACTGAAAGGCGAAGAAAAGATTTTATTATTTTGACAATTACACTAGTTTCCTTTTTGGGGTCTTACAACATGGGAGTGCAAACTCATGCTGCCTGTGAACATGTCTTGCAATTCTGAATAACCAAGAGATTCCATATAGCCATAGCAGCTCCATCAATAGAATTAATTTGATCAAAGCATTAGTGCAACTATCACATCGTTTATGGAGCTGATCTTGCTGGGTTTTTGCAAACCCTCTGAAAAATAATTGAGGATCCAAAGAATCTCACATTCTAGATACATTCAGTGGTTATTTCTCCAAATTGGTCCAAATTTTCCATTACAGAGATCCATGGGCAAGGATGCTTGATGCTTCCGAGGGATGTGTATCATGTCATGTGTTCTGGTCATGCAGGCTTGTTAGTTAAGCTACCATGTTTGTAGGCACAAGCAGAAAACAATTTCGAATTCAAGAAATACAAATGACGTGCACACACACGCACCACCACCACCGCCAGCGAGGCAGCGATGGCCTCCGACTTGATGACCTTTGCGCTCTCGGCGGCGTTGGCCTCCGTTTTGACAGTCACGGCAGCAGCGGACCTCTTGTGCTTGGACCGGAGCGCACTCCGATCAAACAGGCCGCTAACTGCACTCTCTCCAGTAGTTTGTTGACGGAGACCCTCGCGGCATCAGTGAGGTTGGGCTCACGGACGGCCTCCCTCCTCGCCTTTCCCCACTTCACTGGTCAGGGCCAAGGCGCGGTCGATGGGGCTGCGAGAAAGAAGAACTTGAACTTCCACCCCTCGTTACTTGGCAGCGAGCCGGCGAAGAGGCGGTGGCGTAGGCTGGAGGGCGATGCAGCGGGGCGTTTGAAGAAATGCCACCCCTGCCCACGGCCCTGCAGGCCCACAGGGACAAGATGTGCTGGAACACGGACAGGATCGGCTCGACGCCGTCGTCCTTAAAGAGCGCGACGAACGCGGCCATGTCGTGCCACGAGTTGGGGCCGAACTGGGTTGGCGCGAGGACCGCGCAGAAGAACGGGAAGTGGTGCTGCGGGAAGCGCATGCCTCCTTCGAATGCGTTGGCGCAGACGCAGATGGAGCCCTCCGGCGGCGGCGTCAGGCCCGCCGGCCATTGGCGGCACAGGCCGGCGTGTGCGAGTAGTCGGCGTGTAAATTGGGGAAAAGGAGTGAGGTGTTGGGAGACGTGCGGGATTAGGGATGGGATGACATGCTCTGGGATTAATGGGCCGAAAAATTTCAAAACAGGCCGAAATATCTGACGGAGTGCCGATAGGACTGAAATTTCCCGAATTACGCGAATTTCGGTCCGAAATTATTTTCCGAAGGTACAGGGTAACTTTCTGCTTCCTGCCTCCCTCTGGTGAGCACTGAGCAGTGCTTGGCTTTGGTCACCAGAGCTAAGCTAAGGTGGTGGCACGGCAGCCAAGCAGCAGGTGTCGCTGCTCCTGGTCATCGCCTCTCTCTCTCTCTCTCTCTCGATTCTTTACTCTTATCTTGGTTAGTGGTGGTGCAGCATGCCATGGCAGAAGGGCCTCCTCTGCCTCCGGTTCTGGGTTTTGCTGGTCTTGGGAAGGGAGAAAAGAGCTCAAGTGTTTTTTTTTTTGAAACTGGGGATTTCATTACTCTTCTGCTGAAAGATCAGCAGCAACAATTACACCAACATTACTAGGAACTGTTGCAGTAATTTATTCCTCCCCTTCATCACATTCAAGACCCAATTTAGCTAAAGCATGAGCAGCTCTATTACAATCTCTACCCTTGAACACACACTCAAAATGTATAAAGCTAGAAGACACCAAATCCGTCAACTCGTCCACCAGCCCACCTTCAGGCATTGCCGAGAAATCATCTGACTTAAGAGCTTGTTGAACCAGAAGAGCATCAGTCTCCATAATCAAGCTTCCAATACCCAGCGATAAAGCCGCCTGGACTCCCTTCTTACAAGATATTAATTCAGCTTGGTAGGCGCTCAGCAAGTGAACAATCTTCCCTCTACCAGTCATAACAACATCTCCATCACTGTCGCGGATTAGAAACCCCCAACTACCTGACAAGGATTCCACTTTAAAGGATGCGTCACAGTTCAGTTTGAGAACCCCCTCTGGTGGTTTGCTCCACCGGTCGTTTTGCTTCTGCTTCTTTTGTCGATCGCCGCTCTGCGTCTTGATCACTTCAGCTGCATATATACTGACTCTGCAAGCTAAGACTTCAGCACTTCTTCTCCTCCCCTCTGCTCTGATCGAGTTTCTCTCAGCCCACAGAAACCACAACAGGATCACCATCGTTACTCTGTGTTCCTCCTTTGCTTGCATGATGAAGGCCACCACCTCCCAGGCTGACGATAAGTTAGCCAAAGCCATTCGCTCCCTCTCCAGCAGAAGAGATCGCCAGACCTGCTTCACTAGTTTGCATTTGAAGAACAGATGGCCTCCGTCCTCTTCTTCCCTTTCACACAATGGACACTTTGTATCAATCTTCATCCCACGTCGAACCAGATTACATTTCAGCGGGTGGCTGTTATGACTGAGGCGCCATAGAAAATGTTTGATTTTATTTGGGCACTTCACCTTCCAAATTTTGTCCCAAACCGACTCAGAGGTCAATTCACTTCCTCCCTGTGCACCCCTTCGATTCTTACTCCTGAGAATGTCGTCCCTACACACCTTGTAAGCACTCCTAACACTGAACCTTCCTCTTTTGTCAAAGTGCCACGCTAACCAGTTCTCTCTCCCTTCTCGCACCGGCAGCGCCAAAATTATATTAGCATCTCCTTCCCAGAAGGTATCTTTAATCAGTTCTTCATCCCAAGATCCCGTGATTGGATTGATCAGCTCATCAACACTTGTAAGCAGACTACCACCCCTAGGAGTAATTGGTTTCCTGGAAATGGATCTTGGTAACCATGGATCAGACCAGATTTTCAGATTTCTTCCATCCCCCACTCGCCAGATCATGCCTTTCTTCATCACCTCAATGCCCCGCAACACACTCCGCCAAGTATATGACATGCTCGGTTTTGGTTTAGCCTCCAATACTGATGAATCCACAAAGTATTTTGCTTTCATGACTTGGGCACATAGGGAATCTGGGTTTTGCCATAGCCGCCAGCCTTGTTTTGCCAACATTGCTAGATTGAAAGCATGAATGTCTCTGAACCCCAAGCCCCCTTCTCCTTTCGGTTTCATCAACATATCTCTACTCAACCAATGAATCTTGTGCTTGCCTTCCTGCTGATTCCACCAGTACCGGCACACCATAGAGCTTATGTGATCACAGAAGGATTTTGTAAGATCGAAGCAGCCCATCGCGAATGTTGGAATTGCTTGTGCTACTGCTTTTATTAGAATTTCCTTCCCCGCCCAGGATAAGAACTTCTCCTTCCATCCTTGTATTTTGGTCCAGATCCGATCTTTCAGATAGGCAAAGGCTCCATTTTTTGATCTTCCCACATGCACCGGTAGACCCAAGTACTTTTCATTCCTCGTTTCTCTAGTAACCTGCAGACGGTCGCATACTTCTCTTTTTTGGTGCCCTGCCGTGTTTCTGCTGAAGAGAACCGCTGACTTGGCTTTATTAATTATTTGCCCTGAGCAACTCTCATACAGATCGAGGATATCCTGAAGCTGCTGAGCATCCCCTTCGGTCGCTCGAATCATGATCAGCGAGTCGTCGGCGAACAGCAGGTGTGATATACTCGGAGCAGCCTGGCAGACTTTTACCCCCGCAATCTTTCCCTCCCTCTCCGCCTTCTGTAACAAAGCTGAAAAACCTTCCGCACAGAGTAGGAACAAGTAGGGAGACAAGGGGTCTCCCTGCCTTAGTCCCCTTTCAGGTTTAAACCTTTCTGTCAGGTCCCCATTAACTTTGATTCTATAGGAGACAGTTGTGGTGCATTTCATGATCAGATCGATCCACTGTTCCGCAAAACCCAATCTTCTCATCATGTCTTCCAAGAATTTCCACTCAACTCTGTCATAGGCTTTGCTCATATCTAATTTCAGCGCCGCATAACCCAGATCTCCTTCCCTTCTGTTCATCAGGAAGTGAGTAATTTCATAAGCAATTAGAATGTTGTCCGAAATCAATCTTCCCGGGACGAAAGCACTTTGGTTTGGGGTGATTATCTCAGGCAGTATATCGCGGAGTCTTCTAGACAGTACTTTGGAGACTACCTTATACACCACATTGCATAAGCTTATTGGTCGAAGTTCAGTTACTCTCTCCGGTTTCTCAGTCTTCGGAATTAAGGCTATTACCGTATCATTCCATCCCTCAGGTAGTTCATCTCCATTGAGCACATTCAGCACCTCAGTTGTTAACTTCCCTCCCACAATGTCCCAGAATTTCTTGAAGAAAACCGCCGGCATACCATCTGGACCAGGAGCTTTCAGGTCACCAATAGAGTCCAAGGCACCCTTTACTTCCTCCGCCGAGAACTCTGCAGATAAGCGGTTGTTCATTTGAGTGGTGACGCGGGACTGGACAGCGTTCAGGACTTGCTGTGTGCGTCCCTCGTCAACACTTGCACCAGCCCTGAAAAGCTGCACAAAATGATTAGTGATAAGAGCCTTTTTCTCCACTTCATCCACTACCCATCCCCCATCCTCTTTTTTCAGATTCCCTATTCTATTTCTCCTTCTCCGCTCCGAGCAGGTGTTATGGAAGTAACTGGTGTTTCGATCTCCGAACTGCATCCAATTAACATGCGCCCGCTGTTTCCAGTAGACGTCAATTTGCTCCTCTAACCTGTCTACCTTAAAGCTCCACACGGCCTCCTTTCCGACTGAACCATCACTAATAGGTTCTCTTCTCCACTTCTCCAGCTTCTTCTTGGCGTTCTTCAGACGTTTCGCCAAATCCCCTAGCGAAGAGATACTCCATTCTTTCAAGCTCCTGGCCACCCCTTTCAGATTCTGACTTAGCCGAGCCGAAGGAAATTCCTCCGCCTCCCAGGCTTCCTCTACCACTTTCCTACAATCCTCCTCTTGCAACCAATTCGCTTCAAACTTGAAAGCCCTCGGGTCCCGAGTCACCCTCCCTACTGGGAGGCCATGCGTGTTTATGATCACGGGCCTGTGATCAGAATGATATGGGTCACCATTTTTTACGTACATCGTTGGGAATTTCCCCCTCCACTCAGAGTTTGCCACTGCTCTATCCAGGCGCTCTCTGTTGTGATTACACCCCTTGGTCTGCTTGTTCCGCCAAGTGAAGACGTCCCCAGCAAACCCTAGGTCATGAAGCTCGCAAATCTCAAGAGCATCCTTGAACCTATCCAGACAAACCTGGGCCCTCGGTTGTCCGCCTTCCTTCTCATGCTGGTATAGAATCTCATTGAAATCCCCCGCACACAACCATGGCCTGGAAGAAGAGTGCTGTGACTGTAGCTCGGACATCATCTCCCACGTTTTGTATTTAAGCTCGGAACGGGCTTCTCCATACACTCCTGTGAATCGCCAACTCCCACCACCAGTCTCCAAGACCTCCATATCAATATGATTTTTGGATTTACTCCTCAAAACCATATTGATTCCTCTCCTCCACAACACTGCAATTCCCCCCCCCCTTTACCTTCACAGTCCACCACCTCCATGAAAGCCAGATCCAGCTTCCTCCTAATCGTCGTCATCCTCTTCTCATCAAGTTTTGTTTCTGACAAGAAAAGGATATCAGCCTCCTCAGACTTCTGACAACTCACTAGACTAGACAGACATGAGGGAGTGGGAAAGGGAGAAAGAGCTGCTGCATGGTGTACTTTTTTTGACGATGGGTGGGTGTCCTTTTTGGGGGTCGGGTTGTGCGCAGGTGGCTAGGTGAGGGTGTAAATACTTTGAATACAGTCAATGCTCAATATTATATGGCTCAAGAAAAAAAATGTCTCAAAAATACCTTATCATTGTCAAAACAACCCTCGCTTGTATCATTAAACTATATTTAAAACATCTACTTTAAAGGATCACACTTACTTATTTATAATGTTTCGTAAAATCACACTCCCATCATATAAAATGGGTATAATAGGCAAGGCCCATAAATTAGGCACGCACTTCTCCCTCATCCGTTGCTCCCGTACATGAGTATTTTTAAATTCTACCCACATTGCTAATTCGATGTGGCTTATTTACACATTTACAAAGACATTGTTGAACAAAATACACCTCACAAAAAGATAGAGGTAGTATGTTGCTGATTGGCCAAGTAAAAATTGAAATCTAGGATGCTATTAATAAAGAAGAAGATGATGGCCAAGATGACTCTAAATATATTTTTACATATTACAGCAGACTACAAACATCAAAGAAAATGATCTAAAACCCCTTAAAACAGAAATCATCTAATGAGACCAAGAACAAGCAAAAATGAGTTTTTTCGTAAATCTTGCTATCAAAGTTCCTCAGTGGATAGAGATGTATTCACAAGGAAGCACGCAATGGAAAATCACGTCCACAGTTGGAAGTCGTGCGCAAGGGTGTCCGGACCTGGGCGTTGCTTGATACTGCGTCCTGTTAATTCAAACCCAAACCGAGCCCAAAGCGTTGACAGCAAATCCCATCTCGCAGGGTAACCCTACTAAAAGAAACCAAGGAGATGATGTGTGTTAGACCATGTGGCTAGGTTTAGAATATTGTTATGATGAATAATTGATAATGATTAATTTGTGATGATAAATATTTGGTAATTTTGTTTGGCGGCGTTATGCGAGTTGTGTTGTGTGTGTGTGCGGATTAACGTAGGTCAAGTTTGGACGAACTTGTGCTGGAAGAATATTCTTTGGTCTTTGCATGTGCAGGTTGAGCATGGAGACGATTATAGTCGGTGACGAGGTGGACCGGGACTAGGATAGGGAGATCTGAGGTTCAGACGGTCAAGAAGGTCACGAGATGATCGGGCTCATGCTTGGGGCGCATGGAGATCAAAGGTGGATGATACGTGGAGAAGCTACGGGAGGTGCGGTCCTGGAGGCTTCGACACGTGATGCGATGAGTTGAAAAGTCAGAAGGTTGAAAACCCGTGTTAGGAAGGATTTTGGGTCCTTTGAAAATTAGTGGGCTAAAAATCTGATTGAGATAAAAGGTCTAAGCTCAGTTAGATGAGTTGTATTAGGGTTGATATCGAATTCTTAGAATTTGAGTTCGGAGTGGAGTTTGTAAATTAGTACGACGTCGTTTCCGTGTAAGACTTGGACGTCTTGAGGATTTAAATAGCCGAGCGGCCGGCCAGTAGTGATACGGAAAAACAGAAAGAAAAAAAGGTGCCTGCATGCTGTAGACTGTTAGAAAACATAAGTGTATTGTATTGACATATCTCTGTAACCATTAGGCAATGTTTACGCACGTTCTGAGAAAATGGATCGTGGATCCGTGTAATTTTGAAGTTGTTTTGCTCATTCTATAAAGGCAAGTGATCCCAAGAGGATCAGTGCGTTTGGCAAAACTCTTTTATGGTATCAGAGCAGGCGATCCACAGCCACAAAATTCACTATGTCAACCAGTCCCTCTTCCGCCAGCAGCCGCCTGTTTTCCACCCCATCTTCCACATCCGTTCAATTCAACTCCATGCCTACGCCCTTAATCAATCACATGATTAATGTGAAGCTCACACAGGAGAATTACCTGTTGTGGTCGGCACAAATTCTGCCGTATCTTCGAAGCCAAGGCCTTGTCGGTTATGTTGATGGCTCCTTGCCGACGCCTAGCCAGACAATCGTCGTCGAGCCAACTGAAGAAAACGCGCGGCGAATCGCTGTCAATCCAGAGTACACAAACTGGTATCATCAAGACCAGTTGGTACTCAGCGCAATTCTTTCTTCAGTCACTGAGGATGTCCTCAGTACCATGGTGGGAGTCACCACCGCACGAGACGCATGGTGCATCCTGGAGAAGATGTTTGCGTCAAGTTCTCGCGCGCGGATCATGCAGATTCGGATGCAGCTGGCCACGATCCAAAAGAAGGATCTCAGTGTGGCAGAATATTTCCGCAAAGTCAAGCGTCTTGGCGACACTCTTGCGGCAATCGGGAAGCGGCTTGAAGACGAAGAACTTATCTCGTACATGCTGCGCGGACTCGGCCCAGATTACGATCCACTGGTGACAAGCATCACCACTCGCACTGACTCCTACTCCATCAGCGACGTCTATGCACATATGCTCAGCTATGAGATGCGACAAGAGCACAACAGCACGGTAGTTCAGGTATCTTCAATTAATAATGTTGACAGGATCCCTGGACGCACTGGTGGAAATGGAGGCCGATTCAATCGCGGGCGTGGTCGCGGTGGTGGCGGCCGCAACCAGAGCGGCCGCACAAACCGGCCGACGACAAAAGGGCAGTCCAGTAATGGCAACAATAGTCCTTTCTGTCAGATCTGCCACAAGCCCAATCACGATGCTCTTCAATGTTGGCATCGGTTTGATTAGACATATCAGGCTGAGGACAATGTGAAACAGGCCGCCGCCGTCACCAATGGGTACTCAGTTGACTCAAATTGGTATGTTGACACAGGGGCTACCGATCACATCACCAACGACCTTGAGCGTCTCACCACCAAGGATCGCTACACTGGAGGAGATCAAGTCCATGTGGCAAATGGAGCAGGTTTGTCTATTTCTCATGTTGGTCATTCTTCCATTGCTGGCTTGACTCGTCCACTTCACTTGAACTACATTCTTCATGCACCTAAAATTAACAAGCATTTGATTTCAGTTAGAAAACTAGCTTCAGACAATGATGCTTTTGTTGAATTTCATCCCAACTCTTTCTTTGTCAAGGATCGAGCCACGAAGAATCTTCTTCTCAAAGGAAAATGTAGAAATGGTCTCTATGTTTTGCCGAATAAGTGCCAAGCCCTCCTGACAGCCAAAGTTTCTCAAGAACAATGGCATCAAAGACTTGGACACCCAGCCTCTCCAGTCACACTGCGAATTCTGCAAGACAATAACATAGCAGTAGATTGCAATGTTCCTCATTTCCAGATTTGTAATGCCTGTCAACTGGCTAAATCACATCAGCTTCCTTTTTATCCCTCACAGCATGTTTCTACTGCTCCTTTGCAATTAATCCACACTGATGTCTGGGGACCTGCTCTCCCATCGGTTAATAATTCAAAGTATTATGTGTCATTCATTGATGATTATAGTAGACATGTATGGGTTTACTTCTTGAGGTGTAAATCTGATGTTGAGCCAGTTTTCCTTCAGTTTCAAAAGAATGTTGAACAAATGCTAAATTCCAAGATTAAATCTGTTCAGTCGGACTGGGGGGGAGAGTACCATCGCCTACACAGATACTTCCAAGCCACAGGCATTGATCATCGCATATCCTGCCCACATACTCACCAGCAAAACGGACTGGCAGAGCGTAAACACCGACATCTTGTAGAAACCGGCCTTGCTCTTCTTGCTCAAGCCCAGGTACCACTCCGCTTCTGGGACGAAGCGTTCAATACGGCGTGCTATCTAATCAATAGGATGCCCAGTCGCACGATCCAGCATGATACTCCCCTTCACAAACTCTTTGGCACACAACCAGACTACTCTTTGCTTCGTGTTTTCGGTTGTGCGTGCTGGCCGAACCTGCGAGCGTACAATGATAAGAAGTTGAGCTTTCGAACAAAACAATGCATCTTTCTGGGCTATAGTTCCTCACACAAGGGGTACAAGTGTTTTGATCGCACTACAGGCCGAATTTACATTTCTCGGGACGTAGTGTTTGATGAAACCGTGTTTCCCTTTGCAGAACATCAGTCACAAAGCATTCGTTCACCACAGACTTCAAATCATCCTACCATCCTACCAGTACTAGCCAAAAACACTATTTACACAGAGAATTCCCTAATTGTTCCTCAGATGAATGAGTCTTTGAGTCAATCCGAGCCGGCAATAGAAGTTGTCAACATGAATAATAGTCAGACTGAACCTGATGCTAACGTTGATCTATCTAGTGTCAGTATGTCACCTGCAGGTGTTTCTGCCGACAGATCCCACAGTTCAACCTCAGCCGCAGGAGAAGAAGCAGAAGGTGTTGATGTGTTGACCGAGGGCATCAGTCATCATCCAATGAGAACAAGACTCAAGAACAATATTGTAAGACCCAAGGAATTCACTGATGGAACTAAAAGAGTTTTGCCAAACGCACTGATCCTCTTGGGATCACTTGCCTTTATAGAATGAGCAAAACAACTTCAGAATTACACGGATCCACGATCCATTTTCTCAGAACGTGCGTAAACATTGCCTAATGGTTACAGAGATATGTCAATACAATACACTTATGTTTTCTAACAGCCCCCCTCAATTTCAACGGGTGCACTGACGTTGAGATTGCGACAATTGACAACGAAGGGAGCTCTTGAAAGAGGCTTGGTCAGGCCATCTGCAACTTGGTCCTTCGATGAAATGAACCGCACTTCCATAGCCTTGCGAGCCACCTGTTCACGAACGAAATGGAAATCGACTTCAATATGCTTTGTTCGTGCATGAAACATGGGATTGGTGGTCAGATAAGTAGCTCCAAGATTGTCACACCAAAGCCGGGGAGGTTTGTGTTGAAATATCCCCAACTCTTTTAACAGTGACTGTATCCATATCAATTCAGCTGTGACATTTGCAATCGCTTTATACTCGGCTTCGGTGCTTGATCTTGACACGGTAGCCTGCTTTCGGGAGCTCCACGACACCAAATTAGTGCCCAAGAATACTGCAAACCCGCTGGTAGATCGTCGATCATCTGGGCAACCGGCCCAATCGGCGTCAGAAAAACCAGACAGCATTGTTGTTGCAGACTTCCGAATTTTCAAACCGTGACTGAAAGTACTTTTAACAAACCGAAGTATCCTCTTCACAGCTCCCCAATGTGCTTCAGTAGGTGACTGGATGTATTGACAAACTCGGTTTACTGCAAATGCAAGATCAGGTCGAGTTAGGGTTAAATACTGTAACCCACCAACTATGCTTCGATATTTGTATTGATCTTCTCCGGTCAACAGCCTTCCTTGATTCTTGAATAGCTTCTCGGTAGCAGTCATGGGAGTAGAGATTGCCTTGCAATTGCTCATGTTAGCCTTTTTAAGCAAATCAAGAGCATAGCGTTTCTGAGACAGCAGAATCCCATTTTCTTCTTGTCTGACCTCAATTCCCAGGAAATACTCGAGAGGTCCCAGATCCTTTACAGCAAAATCACCTTTAAGCTGCTGAATCAATCTGTCTGTTGCTGCATCAGAAGAACTAACAATAATGATGTCATCGACATATATCAACATGTACATAGTTAAATTATCTCTTCTGAATACAAACAAGGAGGCGTCTGCGACCGAAGGACTGAAACCCAAATCCTGCAACTTCCCGGTCAGCCGTGAGTGCCAAGCTCTCGGCGCCTATTTCAGTCCATAAAGCGCCTTCTTCAATCGACATATGTAATTTGATGGCCTGCTGGTGTCCACATAACCTGGAGGCTGCTGCATATATACCTCTTCACGAAGCACACCATGTAAGAATGCGTTCTGAATATCTATCTGTCTCATGCTCCAACCTTGTGATACTGCCAGTGATAAGATGATTCGTATAGTGGCTGGTTTGATAACCGGGCAATATGTATCAAGATAATCCACTCCATACCTTTGTTTGTACCCCTTTGCCACCAAACGGGCTTTGAGCCTCTCGACTGATCCGTCTGCCTTCCTCTTCACTTTATATACCCATCTGCTGTCGATGAGATTAATTCCTTTTCTTGGTGGTACTAGCTCCCACGTGTCATTTCTCAGCAGTGCAGAATATTCGGCATCCATGGCCTCTTTCCATTCAGGACTTGCCATCTCTTTCTGAAGGCTCAATGGTTCTGAAAACACTGAGTTCCCTGTTGTCGGATTTCCTTCAGCCGCTGAACAAGGGAAATTTAACTATTTGCCACCCTTAAGAATGCCACATATCCAAATGCCATCTTCTTCATTGCATTCAACAATTTGCCACTCTTAACATGTGGTTGACTCATTTTTTGCCACTTTAGAGCCCACGAAGCGCCAAATCATGCCATGTCACTGCCATGTCACGCGGGCGTGTGCAGGCGCGGCGGGGAGGCGCGCGCGCGGGGCGGGCGCAGGCGGGGAGGCGCGGGGCGGGCGCAGGCGGCGGCGCGGGGAGGGCGCAGGCGGCAGCGCGGGCGTGTGACGGCGGGGAGGCGCGCGGGCTACCTCTCCTCTCCTCCCCCGCCTAATTGGCTTCTCTCTCCCTGCAGGCCGCCGGCGAGCCATCTCTTCACCAACTCCGGCGCCAAGGCTTCACGGTGACCCGCCGCACCCCGAGCCAATTGCTCGCGCCTGGAGCACCGCCCGGCCACCACGAAGACATTCCCCACCTCACCGGGCTCCGTATCCCTCTCCGGCAAGCCGGCACCGTGCCCCTGCCCGCGCCACCGCCGGCTCCCGATGCCAGCCCGCCACGGTTACTCTCCGGACCTGCCAACGCCTCCGGTGAGCTCCCCTTGGCCCACTAAAGCTCATGTCCCCCCTACTCCTCTGCTTTCCCCTCCGGCCGCCGCCGCCATTGACGGCCTCCCCGCCTGCGCCCGCCCCGCGCCGCCGCCTGCGCCCGCCCCGCGCGCGCCTCCCCGCCGCACGCCCGCGCCGCCGCCCGCCCCGCGCCGCCGCCTGCGCCGGCGCCCGCCCCGCGCCGCCGCTGCGCCCGCGCGCGCCTCCCCGCCGCGCCTGCACACGCCCGCGTGACATGGCAGTGACATGGCATGATTTGGCGCTTCGTGGGCTCTAAAGTGGCAAAAAATGAGTCAACCACATGTTAAGAGTGGCAAATTGTTGAATGCAATGAAGAAGATGGCATTTGGATATGTGGCATTTTTAAGGGTGGCAAATAGTTAAATTTCCCGCTGAACAAAGGAAACCTCGCACTTTTTCTGAGTATCTGATTGAGTTGATAGATATTTGATGCATGCTGTGGTGACTTTTTGAGAGGAATTGATTTATTGATTAAAATATTGGGAGCATCTCGTATGGCTCTCGTGGATTTGGATCCTCTGACTTTGCAATGGCAAAGTCAGAGTGACTTCGGTGAATCTGAGCCGTGGGATAAAAAATCAACGGTATAGATCAAAAAACTGTAGTGCTACAGTGTTTTGTACAGTAACTACAGGAAAATTTCTGTAGCTTACTGTTCAAAATACTGTAGCTACAGTGTTTTGATCTAACCCACTGATTTTTCATCCCACGGCTCAAATTCACCGAACGTCACCCTGACTTTGCCTTGGCAAAGTCAGAGGATCCAAATCCTCTCGTATGAGTTGTTGATGGATATGGAGTTTGCTTGCATGCATTGGATCGGATGGAAATTGTGAAGCGTGGCCAAGACTCGTTGATGATTGCGAACGGCGGCGTCATATTGGAAGAAAAAAAAATCTGTACATATCATCAAAAGTCCCTGCGCAGCCGATCAACGCGTGCGTCTTCGTCCTCAGTCTCGGTCGGCGTGCACATCATTGCTGTCTCGTGCGTGGCTCGGCTGGTCTGTGCGTGAAAGATCCTCGTGCGCCATCTGTTTCCTCGCTCCAGGGAAGTACTCATCAATCAGTAAGCCAATTCATGCTTTTCAATGTATGCAGCGACAATACTAAAGGCATGTACAATGGTGTGAGCTAGTTACTAGCTCTAAGATAGATTCTTCAATGATATTAATTTTTAGCACATAGCTCATAACATGAATAGTCCCACATGACATCCTCATATAATCTTGGAATGTGTGTATGAGACTAGCTCTTGATCAAGAGTTAGCTTTTCTCTCTCTTCTATTAAAATATGAAATAATATGTTTAGAGCTAGCTCATAAATCACCATTGGACATGCCCTAAGGCTAGTCTCAGTGGAGATTTCATGTCCCAGTTTCCAACACACTCATATTTTGGAAACAGTGCAGAAGAGTTTCATCTCTATGAAACTCTCTCTACTCCCATGAAACTTTTATCATCTCTCTCTTCATCAATACAGTGCCATGTCAGCGTATTTAATACCCATAAAACTCCATAAAACCACCACTGAGACTGGCCTAATGCATGCAGTGAGTTTAGTATTTTTTAATCCTTGCCTCTCATGATTAGTTGTTTCACTGGGATAGTTATTGCACACTGTTAGCTAAAAGCAATTAGTTTTTTTATTAGTTGTTACAGTAACACAAATATATATATATATATTTTTTCTTGCTGTTTTTATTATTTTATTTTGAGAAAAAAGTTTTTACTGTGCGCTGTAATCATTCACCTCTCTCTAATTGCCATCGACGATCCTACAATGTGAAAATCAGACGACGGTCATGACGGCTTCCGTGTGCCCATCTCTTCTTGCCTCCAGGTGCTCACCGCCCGCTCGCCATGCTACCCTCCTTTCTACACGGCGGCATGCAGTAACAAGGTAATTAAGTTTTCCAAACGGTGGCACCCTTGCAATTACATCTATCCGTGTCTAAGCGTAATACTTTTATTTATTAATTAAGTATTTCTATTTTCCATGTCCAATCGCAGATACCGGAATTTCTACAATAAATTAGATAGGTAGCTGAGTTAATATTGTTACCTATCTGTTATCATTCTACTGCAACAGTTGTTATGGAATGATAAATACCTTGAGCAGGTAGAAATAGAAATAATTTCGCTAATAAGGAAACGGGTTTTCTTTCTAAAAGAAGAAAGATGCTAATTTGATTGATATTAGGAGATCAAATAAGTTTATGCTTCACTAATTAAATGATAAATGACTATAAATGAAGGATCAACATGCCAAATTTATATTAATTTAAGCGAGCGAGGGTTTTTTCTGCCCTAGCTTACATAGCAATTTGTCGTATGCCCGTGAAGAAGGTGGCAAGTTGGTTGAACCCAAATGACTGAAACGAGTACAGAAAATTGCAATGCCATGCGTGCCAACTTGAGTATGTTGTGAGTGATGAGTACTCCCGGAGATTTTTTTCAGTCTAAATATTTTCTAGGGGAACTACGGTGGAGATAACTCTTACCTCTGCCCGAATCTTTTCGGTCGAAATAGGCACACTTATGTTCTGGTATACGTATCTGTACAAGGATAATTATTTTTCTTGACTTGACTGAAACCAGTAAACAATAGTAAACATTTTGGAGATTTGATCATTATCTTTTATCTATGGTAATAAAAACACATCGAAATATGATTACGGGCAGAGGTAGAACATAGGGATGGGAGTGGTTCGGGGCGGTTTGACCCGCCCCTAACCCTTGTGGACCAAGTCAATTCCTAGGGGCAACGGGTTGATCCATCTCATATGGATGGAATAGAACCAATAGCCCAATGGTTCATATGAATCGATCTTTTTTCTTTTATCATTGTTACTACAAAGAATACATAAGCATGTATTGCACAACCTTCTCCTTTTTCTCCTAAAACCAAGAGCAATGAAACGATAAGTTCAGTAGTTCAAGGATCAAAAGCATCTTAGAGAGACTGATCAAACCTGAAATCCTGGATTAAAGGATTCCCCCAATCCAAAGGAGTAGACATCCCCATTATCTGCGACGACAAAGGTGGTGTCTTCGCCGGCTGAAACATGCACAGCCTTCGCATTGCTCAAGCGTTCCACTGCAGTGGGGAGGGTCACGCATCTCCATGTCCCAAACAGCCATTGGTACCCCCATCCCCAGGTAAATACACGTCCATCGCAGCCCAGGAAGGCGGCATGCCAAGCGCCAGCTGAAACTGACATCGGCTTTATGTTGAATGCCTGAAAATGTGCAATCAACTGAAGGATACCCTCGTTTTTCTTGCTGCCATTCTCAAGCTCGCCTCCTAAGCAATAACCTGGGATTTCTCTCGGCTGTAATTATTCTCGCCAACTAAAATGTACCTAAGTACAAGCTTCCAAGAGCGCCCACACCGCTGCTTCAACCACTCCTTCTCTTCTTGTTTCATTGGCCTAAATATGGGCCTTTTCTGGCACATATCGAACGCTCCAAGTTCTGGAAGAGACAATGCAAAGTCTGGAGGGAACATCGCGGGCTTTCTGAAGAATTTACATGTAGCCTGAAACAACAGAGGATCTCTCCATCGTCATCGTCATAAGCAGGATTGCAGGAACAGTTCAAAACTCAAATGCTGAAACTCATGGATCCTTAATAAACTGGCCAAATGCATTTCTATAGAGAAAGTAATTACTCAAGCATCCGGCGAAGGGGATGAGCACCCCCGCCGTTGCCTTCCTCCTCGTCCGCATTCAAGTCACCCCACCTCCGGCCGCCGCCCTCTTCCTCATTCACTGCTCGGCCGGCACACCATCTTGCGATTCTTGGCTCGGCCGCTTCATGGCGCTGGAGGCGGCGACGGCGGTGCGTAGGGATGGAGGAGGCGGCGGTGGATCGAGGATTGGCGAGCGCCGAGCGGCCGTCGGCGGCGAAGGATCGAGGAGAGGCGACCACCAGTAGCACACTTCTTCTTGTGTGCTGCCGCAGCTTTCTTCTTGGGAGCCACCGCGGTAGGGATGGATGCGGCGGTGCCGACGGAGGCTTCCTTGGCGGAGGTCGATCGAGGAGGCGACGGCGGTAGGGATGGATGCAGCCTCGCCTCCACGGCTCACGGACGGCCTCCCTCCTCGGCTTTCTCCACTTCGCTGGTCAGGGCCAAGGCGCGGTCGACGGACCGCGGGGAATAAGAACTTGAACTTCCACCCCCTCGTTAGTCGGCAAAGAGCCGGCGAAGAGGCGGATACACGACAAATTGAACAGTGCAGATGGCTTTGCTCTTGCGGATGGTGATATGTGTGGCAAAGCTCACGGCTATAGTAGAAGAGAACTGTCAGGCCACAGATGACAGTCAGAGAATCGTGGAGCTTTGCGGTCAGATTGCTGTATCAATGATGCAGCGCAACCAGTATACTACACTCTTCAAGAATCAGGAATTCATGAAGTCACTGTCTAAGTCGTCCGGAATTATGTCTAAGCTTGAAAGCTGTATGCTCTTTGCTGGGACTGATCTCGGGCTGGTTGGTTAGAACTTAATCGTGATTGCTACCCTCCTGCTGCTTTATATTTTTTCAGAGCAAATTATCATGTCTCCAGTTCTCGGAGACATGCGCCTCGCCTCGTTTTACATCTCACTTTCGTTCTAAAGAAATATTGTGTTGTATAGTTGTTCAAATTGTACCCTTTTTATGGAACATGTAACGCTACCTTGTGCTGTGTGTGCCTGTAACAATGATCAGTTAGATCAATAATAATAATAAAAGCTCATTAACCTGAATGATGTTTGTGATGACTTGCGGTCAGCCTGGAACACCATCAACGGTATCGGTTCCAAGCACTTGTTTTGTTGGATGTTATACCACCATAGCCTATTCATGAGCTTCTAGGGATTAAGGCCTCTTTGATCGACCGATTCGATGGATGAAATGGGGACCGATCGAGTGACTGTTCACCTCCCTCAACGTGTCTCTGTGGAAGTCTGTAGGACCATATTACGTATTATAGGACTGAAAACGTACTCTACCTGATGAAAGGCTTTGGTGAAGGACGTACTCATCTATTCCCTATATTTCATATTAGACGGTAGGGAAATTATGAAAACTATCTGGCATGGTTCGTATGGCGTCCACTAGGCGACGCCTAGGCGTCGCCTAGTCGTCCGAGCGCTGGTGGAATGGTGGCGTCGTGCTCGCCGCGTCCTCCTCGCATATGGCGTCGCCTCGCGGCAAAAGTCGTCGCCAAGGCGTCGGTTTGGCTGAGGCGGACGCTGCGGGACCGAAAGGCGCGGGAAAGAGCGGCGCGATGCGATGCGTGCGTACACCTCCCGCCAAAGGCTCGCGCCAGTTGAGAGAGGGAGAGGGAGAGGGAAGAAGGAGAGAGGGAGAGAGAAGAGGGCGGCGGCGCACCTGAAATCCAGCGGCGGCGGCGGCGGCGCCTGCCCTGCGACTCCTGCCCCGTCCGCGCGACTCCCGCCCCGTACGCGACCGACTCCCGCCCCATCCATGAGGGAGAGAGAAGAGGGCGGCGACGCACCTGAAATCCAGCGGCGGCGGCGGCGGCGCCTGCCCTGCGACTCCCGCCCCGTCCGCGATCGACTCCCGCACGCCACGGATCCGGCAGCAGCAAACCATGCGAGAGACGGGAGGCAAGGCGAGGACGGCCGCCGTTGTCAGTGCCGGGGCAGCGCAGCGCAGCAGGACCCGAGGAGGCGCGAGGGAGCCTGCAGTAGTGGCGCCGCAAGGGGCGGAAGAGCGGAAGCACGGGGGAGCCGAGGCGCCGAAAGAGCCGAGACGGCGCGGAATCGATCCGGATCCGGGGAGGAGCCAGAGCGGCGCGGCTAGGGAGAGCCAAGGCGCGGTTAGGGTATGTGTATGGCGTCGCCTCGCCGCACGCCTTATTCGCCTAGGCGTCTGGAAGGGGGTGGGTCGCCACACCTCGCCTTACCGCTTTAATAACCTTGCTATCTGGTACTCTTTTGAGGCTTACTTTGCAGTCACCTTTAGAGAAGTGACAGATTTCATGGAGGCTCCTTTTAGTTACAAATGCAGCTGTTTTTTATTGTAAGATTGACATAGAAAACGGTGCAATACCATCACCATGTAATGCCCGAATAGATATATGCCACGGTTTTTTATCCGAAGGTTAAGACTGAGAATGGAGCGATATTATTGCCATGTAATAGTAGAGGACAGAAGTCCCGTTTCCAAGCTAGGAAGTAGAAAGAAAAATCTCCAAACCAAAATTTTCATTTCCCCAACAACTTTTTTTTAACAAAAACTACCTTTTAGACCTAGTTATCAATTTCATTCCGTAGACCATTTTGATTTGCCTCTTGTTATGGAATATGCTGGTACAAGTCCATTTTGATGTACCGTTTCAGAATATAATATAAAAATTATATATTCATATATGTATATAACAAATAAGATCATATAAGTACTAGTTACAATGCTTCCTAATAAAAATTTTGAAGAAAAAGAATAGCAAAGGCCAAAGGAGTTAGCTCGATATGGTACGTATGTACATGGTTTTAGTCAAATCTGGCCCATGACGTGTGTAGTTAGAGGATAGTGTACTTAGGACTGGCGTGGTTTGAGTCAACACATGCAAGGCTCGCTCGGCCAGTCCGAACTGAGCGATTCTGGCGCAAAAACAGTGTGCGGCACGACGGAAAGATGGTTTTTGGTTCAGAATGACCAGAATCGACCAGAATTCTGATCGATACAGAATGCAATCTTCTTTATGCCGTTTTGTAGGCTGAAATAAAACATACTGGCCATTCCAGTCTTCACTAGAACGGAATTGATAACTCATGTTTCAAATCCCTATCCCTTCCAAACAGTCCCAGATGCCTATTAGACATCCGAAACTTGGCCTGTCAAAATCCCCGAGGATTAGGCTGTTTACTGCAAATCCAAAATAAGGCACATGGAAACTTACCAAGAGTGGTGGATGACCGGGCTGGTGGAACGAGACTGTCATCACCCGGTTCGACTACACGAAGGCCTTCTCCTCGCCGTCGCCGTGGTGCGCGTCGATGTCCACGTACAGCACGCGTCTGAAGACTCTGAACCGGTCGAGGAGCTGGTAGATGGCGAGCACGATGTCGTGGAAAAGCCACTGGCCCCATCGGCGCACGCGTGGTGCATGCCGCCGGACCAGTTGACGGCGATGTCGGAGAGCGACCCGCCGGCATAGCGCAGGCAGTACTCCCATAGACCGGCGATGGCGGGGTTGTCGTCGTACGAGCAGCCGAGTTCTCGACGGCCAATGTTGCGCTCCTTGGCCATTTATCGGATCGGGCCACCGCGGTGGTAGCTGTCCGGGGTGGGCTCGCCGAGGAGGCCGACGTACTCCTGCTGGTGAAAGGTGCGCAGATCCCCCCAGCAGGCCGTACTAGGCGACGCGGCGGGGCACCATGACGTTCTCCGGGCCGTAGTCGACGTTGGAGATGTCCGGATCGTACGTAGTAGTAGCACACGCGCCGCTTCTTGCCGTCGGTGCACGATGATGACGGCAGCGAGTTCGTGCCCGCGTCCATGTATAATTCTTCTTGGCCAAGAATTTGCTGATTCTATTAGACGGAACGTAGAGTATACGTAGCACGTACGGCCATCTAAAGAACGGCAGATAATTAAGGATCTCATATGCAAGGATTAGAACACCATAATATTGCACAGAAACTAAAGATGTGGAAGCGTATCGGAAGTTGACAAGTTGCCAAAGAACTTGTTGATCAATTATTTCTACGTGACGAAATGTAGAGTACATAGCACGTACCGTATAAATAAAGAGCGGCAGATAATTAAAGTTGGTGATAGTCTCGGATAGGGACTCTAGTTCGAGCCGGCAGGGTTTATTTACAATTTCCTGTAACCTGTGTTTAACAGATCTGCTATACATCAGGCGAATGAAATTTTTTTGGTAATGTTGGGGAGTGGCCCCATCATGGCTCCTTCTGCCCACCACCACGAATGGATCCAAACGTACGTGTAAGTAAAGAATAGATCCAACTAGTGTGTAGTAAAGAAAAATCATATATGCATCTAGTAGTAATTAGTAAACCTCTCAAGAGGCTATTTGTGTAAAAATCCTTTTCACGCCTACTAGTAAACTGCCCTGCATTGCAACGGAGTTTTAAAAGAGAGGGTAATATATATCATCAAACACATGCATTGCAACGAAATCTAAAAAAGGTGATATATATCATCAAACACATATAATCCTAAACTATACCATGATCCTAACATTTTTTCTATGATTCAATTATGGGATCCAGAAAATGCAAATTACCGTATGGGATCCGGAAAAACCACATGCAAATGTATGCTTTCCCCACTTCGCTGCTCAGGGCCAAGGCGCGGTCGACGGGCCGCGAGGAACAAGAACTTGAACATCCACCCCCTCGTTACTCGGCAAAGAGCCGGCGAAGAGGCGGCGGCGCAGGATGGAGGGCGACGCAGCGCGGCGCTTGAAGAAATGCCACCCCAGCCCGCGGCGCTGGAACACGGACAGCATCGGCTCGACGACGGCATCCTTGCAGAGCATGACGAATGCGGCCATCTCGCGCCACGAGTTGGGGCCGAGCTAGGTTGGCGTGAGGCCGTAATGCCTAATGACCGTGCAGAAGAAGGGGAAGTGGTGCAGAGGGAAGCGCATGCCTCCTTCTAGCACGTCGGTGTAGACGCATATGGAGCCCTCCGGCGGCGGCGTGCAGGTCCGCCGCCCAACGCCGGCGCAGGCCGGCGTGTATTCCACCGGGATGCCGTGCCTCTTGCAGAGGCTGCGCATGTCCTCTACACCGGTGAGCTTGGAGATCTCCTCCGCTGCCGGCCACGAGTAGTCGGCGGTGGCACGGTCAGCGAAGCGTGGCGCCGCCACCCGTCGTGAATTGGGAAAAAGGAGTGAGGAGTTGGGAGACGTGCTGGGTGAGGGATGGATCATGGATGACGTGTTTTGGGCTGTATGGACTGAAAATTTTCAAAACAGACCGAGTGGGCTAAATATTTGAACGAGTGGGCTTTTTTTGTGGGAGCCGATAGGACCGAAATTTCACAATTACGCAAATTTTGGTCCGAAGTTGTTTTCCGTGGGTTCAGGGTAACTTTGTTAGCTGGTTGCCTTACCTGTTTTTTTTTTCTGACAGAAATTGCCTTGTTTTTGTTTAGTTTTCTTCCTTGTTTTGTCAATTGAGTTAAATAGGTTTCAAGTTATCGATGTCATTTGGTTTTTCTTTCGCCTAAAAAATGTTCATCGATTGTCGATTTTGTAAATGCTGGTGATAGTTTGGTTTGATGTCCATGCTATATTTGAATTGAGAGAGAAGAAATGAGCTGTTGTTTGAAATTTGTTATATATTTTGAAGACCTTATTCTGTGCAACGACGTTCATTTACCTCAATGGATATTCTTGATTTTCTATCTGGTAGAGGTCCCGTGCTGATACATTTGGAAGAATCGTGAGAATTTAGGGCCTGTTGGTTTAGTTAAGTTTGAATTTATACCGAGGATACACTCAGATTATGTGATAGGATAAATCCGATTTTTTTATTTATAGTAAATAACAGTGCCAAAATTACAAAAGTAGGAAAGTGATACCGAAATTTACAAATGTAGGAAGGACATCACCACAGCTCTCCGGCTCCAGGGACTTGTTTTTGCTCTCCTCTCCAA